>JAWZYV010013330.1:621101-1242202 GCA_038373885.1 Cheiracanthium punctorium | reverse complement strand
AATAGCAAAAGTGTCATATATTTATACGATGGTTGTTCTTTCCGTATAAAGTCCCTGGAACACGATCTTCCCAATGCGATTTTATTTCCTTCGAGGGTTGCCGTTGAAATGGGGTTCGAGTCAACCTATATTAACTCTCAGATATCTGAACCCTTTCGTGGTGAAAGGCTGAATTTTTTTACATTACATATAATTAAATGGACGGGGCACACTTTACCCATAAGGACATTTTTGTACGGGGCCGTATAAAAATTTGAATTTGCATTTATTTAGGTTTAATCTGCGGAAAACGAATAGACATCTTAAAATTGTGTACCTCCTTTTTTTCACACGACTTTAATTTATTGTCCATATTTTTATGGACAATATTTTCCTGATTAATATTTTTCCTGATTCATTGTTAAGGAATAAAAGCCTCGGTCAGTGTTTTCGGGCGTCCCCGTTACTATACCTTTTTGGGACACCCTGTCTCCCAAGAAAGGGGGTCACCGGCTTTCATTCTTCGTCTACTACAGATAAGTGGGCAGTGTCTATTGAAAAAATGTTCAAAATAAGCGCACACATCGATTCTAAAACGCTTTCTGACGCGATCGATTTTATTTGTGTTTAGCGGGTTATTTCTCTTCCATCCTCGCAAAGACGCGACGCCATCGGTTCATCCGTCGCTACGCAACCGAGCGTCTTCCCATTCGACGACGCGAATCGACGAGGAGTGTCCGGAAGCAACGATGAACGGAGAAAAGGAGATCGCCGCCATTGCGTCTCTTTGGCTGCAGATACGAAAAGGTTGCTTCGAAGTATTGGAGTGGCCAATTTCGAGAAGGGTCTGTCTCGATGTATTTTTTTTTTTTTTTTTCAAAATTGTCTTTCTCGCTTTTCTTTCCGCGTGCACGTGTAGATCTATATTTTTTTTGAGGGTGGAAGACTGGAATCTGTTCTCCATTCCGATGACCCCCCCCCCCTAGCAGCAAAGCTAGTGAGTTCATAAGACGTCCACAAAAGATGACTTTTGAACATTACGGGAGGGATATTTTTGTAATTTTACAGGACAACGGGATCATCGCCAGGCAGAACGATAGAGTGAAATGTGGAAGAGAACTCTTTGTATTTCTGTTCCTTTTAAAAATCATGCGCTGTCAAATAAAACCGTTTTACCACCTTTTCATGAATTTCGGAAAGGACTCCTGTCAGAAAAAGGTTACGATCATTTACTCCCCGCAAATTCTCCTTCGAGGCTCGATCGTGTCACCAAAAAAGAAAATGTTTCAGTCGGCGGACTGGTTTAACGGAAAGTCAGTTTTTTGGGTGACTCCTGTAAAATTTCAATTTTCAGATTGGAGCCTTTCCCGAAATTGGCAATTCGTTTATTTTGAATCACTGGTTTCAGAATAGGACACTTCTCTCGTGGGTCGATCTGTCCATGAAACATCGCTGGCGCAGTTTTAATTCGGCGAAACGAAGGGAGGTCTCTTAACATTTCGAAGCGGAGGCATTTTTACATCCACCTAGAAAAACCGACTGGATAGACATCCCGACGCTGAAAAAGTGCTGCCGTCGAACGACGGGGCGGTCGATCGAAGAACCATCTGGCGCCGCGAAGCAAAAGAAGTTTTCCGGCATCGAGCAGACAGCTGTGCACGACCGCCCTGGTGTTGGTAGTTCGATGGATCGATGGTGACGGCTGCATTTTTTCAGCGTCGGGACCCTTGAACCCTACTTCATGACGACTGCGCTGAAATAAGGTGGGTTCATGGCACAACCACCGCAAGCCAAAGGGTTCAGTAGATAGAACAGATGGTTCACTTTCTTGTTCATTTTGGAAACTTGAACCCGTGTGTAACCTGTTCCTTCTTATCACTGAACAGACACAACCGAGAAAATTCTCCTTGACCGATGTTGCCTCCCAGAACAGTCCACCAAACCGTCGCGCCTGCGCAGTTTACGGCTTCCGGTAGAGCGTTCGAAGAACCGTTAAGGGAAGCAACATCGATCCCAGAAGGAGAATCTTCTACGTTGCGCCTTTTCGGTGGTGAGAATCCATTTTGTTAAGGCAGGCCTGCAAGAGGGGTATCTGTCTAGGAGGGAAGGGGGCTGAGGTGGAGGACTTTTCAAGGACCTGTTATGCGTACTCACGTTACATCTGGAGAAAACCGCGTGTTACTGAAGACCATTCGATTGAAAGCCGCGCTGTCGTCCAGAACTCTGTACTTCCACACTCCAGCTCATAGGCGTAGAGTTATATGGGCCCGTGGGGCTCGAGCCCCCCCAATAAATTGTGAATAGGGGCTGAGCCCACCCAATAATTGACCACTCAATACAGAAAATTAATTTATACTAACATAAAAAAAGTATTTCACGCCATTTACAAACGTTTGAAAAAAATCTTTACTTTTAAAAATTTCCTTCTTTTGATTTCAATCATGATTTAGTATTCATTGTGACGCCACGTAACACACAATGTGACTATAAGCTGCCCTCGCCAGGCTCTTAATTAAAATCAGATTATACAATGTAAAGTATGAAATGAAGAAAATTTCAGATGTGTCTAAAATGCACTATTTCATCGAAAATGTTTTTTTTTTCCTCCTTTGGTTTTTTTACTTTGCTCCTATTTTTTAACTTATTACATGGCAGGAAGATACTAACATGGATACCTTACATAGGTGTAGAATTCTATGGGCCCATAGAGCTCCAGCGCCTCCAATAATTTACACTTATATATAGTAAGACTTACTACATATAGGTGTAAAGTTATATGTACGTGAATCAGTGGCGTAGCCAGAAATTCTTCGTGCGGGGGGGTTACGACTTCTGCAACTCACATATATGTATACGGGTATATAATAAGGGAGTGAAGAATATACATTTTGTATTGCAAAAAATTCCTCATGGGGGGGTACGACCCCCTTAATCCCCCCCTTGGCTATGCCATTGACGTGAATATATGCGGTTGTGAGGCCTGCCCCCCCCCCAATAATTTTGAAAACTTTACGCTTATGCTTCAGCTATCTGTCCCCTTCAGTGTCACCACTGCACTCGGTCCTGGAGGGGCCCTTCAGTGATGAGAGGGAACAGGTTGGACATGGGTTCAGCAGTGGATTTATGTGGGGCGTTCCTCCTTGGATACGATACGCCTCTGGCCCGGATGAGCAGAGAAACTCAAACCATAAACATCTGAAGCAACGGGGTGTGTGAAAATTGCCAAGCACCTACACTCAATAAACGTAAATAAACATTCTTTCTGTAGTGGTTCTTTTCTTTTTTTCTTCTTAAAGGGAAGAAAAAAAAAACACATGAAAATGAAACAAATAAATTTATAACAAGTTTTCTGCAAAAATACACATGTACATGAACAGTGGATTCCTGCTGTTAACATTTCAAAGAATAAACGATCGTTGAAAAGTCGTTTAAACTGTTTAGAGTGAACTATTCGTCGCATGGTGAACCAGTAAAGAATTGAGACTGTGTGGGAAAGTGTTTATGCAATGCATGCTTTTGACATGATTTATTTATGCTATTTTATTGCCGTGAGTATTTCTTTAATTATCGGTTAATGCTAGTAAAAAAGGTGTTACATGAACATCCCATTCTATCTTTTTTTTTTTTTTTTTTCATTTTGAGGCCTTTTCAAATCCAGGGGGCCTCGGGTCATAGCCGGTTGCCTCCTCTCCTCCGCTGCACTCTCCTCCGATATCGGATTTTCATAATTCAATTTTTCATTTTCTACATTTTTCTATAAAGCTAAAATGTCAGTTCTGTTAATCTTTCATTTCTTATATATTATAGAAATGACGAGCAGTTATTGTATAGGCATATGCGCCATTACATTGCATATTTTAGTCTGGATGACGACGAAATTTCTCTCCATCTAATCTAACACTGGGCGTAGAACTGTAGGTTTATATAAAATGAAATGAAATGGGCTGTTACTGCACGAGGGATCTAGGCGGAGGTGGGGATTGCCCTCCGTGTGGGGACTTTCTAAGGGATCCTAAACCGTATTGACGCGAAGTTTCGGAGAAAACGATGGTATAACTACAATGACAGTTCTGTTCATTTTTTTACAACGGTATTAATAGCCTGAACACATGATTAAACAATGATAGACTGCCTAAAGTAAAAAAAAATGATGAAGATAAGAATAAAACTTTTATCACCCGTCAAGCTAGTGGAATTCTAAATGTGCTGTATAAAGAATTTAGAAAGTAGAATGTTTACGATTTAAACTTCTTTTTCTTTTTTTTTTCATCTGCTGCTGTTACTAAATACAGTGAAATTTCTTGGAAGCAACCCCGCCTTCCGTCCCGCGAAAAATAGGTCATTAAGAGCAGTGGTCGCTCAAAGGAATATTAAAATTGGATAATCTTCTCTCCGCAAAAAAAAAAAAAATATAATAAAATATATATAAAATGTTGAGTGTGCTGTCATTCATGAAACTGCATACTCATACTTATAAGTATAATTACACACAAAATATTTTTTAAGTTACATTTTAAAAAAAAAATATTTTAAAATTTGGGATCCATCCCATCTTTTTATACCGTATTATACGAGCCTCTTTTACGTTTTATACGAATAAGGTCAGAATTTTTTACGCGTGTCATGCGAACTCGTCTTATAGGAAACCGTTTTAAGTTCGGAAAAACGCAAGGAAATGTCCGGGTAGGGATAGGTCGCTTATAGAGGGCTGTGTGCCCTCTTTGAGAGAGGATTTTTTTAACATTCAGTAGATTATGTCAAAAAATCGGTGCCTCAGAAACTGGATCGTTGCAGCAGGCGTTTAATAAGAGGAAGATCAGATAGATCTTCTAGATCCTGAAAAGATCAGATAATTATTGGACCCTAACGAGTTACATGGCTTGTGCGCATGTTGTTCAATGGGCAAGTCGAGTGGCACAGACTATTTTGACGTTATAAGGGAGTTATAACTGTCATCGAGGTCGCTATAAACGAGTTCAGCAGAATTTGTAGTCCCACCCCCCCAAACAAAAATCGTGGGTGCACCACCGATCCAGTGGTGCCCTGTCTATCCTGAAACATACACATTTTCAGTTCATTCACAGCACGGAAACATGCCACCGAAAAAAAAAAAAAAAAAAAAAAGAGAGAGAGAGAGAGAGAAAAGAGAGTCAGTACAAAGCTTATACTGTTTCACCCCCTCCCCCCCTTTCATTCTCCATATACGCGTTCTCGCATTTTCATGTTTAACTTGACACGGATAACGATCACGGCATAAAACTATTATGCATGAACAGCCACTGCTAATTAAGACACCCGAAATTTCACATGTTTCCACTTTAGCGTGGAAGGGGATCCCATTTCCGGAAATGTATAATCGAGCACACGTAAAAGAGCATAACAGCAAACACACGGGGCCGAATTGAAAAGCGAAATCCTGTGAGATCTCACCTGTCACTCCTTGGCTGCTGGATCCTTGTCGTCAGAAACGAATCTTCATCACCATTACATTTTAGTGAACAGAAAAATGAAGTAACATCTTTTTCAAGGAACGTTTCCTTGTTTTGTTTTTGTTTTGTTTGTTTGGCTTGAACGTGTGTTCCAGGATGGCGTGCTCGGTCCCGAACACCCGACCGTCCAGATCCTTCCAGGAATCAGATCCGCAGCGAGGGGAAGAAACGCCTGAATACCGGAGCCCTTCCGAGCTCTTTCGACAACTGGGTCGGAAGCATCCCACACTAGATTGGGAGGGCGCAAAGCAGGATCGGAATCCTTTCTCTTGACGTGTTCAGTAGGGCGGGCCGAAAAAACGCACTTTTGCACTTTTTTTCGAAATCGATGAGAGCCTAGTGTAGAAAAGTTGTCCCTTAGGTTGGTTAATAAGGGTGTAAAATTTTTTTGAAATCGGACAATATCTTCAGTCGGCGCCAGCGCCTTGAAAATCCGGATTTTGGGGCGAAACCAGCATTTCCTCCCGAAAACACAATTTTCGCTAATTTTCGAGATGGATATCAGCCGAATGTGGAAATATTGTGTGTTGGGCTGGTTAGTAACCATATAATATTATTTTTTTTAATCGGACAATATCTTCAATTAACGCCGGCGCTTTAAAAATCGGGAATTTGGGCAAAAATAGACATGTTTTTCCCGAAAACAATTTTTGTGAATTTTCGAAATCAGTATTAGTCGAGTGTGGAAAAGTTGTGTCTTGAGTTCGTTTATAACCACATAAAAAAATTTTTAAATCGAAAAATATCTTTAGGTGTTACCAACGCCTTAAATATCGAGAATTTGGACCAAAATAGACATTTTTTTAGAAAACACAATTTTTGCGAATTTTTGAAATTGATATCAACCGAGTGCTAAAACGTTCTTTAAATGATACTCTCATTGGAGCTCAAAGCACAAAGTGCAAGCAGAGAAGGGTTTTTAAGTTCCCCTACCCTCCTACTTTAATGGCATCCTCCATCACGTGGCGGGTGCCGTCAGTCAATGTGTGACTGCACTACATTGCTCATCGTAAAGGTTTCAGTTTCACTAGCACAGAGATAAGGAATGTACTTCGTTCAATGTGTAAGTGCGCTTTATATCGTTTGTTAATTTGAAATAAAGTCTCAAAATATAGTTCTCATTCACCAGAGACCTTAGTAATAACTACTCAATCAGAATGGCTGCAGGTTCTCAATCAACTAGAAAAGCGTCTGACTGCTTTGTCTTCGGATCGTCTGAAGAGCTGAAGTCTAACGTTTTACCAACATATAGTCAAGTTATGAAATTTTACTTATTTGTAAGGCAACAACTGAAAACTTCATATCATGGCAAAAATCCAGCATTTTCTGATATTGCCGACGTTGTTGTGAAGAAGGTGGTTGATATATGGAAGAAAGCTTCGATTCGTGTGATTTCTCACAAAAGAATTGTCCGGATGCTTCAATCTTATTATACTAAGTATAAAAATATACTTAAAAGTAAAAAAAAGTCAACCACGTCGTACAGATACAGTAAAGCAATTTTCGGAAGACGCCCAGAAAACTCTTTTCGACATTGCCACATGCAAGTGTCATTTATTTTCATTATGCTCCTGCAAAAGGACTAGAAAGATTCCACAAATAGAACAATCGTTTTTGGTTGATCAGAGAACAACCAGGCAAATGATCATGGCATTGATTCAAAAACGAGTAAAAAACTACTCCGCAAACGACATAGGCAATCCAAGATAATGTCGAGAGCTCTAAAGAAAGATACTTCATGTGCTTTAGCATGTGAACAGGAGTTTCAAGACCAGCAATATACGGTTGAGTCACCTGACTTGGAGGATTGTGACAACCAAGAAAATCCTGAATGGGTAATGGCTAATGATAAAGAATACTCACCTCCTCGAATCAGGGAGAAACATATCAAAAAGTCCCGGGGAAAAAACAAAATGGACAAGAAAGCCAACCAGATGAGAATAAAATTGCCAACTACAGCACTTGCATGCGATAGTGCAAGGATAGGAGACAGGTCGGCAGCGAAAATTGTTTCTGCAGTTCTGCAAGATGTCGGATTAATAACTGATGACGACCATTCCAATGTTACGGATAAGAATAGAATAAGAAGAGAGAGAAAAAGAAAATGCATGGAGTTGCAACGTCAAGGCCAAAAAGAAGATCTTGAAGCCCTCTTTTTCGATGCACGAAAAGATAAAACCTTGACAGACAAAATCAGAGGATACAAAAAGCACAGAACAACGATAACTGAAGAACATGTGGTCTTAATACAAGAACCAGGATCCCTATATCTCGGCCACGTTGCACCAGGCAGTGGTTCAGCAGAATCTATTAAGACCAGCATTATTAACCCATTCGTGCCTGGATATTTTTGCGACTTTCTTCGATTTTTGCTAACACCAGCAGTAATTGATAAATTTCTGATGTCAACTTTTTGAACAAGGGATGATTTCATTTAAAATCATTATGTATAAAAATTGAAATGTCAACATCCCACTTGGCCATATTAAAATGTTTTGTGGAATTGAGGTTCAATACTCGCGAATAAAGGCTCGGAAAAATAAATAACGTTTTCGAATGATAGCGAAAATGCCGTCCCAAAAAAGGGACGCTAGGCATAAATGGGTTAATTATCTTTCACAGAGCATTAACACAGGATCCCTCCTGGCAATTGACTGCGACGGGACAGCTGTAAATACAGGTTATAGGAAAAGAGTTTTACGCCTAATAGAGAAAGATATTGGGAGGCCGCTTCAATGGCTCATATGTTTGTTGCACACAAACGAATTACCGTTGCGGCATCTTATAAAGAAGTTAGATGAACAAACAAGTGGTCCTGAAACCTTCTCCGGACCAATAGGTAAAAAACTTTAAAACTGCGAACTTAAACCGGTCGCTAATTTCAAAAAGATTGAAGTGGATGAAGATGAAACCTTCACAGTATCAAAGCTTCCGAAGGATCTGAGCACCGATCAGCAATACATGCTGGACATTTACGAAGCTGTCACATCAGGATATTGCTCACCTGCGTTAGCAGAAAAAAAGCCAGGAAAGTTATCTCACTCCCGTTGGCTCACGGCAGCTTGTCGAATTCTGCGCTTATACATTACTATGACAAATGTGTCAGCAAATTTGAAAGCTTTAGCGGAATTCGTAGTTAAAGTGTATGTGCCGATGTGGTTTTTGATAAAGTCAAGGCCACATTGTCAAGATGGTGCTCGACACTTGTGGAAAATGATCAGTTTGCCCCGTTATCTTCCAGATGAACTGAAGAATGTTGTGGATCGAGCAATAAGACGTAATGCTTTTTATGCTCATCCTGAAAACATTATTCTCTCAATGAAAGAAACCAGATCAGAGAACTCGCTATTAGAAGGATTTTGAAGGCCAGAGAGAACAGACAGCGGGAAATTCGGCGCTTTACAGTTCCTATGTTGAAATTCGACACAAAGGATTATACCGACATGATACACTAGAAGAATTATGTTATAACTGAGCCGCCTATGCTTCGTGAAATCAGCATCAAAGATCTCTTCAATATGATAAAGAAAAAGTCCCAGATTTAGTAGAAGTTAAGAAATTTCCATGCCACACTCAGGCAGTGGAAAGAGCAATTAAAATGGTAACAGACGCTGCAGCTTCTGTGGTTGGACCAATTGCAAGGGATGATCTGCTCAGAGCTCAGTTGGAATCCCGAGGACTAATTCCATCCTTCGAAAGTAAATCGAAGTACAGAAAATTACCAACAGGACAGGCAGCAGACAAATAAGAGAATTTGAAACCATAATGTGCCCACTGTAAATATATGGTTGGGAGGTTGGGGTGGACACTAGAGATGAGTTCCGGCTCATTTTTTGAAGCCCGAGCCCGAGGACTTTTAATCCGAGCCCGAGCAATATTATTTAAGTCGAAGCCCGAGCCCGAAATTTCAGCTAAAGATAAAAAAAATTCAATTACGTCATTGATAGAATACAATAAATTTTGCCGTTTGTGCAAATTGCCGTTTGTGCAATACAAAGTTTGTGCCGTTTGTGCAAATGCCGTTTGTACAATTAAGACAAATAGAGTTGCAAACTCCTAATGTACTTTTTAATTCTTTGTATCCATCCTTTATCAAAAAATGTCGGATCTCATGACAAAGGAATATAAACCGCCGTTCTAAAATACCCAAAGAGCTCCACACACCTTCTAGGCACCCGTGCTGCTATTTTTATTTGTTTATTTATTTTTTATAAGTACTTTTATTTTCCCCCATGAATCACTTTTTAAAATCTATTTCAAGCAGTATGTTCAATAAAGGAGACATTTTTTCCACGAACACAATTGTGAATTACAGAGCCCGAGCCCGGTTCGGCCCCGGGCTCGCGCTCGGGCTTTCGTACTCGGACTGAGCCAGTCTCATCTCTAGTGGATACGGGTGGAACTCGAAATGCAGCCACCTCCTCGTGGTGAGTTCTGGGTTATTTCAGTTAATTTTCTCTGAGATAAGCAAAGAGCTGCATTGCTTCATATTTAATTCCCTGCTTAGTACAGAGGAAATGAGTCAATAGTGGTGCCGAGCCACCAAAATATGTTGCTCACATCCGAGGGGGAAAACAAGCTCACGTTTATTACTAAAACCAAGACGCAACTTTACTTCACAGTTATTAATGATTTCCAAAATCCGGTAAACTTTTATTTATTCTTATTAGAGTAAAATTACTTTTATAAGAGCATATCATGTAAAGAACAATTATGCACTTGGCTGATATCGATTTCAAAAATTTGCAAAAATTGTGTTTTCGGGAAAAAATGTCTAGTTTGGCCCAAAATCCCGATTTTTAAGGCGCCGGAGCTAGTTGAAGATATTTTCCGATTTAAAAAAATATATATATATGGTTATTAACCAACCCAACACATAACTTTTCCGCATTCGGCTGATATCCATATCGGAAATAAGCGAAAATTGTGTTTTCGGGAGGAAATGCTTGTTTCGCCCCAAAATCCGGATTTTCAAGGCGCAGGCGCCGACTGAAGATATTGTCCGATTTCAAAAAAATTTTACACCCTTATTAACCAACCTAAGGGACAACTTTTCTGCACTAGGCTCTCATCGATTTCGAAAAAAAGTGCAAAAGTGCATTTTTCGGCCCGCCCTACTGTTCACCCTCCCAAGCACTGGCTAAGCCGGACGCTGCTTCACTTGCTGTGTTCTTATGGGAACGGAGTTGCGGACATTAGGGATCAGAATAAGGCAGTGGCGCAGCCAGAAATTTTTCAGTGTGTGTGTGTGTGTGGGGGGGGGGGGGGGGGTTTACGACGCATAAATATGCATAGGTGTGTGGGATAAGGTAGTGAAGAATATACGTTTTGTATGTCAAAACACTCCTCATGGGGGGTGTGATCCCCCCTAACCCCCCACCCTTTGGCTACACTACTGGAATAAGGATATATAAACAAGGGGGGGATGTTTTAAAAATTTAAACGATGAATTCTTAGTTTTATACATGAATAATTTGAGCACGAAAAATAATTTTGCAGAAGGCAACTTCTTTAATAAACTACTTGTTAGAAGAAATATCGAAAAAAATTAATAAAATGTTTCAGTAGTATTTTTTTAGCTCAATTCGCGTAATGCATGGTGCTGCCATCTATTGATGATTGCTATAAATTAGAGTTCTTAAAGCAGATTGTTTTCATTTTAACTTTTAAAACTGTATCAGTTTTATTTCAAAGCAACCAGTGAGATATACCATCTATCTAAAATTAATATTACATTATAGTCATTATGTATGAACATCTGCTTGCCTAGTGGCGATCCTAAGATAATGTTAATCGTATCATACCAGCAAAGGTAGTAACCATCTACCTCTGACTAGCTGCTGCCATCTACTGGCGTTTGTTTTAACGAAAAAAGCCAAAAGCGGATTTATTTGGGTGGTTATTTTCGGTTTTCAATTACAACATTATTCATTCAGGGTAGCTTTGAATACGAAGGCTTAATTTTCGGCATCTGACTTGTCTTTATCCTGGTCTCTGACCCTCCTGCGCTGACCTTGCTGATTTAAGTAACCTCGACTGACTGTAAAACAATCACGATAATTTTTAATTCATCTCATTCAGAGTAAAACGGGGGTGCTTTGATAATTTATTTGTCACTGTACATTGAAATATAAAAATAATAAATGCAATGTTACATGACCTGCGTCCATTGTAAAGATGTAAAAAAACTTCAGAATGGCTCTTCATAAATATTTCTCCACTCATTTACAAAAATGTCAGTGGAGGTCCAGAAAAGTTTCGAGTAGGGGGGTCGATAAGCAGGACGAGGCCTTTTACCAGAAATGGGTCAGATTTTTGTATTCTTCTTTCTTTTAGTTCCTGTTTTTGTTTTGTTTTTTTTTTTACTCGTTTATTTTCAATCTTGAACTCATGTTTAGCCTGTTCCCTCCTATCATTAGAAAATCATAACGGAAAAGACTATGTTTCTTTGACCGGTGCTGTCCCTCAAAATTGTGCAAGCTCAACGCTGGGTCCCAGCGGAGCGTTCAAAGAACCATTCTGGGAAGCAACATCCATCAAAAAAGTTTTTTTTTTTTTTTCCTCTGCTGCGTCTTTTTAACCCTTTAACGCGCAGTGTTCCCGCTCTGGGAACACCCAACTCTGACGTTTTGACAGTTGCCACTCACGAAGAGTAGATTTGATTTATATTAAAATAGTGGCGGGTGACATAGCTCCACGAGAATCCTTTACTTTTTAGCACGTCCTTTCCCGTCAAAAAAATGGTCACGATCATTTTGAACAGCACTGACATCTGCTGAAAAATGGAAGTGGGCTGGATAGATTGCCCAATGCTGAAAAAAGGGCAACCGTTGCCATCAGCCATTGACGACAGCTGGCTGTCGTCAAAAAAGGTTCTCCAGATCTGTGGCACGCGATGAACGTTTCGATCGTCCGCCCTCTTGCTGGCAGTTAAGTCGAGCGATGACAACGGCTGCCCTTTTTTCAGCATTGGGAAAGGGTTGCGCCTCAAAGGGTTAAATGACGAGAGTGAACAGGTTAAACAGGAGCGCAATAGTGGGTGGGTTTAAGTGCACTTTCAGGAGGAGGGCATTCACACCCCCCCCCCGGATCCGTCATGGATCGAAGTCCATGCCGACAAGTCCCGATGAACGCAGAAGGGGCTATCTCTGCCTCCACGTCTTTATGACAAAAGAAGTGAACGTATTAACTGTGTTTCGTTCATTATTTGCCCAGATAACAATGTGCCGGAATGAGTTTGACAATCGATATGTTTGGCGTGATTCATCTCCATCGTTCCAATTTTATGAATCATAACTCCTTAATGAAGGAGGAAGAAAAGCGAATGCATATTATCCCCTCCTCTCTCCCCCCCTTCCCTGAAATTAACAGATATGCTAGTCGGAGTCCGATAATTATATATATATCGACACTCAATCAGTAGCGGATCCAGGGGAGGGGCTAGGGGGCTTCAGCCCCAACCCCAAAAGAGATTGCTCAAGGGCAACATTCTGCTTTATTATACACTTTAAATAGCTAAAATGATCATATTTTATTACTTAGCCCCTCCCAAAAGCCTAATACATTGGTTTAGACTAAAATTTTGATTTAAAGTACATTTTAATTGGGTGAAAAAAGCTTTTTTTTAAATTTAGCCCCTCCCAAAAAAAATTTCTGGATCCGCTACTGCACTCAATTTAGGAATCCAATACCCCGAAATTCTGATAAGGTAAGTCGAATGAGATATCGTAACCAATCTTCACATTTTTATCAAGACATTTTTTTTTTTTTTTTTTTTTTTTTTTACAAGAGAAATTATTATCTATATATGGTTTTATCTTTACCACAGACAATATTTTCTGGGGTTTCTCACCTTTTTCCTGATAAACGATCACCCTGCTTTTCTATGGAGAAAACGGTCTTATACATTCAAAGTTTTAGAACGAACTACATTGAATAATTTTCCGCCATCCCCCCCCCCTTTATTCTATACACTCGCTTAATGTCATTAAGGTACAAATTCTCTCTATTACTTTCAGGACAATATTGCTATTCAAAGCTTCTCTAATACAGTTGAAAGAAAATTAATTCAATCGTGATTAATGTTCTTTTAACTGTTGTTCTTGTAGCTAATGCTCTCTGGCAACTGCGGAGCGGTGCCGAACTCCCCATATAAGAGGGCGATGGGCGAAAGCGGTCATTGGAAAGAGCCCCAGTAGGAGGAAGACCGTCTTGGCTCGCGGCCCCCTCATTTTGAACCCATTTGAGGTGAGGGACCCACGACGGATTTTATGTGTACCCGCTCCCATGAGCGACCCACAGTAGTCCAACCGAGAGAGAGGAGTTCACCTTCCCAAGCACTGGCCAAGCCGGTGCTGCTTCACTTTCCGTGTTTTTCCGGAAACGGAGTTGAGTGACTATAGGCCACTGCAGGACTCTTTTAACTCTATTAGAGAAATGGAATTCATTCCATAATAATTAATCCGCTACATGATTAAATTTAGTGGCTCGGGAATTTTTTTAATGATTAAAACTGTGATAAATTAAAGTTACTCTTTCGGGATAAAATAATTTTATAAAAGAAAATCGTGCGGTTACTGAGTTATTCTAACAGAGTTTTAAAATAAAAATAAATAAAGGATTTTTTCTTTTTTTTTTTTCGCACGTGAGCACTTAAATGCGTTCTGTTAGCTGATATCGGAATGTAGCGTTCGATAACATGGGCGCCGGCAGAATATTTCCCAGGGGGGGGGCAAAGACTACTCCAGGAGGGGGGGAGAAGACTATTCAGGGAGGGGGGCAAAGACTACTTTAACGTATGGTTACCATGCTGGAAAGAGCAAAAAAGCAAGGAAAGACACTGCATACAAAAATCCAGGGAGGGGCATTGCCCCCCTTGTCCTATGCTTCCGGCGCCCATGTTCGATAATGTTCAAAATCATAACTAACCCCCTTGCGTACCAGGCCAATTTACCTATCAAGGCACCGTAATACCAGATTATTAAATATGTTTAATGAATTTGTAACAAATTTAATAAATTCGTAAAAATATCGAGATGTGAAAAAAAACACGGTTTAGAATACCAGATAGCAACTATACACTGTGTTTAAGAATACCAGGTAGAAAAATTTAAGTCTATGCAATACCACCACGAACGTACGCTCGTACGTTCGTGGTATTTATGTGCGATGTTATAAAAACGTGCACACGTACGTACCTGATGCTCGAGGGGTTGAAAGCCAATTTTTCACCCTGGAGATATTGTGAGAAAACCATCCTATGAAATATGTGTTATAAGAATTTTAATTATAACTCAAATCCTAGCATGCAGAAAAAACACTATCTGAAACAGGCATCATAATACACAAACCTTAAAACAATATTTTGCAAACATTAAAAAAAATAAATGTACTTATCGCTTAAGACGATCGTTTCGACTGAAAAAATTGTCCCAAGCGATAAGTAACTTTTTTTGTGTCTGTTTTTATACAAAGTTTATAATTATATCATCCTTTAACACCCGTTTTCTGAGTATTTTTCAAACTCTTAAAACTTTCATCATCTTCATTATTTAACCCTTTGAGGCGCAACTCTTTCCCAATGCTGAAAAAAGGGCAGCCATTGCCATCGCTCGACTTAAATACCAGCAAGAGGGCGGACGATCGAAACGTTCATCGCCTGCCACAGATCGAGAGACGCTTTTTTGACGACAGCTGGCTGTGTCCGCGCACAGCCAGCTGTCGTCAAAAAAAAGGGTCTCTCGATCTGTGGCCCGCGATGAACGTTTCGATCGTCCGCCCTCTTGCTGGTATAAGTCGAGCGATGGCAACGGCTGCCCTTTTTTCAGCATTGGGCCATCTATCCAGCTGTTCTCGCATTCTTTCATTTTTCAGCAGATGTCAATGCTATTAAAAATAATCGTGACTATTTTTTTACGGGAAATGATGTGCTTTAAAAAGTAAAGGCTTCTCGTGGAGCTATGTCACCCGCAACTATTTTGATAGAAATCCAATCTATTCTTCGTGACTGGCAACAGTCAAAACAGCAGAGTTGGGTGTTCCCAGAGCGGGACCACTGAGAGTTAAAGGGTTAACAGCCACTAGACGGATATCTAGACGCAGAGCGAAAGTGGTATCTGAGTACACATGGAACGAGCGTTTTGGCCTCGAACGCAGTTATATAATCAAACAGAAATCCGGGTATTCCCCGTCGCAAAAGTTAAAGATAAGGAAAGTTCACGTCTTTTTTATCAAGAAATAAAAAAGTCGTACGCAGAAAACAAAGCGTGAAACAACACAGACATTTCCTTCATCGGTTTCGTTTCATTGTATTAAGCAACTAGAAAAATGTAAACATGTACTCATTCTACAGGCCGGGGGGATGGAACTCATGAGGTAAAATTGTACACTGTAGTGGTAAAATGGAGAATTGTGGTGCGGGAAGTCTGCGAAGAATCGAGGATGCTGTTTTTAAAAAAAATATAATAAGCAAATCGATGGCGGTCGTATCGTGTTTGAAAATACAAGAATGGGCTCTGTTAGAAGTATGAAAATATAAAAAATCTCTTTTATAATAATAATAATAAATAAATAATTTTCTTATTAAATGAGAAAGAAAGCTTAGCTAATGTTTCAAGAGATACAAAGGTGTGTTTCTTCTTATAATCAGAAAAAAGATGACTAGCTAAATAATTGTTAACTACAAATAACTACAAATCACATATTAAATGTTATCATACATTTGTGGGAAATGTATCCAACAATCTTTTCGGTTTGAAAGAAGCGAGAAAAATCGATACTGGTCTCAGCATTGTGACATCTTTCCAAAACATACGAAAGTTATTTTTTTCTGACAATCGAAGAAAGAATGGATGGGTTATTTTAGGAACGTACACGTAAATTTAACTTGCTCGACACGCATTTACTAAAAAGTAACTCTATTTTTTTTTCCTCTCCTCAGTCCCTTATTGTAACAAACCTACGAATTTGAACTTGTATGGAGAAAAATGAGGGACAGAAAAAATTTCAATCTGTATTATAGGAAAATAAATAAATTTATTAATAAAAAATGAAGGTTCCACCGAGATTTGAACTCGGATCGCTGGATTCAGAGTCCAGAGTGCTAACCATTACACCATGGAACCATCTTCCCATGCCGGGAATCGAACCCGGGCCGCCTGGGTGAAAGCCAGGAATCCTAACCACTAGACCACATGGGACTTGCTAACCGAGTGGAAATGTATGTTCACTTTCAAAACAATCTTTTTTCTCTGTAATGTTTTGTGTGCGTGTTTCTCGTTCAGTTCGCTATATAAATAAATCTTTCTTCTTTCCTTTTTTTTTTTCCCCCCTTCCTTTTTTCGTTCAATTCCTACTATTAGTTCACACTCTCCCTATATATATATACCTTGTTCAATTTTTCAATCGTTAATAAAATACTTTTTTATTCACCCACTCAAGTTCAAATACATTTTTTTAAAAACTTGTAGTGGATGACACTTGATGTTAATACAGTTTCTTCAAATGTTAATTCATTCATTAAATTTAATTAATTAATTTTAGATCCTGTTACGTGGGATTAAAAATGGATCAAAGAAATAAACTAAACAAACTGGATGAACGGCATCGACCCTTGCTTTACAAACGGCCCAGCATTAATTAATTAATTAATTAATTAAATTTAATAAAATAAAATTTCTAATTGTTGATATAAGTAGGAATTGACTTAAATTTTTTTTTTATTACTTGGATTTTTTTTATCGAGTAGCTTTATTTTTTGTAACCCTTCTTTGCTACTGCGAGATTGGAATTCGATCTGCTCTTTTATATTACTTAATTTTCATGATGAATCAGGCCGTAAAGAGGAGGGGGGACCAGAGGGTCCGACCCCCCCCCTACCCGAAATTTAAAATTTTGTTAGCAAAACAATAAGAATGAAGCCTTTTTGTGAAAAATTGAGCTTTTTCACCTTTTGGTTCCCCCTCCCCCCGGATTTTTTTTCTGGATACGGCCTTGTGATGAATTCAACCAGATTTGCCCAATTTGAAAATTCCCGCAATTTCATTTATTCAAATAAAATGGATCGCAGATTGTTGCATTGTTGAAGCTAAATTGCGAAAAAAATTACATATGCACGAAGTTTATTGTCTTTTGACAAATATATTGTTGGTCTTCTTGTCATATGTAAATGAAAATCAATAATCCATAATTTTGTTGAGCTAATCATTAAATTTGGTGGCGAAGGTAGCATGATTCAGCGACGCTGAATGAAATATCTATCATTAGAAGTACTCTGACAATTTTACGCAGTGACTGACAATTTTTACGGCGTGTATTTGGTCTGGAGGATTCCCTACTGTTTTGATCTAAGGAGTCTTTCACATCAATTTTTATTATCGCGTCCCTCCACAATTTTTGCGCCCCCAAATGTTTCGCGCCGTAGGCCCTTGCCTAGCTTGCGTAAGCGGGAAAGGGACCTTGCGTAAATATAGTATTTCTTTCAGGGGTGAGATAGAACGTTTTATTTTATCTACTCGTGCGGTTGGTTATGGTGGAATTAAAAAAAAAAAACTTTTTACATAAAACAAATAAAAAAATAAATGTAGCCTACTTTTCTAAAAATTACTGGCAGATCAACTTTCGAAGTATATTTGTTAAAAACATGGACGCCGGCAGAATATTTTCGGGCTGTCAAGATGTTTGTAACCATCTGACATGTTAATTCCATGTCGGAACAAGAACTCGACATAGTACCATGTGGGAGACGAACGGGGGCGAGAGAGAAAAACGCACATAAAAATCTAAAAATCCAGGGAGGGGTAAGTGCGCTCCCTTGCTCTATGCTGCTGACGCCCGTGGTTAAAATATCAAACCGTCTGTTAGTTTATCTGTTTTCTTAAAACGGACATTGATTAACGCTTTAAGTAAATTATTTTTTACATGACGCGATCGGAGAGTTTCTGTATAGAAATTTATAATGTTTGGAAAGTTTAGATAGCGCGAACTATTTTTAACACAAACACAGGTTGATCAGTTTAAAGGAGTACCCGTTGGTTTTTCTTATTACCCTTTAATCGGACGGATGCGGCAACTTTTCTAACACTGACGTATAATTGTTTGTTTGAACCTTGTTTATGTGTGGGAAATAATTTCCAACACTGCTGGACAGTTATTACTTTATTTGTGAGGTAAAACAGAAATGTGAAGACGCACGATGTTACTGAATCCTGTGATTATTTTAGAAAATATTATTTAATTCAATTATGTTACATCATTCCATTATTAATTATTCCTCAGTCCGTTAGATTTTCTTTTTGGTGTGCGTGTGTGTGTGTGTGTGTGGGGGGGGGGGGGTATCTCAACGATAGGGTGTTCCAGAGAAGGATTTGGAAATTTTCAAAGACTAAACTGTGCAACTTATTAATTTGGCGAAAAATAAAATGGTTGATATGCGATTTTGAGAAGATCTGATTCTAGCGCTTGGCGCAATTTCTCATCTGCTACTTGGATTATGAATACGCCTGAATAAATATTTGAAACTTTCATTCAGTTCGAATTGTGCATTTTTCTGCGCAGCTTCTTCCCTATCTATTTCTAACGTATTACATCCAGAAAAATAATGTTAGAAATATCCATTTTAATTTTGTTTAATCACACTCATGAATAATGATATACTTTCCAACTTAATGGAAAAAGGAAAGAAAATGGCGAAGACCCATGGATTATAATACGTTTTTAACACATAGCACTTACGTGCGTATTTAAAATCTCAAAGTGTTTCAGATTTTCTTACTTTTTTCTTTCCTTTCCGTTTTTTGATAAAGGCCAATATATCCAGAAGCTCTTCAGAATTAATATAGGACGAAAATAATTTGCACCTTTTTGTAGGTTTTTATCATTTAACCCTCTTATTTTTGTAACCAGGGGCGGCCCGATACGGTCAGCATCGCATCGGGGCGCCGGCTTCGAAGTGGCGTCCTTTCGAACTCAAAAACAAAGTAGAGCATAAAAGAGGGCGTCTTTTTTACATTAGAAGGGACGCCACTTACCCTAGGGCCGCTCCTGTTTGTAACCCTCTTAATTTTAAATTCCATTCAGAATCTGAGAGATTTCAGTGCCAAGGAAGCCGGTGAGGAACAGAATTCTCTCCGAACAACATTTATTAAGATGGCGAACCAACTGGTCGCCGGAGGCGGCTAGTAACTAATAAAAATCGAGGCATATTTTTTTGACCCCTTTATTTTGCCTAAAAGTGTTCGCATAAAAAATGAATTAAAGAAAAGAATGGATGAAAATTTTGAACTCATGCAAATTTTAAACTCAAATTTTAAACATAGGGAAAACCCTATGTACGGATTTTTTTATAATCTTTGCAGATGGAAAAACACATTAGAAAAGATTTTTTAATTTGGCCTAGGTCCGAAGCTGAACCTCAGATTTCTCAAAGAGAACTTTCAAATGTACCAGGGGAATTTCAAGTCTTGACTGTAGCAACAAGACTTGATATCCCCACATCAAGTCTTGTTCCTCCATCTGGGGAACTGTCAAATTTATCCACCAACACGTAATTTTCTGCAAGTCCTACGTTTACTCATTCCGGGGGTGGCTGCAGCCCTATCAGCGACCGGAGCCCCTGCCTACGCCCCTGGCTGTTACATTTTTATCTGTGTGGTAAAACTGGAATGGAGATGCAGGTTTATTTTTAATACTTCAAATTTTGTCTGGTTTATTTTTATCTTAAAAGCTATAATTGTGTGTGTGCGTGTGTGCTTATTCCTCCGTTGCTCATATGGGATTTGTATTAATAGGAATTTTTTCATTAAATTATAATCGTCAAAGTTACTTAATCCTGTAATAATTTGATTTTTAAGAAACATATTTATTTAAAATTTTTACATTAACATTCATCACAGAAAATGTTGAAAATGTCTGCAATCCTTTTGAATGCAAACATCAAGGCCGTACCCAGGGGTCCGGTCCCCCCCCCTCCCTCCGAAATTTATAATTTTGTTAACCCATTAAGCGCCAAAGCTCCCGTTACGGGAACATCTATTTTATATTTTTTTTCTTAAAATATCTTAACGCAATTTACGAAATACACGTTTTATTTAAACATTTACACTATATAACACACCCTATAGTGTAAATGTTTATATAAAATGTGTATTTCGTAAATTGCGTTAAAATATTTTAAGAAAAAATATACATAATAGATGTTCCCGTAACGGGATCTTTGGCGCTTAATGGGTTAACAAAATAATAATGATGAAGTCTTTTTGTGAAAAATTCAGCCCTTTTCACCGTTTGGTCCCCCTCCGAAATTTTTTTCTGGGTACGACCCTGGTAAACATGAACACTTCGAACAAAGTTTTTTGACGCACTTCGCAACATCGTTGTTGCTATGGCCGAATTTTCTTAAGTTATGATTTGTTTTATTCATCGATGTTCTATAGTTCATCGTTGACAGGAATTCTCTGGAAAACCCCATCTGGGCGCGAACTTTTTAAAAATTTGCTGTAAGAAATGATAATGTAAAAAAACAAAATTGAATTAAATTATGTTTTTCAAAAATGAAATCATCATAGGATTAAGTAACACAGCGCGTCACCATTTCGGTTTTATCTCATAATTAATTAAATAATAAACTAATTTTGACACAGCCAGCTGTTCGTCAAAAAAGGGGTCTCTCGATCTGTGGCACGCGATGAACGTTTCGATCATCCGCCCTCTTGCGGGTCGTTCAGTCGAGCGATGGCAACGGCTGCCCTTTTTTCGGCACTGTGCCATCTCTCCAGCCGTTCTCGCATTCTTCCATTTTTCAGCAGATATCAGTGCTGTTCAAAAGAATCGTGGCCCTCTTTTTTTTTTTTTTTTTTACGGGAAAGGACGTGCTAAAAAGTAAAGGATTCTCGTGGAGCTCTGTCACCCGCCACTATTTTTATAAAAATCCAATCTATTCTTCGTGACTGGCAACAGTCGAAACGTCCGAGTTGGGTGTTCCCAGAGCGGAAACACTGCGCGTTAAAAGGTTCAACAAGGTTGAAACAATTATATTTTAGTTTTTGAATAGGTGCCCCATCCCTCAGATTTAAGGGTAATAAGAAAAAACCAACGGGTAATCTTTTGATCACCCTTTAAAAGTTTACAGAGGCGCATACAGGATTTTCTCTTGGAGGGGATCCAGTCCATATGAGCTGGGATCCAGAAAAATGCCCTTTGGTGTGACCTCCTTCGATAATAAAAAGTCTTTCACCCTTTTTTACTTTCCGAACATGTACCATGTAAGGAAAGTATTGTAATCATGAAAAAATTCGACTTCGAGATTTTGGTGTTTTTACGGCTTCTGAATCCATTTATGCTATTTTTACGAGATGTATGTATGTATGTGTGTGTGTGTGTGTGTGTGTATGTGTGTTTGTGTGTATGTGAGTGAACACGATAGCTCCTGAACGGAGCATTCGATTGAGCTCAAATTGGATATATATGTCATAAACCACCGTCGCAAGACCGGTATGGATTTGGGTGTGTATAGGACTTATAGTTTTTCTACAGGGCTACGACAAAGATTTCTCTTACATTATGGCCTATGGGGGGAAATTCTTGAAAGTGCGCTAGCGTTTAAACGGTAGATTCGATTGAGCTCAAATTGGGTATATGTATTATAAACCACTATCTTAAGACCCATATTAATTTGGATGTGTATAGGACTTATAGTTTTTCTACAGGGCTACGACAAAGATTTCTTTTACATTATGGCCTATGGGGGAAATTTCTTGGAATTGCGCTAACATTTAAACGGTAGATTCGATTGAGCTCAAATTGGGTATACATGTTATAAACCACCGTTGCAAGACCGGTATTGATTTTGGTGTGTCTAGGACTTATAGTTTTTTTACAGGGCTACGACAAAGATTTCTTTTACATGATGGCCTATGGGGGGGAATTTCTTGAAAGTGCGCTAGCGTTTAAACGATACATTCGATTGAGCTCAAATTCGGTAAACATGTTATAAACCACCATCCTAAGACAGGTATTGATTTTGGTTTGTATAGGACTTATAGTTCTCCTAAAGGGCTACGACAAAACTTTCCTTTATGTTATGGCATATGGGGAGAAATTCTTGAAAGTGCGCAAGCGTTTAAACGGTGCATTCGATTGAGTTTCAATTTGGTATATATGTTTGAATGATTCATCGATTAAAATTTATTTAAGTGCTTGGTAATGATCTTAATCGTAAGTGCTCGGAAAGTCGAGTGGAGTCACTCCAGATTTTTTAAGTTTAAATACTCTTAAGTAGCCTTTATTCATATACCAGGGTGTCCCCCAAAAGGGTGTTAACGGGCTTAAATTCTTTATCTATTAGAGATAAATGGGCAGTGTTAGTGTTAATTGAAAAAATGTTCAAAAGAAGGTCGGAAATAAGACTCCGCTTAAAAAAAAAAAAACATCCCTCTCGTTCATTTACAAAAAGTGACACTTTTTAAATTTTTATTTGACAACCGTACAAAAACATTCCCAGTTAATAGAATGTGCCCCCATACACTCATGAGGGGATGTACTAAATTCGTGCTTTTTCATCCTACGAAGTCGCAGAGATATCTTTAAGGAAAGAGCATCGGGGACTATACATGATTTTGTACGTAAACGTTTATTCCTGGAGTGGAAAATAAAATTTTCTTTCCTAATCTCTGTACGACCCCTGAAATGCGATCGTTCGACGTGAGTTTTTCCCTTAGAGAGCCAATGAAAAGTGGTTTAAGTCCGCTTTATATTTGTCTTCGCCTCTCTGACAGTTTTCAAGGTGTACTTCTCAAATTTTATGCGTCACCTCTTCAGTGTATGGGGCACATTTTACTAACTGGGAATTGCTTCGTACGGGGGTTGTATAAAAATTTAAAAAGTGCCACTTTTTGAAAATGAACGAGAGGAATTTTATCTTAACGGATTATTATTTCCGACCCCATTTTGAAACTTTTTTTTAACAATTGACACTGCCCACTTATCTGTAATAGATAAAGAATGAAAGCTTGTTACCACGTTTTTGGGACACTCTGTAGGACAAAAGACTAGTTGAATGAGAAATTTACTGGATGATATGTATATTGATTTCCAGTTTGTTAAAATTATTTCATAAGAATTTCATTAGCTCTTAAAATATATTAAAAGCCATATAAATTTTGCAAAAAACACACGGTCATTTGACTAAGCAGCCTTGATAACTCTTTTGGGAGGGGCCAGACCCCCTGGCAGGGCCTTATTATCGCATGGGCAAATCGGGTCTTTGCCCGAAAGGGTTCGAAAGGGCCCCCAATTTCAAATGTTGTTCTGAAATATCCTTTTTTATATGAAAATTTTATGAAAAAAAAAAAACAAATTTCCAGATAGATGGGGGCCCCTCAATTAATCAATAAAAGAATTGTGACCATTTTTTTTTTTTTTTTTTTTTTACGGGAAATGACGTGCTAAAAAGTAAAGGATTCTCGTGGAGCTCTGTCACCCGCCACTATTTTTATAAAAATCCAATCTATTCTTCGTGACTGGCAACAGTCGAAACGTCCGAGTTGGGTGTTCCCAGAGCGGGAATACTGCGCGTTAAAGGGTTCAACAAGGTTGAAACAATTATATTTAAGTTTTTGAATAGTTGCCCCATCTCTCAGATTTAAGGTAATAAGAAAAAAAAACCAACGGGTAATCTTTTGATCACCCTTTAAAAGTTTACAGAGGCGCATACAGGATTTTCTCTTGGAGGGGATCCAGTCCATATAAGCTGGGATCCAGAAAAATGCCCTTTGGTGTGACCTCCTTCGATAATAAAAAGTCTTCCACCCTTTTTTTAAGTTTAAATACTCTTAAGTAGCCTTTATTCATATACCAGGGTGTCCCAAAAGAGTGTTAACGGGCTTAAATTCTTTATCTATTAGAGATAAATGGGCAGTGTTAGTGTTAATTGAAAAAATGTTCAAAAGAAGGTCGGAAATAAGACTCCGCTTAAAAAAAAAAAAAAAAAACATCCCTCTCGTTCATTTACAAAAAGTGACACTTTTTAAATTTTTATTTGACCCCCGTACAAAAACATTCCCAGTTCATAGAATGTGCCCCCATACACTCATGAGGGGATGTACTAAATTTGTGCTTTTTCATCCTACGAAGTCGCAGAGATATCTTTAAGGAAAGAGCATCGGGGACTATACATGATTTTGTACGTAAACGTTTATTCCTGGAATGGAAAATAAAATTTTCTTTCCTAATTTCTGTACGACCCGTGAAATGCGATCGTTCGACGTGAGTTTTTCCCTTAGAGAGCCAATGAAAAGTGGTTTAAGTCCGCTTTATATTTGTCTTCGCCTCTCTGACAGTTTTCAAGGTGTACTTCTCAAATTTTATGCGTCACCTCTTCAGTGTATGGGGCACATTTTACTAACTGGGAATTGTTTCGTACGGGGGTTGTATAAAAATTTAAAAAGTGCCACTTTTTGAAAATGAACGAGAGGAATTTTATCTTAACGGATTATTATTTCCGACCCCATTTTGAACCTTTTTTTTAACAATTGACACTGTCCTCTTACCTGTGATAGATAAAGAATGAAAGCTTGTTACCACGTTTTTGGGACACTCTGTAGAACAATAGACTTGTTGAATGAGAAATTTACTGGATGATATGTATATTGATTTCCAGTTTGTTAAAATTATTTCATAAGAATTTCATTAGCTCTTAAAATATATTAAAAGCCATATAAATTTTGCTAAAAAACACGCGGTCATTTGACTAAGCAGCCTTAATAACTCTTTTGGGAGGGGTCCAGACCCCCTGGCAGGGCCTTATTATCGCATGGGCAAAACGGGTCTTTGCCCAGGGCCCCCAATTTCAAATGTTGTTCTGAAATATCCTTTTTTATATGAAAATTTTATGAAAAATAAAACAAATTTCGAGATAGATGGGGGCCCCTCAATTAATCAATGCCCGGGGAACCTGTTGGTCATAATCAGGCTCTGCCCCTTGGACGCCTCCCTGTGTGCACCACTGTAAGTTTATCATGTAAACAAAAATTCGGGAAGTTTTAAAAATACCTTTTTTTTTTTAAGTTTGGGAAGTTGACATGCAAGAGAGAGTGTTTAAATTTTGAACAGCGAGACGGAACGGATGTCTCCCATTTTCATTCTAGTGTGTTCCATGGCAGAAGTGAAACTTGTCATCTTAACTGACTCAAGTGCCCTGATTATTAGCACGTGACCAGTTTCGCCTTGGTTTCTATCTGCGAAGTGACTCATATTCCAGTGTTGTTTTCTGCCAAGTGATGGAGAAAAAAGTATAAACTGTGAAACCTACGCCAAGGCGCACAGTTCCGTAAAAGGTTTACCTACTTATTTAGTCTACCATGAATTAATTGGTTTTGCGCAGTTTACTCTTTTCTCATTCGCTTTTGAAAGGAAGATTGGAAAAACGGTTCATTTTCAGTGAAATGTAGTTCAAGATAGAATAGAACCAGGGCTAAGAGTGTTTAACCCCTTGAGGCGCAACCCTTTCCCAATGCTGAAAAAACGGCAGCCGTTGCCATCGCTCGACTTAACTACCAGCAAGATGGCGGACGATCGAAACGCTCATTGCGCGCCACAGATCGAGAGACCCTTTTTTTGACGCAGCTGGCTGTGCGCACAGCCAGCTGCATCAAAAAAGTCAAGCGATGGCAACGGCTGCCATTTTTACAGCATGGGGCAATCTATCCAGCTGTTTCTCGCATTCTTCTATTTTTCAGCAGATGTCAATGCTGTTAAAAATAATCGTGACCATTTTTGGACGGGAAAGGACGTGCTAAAAAGTAAAGGATTCTCGTGGAGCTCTGTCACCCGCAACTATTTTGATAGAAATCCAATGTATTCTTCGTTACTGGCAACAGTCAAAACGTCAGAATCGGGTGTTCCCAGAGCGGGAACACTGCGCGTTAAAGGGTTAAAACGAAGATACATCGGAATCACAGACTCAGTATAACTAAAGTGACCTTACGGCCTGCTTTCCCCACCGAACCCTAAAATGTCCCGTTTTCCAATTCTGTCCTGCTTTATGAAAAATAAATGAATAAATAAATGTAAAATTAATTGTTAATAAATTAACACGAAAATGTATTTAACAGCAGTTTTTTTTTAATTAAAAAAAATTATTGTTTTATAATATATATTAATACATACCTATAATCAATGGATAATGATTCTATAGTTAATGTTAGAAAGCAAACTATTTTGGAAAGTTATCCAGAAATGAACTATAAAATTCTTTTAAAACTAAGTTTATATAATGGACTATTTTATTTGTAAATTTGCTATATTTTTTCAACTCCTTTCTCTCATAAAAGTAGAAAATCTGATTATGTGTAGAAAGAAAAAAAAAAAATCTTGAAAGGGGAGGGGTCGGGATTCATTTTTACCCCTCCCGATTCGGTTTAGAAATGTCCTGATTTTCGGTTCAGAAAAAAATGGTCACTTTATGCATAACGGGAGAACATTTTATACATCTAAGGGGATGTTCATAAATGATGTTAGAAGTTCGCATTTTTGACCCCCACCCCCCCTTCTCTTCCCTTTTTGCCACAAAGTAATACATTTCATCGTAACTCCTATCACCCCCACCCCCTTTGTCATCTGTCACTATTTCGTAAACATATACTTGTATTCGCGTAAGTTGGTACCAGGTATTCTTCAATCTACGATCTAAAGTGTTTGAGATTACCGAGCAAGCGAACAAAGAAAAATAAATAAATAAATATAAAGCAAATAATTTGGCTGTAAGATGATCGACCAAAGATCCCTATATATCGCTGTGAGCAAGAAAAAGTTTATTAACCAGAATCCACATAGCTGAAACACTCTGAAACAAAAAAGAGTGACTATAATCACTCCCAGGAGTGAAATGACAGACAAGGGAGGGACATGCTTAGGGGCCCTGGGCGCAACAAGCTTAGTTTATATCTTCCAAAATTCTTTAGTTATTTAGTTGTGGATTTTAATAATCCTCCTTCCAATCATAAAAAAAAACTACTACTATAATTATTTCAGTTATCAGCAGGTAAAATACAGTACATTTTTGCAATGCCAAAATTAATTTAAACTTGTGAAAACCAAGTCTTAATTTACGTGCGATCTCAGTTCCAGTACTTCTTTTCTCTCAATTATTATTTTTCTCCCCAGTGAATTGAAAATTTTAACAGACTTCATAACTGCTTCTACTGGTGTTAATTTATTTGAGACAGAATTAGAGTGGAAAATATAAATTAAAAAAAAAAATTATTGAATTTTACAACAAAGTGTGTGCATGTTGCAATTTATAATGCAAAGAGCAAAGCTATCTCCTCTTACACTTTTGTTAGAAATTAAGCTGTAGCGAAAACGTTCAGAGCATATGTTGTACAGCCTGCTGAAATATTTTACATATTGTTTGCTTTAGAGAGACTATAAAATTGAACCAATTATTTGTACACAATGGTACATACACCCTTTTATTGTCTAGTGCATAATGACAGAACAAATTACTATAAAACGATATACGATAGCTTTCTCTATACTTGTAACCGAGCCATTTACAATTACGGACAATTTAGAAATTGCTGACTGATGTCGAAAAAAGGGGAGACAATCAACTTGTGTTCTAAAGGTTGGATTAATTTCTCCATAACGATGCTAATCATGTATAAGGGAAAAAAGAAAATTCTTTTTCTTTCAACGTCTTCGAAAATTATAATATTCGAAAACTATGTGAACTAATTGAAACAACTGAGATTTCTGTCACGGTAGGCAAAAACTTAAATTAAAAACTGCTTGAAATGGATAAACTCCAGAGAAATTTACGTCATATCAAAGTGAATTTGCAATTTGTACGATTCTAAATATCTCCTCGAGATTACACTATTTGACACTCTTTTCGCGAGATTAAAATAAAAATGAACTATTTTTTTCTGTTGAACCATGGACAATTTAAATTGGGCATTCCGCAAGAATTGTTTTTATTTTTAGACATAATCTTTTATTTTAATTACGTAATCACAACATTAAGATTACTAATTTTAAAAGAACATTTGTTGTGATGATATGTCTTAAAGCACAGTATGACAGCATACCATATTAATAAATATTTCATTAAATTAAAAGCATTTATCATTTTTCATCGGGCGCGTTACAATTAGTTAAACGATAAGTAATCCTACGCTAATATATGCCGCCGTAGTTTCAATAAAGAAGACTTAATAAACTTTGCGCACAGCTGAATGGAAAATAAATCCCTTTTCCACGGAGAAAGCAATGTTTCTGATAGAATCGGTGGTTTGTCGATGAAGAAGCGGAATTTTATTTCTACCCGAGATTTCTTTCTTTTTTTTAATCGCATCTTACATGTATTAAGTTGAGCGAAATGCCAGAAAAATTTGGGTGTGTTTGGAAAGAGGAATGAACGCGAGACGAGAGATTAGCTTATTTAGGTCCCGTGTCCTACTTGTCAAAACGACACGTACTACGCATCGCCTATTGAAGAGGTTGCTATTTCATTGGATTCCCTTAAAAGATGTATACGAGAGAAAATCGTGTTGAAGCATAACACAGATCTATCTAATAAATCCGGAGATAAACCATATGGGAGGTTTGTTGTCTGCCATGGGCACTACTTTACCTAGGTACGCCACTGGAGACAGGCCTATGCCTCATTACTGCATATAGCCTATTCAAGACAGGACAAAGCAATGCAGTTGCTGTGCTAGACGAGACAGCCGTATTCTTTGTTTTGCACTCATCCATATCTTGAAAGATGGATTGCTCAGTTAGCACACACACTAGAACCCCCCCCCCCCTCCCAAGCACGGCCTTTAACCAAAATATAGCCAATCTCTATATGTATGAAATTCTCACTATGACTATGTACACTGTACAGTCTGTGAAAATGTAAACAAAAGTAACTTCTTTTTGCCGAAATACTTTGGTCAGAGTTAGTCAGTACGTAGCCAGAGGGTAGACCATAGTCGTTGGCGTAGCTAGATAGCGAGGGGGCAACGAGAAGCATCGGTCCCCGGGGGCAGGACCTAAGGGGCGCCAAATCGTATATAAAACCTCCAACGCATTTTGGTAAATCGGTGGACCGGCAAAATATTCAGTTATCTCCTGGTGCTGGAAACCCTAGCAACGCCTCTCTGGAATACAGCTACACAGAGACAAGGGATCTAGAACAGGCTTTTAGGTTTTCCTTTCCCTCACGGTTCTCCCAGTGAGGTGAGAACTACCGAGAAAGTACTCTCGCCTTAGTCTACGAATGGGACTTGGTTGGAATTAGAATGCAAGACCTTAAAAACGTTCCCGTGTTCAGAATACTCTTTCAGTTGTTCCGAATAACAGTTCAGCGAAATACAGCTACACAAACGGATTTGCAACTCGCTTTTAGATTTTCCTTTCCCTTACGGTTCTCCCAATGAGAACTGTCGGGAAAGTACTCTCGCCCCGGCCTACTAATGGGTCTTGGTTGGAATTAGAATGTAACAGACGGCTTAAAAATATTCCGGTATTCGGCCTACTTTTTAAGGTGTTCCGAATCATTATTCAACGGTGCGCAATTGCACAGACAAGGGTCTAGAACTCTCTTTTAGACTTAAGAATGTTCCCGTGTTTGGAATGCTCCCTCAGGTGTTCCGAGTTTAATTAACTTGTGCACAACTGCACAAAGATATACAACTCGTTTTTAGACTTCCTTCCTCTTACGATTCTTCCTGTGAAAATTGTTGGGGAGGTGCTCTCGATTCAGTCTACGTATGGAACTTGGTTGGAATTAGAATGTAACAGACATTAAAAATGTTCCCGAGATCGGAATACTCCTTCAGGTACTCCGAATAAGTATTGCATGGAATACAACTACACACAGGCGGATCTGCAACTCACTTTTAGACTTTCCTTTCCCTTACTGTTCTCCTAGTGAGAACTGTCGGGAGGTACTTTCGCCTCGGTCTACGATGGGACTTGGGTGGAAATAGAACGTAACAGACCAATTAAGAATGTTCCGGTTTTCCGAATACTTCTTAATGTGTTTCAAATAAGAATTTTTAATGGAATACAGCCACACAGAGAAGGCTCTAAGTACTTGCTTTTAGACTTCCTTCCTCTTACTATTCTCCCAGTGAGAACTGTCGGGGTGGTACTCTCGCCTTAATGTACGAAAGGGAATTGGTTGGAAACAGAATGTAACAGACCACTTAAGAATGTTCCCATGTGTGGAATACTTCTTCAGATGTTCCGAATAATTCACCTGCTCACAACTGCACAAAGATATACAACTCACTTTTAGACTTCCTTCCCTTTACGGTTCTCCCAGTGAGAACTGTCGGGGAGGTACTCTCGCCTCAGTCTACGCATGGGACTTTGTTGGAATTAGAATGAAAGACCTTATAAACGTTCCCGTGTTTAGAATACTCCTTCAGGTGTTCGGAATAAGTATTCAACGGAATGCAGCTACACACAGATGGATTTGAAACCCACGTTTAGACTTTCTTTTCCCTTACGGTTTTCCCAATGAGAACTGTCGAGGGGGTACTCTCGCCTCCGTGTGGAAATTGGTTGGAATTAGAATGTAACAGACAGCTTAAGAATGTTCCGGTATTCGGACTACTTCTTAAGGTATTCCGAATAACTATTGAACGGTGCACAAAGAATTACAACTCGCTTTTGGACTCCCTTTTGCGGTTCTTCCAGTGCTGTCGCTGTCGGTACAATACTCTCGCCTCAGTCTAGTATGGAGCTTGGTGGAAATTAGAATGTAAGAAACCTTAAAAATGTTTCCGTGTTCGGAATACTCCTTCAGATATTCTGAATAAATATTCAATGACGCACCAGTGGCGTAGCTAGAGAAGGCAAGGAAAGGCATCTATCCCCGGGCGCAGCGCCTATGGCGGGCAAATCTTATATAAAACCTCCATTGTATTTTGGTAAATAGGGGTAGGCGCAAAATCTTCAGTTGTCCCGGCTGCTGAAAGCCGTAACTACGCCTCTGACCGTGGGGGCTCGGATCCCTCTTGAAATATGGATTTTTGTTATTTGGATGTAGATAATTTAGCTAGTGTTTTTTAGATTTTAGTGAGAAATATTAACTTTTTCTGCTTTCGGACCCTCCCCGAAGTACTTTTCCCTCCACGTTCCTGGTGTCAGTATTCCCTTTATCGGTAAATTCTATAATGAAAAAAGATATTTCTTTAGAGACTGGATGTAAGCTTTGGCTGCTATTTTAATCACTAGGAAAAATTATTCGATCTTTCTGTTTTAGATAAAACATGGGATCGTCTCATTTCAAACGTCACTATCTGCTGTTTATTAAAATGTGTCTGTATGCGTGAGGGTGTACAGTGTTCGTGTGGGATGGCAGTGCTGCAACAAGAGTTTACGTCACCGGGCCGTCGCTTAGCCCGTTAAGCCCTTCTTACACAATTGTAGGTGGTCTACATCCTCTCAAAAACTACTCGAGTGTAAGCGATAATTTCAGTCGATTTCATATATTAAATCTTATTCTTCCTAAGTAGTGAATTGGGTATAAAATAATAAACTCTCGTAATTCTTTTGAGTTGTGTGTTGAGTGCTGTCGGCAGAGACGGCCCGAGGGGCGTGCGGGGCCTCTTCTCTATCATGTCTTATGAGATAGCAATAAAATGGCCCAGGAGTGGGGCCTCTATAAGCGCGGGGCCTTAGGTGATCGCCTACATTCGCACCCCCCTTGGGCCGGCCCTGCTGTCGGCAATTACATACAGCAAGGGTTGACTAGATCAATAGAGCATTTCGACGAACCCCTCCTCTCTGCGATCGGTCGCCGTCTTGCGTGACAGCTTGGGGTTCTCGTAATGTATTTCAATGGGAAAAATCCGATTTTCAACATTCAAAAAAAGTATTAAATTTAATTTTTTGGATGATTGTAATGGATGGAATTTGTTAATCAGACCTTCGACTTTTGTGTCCCAGGTGGCGTTTAATATTTTAAAAAGCTTAACATATAATATTTTAATGATATTTCAAGCGACTTTTTCCGCTGGTACTGCGTTCGGAAAGACAACATTATGTACGGGAATAAACACAATGTTTGTTTTAAGATTCGGCAGGTCATTCGGATTACTGTTTGTTTACAAATATCATTGTTGTGCATGCGAAATTTTCTTACGTTGTGAGATTTATGCAATAATAAAGTTTTGTTTTTGAATTATAATTTTTGGATATTCTGTATGCCCTAGAAAACATCAAATTCCATTAATATTTATATTAAAAAAGTGTTTATTTAAATTTCTATTACGATATATTCAGATTGTTTTTTTTTTCTTTTATAAAAAATAAATGTACTGCTTGTTATTATTTATCATAGTGTTCTTTTAAATATGTAAATGCCTGTAAAATAAGACCAGTTATCCCATTAATAAAGAAGTGTAACATATGCATCGCATAACATATTTGTACATGTAATTAATCTAATACGTATGAATATGAATTAAAAAAATAATCCAATAAATCAACTAAATTAAAGACGTAGACCAATTAATGTGTTCTTTACTTAGTTGCATAATTATTTAAATTGACAGTAAACATGAGTGCAAAATGTAAATTTATAATTCCATAAAGCTTCTGCCTTTTTATTATAAGATGGAAAACATGTTTCGCAATGTTAGCTCATAAAACTGTACTAAACAATTCTACAATTACATTTTTGAATTTTGTTTCAAGTTAGAATCAGAACAGAAATCAAAAGCTGGAACTCTGACCCTGTATTTCTTTTTTCTGGGTGAATTTTTACATATTAGGCAAAGCTCATGAATACTTTGCTCCGAAGCCCAACACTAGTATACATTAATTCATAAATTTTCCCCTTTTCAAGCACAAACTGATTTTAGCAGACACGACAAATCATATTCGCTTCACCTCGACCAGATTTGAGAGTCCTGAGACCACCAGAATTTGGGTGTTTTCTGTATAATGTTTATATTTCTTCCTGCTAATTTCCGACTATTTAATTTTATATCACTGTTCTGTGAAATAATTATTATATGGGAAAATCTTTAAATTATTGTTATTTTAATTAAATATGCTACCAACCCCATATTACAGGGGTTTGCAGTTCGCTACTGAGTATTAACATAAGAATATTAAGGCTCCGGCACCTTTTTTTGCCAGAAATTGCCGCTAGCCCTGGAGCAATTAAATGTTTTCTCATTGAAAAATTTCTTTCATTAATTTCCAAAAAGATACACTTTTTGTATATAACCCGCATACAAAAATATCCCCAATTGGTAAAATGTGCTCCATATTCTGATGAGGTGATGGACAAAATTTGAGAATTATATCCTGAAAAGTGTCAAAGGTATGAAGATAATAAGTACTGACTTAAACTAATTTTCAGTAGCTCTTGAAAGGAAAAAAATCACAATCACATTTTAAGGGTCATACAGATATTATGAAAGAATATTTTACATTCAAATTCAAGTATAGACCCCAGTCACCTTTGTTTATAGATATTAGAGATGAGTTCGGGCTCATTTTTTGAAGCCCGAGCCCGAGGACTGAGCTCGCCCGAGGCTTGCTCGAGGATCCGAGCCTGCCCGAGCCCGAGCAATATTATTTAACTCGGAGCCCGAGCCCGAAAATTCAGCTAGATAAATAAAATTCAGTTACTTCATTGATACAATACGATAAATTTTGCCGTTTGTGCAAATTAAAGACAAATATAGTTTCAAACTCTTAATGCACTTTCTAATTCTTTATATCCATGTTTATCAAATAATAACAGTAATGTTACTATTTTTATTAAAAATTCCGTTGAGTACTCACATCAGTGTTAAACAATCGTATGTACTTAGAATGTTAGATACTGAAAAATACAAGTTATAAATCTCGTAGAGTGACATTAAAAAATGTTATATTTAAAACACGTCCAGAAAGAGGTTTTGCATAATAAATTCAAGAAATTTGCATAAAATTGCATAAGAATATATTATTGCATAAGAATTTAGTGGATAGGAACAAAATTACTGTTAAAAACTATTTTAAGATACGGTGTGAATATATACATTTAACTAAGATAGACCAGTAAATAAAAAGGCCAAAATATTGAATTAACAGCACATGCGCAAATGAAGTAGCACAACACACCATTTAGTAAATTATGTGAAAAAGCTAGCTTTTTACCCATCCATTATTTTCTTGCAAGTCCTAGCATCACATCAGTACGTTTATTTTTCTGATGAATCGCTTTTTAAAATCCGTTTCAAGGAGTATTCTCAATAAAGGAGACATTTTTCACGAGCCCGAGCCCGAACTTAGTCGTGAATTACAGAGTTCGGGCCCGGGCTTGGGCTGAGCCCGTCTCATCTCTAATAGATATCCCTTAAGACGTTATATGATGAAAGGCTGAAATTTTGTACATCACCTCATTTGTGCATGGGGTACATTTTATTTTCTAGGAATTTTTTTGTAAGGTAGTTCTAAGAAATTTTAAAAAGTGTAACTCTGTGAAAATTAACAAGAGGCATTTTCTCTTAACATAGTCTTTTTTTTTAACCTTATTTTAATATTTATTCAATTCACACTGCCTAATTATCTTTAATAGATAAAGAATTAAAGCATGTTATCACTTTCTAGGGGCACTGTACGTGTGTGTGTGTCTATACAATTTATAAACACTAATATTTTTACTTCCTTGTATGACGTACAAAGAAATAATGTGATCGCAAAAAGAATTCGGTATCCAGATTTTGACTACCTCTAAATTTACTGAGTTTTTGCTTGACATCTCATTGTACACATGTATGTATGTTCATATAAATTCATGTACAAGCATTCTGACTGACAGCTAGACCATTTTGATCAGTGTTTCCTGGCGCCTGTACGCAGTAGCGGATTCAGGGGAGGGACTTGGGGGCTTCAGCCCCCCCCCCAAAAGAAATTGCTAGAGAGTAACATTCTGCTTCATTATGCACTTTGAATATGTAAAGTGATCTTTTTTAATCACTTAGCCCCTCCCAAAGAAATGTAAAAATCCTTTTTACATTTGTTTAGACTAAAATTTTGCTTTATTGTATATTTTCTTTGGGTGAAATAAGCTTTTATCAAAATTTAGCCCCTCCCAAAAGAGAATTTCTGGATCCGCCACTGCCTGTACGTACGTGTGTATGTAGGTAACTCACATATCTTAAAAAGTACGAGTCGTACAATGTTGAAATTTTATATTTAGGATTGTTGTAACATCTACATCCATACATTATATTTTATGGGCAGAAATTCATTAAAGTGTAATTTAGAGATATTAAGTTATTTCAAATAAATCAAAAATTATATATGTTGTTAAGGATTACAAAATGAATCTTGCCATCAAAAATGGTATCTTTATCATTTACAGTTCTACAGGATCACTCAGAAAAATTCCAACAAATTACAGCCAATGGCAGTTTTAGAAACATTCATTCATTTCAAGCAGAATAACATCTTACCATATGGTTGGATAATGGTCCGGTGACGTTCAGCCACCTCCCTCAAAAACTGTGTTAAAAGTCACCAAACTTGGCAACTTTTGGTATATATATGTATATATTTAATTTGCATATCTCAAAAACTATTAGTCGTAGATTGCTGAGATTTTATATATAAGATCGTTGTAACATCTAGATGTACACCTAGATTTTTTATTCCAATCTACTGGAGAGTTTATTTACAGGACCACCCAAAAGAATTTTGGTACTTGCATGTATCCTTGCAGTCTGCCAAGATGAGCGATTTTTCGCTTTGATAAATCCAGGTTGCAGGAAATCATGATGGTTCCGAATACAATTGGCCAGGGGCGTAGCCAAGGGGGGGGGTTATGGGGGTCATAACCTCCCCATGGGGAATTTTTTGCCATACAAAATGTATATTCTTCACTACATTATCACACACGCGTATACATATATATGAGTTTTAGTAGTCGTAACCCTCCCCCCCCCCAATCAAAAATTTCTGGCTACGCCCCTGCAATTGGCTACAGTTTGCCAGCACATTTTCCGAAAAAATAATTTTGGCACGAATGTCTATCAGGATAATATGCAACTACCAGAATTCCAATACATTAATGTCTATAGACATCTTCAAATAGTGACGTAGCCAGAAATTTTTCATGGGAGGGGTTACTATTGTAACTCACATATATGTATACATGTGTGTGGTGAGGGAGTGAAGAATATACATTTTGTATTGCAAAAATTTCAGGGTGTGTGTGTTGTGATCCCTTATTACCCCCCCCCCATTCCCCTGGCTACGCCACTGTCTTAATATATTATGTCTGTAGTCGTTCATTGTTTGGTCCATGCACAGAATCTCGTTATTTGTCATCCACCGTGTTGAGTTTTGCCAAAATATCGTTAATTTAACACCAAAAAAAACTATGCATTTTGCATGACTCTAAAACTTTTAGCCATAGAATGTTGAAATTTTGTATTTAGAACTATTGTAACATCTAACTGTGCTTTTGATTGCTGTGGACTGAGTAATTTATTTACAGGGTCACCCAAAAGACTTAAAATATATTAAGGGTCTATAGATACCTTCATTTCATTAAAAATCTGTGATGAATAACTGTTACAGCTGTGACTGAAATCTCGCTATCGCAAGCTTATTGGCTTTTGTCAAAATATTGCCCAATTAAGTGAAACAAATCTTTAAAATTGAACTCAGCTTGGCGGTAAACTTTAGAATTGCAGTATTTTGTCTCTTTCAAATGAAATAAGTTTAGATGAAGTGCCCCGAAAATATTTCTGGTTTAATAGAGGTACGTACAAGGAAGTCATGTGGTGTCCATATCAGATTTATTAGTTCAATGATTTGATTAAAAAAAACAATCATAATAAAAGGAGTAGTATATAGAGTTTTACAGTTATATTCTTCCATGATGATTGTATGTAAGAGATTTTTTTTTCAACATCGTAAATTACAGTGTTACTTGAAAATATGTTTTCACATAATTTACACAGGAACCAGACTACATGCAAGCGATAGATATTAAAAAAATCAGATGTCAGTCAGCCAATTTAAATTACTTTAGAAGTTATTTACAAAAAAATTGAAAAAAAAAAACATCATATTTGACTGCATAAAATGATTTAGGTTCTTGAATCTAAACAGCAGGTAAGAACAGTATTCATAGAAAAATTGCTACTGGCGTATTATCCCGGCACTCAAACAAGACAGGCGATTTCTCGCCAAGATAAATGCCAATCACATGAAATTATTAATGGTTTCAAATACGATTGGCAACAGTTTCCAGCACATTTGATGAAAAAATACTTTGTTGGAAATGACCACTGCAATAATACGTAAGTATCAAAAAATCTTCAGAATAATTTCTAATCCTAATATCAGCTCCACGCAGAACAGATTGGAAATAGTTTTAGGTAAAAGAATAAGGATTTATTTTAACGAAGTACAGTTTAACCATTTAATCATCTGTCCATGGACACGAGAACAACAACAGTATAACCTTGATTTCACGAAGTCAAAGAAACAACAGAAAGAATTGAGATAAGAAGGTGAAATGAAAGAGGGTGTCAGTTTAATAGAAAAAACACATTTATTCAAGATATTTAAGTTCCACTCCATACCTAATTTAGAATACTGCAAAAGAATAAAAAGGCTGGTAGCCAAGTTTAGTGATTTTAAAAAAGTAGATTCTATAGTTTTTTAGCATAAGCAACAATAAGTAATCATACATTAACACATCACAAACTTCCTGTTTTATTTATTTATTATTATTTTAATAAACCGACCACTCGTACAAAACTAGTTCTGTAAACAATGTATAAATTGACTTTTTAATCAAAATATGTTTTTAAAAAATAATTAACAAACCAATTCTTTCATGTTTTCTATTGATTTATTCTTATGCATTTTATATGCATATTTAATAACAGAATCCACACCAGAAAGTGCTATCCATAGAAAGCATGCACTAAAATTCATGTCAATCTAAGGATAAACCTATCTAGTCATAGCTTCAAACTACATTGGAGACAAATTATCCATATAGTTAAAAATCATGAAAAAATATCACAATCCTAAACTAGAAACAATATCTAATTTTGCAATTAGAGTTTAATTATTTGAGGACAGCTTTAAAATTTCTTCCATATTTCTAAATAAATAATTTACATTCTTTCGTGCACAGTCGTGGATTGCTGTCTAAACTGAAACGCCTGTTGCTTGCAATTCTGCAGTTTGTTTACATTCTTCACAGTGGGGCTGCGTTCCTAATCCAAAAACCCAATGAACCTCCTCAGATTACACGTAGTTTATACGGATTACTGAGATTGCTAAATTATACATTTAGGTAAAGAAATAGCATGCGCAGAACGATGCGCGAAGCTGTCACTCAGCTGACGTCAGATACGTCACGTCGAAATGCTCTATTGCCTATAGCGCATCGGCCGAACCTCTGAAACGTCAGGACGCAATCCGAAGGCATTATCTCTAGAGTGGAGTTGCGTAAGGCTGCGCAAAAATAGACCTATAAACAGTGGCGGATCCAGAAATTTTTTTTGGGAGGGGCTAAATTTTTTAAAAGCTTATTTCAACCAATTAAAATGTACTATAAATCAAAATTTTAGTCTAAACCAATGTATTAGGCTTTTGGGAGGGGCTAAGTAATAAAATATGATCATTTTAGCTATTTAAAGTGTGTAATATAGCAGAATGTTACCCTTGAGCAATCTCTTTTGGGGGGGCTGAAGCCCCCTAGCCCCTCCCCTGGATCCGCTACTGCCTATAAAGGAAGACGGATATAGCTTTGGACGCTCCTATTGACTCCCATGTTAAATAGTGTTATGCATATTTTTTTCTTACTTATAACTCCGATTTTTATTCTGTTTTTGTGTATATGAAGGAAAATTATTAAAGATTCTGATGACACAGTCTTGTATCAAAAATTGTCAACGTTTAATATTTCAATGTAATAAGAAATTCGTCCCCTAGATGACAGCTTTCCTCCAAACATGTTTTTATAGAAATATGAAATAGTCTATATGTTTGATACATTTAAGAAAGTGTCATCTGAATCTTCCATACAGCGTAGCCTCGATATCTCGAAAATCTTTATATCTCGAGTAAATGCGTTTCCTCTTATAAACTTAAATTCCTTTTATTTCACCTCGTTATCCCGAAAACTCGATTTTTTTTTTATGTTCCTTCGACTTCGAGATATCAAGATTTTACAGTACTTTTTCTACTTCTAGAAAAACAGAATGAAAATCGGTATCGGAGTTATGAGCAAGAGAGAATTATGTAAAAGAAATTATGGGAGCTCCAAAGCCATCGGTTTCGGGTATCTTAGGCACTGCATCTGTCCAACGCATTTTCTTAAATAATTGCTCATATTAAAAAAAAAAAAAAAACTGGAGGAGGGACGGAAATAAATAATAATACGTAAAGAAAAATAAATCAATAAAAAACTGAACCACCGATCTGTCCCTGTTACTATTTAGTCAACCAATCAACCACTGTGTTACTACTGCTGCTGCGCTGCGATCATGGCCGTCTGCCGATCGCAGTTCAATTCTGAAATTGTAATGTTTTTATTTGGGATTCCTGTGCATGTTCAATCTGTTTATAATTTATGTAGTATGCTTTTCATAGATTTTAAATAAAAATGTCTATTGATGCTATGATGTCAACGATTCCCGTGGCCAGTACTTTGTCTGTAGCTAAAACCAACGAAGATTCAAAAGATCGTATATTGTTTACACTTCAGATAGCTGTTAAGCAAGTAAGTTTTCCTTCTTATATTTTTTTGGTTAGCATCTGTATTTGTTTTAATAAAGTCAGTAAATGTTATGATTTCTTTAACGAATAACTTTCAATCATAACTGTCATTTTGTCATGGCTTTTAATTATTGTGCATTATTTGCTTTTCCTTCTGATTCTATAGCAGTTGTTTAGTAAAATCTGCTTTGTTGATTGCTTGCAACTTCAGCTAATTATTTTGAGTGCTTCGTTCCATAGATTATTTAAGAGTACGACACACGTATTATTTTTTTAGTTTATTATTTGTAATGCAATTTTTAATTAGTATTAATGACGCAATTTGTTGTGTGGACAAACGGAGCTTGTTATTATTTTTGTGTTGTAACATGATCTTTAAAGATAGCATCCTGTTAAAATTGCTAAAATAATAAAAATTTTTCATGTGATTTTCTTTTGCAGAGTCACAAATGTTATAACATCAAACACTGTTGACAAGTTTCTAGCGCATGTTGACTATAACCAAATTATAATAATATAAAAATTTTTTTTTTTTTTTTTTTTTTGAATGAAAAAAGGGAACAAAAATAAGAATTAGCTCAAAATTATTTTTATAAGTATGATTTTTAACAAAAATCATCTGAACTCTAATAAGGACTGATATCATACCATATTATGAATGACTTAAAAAGTAATTAAAATAATTCATAGTAATAAATTAAACTTATGGGGACACAAAAAGTGGAATTTCTGCTATATTATTAGAAATTAAAAATCTCTCGCAATTAATTATTTCCCCCATTTTTTATCCTGTAAGAATACCTTTCTAAGCAAAGTTTATCTTAGAAGGCTTATCTAGTTTTTTTTACTTGCTGTTACGTTTTTAAATAGCATTTCTGCCCAAGGGAGAAAGTAACTGTATTAAGATGCATATTATATGAATTACAAACTTAATAAATTGATTGGCATTTACAGGGATCTTGCTAAAGTCAGCTAAAAGTAGGTCACAAAGGCCCATTAACTTAAGAAATATTGGTTTTTGCATATGCAAAACACTTTATGAGCATATTTTTTGCTTCATAGACAACAAAATTTGGGTAATTTACTCAAAAATCTGAGTAAACGGGAACCCTGCATTTAGATATTTTTCTTTTAAGCTACTACTCCCCCCCCCCCAAGTTAAACTATTTGTACTAGTTACCACTAAGCTACAGTAATGTTGCCAGTTATAGTGTGTAATTTATCATTTTATTTTTTAAAGTAACCATGGATACGAATAAATTAGAACATGAAATTGCTGATATTAGCACTGGTGTGCTTTTATGGCAGTTTTATAAAAATTACTTAATTTAAACACATTAAATTTTTTTAAAAAACCTATTTTTTTAGGGAGATTAACTAGTTAAAATCTACATTAACCTCTGTCATATAAAAAATTAGTTTTTGTCATACAAAATTCAATTGTAATCAGAAATAAGTTGTATTTTTTCAATAAAGTTTCGCTATCTTTGATCCTATGAATGACTTATATTTAAAGTAAAAGCTAACTGTAGAAAAAAGTTTAGGAAGTTATTCCAATAAATATGCTTATATTCTAGGGTTTAAAATGCTTTATTTATAAAAACTGCACTGTAAATACATGACTATAATAATGAATCTAGAACAAAAAAGTTAATTAATCATTTTTATGCTGCATCTTTTTTAGTATTGGGACTTATCCTTTTTAGTTTTTATATTTTTGTTTAATTGTATGTATAAAAATACACACTTAGCTAGAATAATACAAGAAAGTCATTGCATACTGACATGCCAGATAATCAAATCACATTGATATCGTGTAACGATGCTGCAACACAGTAGCCAAAATTTTTTTTGGAGGCGGCTGTGAACTCAAAAACGAGAATGTAATGTAACTTATAAAAATCTATATATCATATCTTTCTTTAAGGTGGAGGGGGGAGGGGGATAGGCCTTATTTATTTTGCCTAAAAATGTTCATATAAAAAAATTTTAAATTAAGTCAAGAAAAAAATTATAAATTAAGTTTATAAAATCTTCACAGTTGGAAAAACAACATTAGAAAACTTTTTTATGTTTGGCTTAGGTCTGTAGCTGAACCTCAAATTTCTCGTGGGGAACTTTCAAATTTATTCAAATGTGTAATTTTCTCATTTTTTCTCATTTTAGTGGTGGCTTGGCTGGAGCCCCATTTGCTGCCTCTTGTCCATTCCCCTGTTGCTCCATCTCATTTTTCGAAACTAAACACTTCAGTGCTATCATGTCACATAGCACTCAAATGGTTAAGCATAGGGGGGGGGGGGCGAAATACAAATTTTAATGCATATTTAAACAGGTTTATAATTTATTTCTAGATCCAGTACTACATCAGTCAGCAGAATGATGAGCATGTACTTTCTGCTGAAGCACACGAAGTAAAACAGTTATGTGAAAGTTTAGACAAAGCTTTCTTTCATGGGTAAGATCCTTTTTACAAAAATTCCAGTTTAAAGAAACTTTGTAATTGCATACATACATATATATATCATATCCTTTAACTTTTTTTTTTTTGCATTTTGACATTTTTTTTTTTTTTTGGCATTCTAAATTTTATAACTACTGACTGTATCTTGTATTTATTAGTATGCTATTATGGTTTTACTTAAAATGTATTTTTCTTCAGCTTTTAAGAGAACATGAATTTTGCATTTGTTCAGAGCATCTTGGTGCAGTCTATGGGGCTGATCTGAGATTTTTTTTTTCTTTTTTCACTGCTGAGTGGGCAAATTTTTCCAATTCGACCACTCAAGCTGGTGAAGTTGGTCTGCTCAATAAGAAATCATTTTCTGTTAAGACAATTTTTGTGGTAAACTTTTTGCTGTATAGTATATTTTTCCTGATTTAAGGACTCTTGATGCATATGTATATTTTATTTTACTAAGACTGATTTTAAAATAAACATTATGTTTAAAAATTGTTAATAAACAGCTATTATGAATGTAAGTACTAAAGAAAAGTTAAGAGTATTGAGGAAAATGGCTTTTTTGATTAATAAACTTTTCTGAAATGAGCATAATTAGTTATATGAACAACAAAAATTATAACATCTTTGATAATCATATATCCTGTTGGGAAAAATTTAATTACTTACATTCTGTATGTAGAAAATAAAGTGTTCTTACTACTAATTTGTACACTATTTTTTGTTTTTGTTTTTTGTGGCCGCTTGGTTAAAATTGGATTGTAAGTCCCCACTGATAAAAGTGAAAGAAATACTTCCATAATTCAGGATTGTATGGAAAAATGAATGAGCAGCAGTACCTTGCTATTGTAATTTAAATGTTATATTTGGATTTAAAAAAAAAAAAAGTGTTTTGGCAGTAAGATAGAAAATTTTGTTTTAGTTAACAATTTTTCTAGTTTCGCTTGATATAACAGGGTTTCTACAGACTGGAAAGTCAGGGAATATCAGGGAAATGAGTTTTGGTCAGGGATTTGGGGAAAAAGTCAGGGAAATTAGCAGAAATTGAAGAAAGGTCAGGGAAATGCATGAAAAATTGAATTTTGCGGTAAAATCAAGAAAATATTTGCTGTTTTAACCTAAGTATAGAAATTGTTTTATTTTCATTTTCTCATTTAACCTTATAAATAATTTTAAAATGTGTTCTTTATGAGCCTATCTTGTGCAGTTGAAATATGCTTAACTTTATCCTAAATTATTATCAAACATGGTTTTTGTTAGAATCCAGTGATGTCAAATAAGATTCTTGTATATATTAATTTTATTATTATTATTATTTGTAAAAAAAAAGGGGCAAAATATATGAAAAGTTATTAAATAAAGGATGTAATGTTAAAAATAGAAACTCAAAATTTGGGAAAGCACGCTAGATAAAGTCAGGGAAGCAAAAACTGTGAAATCAGTAGAAACCCTGTATAAGTTAGTTTTTATGTACATTTTATTAGCTTCATATTTCTATTAAAATAAAACCAGGGTATAAATATCTGTTTAGTCTTTTGTAAGATTAATTCAAGATGCATGATTCTGTTCACATAGTTTTTAAATTATATGTTTGATTCTGTTCTGTCTGACTGTAAGAAAATAGATTAATAAATGAGCAATAACTAAAATAAGTAAGGATTCATAACATCATCCTGATGATTAAAAAATTATTTTAAAAAGTTTATATTTAATTTATATACACCCCTCAGTCAGTGATTATAAATTGAAATTTTAAATACCAAAACAGCAATAATTCACCATAAAAGTTCTTTTTTTAATCTTCAGTATCTCATTAAAGACTATGCTTAACAACACACACACACAAAATGTTAATGACTTTTTAATGGTTGAATTTCATTTTTATTATTGAATTCATTCATACAAGGTAAAAGTTATTGACACCCTAAAAAAAAATTTTTCCCCTTCTCTCTAACTGGATGCATAGTGCTAAAGTAAATTATTTAATTATTGATCATACAAAATATGTGAAAAATTTACCTGTTTACATTTTTGTGTATTTGTTTTGTAATTGCATATATAAATTCAAAGTTATCAATTTATATTAAAATATATATACGGTTAAATTTGGTTATAATGTCATTAAAAAGATCAGATTGAACTGAATGATATGATGAATGATTTTATCAAACACTAATGCCTATAAATGAATGACTGAATGGTATATAACAGGGCTGGCATATTTTTGCCCTTATTGGAAAAAATTAGAGAAAAAACTATCCTGAAAAAAAAAAAAAAACAGGTTTTTGCCAAGTAAAAAAAAAAAAAAAAGGGGGGGGTTTTGCCAAGTAAAATATATATATATATATATATATATATATATATATATATATATATATAGGAACAACAGTAGCTTTTAAATCTTGGTTGGTGAATTTGAAGGGAAGTAGGTTAAATAGTAGGCAATTAAACTAAACTAATAAGAAGCAATTATATGATTCTTTTTCTCAATTGAAGCATGAATTCAACTTTTCCTTATCATTTTCTAATCAATATTTATCTTTTATCAGTCCAAAGAGAGAAAAACTATTGTATATGAAGTATCTAAGATCTATTGGTTTATGTATTTTTTCTCATTACATCATAGTTTATGCATGTATCAGTTTATTAATTAAATATATTCTGCAGCAATTAAACTAATGACAATAACTATCAGGTATTATATTTTAAAAAGTAATTTAAATTTAGTTGCAGAATGTAACTGTTGTTGAGAATACAATAAACCAAGCATGTAAGAAAATGTTTGAGTTTTTAAAGCATTACAAAATAGTTTAATTATCTAAAGTATTCTAACTTTATTAAGATATTTAAGCATAATAATTCATCAAGTAACATGCACTTTAAGTAAAGTTGCCATGACCAAGTTCAACTATATTATACTTTGTGCTTAATCTCAACTCAGATAACCATTTATGAAACTTTGTTTGAAAATTTCTGCATTTTGAAGTTAGCAATTTAGATAAAAAAAAAAAATAAATAAATTGAATTAAAATGACTTTTGGCCTCATGTAATGTGCATGTATTCAAGGCCCAATTAACACTTTCTGATACTATATATAGGCCTGTTGTCATTTTGATTGGGTTGCATAGTCTCATTTAATGGGATTTGCATATTCCAAATGAGAGGTTATAGAATCTGGACTTTCCTCATATATTACACAAGAAGTTTTATATTTGTGGATATTACACTTCAGTCCTGTGCGGCAGAAATTTAAAATAATTATTATATTATTATGCTGAAAACCTGTCAAAAGTAAATTATCTCTTGTTTCTTTCATTTAACAGTATATGACTTGAAATAATTGTATTTACCTTCCAAATGTAATTATTATAAAATTATTTTAGGCTAAAGTGCTTTGATAAAGGATATTGGTCTTTTGTTAAAGAATTTACTCACAAGAACACTGCAAGGTTCCTAGAAACACTTGATAATGTACAGAACGAGTTACAATGTGGAAGAGCATGGGCATGTTTAGCATTGAATGAAGCCAGTTTAGAAAGTTACTTTCGTTCTTTTCTGCAGAATTCTAAAGTTGTAAGAAAGCACTATGAGTCTCTTGCTTTGTTTTGTGATGAACAGGTAGGTAAATAATGATGCATTATATGCATAAAAATAAAAATATATATTTAATACAAACATTACTTATAAGCACTGAAAATTCCTTACTGTTTTTTTGTTCATACGCATGCTTTGGTTCCATTTTAGAGAATGCAGTTGGTGTTGATGCTAATGGCTGGCTTAGAGTATGTTCCTATAGATATTAATTTGGTAAGTTTTCCAAGGATTTTTAAAATTCGAGGATATTGTTATTTGTAATATTTTTTTTTCTTCAAGCCCAGGGCTCGCAAATAGTCTCTTTTCCCCCTTAAAGGGTGGGGAATAATACAAGTATATGTATAAAAAGGTAGATTTAAGAATGTGAAATAGAGAATCTGATTTTTACTTAATGTTTAAATATGACATATCATTTCATATATTTTATAAACTACGAAATATCTTTAAAATTTTATAGAATACACAAACACACTACTTTAAATTACTAAGTTAAGGTACCCCTCCCCCCAATATACATGTAGTTGTGCTTGTGCACTGTTATTATTTTTACTGTTATCCTCAATTTTTTATTATTTGCATTGGTAACATCCTGTATTTCTTTATGTTTTTTAGGGAAAAATTAGCTTTGGCAATGGTCTATCATTTTTTGAAAAAGAAACTTTTGAGAATTCTCTCTTATTTCAAGATTCAAAAGTAAGTTTATTTATTTTTATTGCAATATAATTTTACCCTTTGCTTGCTTAATTATGCTTTCTAGGGCACATTTTCATATGTATCCCTGAAAGTATAATTTAGTTGTAATGAAAGTTGGAACTACTTTTCTCTTACAATAAATGGTTTTTATTTTTTTTAAATTCAACATTTCAATTCCTTATTTAATGAGACATATATGATTATTTAATTATGAAACATTAGTTTTAAAATTTAAAGAACATTAATCTGTTGAAATTTTTTGATAGAATTCTTAATAATTTTACATTTTTACTCATTTTTGCATTTTCGTTGCAAGTTTTAATTTAATTTTAAAACTTACTGTTACATAATTTTCTACAAACACAATTATTTATTTATTGTTACATAATTATTTTCTTAGTATTTTTAAAATTAAATATTTTAACTGATAATTTATTTCTGACTTTTTGTTAATTGCATATTTTTCTAAAATTATCCAAAATATCTTAAGCTGTCAAAGAAGAAGAAGAAAAAAAAAACATTAACGATATGAAGTTTTTACTTTGTTTTTGTTTTTCAGCTATGATTTTCTTTAATTTTCTATTCCAATTATGTTGCTTAAAATATTAGATATTACTAGATGTATTTTTCATATACATACTAAAAGATAATTTTTAATTAGTATTTTTCTTATTTTGCAGTTTTATAGTGCAAATTTAGAGAATACAAATTAAGAAATAATTCTATAAAGCTGTTTTTTACTAGTGTTGATTTCTTGTGCAAAATTTCTATAAATAAAACAAAATAGCTATAAATAAAATAAATAAATATAATTTTAAATCTATATTTTAAAAAGCTACTTTATAATGTTTTTAAACTTATATGGGTTGTAGCTTATCCTAAAACTTTTGCATTTTATAATCAATGTTTTAGACCAATCAATAGTAATTACATTTTTATTTATATCTATTTATCTCTATTTATATATATATCTATATATTTATTTATTTATAGAAAACATCTAAAGGGCTATCTACATCATCATTAGATTCCAGTAATTATGAACTTGTTCCATTTGACAGTGCTGTGGAAGTTACTAGTGATTTTAAAGGTTCAGCTGATGTAAGCCCTTCTGAAACTGAAAGTAATGTTTCTAATTCACTGCACAAATCAAAATCTGATGAAAACTGTCAAATTGCTAAAACTGTTTCACAACAGGATTTTGAACTTATTTCACATTACATTAATATCGATGCTGAGAATGATGTAAAAGAAAGTGAAGATCTTGAAGTGATACGTACAAAAGTTGTGAGACGAACAAAAAGATCTTATAGTCAGAATCATTCTCAAAATGTCAAAGCTAACCACGATGCTAGCATATCTTCTACTCATGAACATGATGCCTCTATAGAAAATCGTTTAAGTAAAGCAACTACTGACTCGGGACTCTGTCTTGAAACTCCCTATTCTTCTGACAGTGAACTGACTGATACGACAGATGATATTGTCAATTCAGATGAGGTGCAACGAACTACTTTTGAAGTGGGGGATTTCTGTCGGGACATAAGTGTTACATTTTCAACTCCAATCAAGAATAAAGAAAACACATCTGAAAATATTAAGCCCATTATTGAAGAAAGGGGTGCGCCAGAAGGTCAGGAAGATCCTATTAAAAATATTTGTGCTTCTATTAAAGTTATCAATCGTTTGCCTTTACAGCCTGGTAATGATGGAATGGAAGAAGACAAAGATAGTGAAGAAGAAGAAGAAGAACTGTCAATATATGATTTGTGTAAAATATCTCCTGCTGTAGAAAAACATTTTGAGGATTTAAGTGAAGTAAATTCACAGCATGTGGATACTTTTAATGATGATAAAAGTATCTGTAGTACATCAAGCAGTAAGTTGTGTACTGTAGATATAGTTTCTGAAGAACTTGCCAAATTAATCATTGATAAGCCAGAAGCCCTTGATCTTAGGTAAGATTCAATTATGCCCTTTCTAATAATTACATATTGTTCTCTAAAGTATATTTATTTCAATCTATTAAAGTGTATTCCATTATATTATAGCAATTTTAGAACACTGCCATTGTTATTCAGAACAGTTTTTCCTACTGAATAGTTCAGATTGATAACACATGATGATTTACCTTTTGTACATAAGAGGGCAATCCTGGTAGTAATTTGGATTTTGGGCTGACAAAAACCAAAAGTTATGTAGATTTGCAACGCAAGTACTCATAATACATATTCTATATAGTCACCTTCTAAACTGAGGCACTTTTCGCAATAGTGTAGGTTTATTAGCTCCATGAAAAATTCTGCTATGGGATGTTTTAATGACTCATTCACACGTATCGTCTGTCATTTTGCATCACTGTCAAAGGACTGTTCCAAACCTGGTCTTCATTGCAGTGGACTTGTTCGACAACACACGCGAGTTTTTCAGAAACAACGTATCTCAAAGCTAATGCAGACTCCTTGCCTGTAATACATGGTTTTTCATCTACGGTAAGAAGCACAAATAGAAGTGCGAGGTGTGAGGGGTAAATATCATCCATGTGATGTATTACTGAAGAAGAGAGCCAATCAGCAAACGGTATTTCATCTCTTGTAGCATTGCTAAAGGCAAAAGCACCCAAACCGACTCTGTCTAAACCTGGCTTTATTACTTTATGTAGGGAATTGTAATGTGTCGTTATGGAATGGTTTAAAACAGTTTGAGAGGTGTTTATAAGTGTCCGGAATAACTATCTGTGTATCAAAAAAAGTCGTATCTATATATACCCTATTTCCCACTGCGAAATTTTCACTTACATGAAGTCTTGGAACACATACCTTGCATAAGTGAAGCCTCCAGTATATTGGAAAGAGGCGATTATCTTTTGGCACAAGGTCTGGATTGCATGATGGGTGACTGACAAAACACTTCTTTCCAAAATCATCAAAAAGCTCTTTAATGACTTTATGTTTTTTTACTAACAGAAACCTCATTTCTCAACATATTCACAACTGGTGGAATTTTCTATTGAAGCACTCATTTTAAAATTCACAGAAAACTACAGTCTGTCAGACACTGCGGAAAAATGTATACCAAGTGTAGAAACGTTTTGACTGAAAGATAGGCGCTCTGGCCCCATCCAATCAGCCAAAATGTAAATTTCTAGATTGCCCTCATAGTAAAGGGTCAGATTCCTTAGCTATTTGCCTCACAAATAGTTTCAGTGTAACTTTATAGCTAAACTTATTTTTCCCATAAAATAATGATAACCCTCTTTTCTTTTTTCCTTCCTTTCTTTCTTTCTTTTTTTTTTTTTTTTTTTGGTTAGTGCTTATTAATTGTTACTCTAAATTATACTTCCTTTCAAATCTTGTGATCATTATATATTGAAAACTAAACTAGTCTCAAGGGTTCGAGCCAAAGTCAATGAGATGTAAAGGGTAAAATTAGTGGCCGTAGGGTGACAATGAAAACAGTAAAAAATTGTTTAGTCAGCGGCCACTTGATTGCCTCATTTTTCATTTATGAAAGTCTGAATGTTTTTCATTGAATTGCTTTTCATATATGAATTATGTTTTAATGTTTCAGTAACTGTAATTATTATACTTTTAAATTTTCAGTTAATATAAATAATGTAAAACTGACAATTATATCCTAGTTTTATGTTGTTTATATTAGTAAATTATACGAAAAGTTTTTTTGCCTCTTACTAAAATAAATTAACCATTAATTTAAAAAAATAATTAATTTTCTACAACTGACAACTAGCTACTAACAAAGCTTATAAATTTTCATTCTTATTTGACGCATCTCTAAAACCAGTCCATAAAATGTCCAATTGCAAAGGTGTGACAGAAAGTTTAATTGAAAATTGTTGCAACCATTGGCTTTAAAAACAATACATATATCAGTCCATTATTCTTAAAATCAAGCATATGAGTCTATGTATAAATGTTTATAACTCAGAGTCAACAATTTTTTATGAGGTTAATTTAGTCTTTTCTTTAGAAGCTTGTTTTTCTTGTAAAAGTGCGTGTGTTGTGACTTTATGCATTACTATTACAATACAGATATTTCAAAGATTTAAAAGTGTATAAATTAAAAATAAAAATAAATCAATGTTTTTGTTTTTAGATTTAAAAACTAAATTGAGACATTAGAAAATTTATATAAAAAAAATCCTTCATTTTTCTTAAGTGTAAAACTAAAAGAAAATTATAGAAAGTTATTTTATGCTAATTTTATCCTATTTAAAAAGATAATTTAAATTACAATTAGTCCAAAATTTGTTGTTCCTCTGGACTTTTGGTTATTCCAAAGTTTGGACTTTTTAAAATTTTAGATAATTTTCAGTTTTCTTTTGTGTGTGGCCCCCTTTAGAGAGTTAAAGCTACCTAACAATTTTTTCAAGAATTGAGTTTGTTCACGGGTTATTTATATTTGCAATGCACGTACGTCTTATGTTGCATTACAGTAAGAGCTTGAAGAACACAGCATAATAGATATTTGAAAATTCATTGAGGAAGAGTATTTAAAAAGTTTCTTAAGAACAAAAATACATTTAGAATTAACAGACTTTTTTCTTTTAACTGCACAGTTACAACTGAACAATTAATACTTCAGCAGCAATTCGAAGACTGCTCATAATTTCCATAAACTTAAATTAATGCCAGATAAAGGATCCCAAAAGGTACTTTGTTAAATATCTTTTTCCAAGAAAAAGTAATTAAGCAACCAAATTTTAAATGTAAACACTGATTGCAATAAAAGTTGGTGGTAAAGTAAAGTAAAGTTGGTGGAAAGTTAATAAATAAATATAATAATAAATTGGAGGAAAGTATGTTCATTTTCCCCCCATCTTTATTCTCTATTGATTTCACAAAAAGGGGGGGGGGATATTACTATTCCTGGAGACTAGAAAAAGACCATTTTAGAACAGAACTCTTCAACGAAAGGTAGGACGTAATTTTTTTTTCCTTCCCAAACAAAAAAATTAAGAATTGAAACAAATTATCATTTTCAGTATATTTATTTAAAAACAAATCTGGTTAACGAAACATACATTTTATTATTATCATTTATGATGGTTTGCAAAATTGTTTGGATTTAAGATTTTTTTACTGTGTAGTTTAAATAGCTTTTTAAAAATTGAAAATTCTGAGTTCAAATTTTTCTGATTTTAACGTTGTTAAATTTTACAGAGTAGGAAATAACATTCAGTTGTATCTTCTTGTGGAAGTATATGAACATGAGGATGAGGCATTTTATAAGGTATTGCTGTAGCTTTTTAAAAAAATCCTGATATTTTTGTATAGTAATTTAATTATAATTTAAGTTAATTAATTTTTCTATTTACTCTTCTATATTTTAGTTGTACTCTGGTTACACAAATTTTTCTGAAGGATCATCTCAGAGAATATATTTTTTATTATCAAATAAAAGTGTGTATTTTTTGAAGCCTGGAAATAGTGAGCAAAAGTTTTTCAAACTTGGTGGCCTTAGATACAGTAGTATTGATTACATTACTGTAAGTATTATATTTATTTGTAATTTTTTTTTTTACAAATAATTATATAACATTTAGGTAAATTTTTTTGAACACAAATTTCTTCCTTTCACAAAAAGAACCAAACAATAAAAACTAAAGAATTTATGTAATGATAAGCAGATGACAAAATTTAATAGTTAAGAAAAAATCATGAGCAAGTTCATTAATTTGGAGCACAGGAACTTTTAGGACACATTGCATATAGAGATTGAGAAATTTCATTGCTTCCTGTTGTTTGGAAACTCATGTGTACATCAAATAGAGTACCAGTTATGCAATCTTAATTTCAATGTTTGTGTGTGTGAATGTTTGTAATTTCAGTAAGATTCTTTATTAAAACTTTCATTGTTTTTGTTTTTAACTATCACAGAATGCTATAAATTTGTCCAATTAAAGTTGTATGTATAATTTGATTTAAGTTTTTGGCTTGTTTGTTTAAAAGAGGGGAGAAAAAGTATAGATATAAAAAAATACTTTAATTAAAAAATGCAATAGTTTGAGATTTTCTTGGATACTTCAAGGATTTCTTAGCAGAAGAAAAATGTTTTCTTAATTCTGTTACCATCAATTCCTTCCACACCAAATTATATGTTAATTTAGCATTCTAGATTAAAAATTCAATAATTTTTATTAAATTGACATTACCAAATCACAGTTTTCATGCATAGTGTAATAACCAAACAACAAATACAGTGAATGTACTAAAATATAACAATGGTGATGATGTAGACTCACATGTTCATCATGGTGTTTAGTGGGTTAAAAGGGTTTCTGTTCTTCTCAAATATCATTAGTTTTTAATGCATTATATGTAAAAGAATATAATTTATAAAGTATAAATTTGCATTGTGATATTTTATTGCTTATATTTCTCATTTTAGGTTGATCTAAACTATCAAGGTTTCAAACTGGTTTCTAGAAACAGAGAAAATTATTCACTTCATACTGCTAATGAAGAGTTGACAAGGTATTGTATGAGGTTTTTATTAACCTTTTCAGGAAGCTAGAAGATATTTTTAATAACTCTTTAATTAAAGTTTCAACTCTTGCTTCTCCCTTTCCAGAAACTGCCTTTTGTTCAACAGTAAGTTACAAATGATTCTTTTTCATGCATAAAGCAAGGCTAACACCTTGCTTTATGAATGGAAATTTGTATTGACATTTCTCCCAGAATGTGGAAAACAGTAACAGAGGGTCGGGGTGGAGTATAGAGACGTTTATTACAGTTAATATTGTTGTTTATTACAGTTAATATTGAAATAACATTGCATTTGAGTTATTTTATTTTATTTAAAGCAATGATATTTATTATTTAATTACAGAGAAATTTTGTCCAATTTGGAAATAGGCATTCGAAAGTTTATTCCCAAATTGCCTCTTCCTACTGTATATACTGATGCCACAGCACAAGTGATAACAATAGAAAAGTTTCTAGCTTCAGTTTTTAACTGTGAAGTGAGTGATATATTTATCTTTACTTATTTATTATCTTTACATCTCTTACATTTATGTATGCTATTGGATGGTTTTAAATTCTTAAAATTATTCACAATTTTATCAGGCTTGGAGAATTTACTTTTCAAATGTAGCAGCATTATATAATAGTAATTGCATAGCCCAACATTGTATGAATTCATTAAGTGTTAAGGTATAATATCTCTAAAAAAGATTGTTTGCAAGTATAGCTTGTTGGCTAAGTCAACTCATCAGCTATTTCTACTCTTCACTTGAGAATGAAGCTTATTTTTACAACTACTAATACTTAAAGTAAATATGAATTTTGTGTGTGTTATTTACATTCTTTATTAATTTTAAGCTTTAGCTAATTTTTCCTAACACAAACTATATGCAGCTGGCTGTGCGCGAGCTCAGCCAGCTGTCGTCAAAAAAGGGTCTCTAGATCTGTGGCATGCGATGAACGTTTCGATCGTCCGCCATCTTGCTGGTAGTTAAGGCGAGCGATGTCAAGGACTGCCTTTTTACAGCATTGGGAAAGGGTTGCGCCTCAAAGGGTTAAATCACAGTGTATCCGGATTTTACTTTATTTACAAACTTTAGTCATATTCACTGTTGTATACTTTTAATGAACAAGTTTACCTTTGCAATGCTTTTTGTTATAATATCCTTACAAGTGTCAGGGTGTCCACTGACGACTAAAAATGTGACTTGCTACTAATATGAAGATTAGGCAACTTGCGCTACGATTTTGATTTTAAAAAATGTCATTTTCATTCTATTTTCAAGTTTTGGGCTACTTGTACCTTACTCCAGGCGACTCATTTGAAAATCCAATTCCACAGTTTTTGTCAACTGCCTATTCTTTTCAAAGTTACTACTGATCTTTCATCAAACATTCCGATTTATTTTTTGAATTGTGCTATTAAAAATGAATGTATTATATGGTTTGTTATATAACGCAAGAAGTGTTTTAATTTATCATTTTATTCATTCCTTCTTATTGAAGGTAATTGACAGTATGTTTATTTCTTAACTACAAAATCATGCAATGTGTTTTTTCTTTTAACTGGGGGAGGGGGAGTCATTCTGTGTTTTTCAGGAAAACTAGATTGCATTCATTTTACATAAATAAATAAATAAATAAAAACCACTAAAAATAAACACAGACAGTTCAGCAAACTGTGTGAGAATTCAAATTTTTCATTAGCATTACAGTCTCCTACACTAAGCATCATGCGATACCTGAACAGTCACTCCAAAAGTTTGAAGCTATAACCTCAAGCATGAAACTGAAATTTTTAAGTTATAGTTAGCAATATTTATTAACTTCTATACTTTATTGTCTAGTTTTTCTCTCAATCTCTCCCTGATGAAACAAATCACTGTTAATTCTAATAGTTTAATAGATTTTGTGGAAATTTCCCCTAAACAGTGCACAATAAATATTCCAAGCAAATGAAATTATCTATTCTTTTGAAAACCAGTTCTGTTGCTAGAATCTCGATCCTAAAATTAAATTACTAAGAATGGACAAACTGATAATGAGCTTAGGTCAGTTTTTTCCTGTGCCATACAAAATAGGGCAACCCTGTTATCATCTGTAGGATTAATGCTTTTATAATTGTTATATAATAAGGGAAACTTTTATTGACTGTCATGTGTTGGACACACTTATACTAAAAATACAATGCTTTCTTCTGTTAAACATCATAAATGCCATACTTGAATTGATCATTTCAAAAACTGCATGTCATAATTTTTCCAAATATTTATTTTAAATTTTATTTCATATCCTTATTAATAAAATAAAAGTATGCATGCTTTGAAACCTGATCTCTATAATAAGCTTAAGTGATTTTTGAAATGATTGATTTAGTTCTGGCATTAACAAAGTTGACGTTTACAGAACGTTTATATAGTATGTGAGTATAAGTTAACATTCTTTTCTTAATAATCTTGCTTTATTTCTGTTTACAGAGAGCCAATGTTTCTCTAAGTCATTATGTGTTTGCAAGATGGGAAGATTATACTTCTTCCAATGTCACTCCATCTGGTCCAATTTATCAAGACTATCTGATGTATAGACATGTATTTGCAAAAGAAAATAAGGCTACTCCATGGCAACCTGGATACTTTCTTTTAAAGTAAGCACAAAAGAATAATGTTCAAACTTTTCATGTATGCTTAGTTGAATAGACATACAAGTTATAAAAATGTTGCATAAATCACATGAGTTAAAACTGCTTAAATACACATCTGGAAATGCAAGTACTTTTTTTTTTTTTTTTTTGGCAGATGGGCTAACAATTAGACTGTAGTCTAAAAAAAGAAAAATTATTTCTTTTGCAATAGAGCTTCTTTCTGTAAGCTACTTGTGCAAGATGTAGAGTGGTACTTCACATTTTTAAATCCATAGCATTTTTTTAAAACTGAATGGTATCAACAGTTTTGCAAGTTACCATACTTCTAAAAAGATTTTAAAATTGCATTCTATTTTAATAATCAGTATAATAATTATTAACTCATTTGACTGGCATTTGCTACCCTATTTTCAGTTTATTTGTTTTTAAATAATATCTGTGGAAAATTATTACAACACTGGTATATGGAAAGCATTAAAAAAATTGTAATGCATGTTTTTCCCTCTCCTTATAAGCATGAGCCACCAATTAAGGATTTAAACAAGATAACATAACAAGATTATTTTTTGCTCAAATATTTAAGGGTTTGTTTATAGATAAGTAAAAAGATAAATAGTGTTGGTATCAGAAACCACTTATTGGAAGCCTACAAAAATTAAGGTTTTTCTTAATAATAGAACTTTAAAATAATATTTTTTAAAAATCATTGCATGAGGCACCAAAAAAAAAAAAAAAAAGTATATCTACAAAAGTTGTAATGTGAACTTTACATATAATAAACCTATAAGAGTTATGGAACAACCTGGAAAAAAATCTAAAGCACGAAAGAATGGTACACCCATAATCAAAAAGGGGACACAAAACATATTTTAACATGGGCGATTATATGCAAACCATTATTTTATAAATGTCTCCCAAAAACTTTTTCATTATTTGGAATTTAACTTTGAACATCTATATTTTATTGCTGCAAAACTGTTTTGATAATGTAAGAGTTCACAATTTCTAACTCACACGCTAATTAGAAGACAGTTTAATTCTTCCCCCCTTTCTCCCTCCTATTCAGGTGTGCGCCAATACGATTGTATTCGTAAACTCCTGTACTTCCACTCGTGTGTTTAGCTATTAAAAAGACCAGTAGAATTTTGTTTTCCAAGAACACCTATTTAAGTTATAAATGCCACTTATAATAGCTAACTTTCATATGTAGATGGATCATCATATGACTCACTATCTTACAGATTGGGATATTGGACGAGCTTTATAGAGATGAAATTTACGTAAAATCACTTAAAAATTCAGGAACAGTTGAATTTTGAGTATTTTAAAGTTGAATAAAATTTGCCTTGTATTTTTTTATGTATTTGAGTAACTTTTCAAGCCGATTGGTCAAACGCTGTGGATTTGTATACCATACAAACAAACTTTTCATTTTTATGTATAAGGATTAGCATGTATAGTACAATTTGTAGAGACTCAATGAATGAAAAAAATCCCCCCTTCCCCCAAAAATAACATTAAAGAATTGACTCTAAAATACAGTCTTATATAGGTTTCGGCAGCTGATTCTCTAGTTCAGATACACCCTAATGATTAAAAAACTGTGCTTTCAAGACAAAGCAGTTTTTTTTCTTCTTAAACAAAACTTGGGAAGAATTGTATATTACAAACTTTTTGTTATATTCCTAATTTTTATTTATTTATTTTTTTCACAATTGATATGTTTACTAAGCAGTCAGCCAGCTAATGAATGAATGATATTCACTTCTCATTTTATTAATGAGAGCCACCCATATCAAAATATAAACCTTTTAGATTGTATGTGCATGCATCATATTTTTAAAGTTTAGTGAAATTTTGTCAAGGTTCTATCAAAGGTTAAAGGCTGAATAATAATAAAAAAAAAATCTTTAAGATTCTCTTTTGAGACTGCATTTAAAAATTTTCAAATGCCAGTTTTCAGCATTTGACAGCTCTTATTAGATTCTTTATTAGAGCTGTCGATTAAAAGAATAATAATAATAAAAAAACTTCTTTGATACCTGGCAGTCAGTTTATTATTGTTAAGCAATTAATTTTAAATATTCATCCCAGTCATTATTCATTTTATTTCTGGTACATGGGTCTTTTGTATACTTGTTATTAAAAAATGTTAATATATTTTGTAAATGATAAATATTGTAATCAATTTTGACACATTACAGAGGTGGTGTTCTATATTGTATGGAAAGTGAAAAGAGCAAGCCTTTATTCTTTATTCAAATGTGGTAAGCATAAGTTATGCATTTTAAAATTAAAATAAATAAAAAGCAAAATAATCAAATGAATTAAATTTTTTTTTCTGTATTTATAAAATTAATCAAAGAATGGTGAGAGTATTTGATAACAATCAATCAAATTGTTGAATTTTTCTTTAATTTTTATACATAAATTTTGATTTTATTTTGTAATTTCATTTAAACTTCTTCATACATTTATACTTTTTATATATACTACATTTCATTTATATCTATTTCCTAGTGCACCACATTGTAACGGTTGTAGAAGAATACATTTAGGAAGGCCTCATACCTTTGAGATTTTGCGTTCCAATTCTGATTCATTACAATTGGCAGCAGCTGATAATTATGAAGCATCAAGATGGCTTCAGTCATTTTTAGAAACAGTATCCCTTGCTGGTCATGTAAGTTCCATATCAACTTTTTAATTGTAAATAAAAATAATTAAAACAGAACTTATTAAAATTCAAAACAAAGGTATTGGCTTTTAAACTTAAAAACTATAATTTTCAAGGGGATATTTCGAAATCTTGTTGGCTTAAGCCAGATATATATTTTTAAAGCACTTTGCATTTTTGTTATTTGAGTTACATTAAGATTACCAATTTGGCAAAGTGACTATCCCAATGAATAGAAGTGTACATATTAAAAAAGTAATTGTTAGATTTTGATTAATGTTTGCAAATTAATGATATGAATTGATTGAACACCCTGATTATGTCGAGTACATGCAATTTATTTATAGAATAAAGTTCCTCCCACTGCCTTTATTGGCATGCTGTTGCACAGTGTAGTTTTTGTGTCATAATTTTGCAATATCATTTTATATCAACATAAGCCAGTAGCTGTGATGCAAATACTTATTGTAGGAGCACCGACTAAGAGAGAAGGACAATAATCATCTCAGTGGGCTGAAAACTTAGTTTAAAATGGACTGATAAATGGTGCCACTAGACATTTGACTCAGAGAATTCTAAAGTGAGACCTGACTTGCCTTGGCAGCTCAAGAGAAATCTCAGCTTTGAAAGGGAAATTTTTGCCAGTAAATGGCACCCAATGTATTTGACTAGACTTGGCTAAACTGATTATTTGGGAGAAATAGAGCTAGCCGGTGTACTGCTGAATCCTTGCATTCATTTTAGTCCTTTTTGCTTAGTTCATGGAGTCAAGTAACTCATCATTTTTTGAGATTCTGTTTCAATGGGAATCTCTTCATTTATTTCAATGTGTGTTAAAAGGAAACATCCACTTCCTCACATGCAAAGAACGAGTACACAGCTAATACATAATACAGTGAAATCTTCGATTTAATGTTACCCACATTTAACATTTCCCCATCTATAATGCCATGTTCTATTGGTTCAAAGAACATGGTCCTATACTTGTCATCTTAAAAAAGTTCTGCTAATAAAGTTACATTTCTAGTATTTAATATTTTTTTCGGAATCAGATAGCTCATAGGATGATCGAAATGCCAATGAAAAAACGCATATAATTTCCTCCGTGATTTAAGTGATCCAGGCTTTGAAATTTCAAAAATTGAAGGTCAAGAAACAAATTTAGTAAAACTTGTATAAATTAAAAACGAAATAGTAAAAACAAACCATAAAGTAAAATAACTGATTAAAAAAAATTGAAAGCTAATGTTTAAATTATCCTAGAGAAATAAATTAAAGATATGTAGAATAAATTACATTTTAAATCATTGACAGCACTTTACTTTTCTCCAACCCTGATTTAGCGTTTTCCCAGTGTGTAATGTTATTTCTTTATAGTCCCTTGAATAATATAAAACCTGGCTATCACTTTAAATGTAATGGAATGTGTGAACAATAATCATTTATTCAAAAATACATGAAAGTAAACATGTAAATTTAATATAATAACTTTTGGGTTAATACTGAAGTTCTGTGATAGTGGAAGTGGTGATTTTCTGTAGATTTTGTTTGAGTTTAATGGAAAAGAAAAATGCAATATATTAATACTTATGTAATTTGTGTATTTCAGTTTATTGATGCTGAGAAAAATATCCAGAACCCCTGTTGCATTATGTTTGCCAATGACAAAATAGTCATTGCATTGGAACAGCCACGTAAATGCACTTATAAATTACTGAGCAAAGCAAGTATCAGTGATTTAGTTACAATATTTGTTGATCCAGTCGCTTCAAACTTTGTCATGCTGGTGAGTTTTCGATTTTCATAATATAACTCTATAATTTTAAAATTATAATTGCATTCTTAAGAATCGGTTATATTCACGTTAATGTATATACAATTTTACAAAACTGTAATAATTAGCTCCAGTAGCAGATTTCCTTTATCAATCTCCAGTACCAGGATCACAAAACAAAATTTATTTATGATCTTTATGATCCCTGAATAACCTACGGCTAGATTAATTAACTGTTAACTATAAAATAATCTGCAGCTCCATCTACAATGCTGCACAGTTTCTGCTATTGAGTAATTAACTGAATTTTGAAATTTATAATATATATTCTTTTATGTCAGAATGAAATTTAAACCATGATACTTTTTTCTTGTAATTAATATTTGTTGAAACTGTCTTTTCCTCTTTATAATCCATTTGCACCATTGGTGTATTTATCCACTCTTGTCTACTCACTGTCATCAGCTTTCACTAATGTTTATATTTTGCATGGCCTATCATACTCCATTTTGCTGTACTATTTTACATGATATGAAACATTCTCAATTGAATATAACGAAGACAAATTTTGGAGATTTAGATTAAACTTTCTGCTTCTACATGTAGTCCTGTGCCAGTTTGCTCCAATTAAAAGATTTTTTTTTTTTTAAACTTTTACAAAAAAGCAATACTTAAATATGATTTGAAGTTAAATCAAAGTTTTTTTTCCATGTCTATAAATAAAACAGTATACATCAGCAATATCATTTTCTAATGTAGTGTTTTCTTCAATAAAACATTATAAATGTATAACATTATAATTTTAGTGTTAAGTGGTAAAAAATTAAACCTTACATTTGCATTAATTATGAAGCATGTTTTTACAATGATTAGATTACTAAACAAACTATAAATTTTTAATTATTACAATGCATGCGGGGGTTTCTTTAACATTATCCAAATACAATTTGTGCAGGGACCATAGAAATAAAATGATGAATGTGGGAACGATAGATTGGGGTTTCACTATATATGTACATATATAGGGGGACCCAAAAAGGCAGTAATGGGCTTTTAATTCTTTATCTGTTAGAGATAAGTGGGAATGTAAATTGAAAAAATTTTCAAACTAAGGTCGGAAATAAGACTCTGTTTTGAAAAAAAATCCTCTTGTTCATTTACAAAAAGTTGCACTTTTTATATTTGTATACAATCCCCATACAAAAAGTTCCCAATTAGTAAAATGGTCCCCAAACACTAATGAGGTAATCTACAAAATTTGAGAATTATTTTTTCAAAACTGTCAGAGGTATGAAGATAAATATATATACTGACTTAAAGCACTTTTCAATGGCTCTTGAAGGGGAAAAAATAGAATGAAGGGAACATCAAATAATCACATTTGAGGGGTTGTGCAGGAATTATGAAAGAAAATGTTTTTCTACTCTAGCAATAAGCATTTACATTCTAATTCAAGTGTAGCCCCTGATCATCTTTGTTTAAAGATATCTCTGAGATGTGTTATGATGAAAGGCTGGAATTTGGTACATTACATCTTTAGTGTATGGGGGCACATTTTACTAACTGGGAATTTTTTTCTACAAGAGTCGTATCAAAATTTAGTGAAACTTTTTTTAAATTAAAGAGAGGAATTTTTTATTAATAAGAGTCTTATGTCCGACCTTATTTTGAGCTGTTTTTCAGTTTACATTGCCACTTCTCTGTAATAAAGAATAAAAGCGCACTACCACCTTTTTTGAACACCCTGTATATATATATATGTATAAAACTGTTGTTTCAAAATGTAACAAATATAAATTCTATGTTTAGGTACAGCTTGTTTTTAACTAAATGGTTCTTGAAAATTTATTTGTTTAAATATTATGTAAAAGAAAAAACAAAAACAAAACTGACATTGCTTTCTTTTCTGGTCCTCCTAATATCGTAAAACTTAAATTGTCAAATAATAATTGTAATAGTTATTGTCTTTTAAATAAAATTAACTGTTATCATTTATTCATTGATTTTCTTCAGTGCATCAAATTTATTATTATTATTATTTTATTTTAGGAGTTTGAAATTGCTGAAGCTTATAAAAGTAGTGGAGAGTGGATAATTTCATTTGAATCAGCTATTGAGAAGGAAAAATTTTTAGATATTATTAGCAACAGATGGTCAGAAATGTATCAGGTATGATTTTAAAATGCAATTTTATATTTATGTATTTATGCATGAATGTATGTAGCTAAAAAAATTTATTGTTAGTTTAGTGTTTATTTTAGATGTGTTATTTCCATATTTAAAAGAGATTTATTATTCACCTATGAAGTTAAAAGAATCAGTTTCAATAGCTCTAACTAGTTTAGTAAATTTTGAATTTAAAATTTAATATAAGTGTTTCACAATGCCCTCAAATTCCCTTTTGACGCAAAAAATTAAAGTTTTTGAAAATTAAAAAGTTAGTTAGGAATCTATCACACCAATGGTGCAACATATGTAAAGCATAGCCAAGGCGTTAACCAGGTGGGAATCCTGGTGGTTTGATCCTCTCCTCTGAAATTTTGTTCAGTGCATTAGTACAGGGTGTCTACCATCATGCAAAGGTCACGGAAAAGTCAAGAATTGGAAAAAAGGTCACGAAAGTCAAGAAAAGGTCAAGAAATGAAGCACTAGGTCACGATTAGCGACTCAACTCCCTTTTTACATTTCATTCAAATTCTTAGTTGACGATTTTCGTAACTAAATTTTCTAAACTTTTGTGCACCATTTTTACAGTTTTGCTAATAAACTTACAGTTTACCGCATAATTCTATTGATCTTTGTTGTAGACATATTTAATTTTGAAATCTGGGCTTATTCGCTGATCCCCCTGTATATTAATAGTGTTAAATTTAAAAGTATAATTTTTCTTCATTCTATAAGTATGATGCAGGGGTGCAGAAACTGTTTTTACTCTCAACATTTCCCTCAATCCATATGCAAATTTACCCAAAATTTGATGATATGTTTATTGACTTGCATAAGTTCTGTATTACCATAAGTGTAAAAATATTTGCAATGTACAAGCTACATACATGTTTGCTAAATAGCAATTTGGTCCAAGTTAAGAGAAAGCAAACTGCTGATCGGTGAAAAAGTTGAAAAAAAAATTGCTTTAAAAATGGGAATGGGAAAGAATAACTCTAAGAATTTTGTAATTCGTTGTTAAAATTGAAATCAGTTGTATATTTTCAGCAAAATTTCCCCCTATCCTAGATTGCCAGATCGTACATATTCTGCATCCCTGGCAAGAATGTATTTTTGATATTAGTGTTTCATATTTGTTATGGTCAAGAAAAAGTCAAGAAAAGGTCAAGAAATCAATCTTACTTTATATGGTAGACACCCTGTAGTAGTTCTTTATTTTGTTTTTAATTTTGGCGATCAATTATTGGTTAAAAAAATTCCTCCCCCATCCTGAAGTGCTGCATATCCCCCTTTTTTTTCTGGCTACAATTTTGAGCATAACTGCTGTATCTCTCGAATTAGAAACTGGTCTATCAAACTCCTGAAACATTTGTAAATCTCCCAAACATTTATAAAAATCATTGAGCGTTTAAAGCAATTTAATCTCTTTCTATCACTTTCAAAAATGAATATTTTCCTTTGGCATTCCTTTTTTAAATTTCCATTGCCTCAAGAGTAAAAATTGTCCCCTATTTTAAATTTAATAATTATATATTTTTTTTATGTTACCAAATTTTTCTTATAAGCTGCTGACAGTAGCAAATAGATATAATTACGTACTAGTTTTCTGATTCAAAATAGATGTTTTGTATAAAACACCATAATTTGTTTTAATAATTATTATTTCATAAACTTCAGATTGACTAAGTAATTCTGAAATTTCTCATTGACTTAAAGTAACTGAGAGATTTAAAGTACACGTTTATTTGAAATTGCAAATATTATTATAGCAATTTGTCTTAATGCTGAGTAAGAAATAATTTTTTTAAATCTTGTTCTCAACATGCTGTTATTCTCCGTTAAATCATACTTATAATCAATTAAATTTAATGTTTTTATAATATTTGTCTGTTTGATCATTCTCTTGAGTCATATATTCTTAAAAGTTTAAAAATGATTATATTTAAGCATGGAGAGGTCTTGAATTATAATGTAGCTGGAAATTGTATCTAATTTTCTGCATTTCTGCTCTTCTAATTTCTAAATTTTGCTAAAGCTGAGTGTGTGATAATTTGCTTGTCAAAATTTCAGTTAATGTCATTTATATGATTTTCATTTTGATCATTATTATATTGTTTTAAGTTGTATTTTATTATCTAAGATAAAAATGGTTGCTTAGTTTCTTCTAAAAAACAATATATTTTAGCACATTTAAAAATTTTGTTATTCGTTCTAAAAGTGATACTTGTGTAAAATGTCTTTTTTTCCCCCCCCTAGGTAAAGCTAAATATTGATACATTTAAAGATATCTATTTGTTGAAAAAGTATCGCCAGATTAGTGAGGAATTGAAAGCTGAAAAAATGGGGCTTCAACAGTTTTGTATTGATGATTAATTGTAGATATTTTTCAATTATGTTTATTTTTCAAAGAATGTGTGATACATAGTTTAATAATGTACAGCTGTATCTTGCGCTTCCTAATGTCTGCTGTTACAATGTTGAGTTTTTGTACTGACAATTTATTTTCATGCTGCTATAAAACTTATCAATGACTGTTAGATTTTTTTTTTTTTTTTTTAGATGCCTAGCTGAAAATGCTATATGAATTTTAGAAATGATTGAGTCGACTATGAACAATGATAAAAATATCCAAAGATTTTAGTTTAAATTTAATAATTTTTTCTTGTTTCCATAAATTATGGAATTTTTATTTTGCATGTTAACAAAATATATGTTAATTAGACGCATTAAAACTTTTAAAAAATTTTGATATATTTCTTGCACCGGGTGAAATATTAGAAAATTAATTTTCTTACTTTTTCCTTCCTAAAAGATTCAGAATATATTTTACAAATTTCATTGCTAGAAAGTGCTCTGCAATCCATTTGTTTATTAAAGGTTGAAGGTAACAAAGATTGAGTTCAGTTTTTTTTTTTGGAAGATGTTTTTACCAGTATTCCTGGACTAATTTTGTGTTAATAAGTCATCGTTGATCTAAAATTATTCTGAATGTATCAATTGTATGCTTAGCTAATATTGCATTGTCATTTAATATATTGCAATAAAAGCTAACTTGTCTGTATATTGCATTTAAAGAAATGCAATAAACAATGTTAGTTATTTTTTATTTATTTATTTTTGGAAAAATAAAAATTATGCTATTTTTATTAATTTACTATAAACAGATATTGATCGCTCATAAAAGTTGTCATCATAATTTTGTAATTGCTAATTTTTATTTTTCTTAAATACCACTGTTTTGAGAAGAAATGCCACAAAACTTACACATTTAAATGTGTGAATTTAGAACCAATACTTTTTTAAATAAAAGCTGGAGTATTGTTGATTTTGCTGTTGATAACAATCTAGACTATATTTTAAAATGTTTATTACTTTTATGCTATATGTAACAACTTTCAAGTAGCTTTATATATTTGATAACTTTGTAATTTATTGCAACTTTTCTTCATAACATGGATGTTTGTTAAGTTTAGCTGACAAATTTGAAATTCCATTTGTTGCTATACAGAATTCATCCAATAGACATGCAGTTATTTTCCTGCAAGTCTATTAGATTGATTCTGCTCTTTCATATTACCATTGTAACAAAATAAATACTTTTATTTCATGCCAGTGATTTCTTTTCAGCTGAATTGAAACCGAAAATAGCTGAAATTGGACAATGCTGACAGAGTTAATTGATAAATATTTTCTGCATTTTTTGTACAAATTTAAATGGCTTATCTAACAAAACTTATTTAACAAATGCTTAAATTGAATTTTATAAAATAAATTTATTTGCATGACTTAATGTAAATCACATGATTCCCGTAGAAGCATAGAAAGATAATGGTCATATGAGCAAAAACACTGAAGAATCATTTCAAAAGTTTCTAGTATTACTTTTAATTAGTAATTCTTGTCTTCTTTTTTTTTCATGATTTTTGATTGAATAGATTCTTGTCCCTTGTTTAAGCTATTGCAGCATTGAGTTTAGTTAGTTAAAATTCTTTTATGGATTGTATTTTGTGTTGTAAAAAATTGTAAGAATACATTAAAAATGTAAGTTTACATAAATTTGCAGTAGTGTTAGTAAGCCTGTTATAATCAATTGTTTATTAATGTTTATTTATACTTTGTTTTAGATCAGTTCTTTGAAGGACATATAAATGGTGCTTTACTTTAGTTATATTTTGATTTCGATTTTTACTCGAAAAGTGTTTCTGAAAATAGATTCTTTTTACAATAGAACAATTTATGTAAGAACTCAAAGTTTATTTATTCCTGCTAATTTTTTTACTGGACTGAAGATGTTGGATTGAAAATGTGAAACATGTAAGTTATTTATAGTCTATAACAAATAGTTAAAAAAAAGAGTAATTGGTAAAGTATTCGAATCTGGAGGTATTCTGAATTGGAGATGCCTGTATTTAAACTTTCTATTGTCATGTAATTTTCGTTGATAAAGTTTATTAAAATACATTGATAATAGGATGTTGTATTTCTGTATCTCTTCCCCCACCCTCCTGGATGTGGTATTTCTTCCTGAATTTTTTTTTTACTATGTTGAAAATAAATTATAACTACTCTGTATTTCAAAACATTGCTTTTGTTAACACAGTAAAATTTGAAAAATAAATAAGTAAATAAAAGCTGGAACAGTTTTGTTGTTGATAGCAATTAAGAAAAATACATTTTATCTTACTTATTATTTTTATGCAATATGGAGAACTTGCAAGTAGTTATGTACATTTGGTAACTTTGTAATTTATTGAATATCTCCACTTTAAATGGATGGTTGTTAAATTTTGTTGACAATTTAAAAAGTTATGTCTATTTGTATATAAAATTCTTTCTTTCTTCAACTTTAATGCATTGCAGTGCTCTTTCGGTATTTCAAAAAAAGCAAAACCCTACTGGAATTCTCAATATGTCATAATTAATCAGTGCCTTTTACAGAATTTGTACATATTTGCTGTTTTTATTTGTTAGTAAATATTAATCTCTCATTATCTAATAAGTGACTTTTCCTAATTTGCTTTTATATGGAGCTTTTGTATAGGAAATCTTTGTCAAGCGTTCACAATTTAATATAGATAATGTATATACTTTTGCAAACTGGTGCAGTTGATTTTCATTCATATTAAAAACTTTTAATTGACTGTTAATTGTTATCTAGCATCTTTGTTTTAACTTTAATTATTTCTGAAAGTAAATAAACCAATCAAAAAATTTATTATACTGTATTCTATAGCACATTGTCTGCAGAGTATGCATATCTGTACTGCATAAGAAAAATGTTAGTTCGGCATTGTTTTTAAATTATGAAATTAAATAATTTGATAATTTTGTACAATTTAATATAAAGTGTTCAAAAATGAATGACCCAATTTAAACCCAAATCCATTTGAATTTTCAATATAGTGGGTTGATAAAATGAGGACCAAGCTTGCTTGGGGTGAAACACTGGGGGCTTCATGTCAGGCTGACCACCTGGCTGAGTCATATGCATCTCTACCCCAGAGCCCATGGTCGTGAAGGCGTGGCTGGGCAGCGCAGGCCTTAGTGCCACAGATGGGCTGTTGTGCCAATGTTTGACTTTTGACTTTACTTTTAAAATTTCATCAGTGTTCTGTGCAAACCTAAAAAGTCACATGCATAATATCTAAAAATCTTGAAGTTAAAAGTATCTCAGTGCCCTATAAGCCTAATCTAATGCTATGGCTGTATGTCTTTGAGACATTTTTGTTGTGTGTGATAGTGTGAAGGTAATCACAATACAAGAAAGAATGCATTTAGTGCTAATTTTTTTATCTAGCTTATATATATATATATATATATATAGCCATCTAGTTATAATTCCCCAACTTTTAAGCCCTACCTCATCGATCAATTTTCTATTATTCATAGGGGGGGGGTTCTGTTCTTTCATAAATATGACGATTTAAAACTGGGCCATTATACAGGGTGTCCTATGATGATTGGGATGAACCTTAAGCAGAGGTAGGGCACATTATAATGAATCATAATCATATAGCAATGTGGGGTCAAAAGTGCCGTTTTCACTTCACCTGATAATACTCACTTTGGGAAAAGTGTTGAAGCGTTCGTCTAATTTCTTAACCAAGATTCATAAACAATTATCTTGTCTCCAAATGTTCACTGTTTATGAATTTTAGTCTTTTTCATTCCATTGGTGAAATGAAACAGAATTTTTGAACAATTAATTTTAGTCACATGTTTTCTGTGAAAGATACATTAATTTTTATTGAACAATGGTTGGAAAGTTCACTAACATTTCAGCGCATGTTTGAAAGTGATTATTAACAGCTATATGAAGAAGACATTTTGGACCCCACATTGATTTGTGATTCTCAATTCTTTTTACATGCCCTACCTTCCTTTATTGTCTCAATCATTATGGAACACCCTGTATTTGAGAACACATAATGTGATAAATGCATGTGAGGTAGACAATTTTATTTGTTAACTAAAGATTTGCTTCAATCAAAATAATTATGAGAGAGTTGAGATAAAAAGAAATGTTATAACTTAAGTTCCAGTTCTTGGATTCTTTTAGAATGTGATATTCTGCATTATTTTGATACCTTTATGTACCTATTATATTATTGCCTTTTAATCAGTGGTATGCATGCCACTGTTACTTCTGCACTTGGCACTTCGTAAAGGCCATCTCATAAGCGCCATAGTACAATCATAAATGTTTTTAAATTTAAGTATGATTTTAAATAATGTTGATTTTACTTATTTTATGTTAATAAGAATTATAAATTGTTCATTAATTTGATGTTAGAAATTTATTCATCACTGTAGGCATCCGCAAAATCTTGTGAAAAATGGGATGAAAAAAATTCTCCCTGAAAAGATTGAATGAGGATGTTTATTGTTTTCCTGAAAAGAGAACAATAATTGATTTTGCAGTTTTTTACACAGATTTAGGGATTTTGAGATGCTCAATTCATCACAGGAGTGTGCTGAAAAATAACCATACTTTAGTTGACATTTTTATATTTTGTTAATTATTGTAGTAATATAATTAAAAAAAATTCTTCCAACTGCCACCTATAAGCAGCATTTTACAGCTGAAATGGGTAAGCAGATTAACACCAAATTTGGCATATGGACTGTACATGAGATGCTCTAAAGGAATTTTTTTACTTTGCAATGTTAAAGTCATGGTTAAAAAAAAGGTCATTATAAATGCTGAAAAAGTGTTGTTGAATAAATATTGAAATTGCTTGTATATTTCGTATTAGCCATTTCCATTGTTAAATTTTCTGTTTTTGTTCAGAAAGTGCCACTTGGTGGACATTTTTTGAACTTTTTTAAAAATAACTCCATAAGTGCATTTCATGTATAGTCTATGTTCCAAATTTGGTTACAATTCACTCATTTTGGCTGTAGAACTCTGTTGATAGCGGAAGTAACTATAGCCAGTTTGTACAATAGCATTAACTTAATCATGTATTTTAACATTTTTTAAACTTTTGAGGCCATGTAGGTTTTAAATTAAATTTCCTATATTTTTAATAATATTAATTTATTGTATTAAGTTGATATTATAGTGAAATTTGACTAGATCAGATTATTATGTCACATGCATGTTAGGAATAGTTGTCTTCTGTAGTAAGAAAGTTATAAATATGATAAATGATTTTGACAAAATCTAATGTATTAAGATGATATCAGATTAATGGAACTAATTTGTAATTCATTTGTTTTGTATTTTTAAGTCTGGCCATAGTTAATCTCTCTTATGGATATAATTTTGATATTTAAATGACCTAACTTTAAGATAGATTAAAATTAGCATTTTTCAGATTCATACAAATACAGTAAATAATCCTGTTCTTTGAAATTTATAGCTCAAAGTCATTCATCTTTAAATTTTAACTAGTAACACTATTAAAATAGCTATTGACTTACAAATAAATGAAGTATTCATAGCATTCCTTTTTTTCCGTAATAATAAAAATAGGGTTTGATTGTTCAAATAAATTGTGTTACTTAGTCATCTGTAACTGTATTCCTATATATATGTATATGTAGGATAAAGATTAAATAACTTGTTGCATCAATTTCTATGTTAACTTTATAAACGAGTGACAACTAAATGTCCTTTCTAACTGATGCAGCTGTGTATGCATGCAAGTAGTTATAAAAGATATTTAAGTATGTTTGAAAAAAAATTGAACTCACCTTTGACCTTCTAGTGGAACTACATGGTTATAAAGGTGTGAAATTTATAGTTATCAAAATGTTTCTCTATTGTAATGTGTCTTACCTGTGTGTAATAATTGCGAATAAAGTTTATATTGTATTATTAAAAATATTGCATTTATTAAAAGGAACATTTTTTGTTATTGTTTAGTGATATGAAATTTTAGTTATAAAAAAACTAATATTTTGAATGTTAGATATTTGTTATCTTGTATTATTAATTTTATTAATAACTTGCAAGCAGTTTGTTATTTTACAATTTGTTATGTTTTTGTTAATTTTGCTTTTTCTGTATTCATGTGTTGAAATTTAAATATTTATGATTCTATTATGTATACTTAAATTGCATATAACTACCACGAGGAAAAAAAAAAAAAATAGAAGTTGTGAATTTTTATACCTTATTTATAATTAGTTCATGAATAATGCAGAAAAAATTAAGCATATTCTATAAACATAATTTTCTGTATAATAGTACAGGTAATAAATATTAGTCTGGTAGTTACTTCATAAAACGAAATACTATTTCATTTTTTATGCATTATAAAAATAGAATAGTCCATATTTTGTTTTTAAAATAATGATTGCTGTATTAACTCACATTTCACTTGCTTGGTAAAAACACTTTTACAAAATATATTTCATTTGTATAGTATATAAAAATTTAAGATAATAAGCAACAAAATTTTATGAAGTTTTAATTAATTAATATTTTATAGCTCAAAAAATATGCCTCAAATGTATAGTGTTATGTTCATTAATACATTTCAACTGCATTAATCTTTCTGTTGACCTTATTTTTTTCCTTTTTCATTTACAAATTGCATGTAACCAATATATATCTCATATAAAGATTATCTTTATTAAATGTAAATCATTAATATTTAGAAGATTCACAAGTCTTGTAAAAAATTAATAATAACAGCTGTTATAATATTTGATTACTTATTTATTAACAGCCACTTTCAGTTTTTATTTTAATGAATATATAGTTTATATTCATCATTCCAGAAGGCATATCAGCTATTACATGTAAGTTTTGCTAATTGTTCTGATTTTTAAAAAAATATTTGATTATTTTTTCAGAACAAGAGAGCTCTTGATTTACTTTCTTTTTAGTTAACTATTTAAAAGTAAATTATTTATTATAAAAATGTCTAAAAAGCTTTATTGATTCTGTTTATTTTGGGCTGTTAAAATGTGTTGCTTTTATTTATTTAAAGCCGACTTAAATATTCTCCCTAAAAATAAAATAAGAAAATTATCTGAATGTTTTGTGCTATTGTAAGGTAAGTTTAATTATGTTAAGTAAATAAAACTTTTAAAATGAAGACAAAAAGTAACTAATTTTTAACAAAAAAATATACAAAAAGTTTGATTTACTCATGATGTTTAAGTAGTATAATCCAACTCCCTGTTAAACTTAGCAAAAGTATTTGGAGTCTAGTACTGTTATAAGTAAAAATTTGCAAAATTTGCATCATTAAAATATAGTGTGTTTTATAATTTATTTTCTGTTTTGTAATTTATTTATTTGATGCTAAATGCAGTTTTGTAATATTTTTTTTTAGTTATTAAATGCTTATTTGTTAAGTATACATAATTTTCTAATAGGATTTTTTTTTTTTTTTTTTTTTTTGTCTTTGAAATATAGTGTTTTGCAGACTCAGCAGATTAATAATGTGCATTATTTCATAATCATCTTCATTATTTAAAATTTTAATATGAAATGCATTATTTATGTTTTTATAATTTAAACATTTCCATGGGCATATTAGTTTACAATTGTACTGTTTAAAACTATATCATGAAAATCTTCATAATTAGTTATTTTAATTCACTATTACTAACAGATATGTATATTCAGTTTTCCCTCTTATTAAAATTAACTTGGATTGAGAAAAAGAAATAACAAAATACCATTCTTCTGTTTTGAGTTTTTCATTAATTACATTGTGTAGTGCAACATGTGAGGTGGCATCCTGAATTTTTCTGAGTCCCCTATTGGAATTAGTTTATTTTAATAATCAAGAAGCCCTTGATTATTGCACAAGCACTTGGGGCCTGTGCCCTACATGAAGAACCAATAAATTGAGTTTAGTCTATAAAACATCCATATTAAAGTGGTGATGCCTGCCATGTTTATTTATGGGCACAAAATTTGAAAATACCACTGTACACAAGAATACTATTGTAGACCCTGTGGGGTTCAGACCCATTAAGCAATTTGTTTTTACAAACAGCTTTATTTCTGAAATGAACGCATATTACAAAATTTTGTATTATAAATATATCAGAATAATAATAAAGAATCCCCCTCGCCTCCAAAACAAAAAAAGAAACCCATAATATTCTGAAACACAATTGGAGAGAAATAAATAGCTTTTGAAGTATTTTGAAGTTCTTGGGCACTATTTAAGCAAATTATGAGCAGAATGCTTATAGAATAAAACTGTATTAAAAGATGGCTGATGGGTACATTTTGTGAATGATATTTGTATGTAATGTGAAAATATTATTTTTGTTGGTTTAAAAATTTTGATGATTTTCACTACTGATAAAAAGGAACTCTTTCTTCTTTCCTCTCTTGGAAAAACATACATATACAATGTTATATAAAATTCATGTGATTAAGATATTCAAAAGAAATTTTCCTATATTGTTTGATTTTCTTTTAATTGTATTAAGGGCATTATTACCATTCAAGGATCATAATAATCATCGACATCATTGTTATTGAATCTTTTGCATACTGATATCCAAAATTAAGGTTGCAAACATGAAAAATGAGATTTATCAACAAAAAATGGGTTTAATGCATAGGAATTTGTTATACTAATATCTTATGCTGTGAGACAGAAAATGGTAACAAAAACATTTGTACAGGAGTTCAATGTAGGCTGATATGCAAATGATAACAACATTGGTCAAAATAGGATATGGCGTAACGTTTTATTGCTTCACCTAATATTTAAAAATGTGGCCACCTCGTACAGCTATATATATAAGCGTCACACTGTTACTGAGGATATGGATCACTGACTGTAGCTGTATATTTCCATTCTTCCAAAAGTACCCATTTCAAGGCCTGGAGGGTCCTTAGAGGGGGTTGTCGACGTGCAATGGCTTTTCCTAGAGCATTTCACAAGTGCTCTATTTGATTGAGGTTCCGGAGACTTTGCTGGCTACATCATACAGTGAATACCCTCTTCTTCCAGATAGTCCTCAACTTTGTAACTTGATTTTGGACACCAGTGTATTGGTTAATGTTATTTTAACTCTTTTTTGTATGGGCACTATGCAAAATATTGTTTTTAGGAGAAATTTTCCAGAAAGGACAGTGAACACATATATGAGGTGAGAGTCCATTTGTCCCAAACCATGGCTGCCACGTATACGCATTGCATTTTTAATTGGAATATTTTGTATTTTTAATAAAAAGTGATGTTGCTTTTCTATAAAAATCTGTAATACATTTTTTTTTCTTTCTTTCGGAGATTACTGAGCTTCAGAAATAAGTTTTTTTTTTTTCTGCTTAAGTTTTAAGAAGCCTGAGCAATTGTTTTGGTGATGCAAACAAATGCACATTCTGATTACTGTCGCTGTAGATTCCTGCCGCTTGCAATTAGGTGTCGCTTCTGATTTTACCTAATTTATTTTTCAGAGGTATGTTGGTGATATTTTTTCTATAATAGTAATTTCGTGATCTGGTGTCAGAAAGTTAGAGTTAAGTGAAATGAAAGGATGGCTAAAAGGAAATGAGGACTAATGCAGGAAGAAATTTTGTTCCTGTCAGAGCAGAGAGATGCTAAGGAAAGTGCATTTATAGTAGGGTATTCTTAATCTCATTTGGAGAGGCATCGACTACGGTGATGGTGGTCTGAAAGTGTATCTGTACTTCAAACATTGGTATGACACAAAAACACTTTTAAAATAATGTGTAAATATTAAATTTTTTATTGTATATAAATACTGAATCTTCTTTTAAAATGTGATTTCTTATTCATTTAAAAAATAAAATTTAAATTCTAAAACGATTTATCAAAAGGAATACATTTTTTTAAAGGTGAGTGCTAATTTTAATTCAAAATCTTTCACTTCTGATGTTGAAATTAGCTGCGAGTGTGAGCAAAATATATAATGCAATGCTTTTGTATGTCTTTTAACATGTAGAAAAAATATGAATTGCAATGTGACTTTGAAAACTTTCATCTAGATTAGGCCTAGCAGTGAAAATCTCCTATCCTTCATTGTAATTCGTGCAATAGCATTTTTCGTCCTTATTTTAAATTTCTTAAAACTCCGGAAAGGGTTAATATCTTTCTGTATTGACGTTGATGAACTCTCATTATCACCATCAGTAAACTTTTTTTCCCCTTAACAATTACTGTCTCACTTGCTAAGGATACATTTTTATTTATGAAAAACACATTGAAAATCAGATTTGATGTACTATGAGGTTTTTTTTTTTTTTTTTTTTAATGAACTCCTGTACTGTATTAGTCATATTTATTATTAAGCAGTTGCATGGTTTTTTTTATTATTGATAGATTGTAAAACTCTTAGTGTGCTTTTGTAAAAAAAGAAAAAATAATCTGGTATGAATGCAAGTTTTTGCAGAATTTTTGTTTTTATATTAATTTATTTTGTGTGTCAAAATAAAATTTGAGTGTTGTACTACTTTTTCTCAATAAAGTATGATTTATTTGTTTGTAGTTTGTTATTTGTATTTGCTTCAAACTATACACACAAGTAAAAAAAAAAAAAAAAAAAAAAAAAAGATTGGACTTTAGAACAAAGCTGATGTACTAATGATTAAGTTATAAAAAGCTGAGTGTATATTCTAAATTAATTTATTTTTAAAACAAAATAGTTAATTTTTAACTCTACCAGGCGCTGCCTGAGAGTAGTGCAGAGCCTTAGGCTAACTGGAAGAGCTGGGCCTTTTTTCTATCATGTTATATCTAAGTTAGGCATTACTAGGATTGTTACTCGGCATGTTTTGGGGATATATTGAAGCCACCTATCACATTCGAAAGCTAATGCATGTTACTTTTCTCTTAGGTTGGTCAAGGAAGCTTCAGCCTATCAAAAATATGTTATTTAATGGCAACATTTTGTTATTATATTGTGCTTCATTGCATATTTTGCTTAGATCAAATAAGCACTTTTTTTTTAAGTAACCCCTTCCCAGGAAAATTTCTGTTAACTACCACTGGACCCTCTATAAAGAATCCATACTACTGCTGTGTTGGGTAAGGTTTCTCTCAGGCTGTTAAGTACTTACTAATTACTGGTTCAGCGGTCTTTACGTGGTACACGAACAAAAATTTATTCTTTTGAATGAATTTTAGCCTGAAACCCCACCTGTCCCCAATAACCAACTTGTTTCTCGGGTTAAAATTTAAACATACCCAATTTCACTCTTGCAGACGTTTTTTTAAAAGACAATGATGATAATGACAGTACTACTAGGTAAAATTTTAATATTCCTAAATTAAAATTGGTCAAAAAGTTGAGTTCTTTTCTTAAATTCTCTAAATTAAAAAAAATTAATCAGAAATCCCCAACGGGGGTTCCCCGATGGCGCGCAGTGGTAAAAATGGCAAATTTAGGTGGAATTGCTCATAACTTCTAAGGAAATAGTCAAAATCACTGTGAAATTTTGTGAGTATCTTAATAAGATCCTTAACGGTACTTGGATAAGTTCCGGTACTATGTTTACTGCGGATATGACGCAGTTGCTGTTGCGACCGGTCATAATGACCACCTTGCGACTGCGTGGCATTCTCAAAAAAAAAAAAAAAAATGATGTTTAATTTCATTTGTGGGGATTTTCGGTACACTGAATCGAATGAAACTACTTTCAAAGTTCACGATAATCCTTTACCTTTCAAGCGGCTATGACGTAGTAAAATAATATCAGACAAGTATCATATTTTAATTTTAATGTTTGTAATAAAATTAATAGCTTATTTTATTCTAATTACAAATATTCCTATCAAAATTTATTTCTTTTTTATCATTTTAAAGCTGCAAGAAAATTGGACCGTGAAAGCAACTTCTAATTATTTGCGAAGTCCCATGACGTTCAGAAGGTTAATATTATGTAAGAACAATTCGACGAAAATCGAATAACAAAGAATATTTTGTATATTTACGAAATTAATACATTCTAATTAAACCACAACATAGATTATTATAATATAAACACAGAGTATTTTTTTATATTATTTATTTACAAAGTATTATCGTAAACCTTTAAAATTGAAATAGAAAAAGAATAAAATCAAAATCATTGGTACTACCTACTTTAATCTTCCGTTCCAAGATACTTTTAAAAACCATAGCTCTGATAGTAGATCTAACAATTCATCTGTAAAACATTTATTTTTATCAGTAGCAGGGCCCCCATAAGGATGGGGGCTGGGTCCAGAACCCGGGAACAGCCTTATGCAATTTAATTATTATAATTTAATACAAACTAGAAAAAAAAGTATTTTGACTTTTTTTATCTTTTGAAATTTTACAAGATTCTACCGCTAATTATTGCATAAAATTTAAAGTAAATATTTATGATAAACTATTTATCATGAACTTTTAATAAAATTGGTGGTAGTAGTCATTGTAATTTCGTGTGTCGTGTGAACTTGTTTGCGTATTTAGCGCTATAAGGCTCGCTGACTTTTATCCGGTCACCTACAAAACCCAGGGTGGATGAAAAGACGTCTGAACAACTTCAGTTAGAAAAATCAAATGAATCCAGACCTTTTGTTGTCTTTCCTTTTTCAAATTTTGTCATGGCTAATTTGAAAACAAGATTTTCGAGACGTGAACGGATTTGCTATCTGTTTTCACCAGTTTTGGCATTCGTGGACCTTGAAAGTTACGAACCGAATGTTAATACCACCAATCTTGTCTCAGCGTATCTTTCACATTTTGGAGATTCTGACAGCTTAGTTGAAGAAATTTACACGCGAAGAGAGTTTCTAGTTGTCTTCCAATCAGGAAAGGACAAGGATGAAGTTTATCACAACTCCATTAATAATAAAAAGCTTTAAGCATTTTTAGCACTAGAGTGCTTATTTCGTTCGGTAACAGATCTTTGTCGACAGATTTGTAGTCATGAACTGTCACGGTGAAGATCTTTTGAAATGCGTTTGACAGATAACGACGAGGGGGTGGGGGGGGGATTAAAAGCTTAAAAGTCGCACAAGGTTTGCAATTTTTGTTAACTGATCCCCAAATTTGCAGCCGAAAACTAACTTCAAAACCGAGCTTTGATTTTCGGCAAGGAACTAGGAAAGTATAGTTAAAATATGCCAGGCGAAGATTGTAAAATAGTGTTAGTAGGCGATTTTAATACAGATTTCAATTCTAAATATGTGTTTTATGGAACAAGAAAGACAAACAGGGCACACTCATGTATTATGATGCCCATTCCAAACAGTATTTAAAATGGTGAAGTATAGTTGGAATATGCTTGGCGAAGATTGTAAAACAGTTTCAGTAGGCAATTTTAAGATAGATTCCCATTCCGAAAATGTGCTTTATGGAACAAGAAAGAATTAATTCCTATTTTAACGACCCCATTCTCGCCAACTTAAAAAAATGCCGCGCATTGCAGTCATGGGTCTCTAGGAGTTATGCACAAATGTCAACGCTCCCAAAAGAACTGATGAAAACTAAAGTGAACAAAATGGCGATAAATGCTCCAGTTAAGGAATTTGAAAGCACCTAATTATTAAAACTACATTAATTGGCAACCCAAAATTAATAAATAAGTAATGGAATGCTGTAATTACATGCTGTTCCAAATCGCCATTTTTATTCTAAATTAAGGTTGCCACATAAATACAAAAAATCGTTCTGATAGCTGCATATGTTTTAATTATAGCCACCTTGGCGAGAGTCGGGGCATTAAAGTAGAAATCAGCCCAAGAAAGGCAAACACGGCTCACTTATGGATTATGATGCGCATTCCAAATAGTATTTAAAACGGTGAAGTACAGTTGGAATATGCTTGGCGCAGATTGTAAAACAGTTCTAGTCCGCGATTTTTTTTTGATAGATTTCGATTCCAAAGATGTGTTTTATGGAACAAGAGAGAAAAATATGGCATACTCATGAATAATGATACACTTTCCAACTTAATATGGAATTAGGGAAGACGCATGGATTACGATACACTTTTAATATATAGCATTTCAGTGAATATTTAAAATCTGAAAGTGTATCAGATTATCTTACTTCTTTTTCTTAATGTGTGCACTGAAATTAGACTTTTTTTTTTCTTTTTTTACAATTCCAGTGTATACGGCTGAAGGGTCTTTGAGTAGACTGGCGAACTCTTCCAAAACTTGCCAAAGGAGCACAACAGGCCAAAGTCGCCTTAACCATTTAGCAGTTGAGAATGAATTGTCCAAGATTTTTAGACTTTTTTTGGGACGTCATTCATCGTTTTAGTCGGAAGACTATTTATTAACTGTCGTATTATGCATTCAGTGTCCATGACTCACATAGATCCTATAATCTCTGTTACGCAAACAGAGACAGACGGTTAAACACGCAACTTTTTCGATTGGTATGCGACCGGTCGCAACAGCAACTACGCCATATCCGATTAGTACCGCAGCTTATCCAAATACCGTTAAGGATCTTGTAAAAATACTCACAAAATTTCGACTATTTTCTTAGAAGTTATGAGCAGCGTCCACCTAAATTTGCCGTTTTTACCACTGTGCAACGAAACGCGCGTACTCAAGACATTTTCCTGAAAATATTCAATATCTTAGCCGTACGGTGTTGGACGGCTGTAATTACATCTTTTACGTATTCAGTAGATGTTACTCTTCAAAGTCGTGCCACTCGAAAGACGGAGAAAAACTGTATAACAACTTTTTAGAACTCAAGATTTATAGTAATTTAGCATGTAACTTGTCGCTAATCTACTCCAGAATTTAACACGTTTGAGAACCTTTTAACGGCGTAGTTCGAACAAAACATGTGATTTTGGTACATAAATACAAATAAACTAATTATGTCATGCACTTCAAAATTTTTAGACATTGCACTTTACAAACTGTACTATACACTGCAATTAGCGATAAACCTGCATCAATAGCGAAACTTTCGGAAAAAAATCTTAAAATTAGACAGTTTAGCAGGATGTATATCACCATTCGAAAAATTTTGCTGTGTAATTCTTTGTTGAAGAATTTTTTTTTTCGAAAGTTTTATAAAAGGCACCGCTTTTTCATTTACTACGGTGCGTAGTGCAGCTTAGAAAGAATCATCCTAAAGTTTTTCGAGCCTCTGATACAATTAGCTTATAGTTCAATATGTGTACTTAGACCGTGAGGAAGATTTATTTCTTCGAAGTACACCCTTCACTAACTAAATATGTTGTACTTACTTCTATTTAGTGAATTCAGAAGGAAGAAATAGAATACTTTCATTTTGAAAGCCGGCAGAACAATATTTTACTCTGTCTAAACGTTGGACAAAACTGAGAACCGTTGGTGCATTGGAATGAGTGAGATGTTTTACCGCATGCTAATACATCAAATCCCATTTTCAATTCAGATTCTATCTCATCAATTATTCTTGATAATAGTAAGAAGTCCTTTAGTCAATCTGTTGACATGAATTTTTTTCTAAATATCCACCTAGATTGGCCGTCTTTCCCACTGTGCGACGCCATCCTTGCAAAGGTATCACTGATCAGAATCTGGACAGTTCCACTTTCGTGTTTTCTTTCTGCAATGTCTGTACATCAGGGCCAAGATTCAGCTAGGGAAGCAGTTCCTTCTCAGGATAAGTCCTTATGATGGATAAATATATCATAGATACTGTGCTGAGGTCAAATGAGGGACGACCAATGAACTGACTACCTTGAAACGCTACCCCCTCGATATTATAATCAGCATAGAATAGTGAAAGGGGGGAGTGAGTTAATGATGGGATTTCAGTGAGATTCAAGTTAGAGCTTGAAAAATTTCAGGGTTTATGCTAATCTGTAATCCTAATTTGTTACACTGCAAAGTCCGTTTATTCCAAATAAGACAAGTGTAAAAGATTATTTAGTTAACGTAAGTTTCATAAGATCTATCACAAATATTTCTCTTCAATGAATATATTTTTCTGTCTTAACATTCTTCTGTTTTATCCTTGAGAAAATTATAATGTAATGTGATTTCACTCTGGCCTATTACAATTTTCCCCAATGCATACAACACTCTCGGTGATTGCCCAATTGATTTCCCATTGAAGTTCTTCCAATATACAATATGAATAAACATTTAAGACAAGTCTAGGAAAAAGTATTATTTTTATTTTTTTTTTACAAAGAGAGAAAAAAACAAATATAATTTTTCATACAAGTCAAAATTACACATATATGACAGCTCCACAGGTATTTGAATAGCTCAGTTCTGCCAATGGCTTAAACTTATATTTTTACTTTACATTAATCTATTTTACAAATTACACAGATGTTACAACACACAAACAGATTGCGGGCAAAATGATATTTTCTACTCTAGTTGAATAGCAACTACAATTTTCAAAATGGTATTTTGTCAACCGATAGCTTTTGTATGCTATAATTAATTTTTGTTTTGGTAATAATTTTACTGATTTTAATATTCAGTCAAGTTTAATGCAGAGAGTTTTGATAGTTAACAATCACAACTCTCTGTATTCAAGTCACAAAATTTTTGCAGATTAGTTCATCCTAGATTTTAGCTGTTGAGAAATATTGGTATAGACATTTAAGAATTAACAATCCTACTAATATTATAAATGTCAATGTTTGTATGTATTTTTATTACTCTTTCACGCTGAAACGGTTTGACGGATTTGGATGAAATTTGGAGTAAAGACAGTTAAAGTCCTGGATTAACATATGAATATTTATTGCGCGAAAAAAACACTGTTCCTATAATATCCAAAAATCTATCTTTTATCCCCCCCCCCAAAAAAAAAAATACAAGTAAGTTTTTATTTTTCATAGCAGTCGACAGATGGCGAAAACTTATAGAATACGCAGTTTCTAATAAATAAAATAATTTGATCGTCTGCTACGCCTAGATAAAGAATACACCTGAATAAGTTTTTCTTTCTGATGTGGATGTATAAGCGGACTTCGGGCCAAGCACACAAATCCGAAATACATGTTACACAAACAAACAAAAAATAAGTTTTTTAAAGTTTCATTCAGTTCGAATTGTGCATTTTTCTGCGCATCTTTTTCCCTTTTATTTCTATTGCATTACATTCAGAAAAAGGATGTTAGAGTTATCAATTTTAGTTTTATAAATTCAGACTTTTGCAGTATAACTAGAAAATCCGGGCACTTCGCTTCAGCGAGAGATGATACTACCGAGTAACCGCTTCTTACTTAGTTTTATAAGGTGTCCCAACATTTACGCAAGATTAAGTAGAAAATTAATTAATTTAGAGTTGGCAATTAAAATGGAAAAAAGTTTAACAGCTGACAGTTTAGGGTTAGTAAAAATACACCACTCTACGTGTTTTCATTGTTGAACAATTCAAAAATACCGGAAGTTTGATTCATGATGATTTTGACGATGAATGATCAGAAAGATCATGCGATTCAATACCATTGGATTTCTTTCTTTGGGATTATTTGAAGTCAAATGTCTGCGTCAACAAACCCACACCCACCCGTGCATTGAAGGGGGATGTGCGGAGGACTCGACACTGCATCAACGAAATTCAGCCACATTTATTCGAAATGGGTGTGGAAATTTTCGACAAAAAAATGCGTATGGGCCAGCAAAGCCGTGTCATTTACCCGATGTGCTATTTCTTACATAACCCCATCCTATATACTTTATGTTTCAATAAAAAACCCTGTGTTTTCTAATTCAAATGCGTATTTTTTGGACACCCTTTATTAACGAATTGACTGCTAGATTACAGTATCACACTACTTCTTAGTAAATTTTGGATGGAATGAGAATCGGTGATGTACCACTTAAACCATTTGTGCCCAGACATTTTTGCGACTTTCTTTGATTTTTGCTAATGCCAGCAATAATAGAGAAATTTATGATATCAATTTCTTGAAGAAGGGATGATTTTTTTAAATGTCACCATCCTACTGGGTCATGTTAAAATATTTTGTGGAGTTGAGGTTTAATACTCGTGAATAAAGGCTAGGAAAAATAAATAACGTTATCGTCTGATAGTGAAAATGCCGTCCCAAAAATTGACACCAGGCGTAAATGGGTTAAGTACGGATACGTTGGCAAAGTGACGTTCACGCTACCTGTGAAGTTGACTGCGATTAAAGCAAGTCGAGGTTATGATAAAAGATTCCGATGAAAAATTTAATTATTATGTTGGAAAAAACGTTAGCTGCAGGTCCGTAACTGAGAAACTTTATCGCTTCACAGCATACAAAATCATAATTGGAAAGTAAAACAAGAGATTTCTTAATTGAAAATGCTTGGGGAAAAATATTTTTTTTTCTTAATTTTCTCTTTTTTATTTAAATATTACAGATCAGATTCAATACGTTGTTTATTGTAGTCTTCTTAAGTATGCCTTTAAAAACCTCTAAAATCCGGATTTCCGCGTTTGCAGATTTCTGCGTTGTATAGAACAAGCACAAAAACACATTCATGAAATAATTTGCAGGCATCATCAATAAGGATCTTTAAGTAGCAGGAATTCATTTCAAAGCTTTCTAATATCTTATGCGATGCCATGTGGGCGGCAGATTTGATGTTTTGTTATTTACATTATAATACACTATGAGGGTGCCTAGACGGAGAAGCACTACAGTTTGGCGATTGAATTTATAAGTTTACATTTAATTATATGTGTACGTATACATACATATATGCCATGATTTATGCATTTTGATTTTCTTTATCTGAATAAGAATTTATTTTAATTAAAGATATTCATTAAAAAAAGAAAAAGATAAAAGGGAAAAAATGAACTTTAATTTTAAATTCTTATTATAATCTCTTAAATTTTACATTATTTGAATAATCTCCAGATAATTCTAAAACGAGAAAATATTATAGCAAAGATAAATAAAGATTTTTAAAAAATCAAACTACAAGGTGACTTTTAACTAAAAAATATTTTTAGTGAAAGAAATGCAAACTTTGATGGTTTCAGAAATTGTTAAATATTACAGGCATTTCTTTGACTTAGGATTATTATGTATACAAATGCCTTGTAATATTTATAACTAAGCTATCATTATCCCTTAAACTGTTTAATGAATCATTCTTTCAACAGGCGGAGTTGATTATTTTTAAATTGTTTATTTTGACATGAACGTCGCTTATAGAAAAAACGTTTATTATTATTATTATTACTATATTAAAAATTGCAGTTGCGATCAACAAATGTGGATATGTCCCATTAGTTCTCAAGTGATAAAAGAAATAAAACTAATTACAGTGCATAGATCTTTTATAGACAGACACGGAATAAGAGACAAACAGTTTATGTTTAGCAGGATATATGCTGCTATTTACGATGAAGAAATATTACATACACAAACAGCTATACAAGGAGAATATACGAAGTGGAAGCATGGATGTAATATCGTTATGGAAAAAAAATATATATATTGCACGTTGATATAAGATAATTAATAGATGTTGCACTGGAAATGGACAATATCTGAAAAGCAATATGGAAGCGATGCATTTTCCTCTCCCTTATTTTTCCCACTTGAAAGATTTTACAAATTTTCTTTGAAAAATATACTTAGAAGCCATACTCTGAGTGCGTGTGGCCATGTTTTCCCTCCTATTGAAAATGAGGTGTCATCTGTCATTTTAGTTTCTTTTATAAAATAAATTCTGCAGGAGCCTGATATGGCATGGTTTTAAGTATACAAAATTTATCGCTCCGCTCCTACTCCACAATGGGATACCAAAAAGATTTATTTATTTATTTATTTATTTTTTTTTAATCTGGGGAAGTGTTCCTTTACCGCTAATTAATTGTAAAGAAAAAAACTTTCGAAATATTTATACCATCATTTTGTGGATGTTTTCATACTTTACTTCCTTTATTTTTCTTTGTTTACAAATTTTTACTTCGTAGTTGTTTTTTACACAAATTATATAAAAAATGAAACATCACTGTTGTAAGACCAAAACACAGATAAATATGCGTTGCCTGCAGACGCCTGTACTGCAACGCTTTCAGTTTATTCGGATTACTGTGATTTTATTGCGAGTCACGCCTGGAAACAGTACGTAAATTTTGTGCACTTAATTCATTTAAAGAAAAATTTACACGACACGAATAATTGTTTCTCTTTCAACAGAGGGAATAAATACAGAATATCGAATGCCATTGGATGTAATTTCTCTCTATATTTAAACATTTTAATATTTTTTTCCCTTACATTTAACATATTACATCTTTTAAATAAGATGCAGGCAGCTGGTACACTTTAATTTTACAAAATAATAAAGTGTCGCAATACATGCTACAACAACGCCCGCAAGAAATATAATAAAAGGAACTAGAGTGTGTTTAGCAAAAGGCTCAGAAAATGCATTTTTAAATAAATTAAGCAACATAAAACTGCAATTTTTTTTCGAAAACTTTGTACGATTGATTCATTGTTGTCTTCAAATGCTTTCCGACTAGGAATAGTTTTTGGCATTTTCACAGATAAAGCATTGAAGAAAAAAAAATCACAGCTTCCATATAATGATGAATCATGTTGCGTACATTGTGTTTTATGTTCATAAATTACAATTTGAAGTACTTTTTTTGTAGTATGAGAATTTAAATGTTCTTCTGTTCTTTAAGGCAGAACTTCTTTTGTTTTCAAATTTTCTTTGGATTTAGTTCAGTCTTACCAGACCGAACATTTTTTACTCGGATTCATCCGGCTTCCGACCGGACAATTATAAATCCGGGCAAAGTCATAGGAATTAGAAAGAGGTCCCAAGACTCTGAAATGAACAAACAAACAAGCAAATATTATTACTAAAATAGAACATTAAAATGTTTCGTATTCAAGAAAAGAAGAAAGAATTAACAAACATTCATATGCTATTGCAAACAATTAATATGCGTAATAATGTTAAATTTAATTGACAGCGGGGATGGCAAATAAAAACTAGTACCATTCCTCATTTTTGATCCTGCGAGAGAGGCTTTGGTCAGGGCCGTTTGTAACCACCCCGGCGCCCTAGGCCGTGACCTTCGCAACTAAGGCCTGCTGGCTTAAGGATTACGTCATCCTAAGTAGGCCGATTTAAGCATAAAATGAAAATTTGTAAAATAAAATTAAAATTCTGGTTGCTCATCATCATTTTATCAAATTTATCAGCGCTTAAAAACATATCTTCAGAACAAAAGTTAAAATTATATATATATATATATAAGTATTAAACATTGGAGCTGCAATCCCAATTTCTAAATGCATTGTTAGGGTCATATTTAATCCGTAATCAATAAATCAAGATAAATGTAAGATATAATAAATTTTATAAACTGATGATAAGCAACCACAATCCTAATACTGCTATACAACTTTTTAATTTTACGTCTAAATTCGACTTACATAGGATGACTCAATATTTGAGCCAGCAGGCCTTGTTTGCGAAGGTCACGCCTAGGCACTTCAAATTGTTAACCTCCCCCCCCCCCCTCCTCCTTCAGCTTTTACCTAGGCAATTTCTGTTCGGGAGGGATTTCCCCTTTACTTGTTTTAGATCTTAGGAGAGTCTTTCTATCTTTTTCATCAATCATTATCATCATCAATATATACCATCTTTTTCATTTTTTTTTTTTCGTCCTAGGCATGTGCCTAGCATACCTATGCGGAAAAGTGGCCCTGGCTTTGGTTGACAATTTCCCTAGAAGGGAAACCCCTTCTAATCACTCTTTTCGTGATTGAGTGTATATGATAGCAAGAATTATTCGCAGGGTCTGATTATGACCAACAGGGGCCCGGGCATTGATGAATTTGGGGCCCCCCCCATCTATGATTTTTGTCTTATTTTTCATAAAATTTTGATATAAAAAAGAATATTTCAGAACAACATTTTAAACTGGGGTCCCTTTCGAGCCGGGGCCATCGGAAAAGTCCCGATTTGCCCATGCGATAATAAGGCTCTGATTATTTGCGCGGGAAATATTGTTAAATGGAGCTGACAGTACCCATAACAATTAATAAAATCATTAAAACTAGAAACTTTTCATCTTACCCTACTCGCAAATTAAATAAAATTAAATATAGAAGAAGCAGAGTTGATTATTGCTAATGCTGAAATCATGAACAGATACAAAGCAAAACTTCTCAAATTCAGATTTCAAAACTCCGGAATTTCTAGAATGCGGAAGAAATACGGGTTAAAAATAAAGAAAAATTGGTATTCAACCGAAAGTGTTTTTCTATTGATACGTCTCCTCAAAATATAGTTGGGAGACACCATTTAATAAAGACTTCATACTTCTTTAACTTGAAGCAGTATTGCAAGAAGCATGTATAAAATCTGTGAAAAGGTTATGCAACACAAATCAGATTTTAAGCAACAGGCTTGATATAAAAATAACATCTTTCTGTTGTGCATAATTCTCAATGCTACACAACCCTTGAAAAGTATTTTATTTCCCATTTATGCCTTTTCCTATTCAGAAAAGTTAAGTACATTTTTTTTTTTTTTACATTACACAATTGTTGCGATTTTTTATGATTCAAGTTACTGGATTTCTATCAACCGGAATCGGTGAAATCCAAGCGATTCCGGATGTAAGAAGTTCTACATCTGTTGCTAGTAATATAATCTGGAGAGGGGAAACAACTACACACGTGATAAGATTTTTAACATGATACTGATTACATGATTCTCCCCCCCCCCCCTCTCAGTTCCTAAGTTTATTCGGGAGATCGACTCCCCCCCCCCTCCCAATTCGATCAAACATAACATCATCTGTGTGTTCCTATGTTAAGTAAGCACATAATTATCTAAACCGAATTGCTTTGATCAATAGGATAGAGCATCAGTGTCAGTCTTTTATTTTACGAGGAAATGTAAACGACGAAGTACATGCGAACGGCCTATCATGATTTCGCTGATGTCGGAAAAACGTAGGCGCGAGCACGTAATCGAACCCTCATCGAGGTCGAGGTGAACCCATGAATGACTCAGTAACCGTGGGTTGATGCTGTGTCGCCAGTTCTCTCATTTCCAGTTTTGATTTTCGAGAAGCCTGAATAGTTATAACTAGGCTTGCCAGATTTCTGAAATATTCAACCGGGACACCGGAATGCCCCAGTGTCACGGGTATTCAAGGGCACATTTGCCCAACCTGTGGCTGAATGCGTTTGCTCTCTCAACTGGGAGACGGAAGATGCCAGATGTTCAAAACCAGGTCGAGTCCGCCGACCTAACCGTTTGGAATTTCCTGTCGTTTTCTAGGAAACTTCGCGTCCATACGGGTTAGGATCCCTCAGAAAGTCCCCCCACGGAGGGCAATCTCCACCTCGGCCCAGATAATTGGCCATAACACCTCATTTACATGTTCCCCTCGAGGGTACACACTTTTGGCGGGTTTTTGGAGTGTTTTAGAGGATAGTTTATTCTCAATGCTGTGAATAAATGGTTACTGATTAAGAACCTAAACCAGGGGTATTCATAAATGACACAAGTATATAAATTCAAACATTTTATTTCTTACGTGTTAATATTTATAAGTTGCTTGGGTAAAACGAAACACTTTGAATGAAGAATAAAAATTTGAACAATACTTATTAGCACACCACCACTCTTCGATAGTTCTCACTTTGTACACAGTACACTGAAACAAATGACAAAGTAATTATCCTTAAAAATCCTCCACAGTTAATTATTTTTAGACTTTTTGGTCATCTATAATCCAATTTAATTTTACCGGGACGTGGCGTAAACCGGCCGGGACACCGGGATTTTGTCTGCAAACCGGAACGTCTGGCAAGCGTAGTTATAACGGAAGCACACTTTTCCTGGTGGTGGATGTACTGACGGGTAGGGTGCCCCCTCACACTTAACCCTTTGAGGCGCAACCCTTTCCCAATGCTGAAAAAAGGGCAGCCGTTGCCATCGCTCGACTGAACGACCCGCAAGAGGGCGGACGATCGAAACGTCCATCGCGTGCCACAGATCTAGAGATCCCTTTTTTGATCGCTGTGCCGGCACAGCCAGCTGCCGACAAAAAAGGGAGCGATGTGGCAACGGCTGCCCTTTTTTCAGCATTGGACAATCTATCCAGCCGTTCTCGCATTCTTCCATTTTTCAGCAGATGTCAGTGCTGTTAAAAATAATCTTTTACGGGAAATGGCGTGCTAAAAAGTAAAGGATTCACGTGGAGCTACTGTCACCCGCAACTATTTTTATAGAAATCAAATCCATTCTTCGTGACTGGCAACAGTCAAAACGTCAGAGTTGGGTGTTCCCAAAGCGGGAACACTGCGCGTTAAAGGGTTAAAGCCCGAGAATGTCCGATTTCGATCTTGTATAATCTGAGTGTGAGAGATATAACTTGAGTTCGAAATCACAGTTAATGAAAGGCAGGTAATTTATTTCATATCCTGAATTTTGCTGCTATGTGCAAGTTAAAGATACGTATTTAAGCAGCGTCTATGTTACTATTTCAAATTTTTTGCCTTCAAGTTCATCGAATAATAATAATATAAGTTTTAATTTTCATCAGTGTTAAAAATTTGTTTGTACCTTTATTTACTAGATACAGAAAAATAGGAGTCATAAATCTCATATAATAATAATGTTAGGGGGTGCTATATCTTAAATAGCGTTTAGAAAGGAATTCTTGCATGCTAAAATTAACACTAAACATACCAACATTAAATATATACCTATTTCTACCATAGCCGGTCAAATGACCGGTTGTGGTAGATAACGGTGTACGACAAATATAACTCAAAAAACAACAAAATACAAATAAAAATAATAATAGGCTATCAAATGTATATAATTAATAGAAAAAGTAATGCAGTCAAATGTGCAAAAACGATAAGATTGTATGCGCATTTTTATACAAAAGTTCATAATCGGTCATTTGACCGCTTATGGTAGTTTTAGTGTTAAAGATCGTGAATTTGAAAAATCCAGTTATTACGAACAAAATAACTTAACCCTTTAACCCGCAGTGTTCCCACTCTGGGAACACTAAACTCTGACGCTTTGACTGTTGCCAGTCACGAAGAATAGATTGGATTTCTATAAAAATAGTTGCGGGTGACATAGCTCCACGAGAATCCTTTACTTTTTAGGACGTCATTTCTCGTCAAAAAATGGTCACGATTCTTTTTAACAGCACTGACATCTGCTAAAAAAAAATGGAAGAATGAGAGAACAGTTGGATAGATGGCCCAATGCTGAAAAAAGGGCAGACCGTTGCCATCGCTCGACTTAACTACCAGCAAGATGGCGGACGATCGAAACGTTCATCGCATGCCACAGATCTAGAGATCTTGCTGGTAGTTAAGTCGAGCGATGGCAGCGGCTGTCCTTTTTTCAGCATTGGGAAAGGGTTGCGCCTCAAAGGGTTAAAATACGAAGCACTTAACAGAACCCCCCCCCCAAAAAAAAAAGATTATTTCACTTCAAACGATGAGAATTATTTTGTAAAATGTGTTTGCAAAAAGTATGTTTATTAAATGAGAAATTTCTTATGAGTCCGTCTCATCTACCTGATACCCAGCGGAAAATTCAAAAACAATTGCTGTGTTTAAAATTTGCCAAACTTTAATACATGTACGAAAAATTAAAAAAAAAATGAATTCGCATCTCGGAGGCTTTTATTTCCTGATCTGAGAAAAGTTAAGAGTTTGACCCGTACATCCAATATCTTAAGTGAATGAAGCATTTTGAGAGATTAAATGAACTTAAAAACAAAATTATGGTTTTTCCTGCCAAGTATAAGGAGTGGTAAGTATTGGAACTCACTCTGGCAGATAGAGGGGTTCCTAGGGTTCAGACATTGAATACCACAGGTCAAAACAGAAAATATGCCCAAGGCTCCCTCATAAACCTTAAAAGTAATCCTGCATCCAAATTTATTCTATTTCCTTGTTCGTTGTAAATATACAGTGACAGAGATTCCCCTTCTCTGCTCAGAGTTGCTCCACATTCTTAGAATGTTCAGTGGTGCATTCAAAGACAAATTTGGGGAAGCAATAAAAGGAACAGAAGGAAAATCTCTTCTATAAGAAATATAAACAGCAGATTTACAGCGCATAAAGCTTTTTTATTATTATTGAAAAGAAAAAGAAAAACAAAAAACTGACTTTGATAATTGCAGGTTTTTTTTTTACTCACCTGATGGGACCTGGACTGTGAACTGAAGATCGAATTTTACTTAGAGCATCTTCAGGTCTCATAGAGCCACACCATATCTGGCGCAAAAAATAAATGCATATGATATATATATATATATATTTTAGACCAATCAAACTTCAAAATCAAATCAAAAGAAAATTAAAGAAATCATTTCTGAAACTAAAAATATCTTTTAATTTACTAATTCAAAAAAAGTATAGAAAGTATTAAAACTCTTCTAAATTCACAAAAATCTAGCAGTGTACTTAATATATTTTTTTGAAAAATTTAATTTGTTAATGTGTTTATTTTTTAGTTTTTCTTCAAGTGCTCATGTGCTCAAATGGAGGAGCTGCCATGGTGTTGAGCATGCATATCGCTCAAGGATTTTCACCCAACTGTTTTTGGAGAATAATCGAACGAAAGTGTTAGTCTGTTGAAGATCGAGAAGGGGAGATAGGATGGGGCATTCAGCAAACGGAATTAAAGCTATCTTTCCGATCAGCGTATCTCCCGAGAACTAACAAGAAAATAAGAGCTTCCAAATAGTGGGAGCAATCAATTTCAAAACAACCGAATTTCTGTCTTACCTTTATCGTTTCAATCCCTTCCCCAACATTCATCGTGCGCTCTAAAATATATTCTAATTCTACACGATACCTTTAACCTATCTATTCGCAAATAAATTTAATAGAAACATGCATTTAGTGCGTTATCGTTACCAACCGTTTTAGTCAAGGACGTATTTAGGGGGGAGGTCCAGGGGGTCCGGACCACCCCCCCCCGAAATTTGGATTTTTGTTACTAAAATGGTAACGATATAGTGTTTTTGTGTGAAATTCTGCCTTTTTTACTGTTTGGACCCCCTCCCACCCCCCGAAATTTTCGGACCCTCCCCAAAATGTTTTTCTGGATACGTGCCTGGTTTTAGTTTAAGAAGGTTTAACTTAAGTTGTCTGTTCAATTATCCAAACTTTCGCTGATACAAACTAAAACCTGTCCCGCAGGTCCGAATTATCAGCGCTCTATCGTATTTTATTCAATATTACAGGGTGTCTACCAAATTTCTGAAAGTCAATTTCCGGACTTTTTCCTGACTTTTGGGAGGTCCCGGGAAAAAAATTCCTGACCACTGCATATTACTTTGGGAAATTGCACAATGCCCTTGTCTTTATATTTGCGTATTTTGTACAACTTCTTGAAATCAATTTTAACTGAAGTATACAGGATTAAGCTTTCATTCATTGAGAAACAGAATTAGTCGCACTTTCTGATAGAATTAACTCACTGTTCTTGGAAATACGGTCCTAAACCATAAGTTACAAAGTAAGCTATTTTGTCTTTTACCCTCCCGTCAAGATGGATGCGTCCATATTTTTCCCTCCTTATACAAACACATCACTTGCTTGATGCTTTCGCGGTCCGAAAAATGCGTTGCAGTTGCTTTCGGTTTCGAGTCTGACAATTAGAGAGAAAGGGTAAAAAAAAAAAAAAAAAAAAAAAAAAAAAAAATTGATTCTTTTGGTGAATTTTCCGGACCCACGATCCAATTTCCTGGTTTTTTTCCGGACTTTCCGGACCCATTTTCCAATTTCCCGGCTTTTTTCAGACTTTCCGGATTTTCCGGAGCGGTAGACACCCTGTATTATGTTTGTGTATTTTTTGCCGCCATTTCTGTACCAAAGTGCCGATCAATATTCTGTGCAGCTCGTGTATTATATTATTCCGGCTGTGTCCACGACCCATCCTACACTATTTTTAATTTAATGTCCCGAGCAGCTGTGAGTCCGTTGTTACTACAGTTAGAAAAAAAGAAAAGACTTTCTTCAAACATTTTTAAAGTTCAAAAACATTTAAACATTTAGTGTACCTGTGCATAGTTGAGGAAAAATAGCTGGTCATGCGTTAAGTTTAAACCAGGTAACAGAGGTTCTTCTCCGTATCTTTTTACCCATTTCTTGTAAGCCTGAGCAAAGAAAATAAAATTTTGTATTAATAATGAAATAAGAATTTTTAAAAATCACATTTTATCTTAAAGCACATAAGAAAATTTTTGAACACAATCGTAGTACGTATTTTATACATCTCTAAGTTGATTATTAATTGCTAATTTTTTTAAATAGTGCCATGACATCAAACGACGTCATGATTAAGTCAACGAAGAATTACAGATTAGTCACCATGACATCATGATGCCCACTCTACGGGATATTACAAAGGAATACATCACTAATTGTTAATGACATCACAAGTAAATACGTCACAAATTAATGGTTCATTTATGTAACATGCGTGGAGGTCACTGAAGTTTTGCAACGCGACTTCCGGTTTATTTGGGTTATTTAAAAATGTCAAACTGAAAAATAAGCTTCAAGAAATAGAGTATAATAGCACTGATATATAAATATTAACTCTTTCTCTCTTTGTTTTAATTCATAGTTTGCATCTTAAAGCATTATATTAGAAATATTAAACATTTAAAGGGTCGAAAATCGTCTTCAGCTAAAGCTCCTTTCAAGGGCAGTGTCATGGTCAATATGTCACCTTTTTTGTTCAGTAAATAATTTTTTAACACATAATTTTTTAAAGTGAAAAAAAGACCAATTAAAAAAGTCTTACAGTTTTATCACTCGTGCCGCTGCTAACAGGTGGCAGCACTAACATCTAAAAGCGTTCTATCACTCTCTCTCGCACACACAAATAAATAAATAAATAAAAATAAATAAAAGCTATTATTTTTATTTATTAGTTATGATTTTGTTTACTTCTTTATTATTAGTATTGCTTTAGAAAATAATGACATACTGAATTCTATTTTTGTTACGTATGTTTGTCACTCTAAAATAGGTTCTCCTTCTACACAATATCTTTGTAACATATCTATTCACAAATAAATTTGATAAAAACATACATTTATGTCATTATGTCATGGGTGCCCATACTTATGGGCAGGGAGGGGCCATGTCCCCTTCCTAGCTCCCCTATTAGACGTTATGGTTTATGCACTGGTATAACGTAGAACTAGTTCAACACTAAAATATCATATCTTACTGGGGCAGGACCCTTTGGCTTGACGACTCCACTTCAAACAATCCTATAAGCGCCCATGGATCGTCCCAACACATTTAAAATTCATAAAGAATTAACAAGGCCAGTTCCCATTCCCCTCTTATTTCGTATTCTTACATGCAAGATAATTAGAAAATGCCTCTAAAATATGTGACTTGAATTTCGCATAGCCGACCAACAGTCACGGTCGTTTTGCGAACAAAGTGGCAATCGCTAGTACATTTGCAATCGTAGCATACGCAGCCCGCAGAATTGAAGCATACCCATCATCTACAGCTATTCAGGGCGGTTCATGGCCACCACAAGGGAGGCACTGGGTGGACCCAAGGGTTCAGGGTCCGGTCCTTAGGGCACTTTCAGCCCATTGAGGGTCTGACTACAACATTTTCGTGCTCATGGCACCTTTCAAAATTTGTGCTACATCTGAATCGCCATGCTGACACGGGTGTATTTGCTTAAGCTCAATTTTTCATCCTAAATTTGGATGTAGTGTTCATTTCACAGCATAATAAGGACTTCAGTCTACCAGTCAATCAATTCAGTGATGTGAGTTCAGTTCTATCATTTTTCTGCATTTGATAAAGTTTCGCAATATGCTATTTTGTATAAAAGTGATTTCTTTTCTTGGATTTCGCTCGTCTGGAAATATTAAAAAAAAAAAAAAGATAAGTCAGAATTAACCATTACTAGTAATCCTAAATTTTAGCTCTTTTAGTATAAAACTGAATACATTCATAATGTGGGGGCCATGGGCTGGTTGCTTTCGGAGTATATTTGCTCGTAGTTGAGAAGAGCTGGAGACAGCAGTGTAGAATCATTTGTTATAAATTTAAATATGTTTTTAATGTTTTAACTTGATTTTTATTGATAAAATTGTTAATTCTTATATTGCCATTTTGAGTTTAATTAGTAACATATACTATGATCAACCAAGAACATGCCTTCTTATATTAAGCATTTTTGGCGCACAAAATTAAGAGTGCTCTTGCCAAAAAAGTATTCGAGAAAGAGATAAACTTCCTAAGTTGGTTTCGCATATAAAAAATTATTTATTAGAATATGAATTAGGTAATGTATAATTATAACTTTCCATATTTCTGTCGAGTTGTGCGTTTTTCAAAAACTCAATAATTATTCGCAAATCTAAAATAGGAAAATTCGCTTATACTCGAATGCTTTTTTGAGAGGGTGTACTTTTGACAATGGCTTGTGTAACAGATAATCTAGTCCATAAAAATTCATTTATAAATTAAAAAAAAAAAACGAAAAAGACGACGAGTAAACAAGTGAAACTGTTGACGTGTTTTGAGGATCAACTTTTCATCTAAGTACTTTTAAATCTTCACCTGTGAAAAAAAAATGACAGATAATAGATAAATATGTATACATAGTTTTGTGCGGCGATAGAATTTAAAGATTAAAAAAGTGCTTATACTTTTATTTATCACTAATAATAATAAATGACCCCCCCACAAAAAAAAGAATCAATGTCAAATAGTATACTCTTGAGCAATTGCAATTGAATCAGCTTGCTATGTTTGTCATAACTTATCTTTAGCGAGTTCTCATTGGATTGAAAAGAACTTTCCTCTGGGTGTAGATAAAATTTTACGAAGACAATAGTAATTCATTTTTGTCGATTTGTTTTGATTGTAAGTTTCGGTTTCAAGTGAGATATTAAAGCGAACTAAATTCAAAGTCTCTCACTGTTTGCTATTTATTTTTAATTTTTCTTTGTTCTAATTTTTATCACACTTTTAAATACAAGGAAATGAATAGCTGCGCGTTCATTCTCTCGTCCGGCACATGAGGTGCAACATGCAGTGCGTGGATCCAATTGGGGTGTGATTGGGCCATCACTTCCCCATTCGCGAGAGCAATTAAACCCACTACTTGAATCACGTTTAACCATTTTGCCCTCGTCATTAAAAAGACACAACGGAGAAGACTCAAAAGCACAACAGTGGACCCCAGTGGAGTATTTATTCAAAGAACTATTTCGTAAATCAGCATCAGAAGAGTCCGGGAGCCAGTTGGCATTTTTAATGACCAATAGAAAAAAAAAAACCTGAAATCTCCTCCTATAGTTCATTTAGTTATACATATAGTCGAACTGAACGTTATCTGGTGCATTTGCGGTGAGTGTAGCCGTCCGGCTACCCAAACATTTAAAATAATAAAAAAATAATTATCATAAAAAGTTGATACTTTGTGCATGTGTTTATCACGTTGTATATAATTAAAAAATAACAGTCAGCTGACTTTATAGCGGTGGATTATACGTCAGCTGCCAACGATGATCTGCATTCGGCTGTATAGCGGTGGGCTATACGTCAGCATGTAAATACCCGTTAAGTAAAACAATAATAAAAAAGCTAAAATTTGGTGAATAGTTAACTTTATCAGTTTTATGAAAAAAAATAGTGACCTGAGTTTTGCGTGGCGGAAAAGTGCTCAGCTCGCGATTGAAAGTGACGGCGTATTGCTACACGCACAGGCGTCTGATATAATTCACTGCATCAGCTGATCATTTTTACACCACGGAAAATTCAGCGGACCTCTTCTTATAGGTAAATTTTATAAAGAACTACTTTAGAAAGCTTCAGCTTCCTTGGTTTCTGATATCTATCCATTTTTAATGTTACATAGTGCGTCTCACAGTGCGTCTGTGAATCAGCTGAAGATACCTTCCTTTTTTTTTACTCTCAATTATACTATATTTAAAATACATAACAATGAGAAAAATATACATGTAAACATCGAAGAAAATTTCACTTAAATTCGCATATACATTCTATAACAACAAAATGAAAAGGGCGCACCAAGAAGGAATTGTCCAATTGCTATAAACATTAGTGGATGTAAAGAACATGCATAAAAAAATAAACGATTAAAATTTCTTAACAATTGAATGATTTATTGTAGAGTTAGACCATGACAAAGGGAGGAATTCAATAAGGCGTTAGTCCACCCTTGTCCTCGATGCAAGCTGTCACTCGGCGGGGCACAGACTGACAAAGTTCCCGGATGGTGTCCTGCGGAATTCCTTGCTAAAATGTCTTCAGCTCTTGGGCTGAATCGGCAACATTTTGAGATGGCTGCAATCGCCTTCCCATAACGTCCCAAATGTGCTCTATGGGAGAGAGATCAGGCGACCTAGTTGGACTAGGAAGTAGAGGAAAAGCTTGAAGACAGTTCATAGCAAAACGTGCCGTGTGCGACCGGGAATTATCGTGTTGAAAAGTCAGCCCATGGTGTTGCCAAAGGAACGATAATGCAACCGGTCGTACGATGTCGTCTCAATGTGCCAATGTGTGTGACGTGCGATAATCACGACAGGAAACCCCCCCCCCCCCTTCTGCCCTGGATGTCTCCAGTCGTCTGCGGTTGTCGTCAGGACACAAATGGAGACGGGACCTGTCACTAAAGACTATACGAGCTCAATCAGCGTAGTTCCAAGCTGATCGAGCCCGGCACCACAGTAATCGGATTTGACGGTGTACAGGCGTGAGAGGCAACCGGCGTAACGTTCGGCGCAAGCGTAAATTCCGCTCTCTCAATCGTCTGTGGAAGGTCATGTTGGATACATGTGTCCGGATCGCACGGTGGATAGTTGATAGTGACAAATCCGGTGCTGCGACAGCTGCTTTGTCAATCGCTCTGTCCTCCCGTTCTGTTGTGGCTTTCGGTCGACAGCTACCGTTTTGACAGTGATATCTACAGTAGTTGACCCACTCTTGCCAGCATCGTCTAATAGCCGCATCGCATCGACGAAGATGTCGAGCAATTCTTCGATTCGTCCAACCGGCCTCTTTCAGTCCGATCGCACGACCTCTTACAAACTCCGACATCTGCTCGTAATGCGCACGAATCCTTCGACGAGGCATCGTTACAGCCTCTAAGATATCGCAGTCGAAATGCAACAGAAATTTTAGATTGAGAATTGCTCCTCATATGCAGGTGCATATGAGGAGCAATTCTCAATCTGATGGTTAAAATTTGAGGCGCAACCCTTTCCTTTGAGGCGCAACCCTTTCACAATGCTGAAAAAAGGGCAGCCGTTGCCATCGCTCGACTGAGCGACCAGCAAGAGGGCGGACGATCGAAACGTTCATCGCGGCCACAGATCTAGAGACCCCTTTTTTGATGACAGCTGGCTGTGCCGCGCAGGCTGTTCTCGCTGGTCTATCAGGCTGTTCTCGCATTCTTCCATTTTTCAGCAGATGTCAGTGCTGTTCAAAATAATCGTGACCCTTTTTTGACGGGAAAGGACGTGCTATAAAGTAAAGGATTCTCGTGGAGCTAGGTCCCCCGCAACCATTTTTATAGAAATCCAATCTATTCTTCGTGACTGGCAACAGTCAAAATGTCAGAGTTGGGTGTTCCCAGAGCGGGAACACTGCGGGTTAAAGGGTAAACAGATAACACTTCTGTCCTGCAGGCAATCCTTTTTGGAAGGCACTTTTTAGCTTAAGAAATTTTTCTGAAAGTTGCTTGAGGCGAATAGGTTGACTGTTAATATTAGTTTATGGTGACGTTAGTGGGGAAGTATTCTTAATTTTTTCAGTGTTTAACATCATTAGTTTCCCCCCCCCCCCTCTAAGCTATTCAGAAGTCCTCTGGCACCTATCCCTTTACAAATGGAACATCCTTAATACAACTGAAACTCTAAAAAGCATTGGCAGTTGTATTGTTAATGCTGCTAGACGAAATATTTTTTCTTGACAGAATTGAATTTCTTACGCGAATTTTAAAGTCATGGTTTGTGCTCAAAAACATAATTTCGACCCCTGACTTTTAACCCTTTAAGACGCGTATTTTTCCAGAAGTATCAGTATTCAGTACATCCAATTAAAAAAGTATTCGAGTATGAGAGATATTTCCTACATTAATTTTGCGATTAAATGATTAATTTGTGAAAAGAAAGCATGCAACTGATAATAAATGCTAGACGTTGTTACTCTATAGAGTATTTTCACCTGACGTCACTGAAATTTTTTTTCGGTCAACTCGGATATTTAGAGATACAAAGTCACGTTTTCCACCAATGACCATTCTCAAATGAACGACTGTTTACCAAAAAAATTTGGTTGCTAAGGTGTGATGTATAGTAATAATGACGTAGGCAAAACAGCTCTATACTACATCCCAGACAGCACATAAGCTTAAATCAAGCTTGAGATTTGGCTTGGCAATGCAAGGTTGGCTTAAGCTGGATTTTGACTTGCAAAGTGCGGTGATGGCGCCATCTGTGAAAGAGAATGGACATTAATTGTCTAGCCAATTTGTTGAAAGTTCGTAAAAGATGTGTTTTAACGGGGATGGTTTTTTTTATTACCAGTGCCATATTACCGGCAGGGCAAACGGGGCAAGTGCCCAGGGCCTACAGATTTTAGGGCCCAAAAATCTTACATCTTACACTTTTGTAATTTTAAAATAAAATTACAAAGGATAAAAAAAAATCAGAAGTTAAATAATTTTTTTAATTATAAAGTATGAACAATGAAAATAATTCAAATTTACATTTGTATAAATTAATTTAAACTTATTTTTAATTCTTCGAAATGCTCTATATCGATATAGCATACCAATATAAAGGAAAATAACTAACCACATTTGTAAAGAGAATTTTTAGCGTTAAAAAATAGCAAAAATTTTCAATTATTTGTTATTATAAGAAATGTGTGACAAAAATGACTAAAGTGTTTGTATTCCATACATGTAACAACTGTGATGTAGCATTTCGAAGTAACGTTTAACTATCTGTTTCTTTGATTTCAGATTACTTAACACAAAATTTGTGTAAAGTAAGTAAACCCATTCTATATTTCCAAATATGGAAATTCTTCAAAATAAAATACAATTATACTACGAAATTGATTTCAAAATCAGTCGTTTGTCTCGATTTTCGCCAGCGGCAGTATTGCTCATGAGTGTTGCGAAAGTTTTAAAACATGTGTTGCTCTTAAGTTTATATTATGTTTATTTCCCTATTAGTAGAGTCTCTAAATCACACATAAAATTATTTTAATTTTGATGCATCCCATGGAAAAAAAAAAAAAATATATAACATATCGCCCACTTATCAATCTGGCCAGAAAACCGCTTAATAATTCACTTCAAACTTTAGTCATCGCTGCACAAGGTTCTGGTGGCTGAATGGATAACGCGCTCGGCTACTAATCGAAAGGTCCCGGGTTCTATTCTAGCCACGGACACTCGATGGAAACAGCTAAAATTACAGCATAGAGGGGGCGCAATGCGTGGAAAACTAAAGTATGTGGGCAGCGGGCGCACCGTGTATTTAGAATTTTTTTTTTTTTTTTTTGGAAAAAGTTTTAAGCTTGAAATGTCAAGCTTAATGCAAGCTGGGCAAGTGTAAACTAGAACACTTGATTCAAGCTTGCATCAAGCTTACACGACTGGAATTTTCAAGCTTAATTCAAGCTTATTAACTTGATAAATCAAGCTTGCTGCAAGTTTGATGCAAGTTTGCTGTGCTGTCTGGGATAATCTACTTTTTATAATGAAACCGTCATAGGAAAATTGACTTGCACTCGTATACTTATTGAAAGCGTGTGTGGATATGCAGCTTTCCATATGTGCAAAGCCGCTCACTAAAGTGTTAAAACTAGAGGGGCAAATTTTAAAACTGGGGTGGGGGGGGGGCAGAGGATGAGTGCCTTTCTTTGCCCTGTTTAGATTACTACTTATCTTCCCTCCTCTTGAAACTTTTCTGGATCCGCCACTGATGCACTCGAGATTACTGAACAAAGATGCCTCTCCGCCCACCCTCTTTAAAGATACAACTCACGACGGTAAGCAGAATAAGTGAATTATGAGGCGAAAAACATCTTGTTATTAGATTCTATCCGTACATGCTTTGAATAAATAAATGAACAAGCACTGTAACAATACTAACTGGCGATTGTAGTATTTGTTCGTGATTAAATAAGCCCGCATTAAATTAACACATGTACTGAAGTGGACAAAGTTAAAATAAAAGCTAATTCGTTACTCGGAGTTAACTTTGATAATCCTTAATGCGTTATCTTTTCAAAAATTGAAAGCAAATTATCCTCAGAGCCGTGGTTAGGGGGTGGAAAACTGGACATTGGTGCAGGGCCGCCAAAAAGCTGTTGAATTCGTGGACATCAAGTAATTCAATAAACTTCCTAAACTAAAACTGAAAACCGCACATCAGTAGCACAGGCAAGAAAAAAGGCAGTCTATTTCCTCACATAGAGGCTCCATTAACGTCATTTTGTTTACAAAAATCAAAATTTTGGGGAGGAGGGAGGGGGTTTAACCTCCTCAGCACCAGGTCAAGATCCAGAATTTGGTACGTATAGAAATTGGAAAGACCTTGAGATTATTTTTTTATCCGAGGCCACTCAATGTGTTTTGTCCAGAGCCGCTAAAGCCTTACCTTACTGTTTAAGCATTTACCTATAGGTACAGATGTGTCTTCGCTTTGGTACTAAGGTAAACAAGCGATTCGTTTAGTTTAGTAAGTATCTGATGCTTTTTAGGAAGAAAACACAGGATCAGTTGTAGTACTCATTTGGATAGAAGGGTTTACTGTATCTTTCGGGAGTTTGAAGTTAGATGTTTTACCTTGCATTAAAAAATAAATATATATATCTTTTGTTTGGCACAGAAAGGATGTAGTTCCAATCGTAAGTTCTTGTTTCACTCCAGAGATAAAAATGCTTCTCTCTTTCTTTGTGTGTGTGTGTGTTTGTGTGCTGAATCGCAAAACGCGTTTTGATAGTTTTTTGTAAACTTCAACAGTTGGGACTACCTCCTATTTTACAACATTCACGCTTCAATTGTCATCTTACAGCCATGAACATTTCGCCCGTAAAATGTATCTTCCCGTACAAAAAAACCCGCGGTCACAACTGCAGCACGCGATGGAATAGCAGTGTTACAACTCATAAAAAGTTTCATTAAAACGGGTTCAACTAGAAATGCAAGCATCCGAAACAGAGTCCAGACAAGTTCTGACCCATTCTGAGCTTTGTCTCTCAGAGGTTCTTGCCCTTTGGTCAATGGCGGCTCGTGGGTTACTTAAAAGGAGGTTCGCAAAACAAATTTCGAAGATTAAATAGGTAGATACGACGCCCCTCACACATTAAAATAGATTTGCGTCTCCAACAATTAAAGGAAAACAATGCACACAACTGAAAGAAAACAACTCATCTTGGGTCTCACATTTCGTCACCAAGATAAGTTTGAGCACAGGTGCTGTGTTGATGCATTTTATTTCAATTTTTTTTCAAAGGATACGATTGAGAAATGCCATTGCTTCAGCTCCGAAACACGTCTTTGACTCCCATCTTAATGATTCACATTAGTTTGTAAAAAAAAAATAATAATAATCCAGTGAAAAAGGATAGAAATAAAGAAAATTAAATAAAAATGAATTGACTAACCGAACGTAACAAATCAAGATAAAATCCGGAAGCGATACCGTAAAAAAAACGGCCCTGTGCGCACAATGAAATTGAACGAACAGAATGATTTCATCCGTGCCGTACTTCTTTCTAGCTGTCTCGGCTTTTGATCCCAGAGAGAGGTTCAAAGGGACATTTTTCCGTTCGCGCGTGCGATGGATTCAAGACTGTGTTATAGTAACCTACTCTCAGTACGTTAGCTATAATAAGCCTATTTAGAGTGGGAGGTGAGTGAAACTCACATTTTAAATTCACACAAATCTAGAAGCGTGCTTCATTTTTGTTTTCAATTTAATTCGTTAGTGCATTTATTCTTTAGTTTTTCCTTTGGGGGTTCACGTGCTCATGTGCTCCAATGGAGGAGTCGCCACTGCCTTGGATGATAGAAGAGGCTAGTCTTTGGTACACCCGTAAATAAAAACAAGTAGTTTAGTTAGATTACTGGATGCTTTTAGGAAAGAAAGCACAGAAATAGATGCACTTGTGTGTGTATATATATATGTAATGTATAAAAAGGTAATTTGGGTTTTACTAGTTTGGGTATTGTTCAAGCGGGTACTTTCACTGTAAGTTTTGCTTTCCTGTCATACTTGCCACGCGCGCTCTGGAGCTATGTTTTATTTATTTTGTTATTTGCCAGACATCAGGCCGTCGATTCTGAGTTCTTTAGATGTACACGTGTCCCCACACCCTTGTAGCCCCGGATGCGGGTCATGTTGGTCAATGCGTGTGGTTCGATCACAGATAAGAGAGAGGCGGAGTTATGTCTTCGCAAACCACGTGGTGTGGTAGGCGTAAATACTCCCGCACATCGAAAATCGAGAGACTTCTGCCACTGGAACTGCTTCATGAGTCCACGCTGATTCTTGTACCCGTCTCCCCTCCCCTCTTCTCATTCTAAATTGTAACTTAAATGTAATGTTCAATAAACCATATTACCTGCCTTAACTCTGAAACTTTACTTGAAATATCTGACGTCTCATATATATATATATATGGTGCGCAAGTCAAGCAAAATCACGCCAACAGCCAATGTAACGGACTAAAATTAACGGAAGATAAGAAAGCAGCTAATATTTTTAAAACTTAAAAGTTAATTCACCAAGCAACAGGGTAACTTCGTTCATGAACGATCCTCTTCCCAGATGTGCACATGTATTGTAGTTTTTTTTTTCCCTAAGGGCGGCCGCTTGACCATCAGTCATTCGTCACTGCTAAGGTCCGAAGAACTGGTCACTTTATTACGGAGGCACCTACAGGGCCTGATTAACCCTTTATAAGGCGAGGGTATGTGCAGAGAGTCGAAATTACTTGGAATTTTTCTGGCCCATTTTTTAGAATTCATTCATATATTTTCCCTCTACTGTAATATCCTACGTGAAAATTGGAGAAACAAGTATTCATCAAACATAGAAATTTTGCAGGAAAATACATTAATTATACACAAAATCAAAGTCGGAAAACTACCTGCTGCTTGTACGCGGAATGAAACGCAAAAATATATAATTAAAAGCGATGATTCTTATGCTCCATTTTCGAGTCATTATTCGAGCTTTCTTTAAAATTGCGAATGAAAGAAAAGTTCATAAGCCCAATATTATTTAGAATCTAGACGTATGGAAAAAATAGACATCCAATATAACTGAACAAAAATCAGAAAATTCACTCATGACAATTGATTTCTGTATTGAATAGATGTAGGTGGTAGGTATTTTACCACTGCCTTATAAAGGGTTAACATTCCCTGATACTGTAGGCCTGATATCATTTCGAGGCCCCCTCCCGCCGACTCCTATTCCATTCTACTAGTATAAATAATTGCAATTTTGAGGCACCACATAATTTTTACTTTCCGAACATGTACCATGTAAGGAAAGTATTGTAATCATGAAAAAAATCGAATTCGAGATTTTGGTGTATTGACACGTTTTGAGGTCTTCTGAATTCATTTATGCTATTTTTAGGAGATGTATGTGTGTGTGTGTGTGTATGTGTGTTTGTGTGTATGTGAGTGAACACGATAGCTCCTGAACAGGGCATGCGATTAAGCTCAAATTGGGTATATATGTTATAAACCACCGTCGCAAGACCGGTATTGATTTTGGTGTGTATAGGACTTACAGTTTTTGTACAGGGCTACGACAAAGATTTCTTTTACATTATGGCCTATGGAGGAAAATTTTGAAAGTGCGCTAGCGTTTAAACGGTACATTCGATTGAGCTCAAATGGGTATACATGTTATAAACACCATTGTAAGACCGGTATTGATTTTGATGTTTATAGGACTTATAGTTTTTCTACAGGGCTACGACAAAGATTTCTTTTACATTATGGCCTATGGGGAGAAATTCTTGAAAGTGCGCAAGCGTTTAAACGGTGCATTCGATTGAGTTTCAATTGGCTATATATGTTTGAATGATTCATCGATTAAAATTGATTTAAATGCTTGGTAATGATCTTAATCGTAAGTGTTCGGAAAGTCGAGTGGAGTCACTCCAGATTTTTTTATTATAGTGCCAGGCCTCGGGGGCCTATTCGGTAATCAGGACCTGGGCACCCGCCAGGTGGACCAGCATTTCTTCCTGTGAAGGGACGGACGAAATGACACCCAAGCCCCTGCCAGAAATCGAACCCGGACCCGTGGTGCGGTAGAATGGTTTTCTAGCCCTACACAACCCGAGCGGGGCAGTTTAAAAATTTACCACGTGGTAACTATGTACACGAAGCAAGATTTCTTTAAACATTATCATGGTTCCTGGTACGGTGGGCACCGCTTGGTTGGATCGCGTTCGTGCCATCGATTTTTGATCCAATAAAGCGGCTGATTCGAAAAAGCGGAGGCTTGAATCGAGGCTTTGAAAAGAGCGATTCCGTTCCGTTTTCTGTGATTGGATTCTATAAAGCGGATGATTCAATGAACCGGTGATCCAATGAAACGGCGGCCACTGAAGATTTTTAGTTTGGCAGGCACTCATCTATGTTACTTTTGGCTCCATGATCCAATATTATTAAAAGTTAACTTCTGTATTAATGTTTTATAATATGTATATTAATGGGTGTTACCTGATTTATGTAGCCTGCCCCACATTGCGCGAGTGGTTAAAGGCACTGAACAGGGTAGATGATGGAAGCGTGAAAGCCCCGGGTTCTGGCCTATCGCGCGGTCGTCGGACTAACGGTCTGGATTTGGGGGCGGTTTTCTCTAGATGAAACGTTGAATATGCGTTAGAGCCCCTTAAAAAGTCCTCCATCCAAGGCATTTCTCTTTACGCAGACAGCTCTCGAGTCGCTTTGCCTTAATGCCGTAATGCAATATTATTTGCTTAGGCATTTTATGTTTTTGCTTATCACATAATTTTCTGTTATCACAAAAGAAAATGGTGCTTGAAAACGACCCTGCCTGACTCGCAGCAAGATGGTTTTTAGAAATAATCAGTATAAAAATAATCCGTATTTTTTTTTTTTTCTTGCCAATACGGATTCTGTATCGGACCATTAGAAAATTTTGAAGCAGAACAATCAGAACTTTGACATTTTCAGGATGTGAAGACAAATTAGCCATTCTTTCATCTTTATAAATACAACTGCATATTGTAATGTAGTAACACTGCTATCGTTATCAGAAAAAAAAAGTCTTTGCAAATCATTTTTGAAGGAGAGTTATTTTCTAAAAGAGGGGGGAGGGGGAATTAAAAAAAAGAAAAAGAAAGAAATCGTGGTATCGATTTTCTTTCATGTTGAAGGAAGTTCATAGGGCATTTTGAAGGAAGTTATCTGCGGACTGATTGCCTTATATGGAATCGAAAGTAGAGATGTAAAGAAAAGTGATTTGGCCGAATACTGAATATTCGGCACATAGTTTAGGATGAATACCGAATATTCGAATATTAAATTTTTAAAAATTTCATTTTAATTGTAAATAAAACGTCGCCTTTCACAGCTGTAATTAAATACTAATTAAAATTCATTTTATATCATTTGTAGGTATTTAAACAATGTATTATCTGTAAAACTGAAAAATCTTGGTCATGAAAAAATATCTTTTACAAAGTTAAACACTCATAGCAGCATCGTTATAGTTTGATATATTTATAATTTAATAACTACTCTGTGGTCAATGTGATTCAATCTGGTAACTATACACAATCACATCATGCTTTGGGTTTTACAGCCTCTGGGCAAACATAGGTAGCAGCTTTTTAAAATTATGTTTGTAATGGAGGATCTGAAAAGATTCCTCGTACCTCCAAACCCAGAAAGGAGGTAGAATGCCCAGTCAAGTAGTGTCAGTAGAAAAGTATGCATTTCTGTAATATTATTAAACTAGCTGAAGTACCCGTTCTTCGCACGGGAATGAATGGACTTTTTGATATTACGATTTGTGGTGATTACTATTCATTGTAATAAACAGATATAGCAAAGTGGATATCTCGTTACATTGTGTTCAATAATCATGCATACCGAATTTCAAGGCAATCGTTTGTACGGTGCAGAAGGCCATGCGGCGTAGCGCAATCTAGTGGCGAGTTTTAGAAAAACGGATACGGCGGAAATATTCTTCGCATTCAGATATTGAGGAATACGAAATTTCAGGACGATCGGCTGGACAGCCCTGACGACGCGACATCTAGTGGCAAATTATATAGGAAAATGGATAGCGCCAAACTCTTCCCCGTGTTCAAATATCTATGTATACCTATTTTCATAGTGATGAGTTGCACAGTCAAAAAGAGATACACTGCAGCTCGATCTAGTGGTTAATTAAAGTAATGATTTGCTACAGTGCCGTCAAGTGGCGAGTTATAGCAAAATGGATAACGCCAAAATATTCTCATTGTTCAAATAGCTATGTATACTGATTTTCATAGCGACCGTTTGTATGGTCAAGAATTTGGCCTGCTGCAGCGTCATCTAGTGGCGAGTTAAAATAATAATCCATTGCAGTGTCATCTAGTGGTGAGTAACATCAAAAGGAACGCAGTTAGAATATATTCTTCGTGCTCAAATGTGTAAGTATAAAAAATTTTATGCCGATCGGTCGAACGGTATAGAAGTTGATGCGTTGCAGCGCCATTTAGTGGCAAGTTACAGCAAAATGGATAGTGAAAAATATTCTCCGTGTTCTAATATCCACGTGTACCAAATTTCATCGAAATTGGTTGGACGATATTCGCATAGCAAACGGCTAAACGGAATAGATTTCGACGTTGTGCTGCGGCACCTAGTGCCAAGTTAGAGGAAAACGGATAGCATAAAATCCTTCTCCATGATAAAAGACTTAGATGAACCAAATTTCATGGTGATTAGTCAAACGGTGCTTGAGTTTTTCCACCTCACACACACGTACCAACATTCATTTTTATCTATAACCAGTGTCATTATATATATACCACTCTCAAATAAAATCCAGTTTCAAATCTAAGCCTCGCCAAAGTCCCAACATACGCCATTTTGCAACAGTTTTTTCAGGGAATCATTCGAAGCATTGACTTAGCAGCAATCAATATGGGAAATGGTTCGACCGCCAAAAAGTAAAGCACGCATTTATTTGAAAAGTGGATTCCCTTAATACAGCCGAATTTTTTAAAAATATCAACTATATAACGTGTTTTATTCATCGTTACTCAGATGTACTAAATGAGAAGATTTCAATTTTCTGAAATTTGGCGGAATTCCCCCAACTTAAATCAATGTACTCAATTGGCGAGAATGCTGAAGTAAGATCGCTTCAGATCCCTTAATAACTGCATTATTTCCGCACGGATCATTAAAATTTAACGCTGTATTATAATACTGCAAACCTTTGCACTTGTTTTCAAAAATCCATTTCCTTAAGCTCTCAAGAAATTGCGCCAAGCCGAAAACTGTGCAAACCGCTAGAACTCACTTTCTGGGCATTTGAGCCATTTTATTTTTTCTCCAAACTAAAAAATTATACGCATTAGCCTCGGAAATCTTCAATTCTTATTGTTTTGCGTATAAAACATTTCACTCCTGCTCTGATTTCCCGTGCACACGATATTATAATTTAAATAAAAATAACCTTACGAATATAAACTAACAAAAAAAAAATCATTATTATTCTTTTATTTTTACTTTGAGAATTTAAAACATTTTATTCGGCAAAATCGCCACACATGGCAACCACGATGCTTATTTCACACTTTTTTGACTACAGGTTTTACAATTACGGAAAGCTTTTTGCGTGGAGAACATAAAAAATCTCTTAAATTCCGGGAACGGGTGGACTTTCAAAGTTTTAAAGTGGACTATGATTTATTCTATACTATTTTACATATCTGTGCAAAATTTCAGGCTGATAGGTCCATTTTTGTGGATTTGTATACGAATCAAATCCACAAACAAACAAACAATCAAACAAACAAACAAACAAACAGAATTTCATTTTTATTTATAAGGATACGTCAGATTGTATTTCATTCAGCCTAAAATTCAACGTCTCAGGATATTTTATAATATGAAATTAATATATTGAAGTATAGCTAAGCAATATTGTTTGTAAATGCGTTTAAAAATACATGTGAAAAATATTTTTTTTTCTTTGTTCTGAAATTATCCAGCTGAATATGTAACAATATTCGGCCACAACTATTCGGCCGAATACCTGGTCAGTATACGGCTTACCAAATATTCGGCCTACCGAATATTTGGCAAAACAGCCGAATAGGTCGAAGAATATTCGTTACATCCGTAGTCGGAAGCACTTAAATTCGTAATAATCGAGAATATAACGCATTAATAATTATTTAAAATGGAGTTTGATCCTATTAGTCAAAATAATAAATTTCTGTATCTGCCGATTCTTCACATAAAAAAGGATTGAAAAAGGGTTACGAGAATACGGCACAAAAAAGTTAGTGGCACAAAAGTACGGCACAAAAAAGTGGCGGATCCAAAGGAAGGGAAGCGCTGGCAGGATCGGTATCCTCTCGAGTGCAGTTAAATGCACTACTAAACCCATGTTTAACCTGCTCGCTCTCATCGCTCACAAGCGCAAAGCTGACACCCATTAAAGAACCATTATGAGAAGCAACATCGAGCAAAGAAGGAGAGTCTTCTCTGTAGCGTCTCTTAAATGACGAGAAAGAACAGGTTAAACGCGGGTTCAAGATTCAAAATGAACGGATTGGGGAGAAAAAGTGACCCATCTCTGATCATTTGCTTCGTACTACTTACTCATCGGCCGTGAACTTTTCTGGATCTGCAATTGAGAAAAGGAACCGTGGAACTACAAAGGGTGGATCTTTTAGCAGTTTATTTCCCAAAAAAGTAAACATACTATAAAATCAATAATTGATGTTTACCCGATAAGCTTGCTTTAGGCCTCCGTTATCAGCTATGTTTTCTCCTTGAGTCATTTTCCCATTGATCTAAAATAGAGTCACAATTGAAAGAGTCAACATAGTTTTAAAAACATTCTGATGAATGAACATTTCAAGAACGGAATGGCTGTTAACTGCTTGCAAGCAGCACACTCAGTGTCGCAAAAGTGAAGGCTGAGAATTTTTCATCCATTGTTTATAATTGTAGGAGATGCTTTGTGATTTTGTGATTACGCAAAGCCCGAGGCTTCTTTTGCTAAATAAACCTAATACTTGAAAAGATTGAGAACCCTTCTCTGACAGATTTGGGTATTGCCGCTACACATTTCTTTTGCTAAATAAACCTAATTCTTGAAAAGATTGAGAACCCTTCTCTATCATTCACAGACTTGGGTATCAACCGCTGCACATTTCTTGTACAGGTGGTGACAAATAAACATTTTCCCTACACTGCAAAAATAATTTCAACGAAAATACGGAAAAAGTACTGAAAGCTGAGACGCTAGTACTATTTCCGTATATTTAAGGAATTTTGTTCCTGTAAACTCTGTTCCAGAGAGGCGCTGTCCCTTGATGTACAGAAATTGGCCTGTATTCAAATATAAACGAAGAATTTCCGTAAATTTTTATGGAAAGTTTCCAGTAGTTGTTCTGTTATTTTTTAGAATGTACGATAACATTTCGACTGTTTTTGTTAAATGGAGTTCATTTTTCCTCATCCAGATTTCATCTACAAGAGAGTAAATAACTCAGTCGCTGTGAAAGCCAGAATGCAAAATGCAATGTGGGTTGACGCACTACTTCGTAAAGTCTTTTCACCTTTCGGAAAAAAAAATGGTTGTAAGTGCACCTGGTATACTGAATATAAGAGATAAAACAATCGTAAGAATATGTTTTTATTATTACTTATATCTTTCAAAATGCTGGATAGAACTTAAGATAAGAAAAAAAAAATGTATACCCGCTAAATTTCCTGAACACTGCTTATAGTCAGATAACTTTTTCTCAACAACTTACAGCCAAGGTGCTGAAGATAACTTGTTTTGTTATCGAAACTCGAAATGGGACTATTTACAATAGTCGTGATACCTTGATGTTTTTTTCATTTTTTTTTGGGGAACGGGAAGATATCGCTTGAATTTTGCTGCCTTAAATCATTTCCTATCTTGTGTTATCATAAGCGACGAGCAAGGTGTAAGCAATCTTACCTTTGCTATATCACTCTAAATATTTGAATAGTACTCTTTAAAATATCCTGGACGAGCAAATATTTAAAATTAATTTATAAAGGAGTTGTTCACTTCTTTAATAATTTAACTCACAGACAGATAATAACGTCACGTGCTGCATTTGTTTTAAATAACCTCGAGAGAACCCCACACTCCAACTTATCAAACTTTCTTTGTTAGGATAAACTTTTAAAATCAAACATTATTCCGTACTTTAAAAAAAGATATTAAGAACTAGCTGAATTATCCGCCGTTGACATATTAATACCAATTAATTCGCAGATCTTCGAAAAATATGAATTCTAATTTGCATTGCACTGCTATGAAGGAATGGATTAAGCAGACTAGAATTCGTCTTAAATGGAGTTAGCCAACGAATAGAAGACGAAGTAATAAAATATGTAACAAAAAAGTGGTGTTAAAAGATGTCATAAATAAAACTTTAAATAACGTACGTATTGTTATTTTTTAAAAAATTAGGTTAAACAGCATTAAAACAGTTTGCTAAGTCAAATTGTAGCTAGATAACACCCCCCCTCCCCTTAAAATTAGTTTTTTTCTATTTTCTTTTGAGTGGAAGGAGCTTTTAACACATACACAAACATAGGCACATACACTGGGAGAAGAAGGGGGGCTAAGTTCCCTTCCTGCTAAAGGTGAAGAAATAAAGTTTCTTAAAAGTGTATAGAATTGCCACTGAAATTATGAATTAAATAAATTATTTTATTTTAAAAGTTGCCTTCAAATCATTTTAAAAAAAGCTTTAAAAAAGTTGGATGTCAAGTAAATATTTACAGGTAATAGATACGCAGCTGAACTCATTTATAATGTCATTCAAGATAATGCTATAACCAAAACAAGCGAATTTCTGTTCTATGGGACAATGGGTGCTATAGAATTCTTTGACGCTGTTGGAGAGTTGACATTACAAACGAGGAGTTCAACTGCATTTGCAGCCCTCCCTTAACTAAAATACTTTGTATCACTGCTCACACATACACATGTAACTTTAAAAAAAATTTAAACTTTCAATTTAACAATAATTAAAACTTTGAATTGAATTTATTTTAGAACTTACATTTTGCCCGATGTCTTCGAGAACGTAGCTAGAATACTGATCGATAATACACTGGGCTCTTTCTCGAAACCTTCGTATCGTAGCATCGTTCCACCATTGTTTCAGATTCCCATCTTTGTCGAACTGGCGACCTGGAAAATCAACATATAAGAGATGTTGAATTTCTTGTTCTTAAAATTAAAACCGACATATTTATACTTATGCATTGGCCTATTAATTATTTATCATCCTTTGAGTTTTGTTTCTTTGCTTGAGCTCAATGGCGTACATCAAGCCCAAGAGAAGGCCCTTGTTAAATTCTTCTCATAATAATAATAATAACAATCATAATTATCTTAAATAAAATGAAATATTTTAAGGATTTAATTCCTTGCTTAATTTTTCAATAAAAAGCACCGAAAAAGGTCAGGTATACAGAACCCTGTCTTTTAAGTGCTACAAAAAGTAATTATAACTACTGACCTACTATAGATACATCTAGGTCTGTTGACGGAAGATCATTTCTTCAGGAATTATTTTCTTGCCCCTCCTATTTTCCCTATAATAGTCTTTATTCTCTTTACTTTAAACACTTTAGACTGCTGATTCCTTTATGAATCGTTAATAACGCAACGTTTAGTTTAGAATTTATTAGCCAGTGTAAAAGTGCGTTAAACAATGAACCGAATACTTAAGGTGGATAAAAAGGACTTTACATATTTATAAATTTAAGAAATTAATACATTGAGGCTAGACATAAATCAAGCTTCTTTTTAAATTTTTGTACAAATCACCACTGTTGCCTATCAGTCAGTTTTGTATAATAAATGCCATGAATTAAAACTGAAAATTTTATTTTTAAAAAATGGATGTAATGTTCTTTTAAAAGAGAGAAATGCCTTTAGAAATAAATTGCAAAAGGAAAATTAAAAAAAAATCTTGAGGTTTTTACTGAATGCAAATGTTAAGGTTTTTACTGCATGCAAGAGCTAAAAAAAAAAAAAAAAAAAAAAAAAAAAAAATCATAGACTGAAATGGACAGAAAAGTTACTAAACAATTGAGGGCCCATTTAAAATACAGAATAATCACAAGAAAGAAGATACTCATTATACAAAAAGTAATCAACAAAAATCCAAAGTATGGAGATCAGGTAAAACCAAGCATAAATAGGCCGAGAATGATACAATTATGACATAATCTTGTCCCAGAATAAAACAGTTTATGCTAATCACCTGAATTACCTGTAGAGCTTCCAAGACAGTAGAACTGTCAAGCATGTGGAAAGAGGTCTATGTTTACGAAGGTACCGCAATTTTCACTTTTCTTTCAGCCGTTTTAGCCAATATTTGTTTGTATGTGGCTACATCTATCAGCCAAAACATTAGGATTCTTAACCGCCTACATTTTGGTAAGGCTTCATCTATGAGGGTTACCTTGTTGGTGTCACTGCTACTGAGATGTCAGACTTCCTCAGCTAAATTATCTGCATTCTGGTTAATTCAGATATCTGATATAGAGATAGTAACCACCGCAATGCAAATTTGCAATATTCACAGAGCCTAGAATGAATATTGACAACTGACGTGGACTGTATATAACCTGAATCGCTGCCTCCGCGATGCAAAAAATTCATTAGTTTTACCGCTATGTAGTAAAATAACTATTTTATTACGATTAGTCTTGTGAGGCATTTGCATAGAAATGTCACGTAACCAGTTACATTGAGAAAATGCAAAAAATATACATTATACATACATCGGGAATTTCTTTAGAGTTCTATTTAAAACTAAAATCAAAATTTTTTAACGCGAAGCTTACAAAATATGAGTCTAGTAATGGATCATTTTGGCATGTTGGTAAGTTTCCTTTTAATAATATGAGGTTTAAACATAATATAATTTTGCGAAGGAAATCACCAAGCTCAATTTCTTTTTATTTATTTATTACCAAATATTATTTTAATTCTTCGAAAATCACAACGTTACTTTTAGTTTTAATTCACAAGAAAAATTCCTTTAAATGCAATTTTGTAACTGCAACTTTTATTTTTTTTATTTCTTTCTTTCATTCTTTTATTGAGGTTATTGTCTAAAATCTCTAAAGTTGCTTCCAAAAAAAAAAAAAAAAAAAAAAGTTTAGATGCTTTGGTAACGATTCTTTAAACATGTAATATTCATTAAATATTTTTAATATTAGGATAGCTATATTTTGTAGGCACCCCTATTAAATAATAGGATATATTAAAATCCTTTACCTTTGTCATCAAATCCATGAGTCATTTCATGTCCAATTACAACTCCAATGCCTCCGTAATTCAAAGATCTAAAATTGAACGAGAACAAATCAAACAATGTTAGATTCAAGTGTAGTTTTCTATTACAAGATGACTTTAAAAAGGAGCTCTGAATTCAAAATTTTCTTGAAAACGCCCAAAAATATACCACACACACACACAAATACTGATTTTCCCTCGAGTTTTATAGTGAATATATTAATAATTCTGGTTAAATGATGAATAGTCATCAGTTATATGGTAAATATTCCTTAATTGATGACATCTATAACCAGACTATACTACACTGGAAAATATGGTTATAGTATTTCTTTATAAGTTTTATGAAGGAAAAAAGTTCGTTATAAAACTCCCGCAATAAATTTTCGTAGAAATATTGAGAGAGTCCCCAGTTCCTTAACTCATGGTTTTATTATGTTTGAATAGTTAGTTTCTAATACTTTAATAAAATTCCACCAACATTGCTCCAAAATATCGATCCTCGTGAAAAGAAAAAAAATCTGATGTGTCCAACACATGACTTCCTTGCACGTCTATTAAATAAAAATGTTTTCTACGCACTTCCTCTAAACTTATTTGTTTGAAAGAGATAAAATATCAATAATAGTAAGGTTTAGCGATTTCTAGCCAAATATTTCGATATCGCCAAGCTGAGTTCAATTTGAAAGATTTCCTTCTGACACTTTATTTGGCGATATTTCACCAAAAGCCGACAAACTTGAGATAGTTTGCGAGATTTTGGGGATAGCCACAGTAGTCATTGACCACAGACTTTCAATGAATTGAATGCATCCATACACCTTAATGTATTTAAAGTCATTTGGCTCACCCTATAAATAAATTCTTAGTGGATTGCTGTCAAAAAAGATATTGAAAACAGTTAGATATTATAATATAGTTCTAAATACAAAGTTAAAAAAATCTACGGGTTAAAGTTTTAGAGTTATACAAAATACGAAATAATTTTTGGCGCCAAATTTGTCGATATTTCGGCGAAACTCGTCAATGTCGACGACATTTGGCGAGATATTAAGCATGGACCAACAATGACAGATTATCGCCAAATTTGGCGATATTTCGCCAAAACTCGCCAAGAACGATGACAAATGGCGATACTTTGGGCATGGACGAAATGACTGACTATCGCCAAATTTGGCGATATTTCGCCAAAACTCGCCAAGGTCGAGGACAGACGGCGAGATTTTGGGCATGTACCAAACAATGACTGTCTACAGTTGTGTTATAATGAAGATGTCCATAGACATTAAGGTACTGAAATTCTTTTCGGTGGTCCTGTAAATAAACTCTCCAGTAGATTGGAACCAAAAATCGAGATGCACAACTAGATGTTACAACATTCTTATATATGAAATTTCATAATAGTTTTTGAGATTTGAGAGTTAAATATGCACACACGTACACCAAAAGTCGCCAAGCTTGGCGACTTTTGTCATAGTTCTTGAGGGAGGCACGTGACCGTGGTCGGACCATTACCTAACTTATGTGGTAGGACGGTATTGTGCTTGAAATGGATGAATGCCCCTAAAATTGCTATTGACCGTAATGTATTGGAAATCTTTTGAGTGTTCCTGTAGCAGAACTATAAATGATAAAGGCACTTTTTTTAATAGAGAAATTCATTTTCTAACTCTTTACAGCATATATCACTTCTGAGTCGTTTGAAATAGCCCAATACCTCTAAAAAGCGCTTTGATGAATTTCGGCCCATAGAGCGTAATGTATTTCGAATCTTTTGGGCGGTCCTGTAGATAAACTATTCAGTCGAATGGAACCGAAAGGGGAGGTGCACAACTAGATGTTACAACAATCTTAAATATAAAGTTTCAACATTCAACGCCTAACAGTTTTTGAGATATGCCAGTTTAATGAATTTCGGCCCATTGAGTGTAATGTATTTCGAATGTTTTGGGCAGTCCTGTAGATAAACTATCCAGTCAAATGGAACCAAAAGGGGAGGTGCACAACTAGATGTTACAACTATCCAAAATATGAAGTTTCGACATTCTACGCCTAATAGCTTTTGAGTTAGGCGAGTTTGATGAATTTCGGCCCATGGAGCGTAATGTATTTCGAATCTTTTTGGCGGTCCTGTACATAAACTATCCATTCGATTGCCACCAAAAGGGGAGGTGCACAACTAGATGTTACAACTATCCAAAATATGAAGTTTCGACATTCTACGCCTAATAGCTTTTGAGTTAGGCGAGTTTAATGAATTTCGGCCCATAGAGCGTAATGTATTTCGAATCTTTTTGGCGGTCCTGTACATAAACTATCCATTCGATTGCCACCAAAAGGGGAGGTGCACAACTAGATCATAGAACAATCCTAAATATCAAATCTCAACATTCTACGACCAATAGTTTTTGAGATATGCGAGTTACATACATACGTACGTACGTACGTACAGACGGCATGGAAAAACTGGCCACAGTAGACTCGCCACTGGTCAAAATGAGTTGCAGACGCGTTAATATGATCGTGCATGCTAGCCTACGATGAGATGCATCGAAAAAATTTTTAAAATTCAATTTAGAGGTAGTCAAAATCGGTTTTTATGTCGAAATTTGGCCCCCAAAATTTTTCGGGATCACATTACTTCCTTATACTTCGTACAAGGAAGTAAAAAAACTGAAACACTTTCACATATTTTAAAAATCTGATGTGTCCAACACATGACTTCCGTGCACGTCCATTAGATCAAAAATATTTTCGACGCACTTCCTCTACATTTATTTGTTTGAAAGAGATAAAATATCAATAATAGTAAGGTTTAGCGAATTCTAGCCAAATATTTCGATATCGCCAAGCTGAGTTCAATTTGAAAGATTTCCTTCTGACACTTTATTTGGCGATATTTCACCAAAAACCGACAAACTTGAGATAGTCAGCGAGATTTTGGGGATAGCCAAAGTAGTCATTGACCACAGACTTTCAATGAGTTGAATGCATCTATACACCTCAATGTATTCAAAGTCATTTGGCTCACCATGTAAATAAATTCTCAGTCGATTGCTGTCAAAAAAGATATTGAAAACAGTTAGGTATTACAATAGTTCTAAATACAAAGTTAAAAAATCTACGGGTTAAAGTTTTAGAGTTATACAAAATAGGAAATAATTTTTGGCGCCAAATTTGGCGATATTTCGGCGAAACTCGTCAATGTCGACGACATTTGGCGAGATTTTAAGCATAAACCAAACAATGACAGATTATCGCCAAATTTGGCGATATTTCGCCAAAACTCGCCAAGAACGATGACAAATGGCGATACTTTGGGCATGGACCAAATGACTGACTATCGCCAAATTTGGCGATATTTCGCCAAAACTCGCCAAGGTCGAGGACAGACGGCGAGATTTTGGGCATGTACCAAACAATGACTGTCTACAGTTGTATTATAATGAAGATGTCCATAGACATTAAGGTACTGAAATTCTATTCGGTGGTCCTGTAAATAAACTCTCCAGTAGATTGGAACCAAAAATCGAGATGCACAACTAGATGTTACAACATTCTTTTATATGAAATTTCATAATAGTTTTTGAGATTTGAGAGTTAAATATGCACACACGTACACCAAAAGTCGCCAAGCTTGGCGACTTTTGGCACAGTTCTTGAGGGAGGCACATGACCGTGGTCGGACCATTACCTAACTTATGTGGTAGGACGGTATTGTGCTTGAAATGGATGAATGCCCCTAAAATTGCTATTGGCCGTAATGTATTGGAAATCTTTTGAGTGTTCCTGTAGCAGAACTATAAATGATAAAGACACTTTTTTTTAATGGAGAAATTCATTTTCTAACTCTTTACAGCATATATCACTTCTGAGTCGTTTGAAATATCCCAATACCTCTAAAAAACGCTTTGATGAATTTCGGCCCATAGAGCGTAATGTATTTCGAATCTTTTGGGCGGTCCTGTAGATAAACTATTCAGTCGAATGGAACCGAAAGGGGAGGTGCACAACTAGATGTTACAATAATCCTAAATATAAAGTTTCAACATTCAACGCCAAACAGTTTTTGAGATATGCGAGTTTAATGAATTTCGGCCCATTGAGTGTAATGTATTTCGAATGTTTTGGGCAGTCCTGTAGATAAACTATCCAGTCGAATGGAACCAAAAGGGGAGGTGCACAACTAGATGTTACAACTATCCAAAATATGAAGTTTCGACATTCTACGCCTAATAGCTTTTGAGTTAGGCGAGTTTAATGAATTTCGGCCCATAGAGCGTAATGTATTTCGAATCTTTTGGGCGGTCCTGTACATAAACTATCCATTCGATTGCCACCAAAAGGGGAGGTGCACAACTAGATCATAGAACAATCCTAAATATCAAATCTCAACATTCTACGACCCATAGTTTTTGAGATATGCGAGTTACATACATACGTACGTACGTACGTACGTACGTACGTACATACGTACGTACGTACATACGTACGTACGTACAGACGGCATGGAAAAACTGGCCACAGTAGACTCGCCACTGGTCAAAATGAGTTGCAGACGCGTTAATAGGATCGTGCATGCTAGCCTACGATGAGTTGCATCGAAAAAAAATTTTTAATTAAATTTAGAGGTAGTCAAAATCGGTTTTTATGTCGAAATTTGGCCCCCAAAATTTTTCGGGATCACATTACTTCCTTATACTACGTACAAGGAAGTAAAAAAAGAAGTCCCAACTAATGACACCTACCAAAACAACAAACTTAGCCAACAACACCGAGAATGTACAAGCACAAATATCTTAAAATTTTATGTCATTCCAAGTAGATCAATTCTTCAAAGAATATTTCGAAAGAAAACTTCTGTAAAATTCCTGATAAATATTTTTATACATTAGAATTTTTCTCGAATTCAAAATGAAAATTAAAGTGTACATCATCTTTGTAAATGAATGCAGCCTTGTTATATGATTATTATTAAATTATTCACTGCAAAGTATAATTTTTTTTTCAAGTTAGAAAAGAAACGTTCTAGTGTATAAGAGAATTAGCGCTGGGTCCCAGTGAAACGTTTAAAGGATCATTCTGGGAAGCAGCACTGATCAAAGAAGGGGAGCATCTTTTTAAATGATGAGAGCGAACAGGTTTAACGTGGGTTCAGTAGTAAAAATCCCGCCCCCTCCCAAAAGCCTGACGCATCTATGATAATATGCTTCATAATATTGCTATTGATTACCCCTCTCTCCCTTGCGAACAGGCAGTATTATTTTAAAGGGGTTTGTTTTTAAAATATGATGTGTACAGTAGACCCTCCCACACTATAACACGGGTTCATATAAGACGGATTCATAGAATGCGGCGTAAAAATTGTGATCGTTTTTGTATAACACCTTAAAAGAGACTCGTACAGCACGGTAAAATGAGACAGATGTACTGATTTTATGACGCCTGTAAATAAGTATAACTTTTGAATGGCAGCATTCAATATCATAGTGTTTCTAAAGTGTACAAATTAGTTTTGCCGCGATTATACCGCGCAGTTCGCACTCCAGGTGGCGTATAGCTCATGCCCCCCGTACAACACGGGTTCACATAACAAGGAACGTATCTACCGTGTTATAGGAGGGTATACTGTATAAGGAAAAGCATCCTTCCGAATAAAGAAGTATGTAATAGAAACTGCGAAATAACTTGTTATGGTTCACAAGAAGTCATAAAATATTATTTACTTAGCGAGTTTCAGAGGAAAAGTGCTCACTAAAAAGTGCAATTAGCTTTTACGTGAAACTTAAATCATTTTGAACCAAAACTTAAAGTTGATTGCACAGCTGACACATTCAGCAATAAATACAAAATGTGAATAAACAAAGATTTTAGCGAATATTTTGACTAAGCAAAATTTATATTTCTTGTTATCTTAGACACAATCCAGAATAAGGTTTTCTTCCGGCGAAATATTTATTTCCAATTTCCTTATTTACCCAACTACATCTGGAGTTAGAAAGTACGTCGCAGAAAAATGATCCATGGAACACAATGATAAATATCTAGATTTAATACTTTCTTATATAGCTTTCATAAAAAAAGCAGATGAATTGTAACAACGCTTCAAGAAATTTAAAGATCAGCGTTAGTTAAAATATTGGAAAGAAAACACTGGAAATTTTAAATACCTTCTTTTTTTGTTTGTTTGTTTAAATGCAGTCACATAAAAAATATTAAAGTGCGAGAGAAATATTCTATGCTTGTTCCAGAAATAACAGCTTGTGCAAAAAGCTAAATTCCTTACTAGGGAATACTAAAACTATCTAGAAACAAAATTTTTATTTTCAAAAGTTAAATGGACTTTGAAAATTCACGTAAGGAATAATTTATTGCAGAATATTGGAAATTTCTATTTTTTTTTAATATTTTATATGTTGCCATGTTGGCGATACCAGTAATTGACACCAAAAACAAAATTTTGGCTCCAGTGATTGACACTCCAGCTCCAGTAATTGGAACATAAGAAATGAGTAGAAAAATATGCTGATTTAATTTTTAATGTAATGACATAAAAATGACTCTAGAAAATTAAATAAAATTTGGTGACATGATAGAAGTTCACTCAACTTAAACTATACGAGTCGAATTTAAAAAGAAAAATTGATCAGAGATTTTGCGAAAATTATTTCAAACTGCGTATATTTATGTTCGTGCATCACGTAATAATGACTGAGGAGAATGAATTGAAATTTGGTGACATGATAGTTGATCACTCTACTTAAATTATAACGCTGAATTAAAAAAAAAAATTGATCAGTTTTTCAGATTTTGCAAAAATTGTTTCAAACAGCACAAATATTTGTTCGCACATCACGTTAAGTCCGCTAAAGTGACTGAAATGACAAATTTGGTGATATGATAAACAGTCATCCAAGATAAACTACAGGCGTCAATTTTTTTAAAGATTTTGATTAGATTTTGAGATTTTTCAAAAATCGTTCGAAACAGCGTAAATATTTGTTCGCGCATCCTACAACAACGACTAAAGTGGATGAAATGAAAATAAGTAACATGCTAGGAGGTCACTCAACTTAAACTATAGGCATCGAATTTAAAAAAAAAAAAAATAGTCTATTTTGAGATTTTTTTGGAAACCTTAAAATGCGCCATTTTTTCTTTCACACACATAAGAACGACTAAAGCGAAATGAAATTTAGTGACATAATAAGCGAACATGCAACTTAAACTATAGCTGTCCAATTTTTTGAAAATTAGGATTAATTTTGATGTTTTGAGAAAATTAATTATTTATGTGCAAATATTTGTTTGTCTATGACATATAAACCTTTGAAGGGATTGAAATGAAATTTAGCTTCATCATGGGTGGTCACTTAAACTGTAGGTGTCAAAAATTTCATTTTTTAAAAAAATCCTGAAATTTTGCGAAAATAGAGAAAATGTTTGTTCCATTCTTGAAAAATTCTACTGGAATAGAATAAAATTTGAAATTATGTTATGTGGCAAGTGGTTGTGTGAACTATAGATGCGAAAATTGTTTCAAATATTTCAAATATTTTGAGATTTTGTAAAAATTTGTAAATGTTTATTCTCGTATTCCGCAAAAACAGCTTTAGAGAATAGAATGAAATTTATAGCATGATGACCAGTAACAAATAAAACAATAATGTCTGATTTTATTTTATTTTATTTTTTAAGATTGAATAAATATTAAAACTTAATATGTTAGTTAGCTACTTCATTTTAAAAATTTTCTTCAAATTTTTTAGCGTTCATTTGCCATTTTAGATTTTTTGAAATTTGTGCAGTTTTCTGGCGGTACACAATATTAAAATATCTGTAGTGAATCGAACAAAATTAAGTTACAATTGAAGAGGAACTCTTGACATTAAACGCTTTTCCACTAAAATAAAACGTTAATTTTGAATATAAAATATTTTCTCTATTGAGAATTTCACTCAGCACGCACTTACCATCTAACCTGGAATTATTTAACCATAGACAAAAGTTATAACTTTGCTTCCTATGTTTTTACTAATGCTCTATTTCCATTCTTTGAACTTCTATAATGCTGACGAAAAGTCAGCTTTTTGGAAATCTGCATTACATTATAACCTGTCAACGATGGGTACTTCAGCTAATTATCTGATACAATTCAGTTGAAAGTAATTTCTAAAAAGAAATATGTACGATAGAAACAGGTTGATAATGAACTTTGTTTGATAATGACAGTTTGTTCACAGGGCTGCAAAAAGTAATTCTTATAGCAGTACGGCCTAAGGGAGCAAATCATTGCTCATCAAGCGAGCTAGTGACTAAATGATGCATTCGATCGAGCTCAAATTAGGTACGCATATTATATGTCACAGTATTAATACTGCACAAATTTTAGCTAGAGTGTACAGCCTACAGTTTTTTGCAGAGCTACCAAAAAGTATTCTTATACATTACATCCTTTACAATCAAATCATTTTAAGTACACCAGTGTCTGAGCAATAGATTTAATTGAGTGTGATTCAAGTATTCGGAAAGTCGAGTGGAATCACTCCAGTTACTTTTTTCTTTGCTGAAATATCTGTAAATATTTATAAATAATAAAAGCAGCTCACGTACGAAAAAGTCCATACGAGCGAAAGCATAGCTGCTCCTAATATATTTTGTAAAATTGTTAACGTTTATTTTAATGTCGAAGTCTGTATACTTAAAAATGTAATTTCGTCTGAAGGAGTACCACCTATGTTTACAAAAATCGAAAGGCGAGCATAATGCTTGTTTAATTATTATTTTTTTATATAAAAAATAATAAATCAACAATTTGTCTTTAAAAAATCGTACAGTTTTTTTAATCAGTATTATTCAGATAGAAAAACTTGGTCATAAACAGAATTAAAAAGACACCCAAAGGATTTTTTAACACAACACTTTTCTCGTACGATAACTAGAACTAGAAAAATCGATTTTGTTTGGATTTGTATTTTGAGAATAATTTCATAAAATAATAATAAATGGTTGTAATTAGTGAAACTTATAATTTTTTCATTCATGTGTATTAGTATTAAAAAGTAGTTGTGCGTGTAACAAGGATCTTAAGCCTTTGGGTCTATTCAGGACGACAAAAACATGATACTGTAGTTAAATGGGATCGAAAATAATGTTATCATTTAATAATGATATCAGAATAAAAAAAGTTTCAATTTTATTTTTTAAACTTTAGAATGGGTGGATAAAACGCTGATCAGAAACTCCTCGATTAATATTATCAGTTTTCCTCCTTGCGCGATATTACACGGAGTGGCGAAAAAAATGCTCCAATCATCATCGTTTCGCTAACAAAAATGCTGTGTTTCTATCTGCAAATATCAGTTCTGTTACTCAACTTTGTGGTCGATGAATTATTCTGATTGCGCATGTATACTTCAGGAAGAAAAATTACGAACGAATAGGTTAGATATTGCGATATTACATTGAAGCGATCCTGCTGTGAGAAAGCGGACTTCTTAAAAACATTGTGAAGCCAGCCAGGTATTTAAAGGAACCACCGTAACCAGACAAATTTCGTTGAAATGAAACAGGAAGGTGAACCTATTGACAATGCAATCCATATTCTCTCCGACATGGCTGATGAAGGATTCCAGCTGTGGGACATTTGTAAGACGGTTTACGAATCTAAACATGACTTAAGCTATTCCGATGCTGGAGAAGCTGTAGAACAGCTACAATTCGAATACGGAAATGCAGGAAACTTTGCAACTGGATAGACGACTCTGATCCGTTGATTACTTAAAACCAGTCCGAAAAACTCGTTTTTAATTGACTTCGTAGAAACTTTAAACTGTGCAATGAAAATGCCTGTCGAATTTTCTATGAGTTGTATAGAAGAGACGTTTGAGGTATGTATTATCCATGCTGTGTGATAGATTTTATTTTTATTATCAGAAAATCCTGCCTAGTAATTATATTATAAAGACGAGTGTAACTGCTGTTACACCCGTTCACTATTACTACCAGGCACGTATCTAGAAAAACATTTTGGACGGGGTCCAAACGGTAAAAAAGGCAGAAATTTTCACAAAAAGACTATATAAATATCATTTTAGCAACAAAAATAAAAATTTTGGAGGAGGGGAAAGGGGGGGGGGTCCGAAGCCCCCTCCTTAAATACGCCTTTGATTACTGTTAATAATAACAATAATTATACATATTTATAATTACATTCAACTTGTTCCCTTGGGTTTTTCGAATGGGATCACATGAAGCCTAATCGGCAATATGATTTCTGTTTGGTGTGCTTGCATAAAATTTCAGTAACTACTGTTCTGTTGAGGTGTGTAGAACTATCATCATAAATCTGCATCCTAAGTGCAATTTCTTAACCCCTTTTTAAAAATTCAGGGATAATACCGCAGTAAAAAGCAACTTCTAGGAGGTGTTACATAAGTAAAGCTGGGAGTTGCCACTTTCGAATATCCAATACTTAATATATATATATATATTTTTTTTCCCTCTGGTTTACGTTTGAAGGCAAACTCCACCAATAGTTTAAAATGATCCCGTGGATTTTTTTTCTTATGTCGCAATTGCATTTATTAATTTATTTCACGCAAAATATTTGCAATTTATGGTTTGCTTAACAGTCAAAAATTGATCTGGTTACATAATAAAATTCTGAGATAATGCTGTTTCAGTGCTATCCATTTCGTAGAGAATGCAAAATGTTACAAAGAAATGTGTAATTCGACTGAAGTTATCTATTATGATAGAGAATCATAATTAACCAAAACCACATAGCTGTTATTTTTGGAAAGAGATTGCGTATATAAACATAATTTAGGAATTTATGATAAAATACTTACTTTGGAAAATAATGACTGTAAAATAAGGGTTGCAGTATACCAGCAGGGAAGACTATGTCATTTTTGTTCGGATTATAAAAGGCATTTACAACTGCGGGGAATGTCGTCCATCTTTAAAAAAGAAAATTATATTAATATTAAACAAAATAAATAAAAGTTTACAATATCATGTTCATGAAAACTTTTTTTAATTGCATCATTTCATACAAATAATGCACATACACGCACACACACACATATAGAGTATATATATGTATGTATATCACTATGTTAACTCAATCGCATCCTATGTTTACTCAAAAGCAACAAAGTCGAATCTGACTAAATAATGTGGTTCCTACTAAAAACCACTACCCTTATATCATCTCCTGGCTCCTAAAATTGGAAGATGAAAATAAATGATAAAATCATAATAATAATTTGTTGATTGAATGCTTACTTGTGTTTGTTGACTGGCTGTCTTAGTCTCTTCAGGTTCTTCAGAGCCTCAAATTCCAGTACATTTAGAACATTAACCAAGAAAGTGTCGTCATGAATTGTTAACTGCAAAATATAAGGAGAGTAATGAATGTTGGACTTCGCATGTCCCATTTACGTTGATTTTTTTTAATTATCAGTTTAAATAATACTTTTTTTTCCACGTCAGTGCTCGCAATTATCTTTCTACAAACTTTAGTACACTTTAGTTTAAATTTAATTAAAGGCAAAAGCGAACTTAAAACAACATCGTTATACTGAATATATGCACTTAGTAATTTGATCAATGCAAAAGATAAAAAACGACTCATGGGATCACTGGTCCAAGATTTTCGCAAGCATAACTTCGATTATGAGATTTATTATTTTTTTTTTGTATGTTGTGTCCAATCTTACCAAGATCACTGATATGAAAACAGCATCCAATTACTTATGTATTAAAATGTATAAATAATTAATTGCAGGAAGTAGGAATGTTAGAAATGCTATACATTAAAAATTGGATGGAGTAGGGCTTTTAATTATTATCTACAGGCTTTTAAAGAAAAGGAGCTAAATTTCACTCCTGAGGAACGAGGATGACTCCAAAGGAGTGAAAACTGGAACAAGTGTGTCTTGATTTTCAGTCCCTAGGAGTGAATTGTTTTTCTTTCGTTTAAGTGTGTAGAAAATTTTATAATAGAACTTATTACTTGGGCAGTGACTTACGATTGAAGCAAGCCAGTGCCGTAGTAATTTTAATGTGCAAAAATGCGCCAACATCTCGTACTATAATCACTAAATATATATACTTTATAAAATAAAGCTGATTCCTATGCAACATGACGCTAAATAGTAAAATTTTTAATTTGGTCGCGACAACGTGCTGTGTGAACATTCTCTAAAATTCAGATCTTAGATCCTCCTGATTAACTTATGTTTTCTGCAACTTTCAATGTACTTGAGCTAAATCGAAAAAACTTACAGCATTGTAGTACTTACCTCTTCATACTCCTTCGACAGTTCAACAGGATTTTTGAGAAGTTCTGGGTACCCTATCCTTTCATTCATTGCATTGGCCTGCAAAAAATTGTTACAGCTTCAGTGTTTGAAAAGATTAAGATATTTTTATTATAGAATTTTCTTTCCCAAATAGTATATTTTCTTATTGCTAAATTTTAACATAATGTTATGAGTGGGGGGGGGGTGCCACCTACGTGCACCCTTCCCCCACGGCCATTCGTACAGCATGTACCAATTACATACCCATTACATTTACCAATAAGTTAGATGTACCAATCATTTCGCATAACAGACACTTTAACTTGGTGTACATGAAATTTGCATAAGGGGTCATCTTCGTATAATTTAAATTATCTTTTCCAAAGGAAAGATCTATATTTCACTTCATATTTCAAAAATTGGCTCATTTCAAACCCGGATACCAATTTTTAATACATTTGAACCGAAAATGAATAAATTATGAGCGTGAGTTTTCGACTCCCTATTTTAAAATATATATTCACACTGTACCTCGTATCTCTTTTAATATGATTTTAAGCAACTGATTTTTATTCGTACTATTAAAACTAAACGGCCCAAACGTAATTTACTGTTAAAATTTTTCAATAGAATATTTATATGAATTATTAAATTAATTTTCGAACAAATGCAAAAAATTATTTTGCATGGGCGTTCAAAATTTCAAATTTTTACGTTCAGTAGTTGATTTTATATAAATTAAAATGTCTTATTTTCATGAGTGAAAGGGCCGTCTATCAATTTATAAAGTGATATTTTTAGATTTCTTTAAAATACATATTTCTGTATATATAATGAAAATCAGATTTCCAATTTACAAACTTCTGTCAGAACTTCTAACAATTATTATTTCTGTACAAAAATAGTAATTGTTAGAAGCATTAAAAATAGCAAATTTTTTAAATAAATCAAACTACAGATTTGTGAGGTGTGATGGTGCATTAGTCATGTTAATTTAGTGTCGCAGATACATCACCCAATTTTAGAAAACAACATTCAAGACTCCTTTTTGTATATCTATTGAATGAAAATTACCTACACTTATTTCCCAGCTTTAAATAAAAACATTCTTCAACTTCGGCTACTTCTAATTAACTTTTATGGACGTATTGGTCACTTGAGTACAGTAGAGACTCTTAACTCGTCCGAATGCTTCTGGAAACATTCACCTGTGCAAGAGGGCTTTCAAAATACTCTCAATAAAATTTTCCAAATCAATCAAAAAGTTGTTCATATATATGTGCGAAAATTTTACTAGAAACGTAAGCCCGTTTAGAGAAATACCACTGCCTTATCATTTAAAGATCAATAATTACGAAATTAAAGCGAACTGTATTAGGATGAAAAATCTCGATATATTAATAAAACTCAGTGTAAACTCATAATATGTAGTGGTTTATTAGAGTATCATAACAACCATATTGCACTATGTATTATGCTAACAATTTTAATACTAATATTATAGTACAGCAAACTTAAAGGTCAGTTGATTTAAACACCGTCAGCTAAATACAAAATAGAAAAGTTCTTTTATTGTAAATCCTTTATTGCTGTAAATAAATCAAAATCACAACTCTGTTACTTCAGTTAAGTAGCGACTGTAATTTTAAATTAATATTTTCGATTCGTAATGTAATTAACAACTAACGCAAATTATGAAAATAGTTGTTTTAAATATTGAATTTCTCAAAAATAAAAATTGTTTTAAAAGTTATCAGTAAAAGTTTGTTGAATACACAATAATCTGTAATGCATTCCTTTAAAATCCTTGAAAATTTAAATGCTAAATTGCTGATATGAAATTAGACGAATGATAAATGACCTTATTTTTTATATTCTCATTGCAAAAAATTTTAAGACTAGAAACATTATTTTCCTTTTAACTAATATTTCTTTTAATTCTCGCAAGCGAAATTAATATAGGGCGAAAAATTTGGAACCTCCATATACCGTTCGTAATTTGTAGATAACCCCTTAAAAATCGCGCTCAAAAAAAGAATTAGCAGTATCTCCGAAAATCATCGTAGTTAATTTTTATATTTACGGTTTTTTTTACTGTTTTCTTTCGTTCAATAAAGTCGAAATAGTGTGTTCCCAAGTATACATTAATTTGCGTATGAATGATATGCATCATTTTACTGCACGACAAGTCGACGGTCGAATAAAGAGCAAGTGGGCTTTCTTCCCCCTCCCCCCGGAGCTGTATCTTTTGCTAATATTAGTGTTCGTACATCTAATTTCGTATTGTTACAGCAAAATATTTAACAAGGGGATTAATACAAAATTAAATAAAAGAAAAACGTTTTACATTCATCGGGGCTTAATAAGCGGGAATGAATTACATAAAAGAAATTTTTCGTCTAAATTTTATGCTAAACTTTTGTCGAATTTTATTTTATACAGTAGTGGTCCAAAATTGCATTATACTGGGGAAAAAAAATTTATCACGAATATATATATGTTGTATTTAAAATACAACTTTTACGGAAGATTCAAATTTAAGTATATAAATTATTGCAAAAGGTGTAAGTATACATGTAATACAGAAAATTAAATCTACGTATCTTTAGAAAATTAAAGTATAAATATTTTTTAATACCGGTCGTTTTTAATAAATAATGGGCATTTTATTTGAATAATAATATGTTAATGTCAAACAACAATTTATCATATTGAGGTGATGCAATTTTCTTTTTTTTAGCATTATGGTGTTGAACGATTATTTTTTTTATGTTTTGAATTATACATGCTGATCACATAAAGTCGCCAATTTATTTAACCCTGCAAGTCACCTGGTACCATATCTGGAACAACCACTTTAACTATTCCTCTACGTCTATAAAATACTAGTATAGACATCTGTTAGTTTTTAAGAGTATTTATACATAGATAGCAACGATATGATTCAGGCTGTTGCCTGTAGATGTACTTACTGTTCATATTATTTCCAAAACGCATTGAAATTTAAACAGTAATCCTCTGAATGTGGTTTTATTTATTTTAGAAAATTAACAAAAATAGTTAGCAAATAGTTTTGACCCGGAAAAAATGGCTGTGTGTTCGTCCTATCAAGAAATGATTTGAATGCTAAAATTTCAAAATAAATGCTAAAATAGTATAGCTAAGGCCCGCAGTGTACGGCATACAAAACTCAAATTAAAAAGTGATTTTCTAGTAAAATATTAGGTTATGATTTTTAAAACTATTTTTCCCCGAATAATAATCACTAACATCATCACATATATTTATTTCAGACACAGAAAAAAAAATTGAGCCTTGTAGTGTTAAATCCGTCTCTAAAGCTGTTGAAAGCAGTTTTCTTTTAATTATTTCTGAAATATTTAAGAAACACAGAGGATACCTTCTCCTTAGCCACTTGTCTAGTCTCTTCGTCCATCCACGTGTTCTCTTCAAGCAATTCGTTGAAAGCTTCCCTGATGTTCAATATCATTTCTTGTGCCTAGAAAAACAAGAGGCTATATCTTTTAAATGCGCTGATTGTACCTCGGAAAAGGGATCATAGCACTTTCCGTATTTGCAATAATAAAAAAATCATTGGCAAGGTGTACCATTTGTTTAACTCATCTCTTGTCGTCTTCCTAAAACTGTCATCCCATGGTATCTTTGATTACTCCGCGAAAGATTACACCGGTCAATACGATTTTTGGGTCTGACTTCTACATGTTAAATTTTAGTTTCTCCTACACCAAAACTAAGGAATATATATATATATATATATATATATATTTAATGGAAGTTTGCTTTTGTAGAAATTAAAGCAGTTTTTCAATTTTTTGTCAAAAATCACTGATTTTTATATTTTTTTATAATTCCACTCTAAATTATGATCAGAAAAGTTTTTGCTGGATATAAAAGTATTTTTTAATTAAGATTTGTGTTAAACAATAACATATAAATGTAAAATAATAAGAAATTAATGTTTAAAAGTGAATATTTTTCGTATTTCTTTTATGTTCGTATGAGAAAATAATAATACAAACAAATAATAATATTACAAATAATACTACAGATAATACTACAAGCAATACTACAGAGTTACAAATAATAATACAGTTTACTTTCAGTTTAATCAAAGTGCTGCCATCTTTCGTTTATGAAATAAATTAAAATATACTTATCGACGTCAATCAGATAAAACCAAACTTTAAGAACTAAAAATGAAAATTTAAGTGTTTTTCAATGTCTAGAATCAGAATTTAAGCATAAGAACAGAACCCCCCCCCCAAAAAAAAAAAAATTGACCGGTGTTATCATATTGCGTCTTTGCAACGATGACAGCGAAGATGTTAAGCAACTTTCGGGTATGTTTCCGGGTTTTGAAAAATGTACACTATATAGCCAAAAAATAATGAAGCGCTTTTGTTTTTAGACGTTTTTCCAACTTCTAAATCAGTACTTACCAAATTCTTTTGCAAGTTAATTAATGTAAGGGTCATGCTTGAGCTCACACTTTGTGATGATTTCCTCACGAGTAAATTGTGGGGACCGGCTGCATATTGAATATATATAGTAAAATGGCTATACTTAGGAATCAAGGAATCATTCAACAGCAGTTATGGTAGTCCATGTATATAACTTTTTTGGGTTACATGGCGTTCACTCTGCGTTGTAAAACGCATTAGTGAACGCAGAGTGAACTGTTTAGAACATTCACTCTGCGTTCTAAACAGTTGTAAATGCCTCATAACTTTTATAATATTCCAGTTTTGAGCAATGTTTTAAAGTATTTTTTATAGATATAAGAGAAGTTATTAAGTTTTTTAGACTTGCTAAAGACCTACTCTAAAAAACTCTGAACGATTTTTTCCCCCTCCCAGGCATAAGAATGCAGAGCAAAAATATTTTTTAATTACTAATTAAATAAATAAATGAATATATGTTAGAACTCTGGTGTATTTCATTAACAAACTTCTAAAAGGTAGACTTATCAAATAATTGGAAAGGAGTGCTTTATGTGTGGTCCCATATTACTTTGGTCAAGTTCTGATGATTTCATCCCGAAAACCGGAAAAAGCCATGATTTTTTAGCCGTTGCCTAAAGCAGCGGAGGAGGAGGGAGGGGGGGAGGATGAAATCTTTAAAAAAAAAACTTTTTTTGCACAAAATTTGATGATAAAAAGAAAAATTTTAAAAAGCACAGAGAATGTTATTTCCACTCACTCTATGATGTTGGTAATAGTTAATAAATCCTGTTTACATATATACTTACAGCCGAAGACAAAAGATTGTATGAGGTGTGACTTACTTTATCGAACTGTACTTAGTATTGTGTCAGTCCGTATTTTCGATATTTTGCAAGGATTATGAAATATATTTTAAATTCTGTAAAAACCACCGTAAATAGTTACGTTTTTTGTATTTTACCTCATGAAATTGTGAAAACAGTATTATTTTTAAACACTCTCTTCCTTCACGGACCACCATTTGGGAACCACTGGCCTAAAGGATTACCAATAAATAGGTGGTAGTTGTTGGTCAAAAGTCGCCAAGGTGGGCCACTTTTCTTGATTTAAGGCCTAGTTTGGCGCAAAAAAAAAAAAAAAAAATCCAAAACTGAATCTAGCTTATCAATATCTTCTATATTTGGTGAGAAATTGCCAAACCTTACTATTTCACAATGGGGATGACATTATCATTAGAACCACCCCCCCCCAAAAAAAAAACAGTTTTTAAACCATTTCCTTAAAAGTTTATAGAAAAGAGGTAGTAGTTGGAGGTCAAAAGTAGCCAAGGTTGACTAAATTTGGGCTATTGATTGCCAGGTTTGGTTCCAAAAAAAGTTTGCTAAATTGAACCCAGCTTGGCGATATCTTCCGTATTTAGCTAGAAATTTCGAAAATTCTCGATTGTCTACATCTAAAACATAAAAATCTTCATTTAATTCCAATATTAAATGCAGTAATCATACTCGCCATCATATTTATCTTGTTTTTGGAATTGCAGTTAATTGTTTATTAGTAAAGATATTGCGCTTATTCTTACTGAAGCGGAATATGTAGTGACTTGCATTGTTTCTATCCAAAATGTAAAACCATCAATAACAATACGTTCGAAAACAAAAATGTCCTTGGAGGAATTATGACTTATGAAGTAATAAGATTTGTAAGGAATTGTGTAACTCAAACAATAATACGCTTATACACACACACACATTAAAAAGAGTAATTTTAGAGTTTGTTTCATAGGTACAACAGTTAAAATTATGTTGCATTTTTAATTAGAAGTAGTGTTATTTCATTACATAACAAATATATTCGATTTGGCCATTATTACACTTTTATAAAAAAAATCGGTCCTAGATTTTCCCAAACACACATCCATATGTTTAAAGAAATGTGAACATATAACTAAGTTTATGTGAAATATATAATCCATTTTTGACTTGTACCAATTTTATCCAACTCTATACATCTACTTACATAAAAATTCCAGGTGACTGTTATTTATATTTTCAGAGATATCAGCGTTAACATTGAGTAGAATTTTTCAATTTTTTTCCTGAAAGAGGCTATAAGATACAAGCGTTTAACGCCTGTTGTGATTTTTAAAACTATAATTACCAGCGAAAACAATAGCGACAAAAAGGAATATTTGTGGAACACTCCTTTTTTAAAAATATTTTAATAATATGGGTTTCGAAGTTCATGTCCCTAGACAATCCATACATTCGCTCGAATATCAAGCTTTGCTCTCGGTGAAATTGGGTTAACTGGATTATTCAAGCAGGGAGCGGCCAGACCCGATAAGCAAGGTAACCTCGCATTGTGGTGCCGTTTCGAACTCAAAATTTGATCTGGAGCATAAAAGGGGGATAAAAGTAGTGGGATAAAAGCCAATTATCTGCACGAAGGATCTGGGCCTATGGGTGGGGTGCCCTCCTAAGGGGTCTTGGTCGGGCCGTATAAAAGGGGGCGCCTTGTTTACGTTTGCAGTGGAGTGCCATGTACCCTAAGGCCGCCCTTGTACTTAAGGATGGATTTAAATAAGTTTTCATCTTGGCAAAGAATCTTTCATGAATCATATATTTTACTTGTTCGAAGACTTCTCTTTGAAAAACTTTTAAAGCGAAGAGTGGTTCAAGCTTCACTCTCAATGATGCATTGCATTCTTGTCAAGCAAAGCAAGCTTTGCAAAATTTTTATTGCAATGATTTAACATTGTAGACTTGGGTTACAGAGCTACATGGAAGTTTATGACTTCATAAATGAATTTTGAAAGAAGTATCACATGAGGTATTTACAGGTGATTGCTTTTGTTTATGGCATGTTAGCTGATACTTGTCCAAGTTTATTCTTGAAATGTCCGATACTTCCTCTTTCTCGGCCACCCCAAAAAAAAGTCTAATAGGCAATATACTGCAGAAAAATAACTCAAAAAGCAAATTATATTCGATAGACTGGTGTATACTTAGCTCTGCAATAAAATTTACTGTAAATATCTGAATATATCAAGATTATAATTTATCTAGAACTAAATATATCTATAATATATTGCTTTAACGTATTCAAAAAAGTACTCAATGAAGACTCGGAATTAACGTTAAGCATAGTATTCAATGAATTAATATTGAATGAATTTTTTTCTATCAGGGCGGATGGTCGGCGATTGCCGACTGCCCCCGGCCCAAGGGGTCACCGGAGAGGCCCCCAAAATGGATATACTACTTTGTAATAACAGTAATTTTATATATATAATATATATATATGTATGACTAGTTCGATTATTAATTTCCCAGTAATCTTATGTCTTTATGTAGTGGCGCAGGGGAGGACACCAGAAATCCCGAAAGCTCTAAAATAATTAAATAATATGCCCAAAAGCTCTAAAATAATTAAATGTGGTTTTTTAGGCACCTAAACCTAATTTTTAAATATTACATATTCCAATATTCTGTTCCTTCTAGATTCCTCAGTAAGGGGGGCCCCTTTTTCAATCTCTAGACGAGGGCCCTCAAAGTAACCAGTCCGGGCCTGTTTCCTATGTTGATTTTTTAAATAATAGCTTGACCTGCACAAAACTGATCGTTTCATATAAAATATGGATATAACTTTATTTAAAATGATGGTTATGGATTTTATGTAAAATATGGTGTATAGAATTATGTGCTTTAGAGAAAAGCAGATGAATTATTCAATAATGTGATACAGGAAAACTGGTTTTTACTCGAGCCCTTTCTTGAGTGACTATAAGTGAATCAGATACAGAAGATAGAAACATGATTGAGTCACATTCAGCAAATTTTAACCCTTTAACGCGCAGTGTTCCCGCTCTGGGAACACCCAACTCTGACGTTTTGACTGTTGCCCGTCACGAAGAATAGATTGGATTTCTATAAAAATAGTGGCGAGTGACCTAGCTCCAAGAGAATCCTTTACTTTTCAGCACGTCATTTCCCGTCAGAAAAGGGTCACGATTCTTTTCAACAGCACGGACACCTGCTTAAAAATGGAAGAATGCGAGAACAGCCGGATAGATTGCCCAATGCTGAAAAAAGGGCAGCCGTTGCCATAGCTCGACTGAACGACCCGCAAGAGGGCGGACGATCGAAACGTTCATCGCGTGCCACAGATCTAGAGACACCTTTTTTTTACGACAGCTGGCTGTACCGGGCATCGTCCGCCATCTTGCTGGTCGTGAAGTCGAGCGATGGCAACGGCTGCCCTTTTTTCAGCATTGGGAAAGGTTTGCGCCTCAAAGGGTTTAACCATTACTACAAATTAAAAAACATTCAATAAAATAAAATAAAAATCATTTAAGCGTTTAAAATGTATAACTTCATACAAGGGTTTAACCATTACTACAAATTAAAAAGCATTCAATAAAAAATCATTTAAGCGTTTAAAATGTATAACTTCATACAACTCACTATCTCCTTGCTCTTGGGATCGAAGTTATCCCTGATGAACAAAGTCCCCACGGCCATGCCCATCTTCTTGTTGACGAGCGTGACGCAGTTGGACCAGCGTTCGCTCTCCGCAGAAATTCCGTACAGGACTTTTTTGAATTCCGTCTTCTTCTGGCTGTACTCGCCGTTCATCAGAGGAAGCATGAAGTCCACGAAACGCCAAATCGCGTAATTGTGAACCACCCTAAAGACAGTCAAAATTCCTAAGAGCTCTTTTAGTCCAGCCGTTTAATTATAAGTTTTTAAAAAAGTTGAACTTTAATGACAAAAATAAAAGAATAAAATTAAATTAAATTAAAAAAAATATTACTTCGAGCCTCGTCAGGGGGAGACTCCCCTGAACCCCCCTAATTTTTTTTTTTATTATTATTGCGATATTAAAACGATATTAATGGACTATGTCCTTTTATCTCGCATCGTTCGTGTATTTCGCCTGGTAACCCTATGTTGAAATTTTTAGGATTGTAACCTATTGAAAGAAAAATACATGGGATGCCTATTCTACAGCTTACGAAATAGTGTAACAATAGATGAAAGCTGTTGTGAACAAATAGTATTTAAATATATGTAAAAATACATGGAATACATATTCTACAGCTTACGAAATAGTGTAATAATAGATTAAAGCTGTAATAATGAACTAATAGTATTTAAATATATGTAAAATTATGTCGCATACTTTTATGTCGATTTCTGGGACAACTTTCAATAAACGGGGTGAGAGATAAAATGACATAGTCATTAAAATACATGGGATGCCTATTCTACAGCTTACGAAACAGTGTGACAATAGATGAAAGCTGTTGTGAACGAATAGTATTTAAATATATGTAAAATTGTGTCACATTTTTATGTCGCCTTTTGGGGACACATCTTTCGGACAAATTTCAATAAAGGGGATGAGAGATAAAATGACATAGCCATTAATAAAATATAATGACTGAAAATAAGTATGTGGTAATATTAATTAATTTTTTTTAACCTTTGAATTTCAAAAACAAAGCAGAGTCTTAAGTTTTGTAGTTCGCAAGAACTTAAGAGAAGGGGATGGGGGAGGGAATCAAAATTGAATATGGTTTAAAAAATTAGGCAACACTCTAAATGTATGCTACTCTTAAAGAAAAAAAAGAAAGAGGGAGGTCGAAAATGTTGCAAAGTCAAATTCAGATATAAAAGAAACATCCTAAATTAAGTACGACTATTTTATTTATTTTATTTTTTTACGATTTGGTACCTGCTCCTGTGGCTTTGGCTGGCAGGCAGTAGCTTAGATGTAAACGAAACCAAATTATAAGCCAAAATAAAAAGGTCAATCGTCCATTCCAGATAAATAAAAATATTGCTGAAAAAAAAATGTCTACCTTCTGTTTGCTTGCGACAAAATTTGGCCCAGTTCTTGAAGATAGGATATGGCGTATATGACCACTTCCTCTTGCTCATCTACTTTGGTGGGCATGAAGATGTTAAGATAGTATACCCAGTCGAACTGAAAAAATTCGTTTTTAAGATTGTGACATAGCATAATAACATTAGAGAAAAGAAAAAAAAAAGTCTCAATCTGAGCCGTTCTTTTTTGTCTGTCGTTAAAAACAGAAAACAAGGAATAAAAGTAATAGCAGGGTATAGTCAATTACATTTTTACCAGAAGGAAATTTTGCATCGCTTTGCTTTGTTTCAGTTTAACAAGTTCTAGTCGTAAAAAAAAAACAATATTCTAAAGTGTTATTATGGGATTGTGGTAGTAGCAGAAACCGATTTTGTCATTTAAATTATTGAATTCAACTATCAAATGAAAATTAAAGTCGTTTCTAGAGTTCTTATACTTTCAAAAAATCAATAAATAAATATTAAATATATAGACTACACTAACTTACTGAAGCTTTAAAAATGACCGAATTTTTAATATTATTAAAGCTATTTTGCATTTTCCACCTTTCGCATGTGTGACATCCTATCTTCCAAATAGCCAGAAACCGTACACGCGCATATGCGTTCGACCTCTAACAGAAACAATGCCGTTTGGTATTTTTAGAAAAATCCAAACCGTTTTGAGCGCTATAACCTCGTGACGATACCTATCCTTAAATATTAATTCATAATTTCAATGAATAGTTTTTCTGCATAAATAATGAACCACGGAGACAGATTAAGCATATTATTTCTTTAATAGAATCTTACTTATTGTTTGCAAAGGAATTACATCTGTCTTACATTTCGATTATAAATTTGGCGCAAGTGACAGCTTTATACGCCAAGTTGACTAACACAAAGGAGTTTTTCAACTTTTGGGGAAATGTTTGGATATAAGTCTTATGCATATTACTTTAAATTTAGTTTTCTTACAACAATTACAAGACGAAATGAAGCAGTTGGCATGTTATTTAGGAGACGTTAACAATATGTTAGCGCTAGGGATTAGGGGGACAAAATTTCGTTTTATGATAATAGGGCATTTTGAAGAGTTCAGAAAACACTAGTTTTAAACTAGGTTTAATATTAGTTTTAAAACTAGGAACTGGGTAAACATTTTTAATTATTGATGATAAATCCTGCCGCGTACTAAATAAAAGGGTAGACGGCTGATACGTAAATACTGTAGTTTCGTCATCAGTACGTATTTTTAATTGACCGGATAAAGTACTCGAGGCTCTAGGCAGCCCGTAGAGGGAACTTCAGAAACAAAGTTCTACAAAGCAAAGCAAAGTGAAGTTTCTTCTTTTTAAGTTTAGAATAGCTATTGGGATACAAATGGTATGTTATGAGTAGAACAATTTTGAAGTTTTGAAAATCACGTCTCGATCAGTTCAACTCCAATTACGAGTGTTATAAAAATGTATAGGGATGAATGCGAGACGAGACAGATATTTAGAGCTTTTTTTGCGAGACGAGACATTTTTAACATTACATTATAGGGATTTTGAACGACGAGACAAAGCTTTTTGATTAAAAATTTCTGTTTTCTTTGCCAGAAAAAGATACTCATCTAATCTAAATAAATTTTAGATTTATATAATTATTTAATATATTTATCATATTCGATAAATTTTATAACTTACTTCAGGCACTCTTTCTGATAATTCAGCTAAAGAAATCTTGTTATACATAGCTCCAGTGTCATGTCTATCGGCTTCAGGAGCTGTTGCCTAAATAAGTACAAATTCCACATTATTGTGTACATCTATTACTGAGCAAAAAGATACAAATATAATCTATAAATAAATCAAATATTTTTTTCTGAAAATAAAATTCATTCGAATAAGTTGTGTATTGAAAAAATGCAAGCATAATCTGGAAGGAGTTTGAGGCGTGAACATTTAGTTTTTTAAACTTTTCCACTGAAACTAAAAGGCAAGAATAATTTTAACACCGAAGATAACTTTCAAATATTGCTCATTAAATAACAAAGTGTGTAACAAGCAGAGTTTAAGGTAAGCGAAGACCTCATACCAAATAAGTATAGTAGAAACAGGGATTTTGGATGGGAAGTTTTGATTATCCACCCTACAGCCTGGACCTTGCAACTTCTGATTACCATTTGTGTCAGTAACTTCCTTAATGCTGTGAAATTGGGTTCAGAAAAGGCATGTGAAAATCACTTGATCAGGTTTTTTGCCTATAAACCAAAGTGGTACAGCGATGAAAAAATGGTTCTTCCCAAAACATGACAAAAACAAATCGATAATAATTGATCATATTTTGTTTTAAAAAATTCATTTAAAATGAAAGGAAAATTTGATTGAAAAATGACAAACAATAGGCACGAACCCCCCCCCCCCCCCAACCCAACAGACTACTTTAGCAAATGTTAAAAGTCCCGCCCACAGGAATGGGTTAAACAAGTAGTGTCATTTATTCTATTTATCAGATACTTGACACAAATATTAATAAAAAAATCGTGTTAGTAAATATAAAGACAAAGCTCTTTATACGTGTTGGCAGGGTTATGAAGCAAAATGCTCAAAATAGAAATTATTTAAATTACATTTAATTAAACATTGTGATTAACAAATTGCATAAAAAGGGAAAAGGAAAGAAATACAATATGCATTCATGAAGTTCTTACATTAGCAATTTTCGTTTCCAGATCGAGTACATCAGCCATATCTATTTCAGCAATTTCCCTGTCAGCCCCGAATAGAATAGCTACCTCCACCATCAATTTCAAATAAGCTTTCCGCTCTTTATCGCTGCTATCTTTCAAAAAATATTCTCGACTGGGAAGACCCAATGACATTTGATCTAACTATAAAGAAAGAGAAAAAAAAGTTTTCACCCTTTTATTAATGCAATTGTATCACACTAATAAATAATGCGTACTTTCAAAACTAAAATAAATCGCCAAATATTTTTGTTTCTATTTGCTTTAAATTTATCTACTAAATTGTTAAAAAGTAGAACTTTCTTTAACCCTTTGAGGGCAACCCTTTCCCAATGCTGGAAAAAGGGCGGCCGTTGCCATCGCCCGACTTAACTACCAGCAAGAGGGTGGACGATCGGAACGTTCATCGCGTGCCACAGATCTAGAGACCTTTTATTTACGACAGCTGGCTGTGCCGCACAGCCAGCTGTCGTCAAAAAAGGGCCTCTCTAGATCTGTGGCACGCGATGAACGTTACGATCGTCCACCATCTTGCTGGTCGTTAAGTCCAGCGATGGCAACGGCTGCCCTTTTTCCAGCATGGGGCCATCTATCCGGCTGTTCTCGCATTCTTCCATTTTTCGGCAGATGTCAGTGCTATTAAAAATAATCGTGACCCTTTTTTGACGGGAAATGACGTGCTAAACAGTAAAGGATTCCCGTGGAGCTAGGTCACCCGCCACTCTTTTTATAGAAATCCAATCTATTCTTCGTGACTGGCAACAGTCAAAACGTCAGAGTTGGGTGTTCCCAGAGCGGGAACACTATGCGTTAAAGGGTTAAATATATAACTACTTTTTATTATTGAACTAATTAATTGATATTAGGTATTATTGTTAATTTATGTATGATAAAGGTAATAGAAATTATTTAAATTACATTTAATTAAACATCATGATCAACCAATTTCTTTAAAACAAAAAGAAAAAAGAAAGAAAGAAACACGATTTATAATCATTAACTTCTTACATTAGCAATCTTAGTAAAGTATATAGTAACTGCCTTTCTTTACCTGTATGACATTCACAGAAGAATTTTTATCATCAGCTCCGACCCATATCTCTATACAGACACCTTGGTTGTAATCGCCTTTTAGTTTTCCAAACAAGTGCTCTATGGGCCACTCTGGCTCTGTCCACTCTCTTTCGGCTACAGGCCATCCGCCTAGTTCTTTTATCACATCGCGTAAAGGCTGGTCACCGATTGCCTCAATTTGAACTGTTAAAAGTATTGTAATACAAATACTCAAGAAAAACATACTTTATCTCACACATTTGTCAAAGAATAGGCACTCTAAACACTCATTAACTGGCATTATGAATATATATTTTATAGATGGAAATGCATTAAACTTATTATTGTTAACAAACATGATATGTTAGTCACAATTTTGTGTGTGATATATATGTTACCATAGCAGTTACTTCCACATAGTCCTAAACCTACAACTATTCGGGTAAAGCAAGAATTTAAATTTAAATATGGAAAATATCAATTTTACAGCAAACTTTTATGGGTAATGTTAGTTATAAACCAAAATAGTTAAAATTTAAAACAAAAAGAGCCAATAATAACAATAATAATAATAAATAAAAAAAAATATCTGAACATTATTTTTCATTGTGTTTTTTTGGAGGGAAATAAACTACAAAAATCAACATGCAAAATACATTTATTGAAAAGATTTCTTGGTTATTCTTTAAAAACATCGAAGGATGTAAAGAAAACAATCGCATGATTTTTTGCAAGCCTGCCTGATTGGGTTGAATTCGGAGAATGTGAGTTTTGTTTCAAAACAGTTGTTGGATAATGGGAGTTATGCATCAAAACGAGGTTTTCGACATGTTTATTTTCAGCCTTAATATGTTCTTTATGGTCCAACTCACCATTACATTCCTATTTACCTTTAAAAGGCAAACGCGATGGTATGGATAAATAACACCGGTCAACAAAAAAAAAAAAAAAAAAAATGGTGGGTTTCTGTTCTCATGCTTAAATTCTGATTCTAGACATTGAAAAACACTTAAATTTTCATTTTTAGTTCTTAAACTTTGCTTTTGTCTGATGGACGTCGATAAGTATATTTTAATTTATTTCATAAACGAAAGATGGCAGCACTTTGATTAACCCGAAATTAAACTGTATTATTATTTGTAACTCAGTAGTATTGCTTGTAGTATTATTTGCAGTATTATCTGTAATATTATTATTTGTTTGCATTATTATTTGCTCGTACGAACATAAAAGAAAAACGAAAAATATTCACTTTTAGACATTAATTTCTTATTATTTTACATTTATATGCTATTGTTTATCACAAATCTATATAAATAAAACCATGTGTAAATTGTCCGTTAGTTAGCTAATTAGTTTGTTTTTTTGTTTGTCTGTGTCTCGCGTGCTTCGAAACGGGTGATCGTAGACCTACCAAATTTTGTATGGAAATTCTCCAGGACGGGTCCCGACATACCTCGAAATGCTTTTTTCGAAAATCGAATTATTTTAGGAGATATCAATAAAAAACGTGTCGCAAAAGGCTTATTTTTTCGCTTCGCCATTTCGCAATTGTAACCCCGCAGAGAAATGAGTGAGAATTTAAGCATATCTAGGTTACCATATTTGGCATATGTATAAAAAATATGTATAGTTTTTTTTTCTTACCAGGGGACATGCACGATTTATAAAAAGTTTTTGCTTTGATTGTTGCACTATTATCATAGTTGTTGGCAGGTTCTTCTAAAAGACCTACAAAATAAAGGGATATTAAACACAATACATACTGAAAAGAATTTTAAAACACATTTCAATGTATTTTTATTATTTTATATTAGAAGAATTAAAGTAAGTGTGTAGAGTGGTCGCTGTGAGAAACACTTAATATGGCATAGACAGAAATAAAAGTAAGTAAGTTTCAATCAATGTTTTTCAGTTCCTGAGTAATATTTTCCCTCCTGCGTTTTTTCCAATATACTCTAGTGATCAGTTAAATTAATTACGAAATTCATAAAACTTCATTTGAACCATGAAATCAGCAGTTAAATCCAAATAAAAAATAAAGTTTGTAGATCATCGACCGTAATGCACTCGAATTTCTTTAGGGAAAAATAAGTATACATCTTTTTTTGTTGAATCGTGTGTATAATAGAAGTAAGTTTTAAAAATAAGTTTTCTATTTCAGTTGTTCCTTTCTTCAAAAAAATTTAAAAAAGCTTTACATAGTGGGTGATTAAATTACATGTTAAAGATGTAATTATATGTAAAGAAAATTAGGAAGTTTTCTTTCTCCATTAAAAGAAAAAAAAAGTTGTCGATTATGATTATTAATATTATGAAAAAGTCGGGCTTTTAGTTGTATTTTTTTTAAGTCTTCATTTTTAATAAAGCTTATTTATTAATGTTGATGCTTCAAATGTTCATAATATTCATAAACATTCTCATTTACCGAATATTAGTATATTTCATGCTGGATACATTTCATCATGACAAAGATTTGTATGCGAACACAGAAACAAATACGTAAAGTATCTAGTTGTTAGACACAGTAACAAAATGTAGGGGACCCCCATTCAGACTTCTGCCCCAGGCATCGGTTTGTCATATTCGGGACCTGAATCCATGAGTCGTCTCTATTTGTTTTCCTTGTTCCATTAATTTGGAAAGCGTATCATAATCCATGAGTGTGTTGTATTTCTCTTTCCTGCTCCCCCCATAAAACACTTCTTTGGAATTGAAATCTATATTGAAAGCGCTTACTAAAACAGTTTACATTCTTCGTCAGACATATTATACTTCACCTTTATAAAAATACTATTTGGAAAGTGTATCGTGATCCATGAGTGTGCTGTATTTTTCATCTTTCAGCGGCTTGACAATAGCGTGGCAGAACGGGCTAGATCAAAAACTCCTGGATATAGAAAGCCTAAGAACGGAAGCTTTGACATAATCACTATAGGTTTACTAAAATGACGCCATTAGTTTTATTTTCAGAGAGTAAAACTAAGAATTTCTTGTGAATGTTACAAATATTTAAAAAATATCTTAATATAATTATTAAAATGCCTATCTGATGGAAAATAACTCATTATGATGTATTTCTATATTATAATTTAGGATTAGTGATGGTTAAAAATTGCCATTTGTAGCCAAGAGTTTTCTTTCTAATTAAATTTTCTATGTTAAAATCATATGTTTTAGTCGTGAGTAAATTCATCAACATTTTCAAATAGTTTTACTTTGTGAGGAAAACTTAGACTTTCTATAGTCGCTACTGAGGTCAAACGCATATGCTCCTCTGAATAATTTGGATTCACCAATGTTTCTTTAATGAGCTTCGTAGAAAGGTTACCACACATGTGAAGGAAATAAATTGCAAAATAGAATAGAAACAAAAATCCTTTTCCTTTTGAAGCACCGTCAATGTTCTATTTATTTTGTTTTGATGAGGCTAAGAACTCCAAGAGTGTGCATTCTCAGCAAATCGGAATTCGTAATCCAGTAAGATTCCGCAAACATGACAGAAGGAAATAATTTCCCGCTGAATTTTGTTCCATATCAGAGTTTGTTAGTCCTTACCTAAGCAGCAATATCAACAGATTTCCGAATACACTCGGATTCCGATATGCTGCGTATAACCAGCTTATCCCCGAGGAAATAGAGATTAAATCTTGTTTGTTTCCACGAGATTTTTAAAGCTAATTTAAATCATAAAGTTACGAAACTATTTTGCGTGTGATGTAATTTTTACCTGAGAGATGATTCAGTTAAATTGACTTTGAAAGCGAATCACTAAACTCGTGAAAGAGGCTTCAAAGTAACATTTTGCCAATTGCATAGCTTTTACGTCAAAGCCTTTTAACACGACTTAATCGGGTTTTTATGTTTTAGTGCATCTTTAGACACGTGACATCAAAATGATGTCAATTTCACTTGCTATATCTAACTTGAATAGTTGAAAGAAAAAAAAATCACAATCTCACGTTGTTCGCTGGTCTACTTTCATATTGGATATTGTGGAAGTTTATTATTTCGCTCGTAGAGCAAATTTTATGTTTAAGGCTGTTAACCTAAAGGGATTTCTAATGCATTTTTAAACTCGTGACATTAAAATGACGTCAGTTTCGTTCTCGAAATCTAGCTTAAATTATTGAAAAGAAAGTAGTTAATTTCATGTTTTACAATGATCTACTTTAATCGGATGTAACCACTCTCATTTGTTGATGGTGAGTCACGTGACTCTTTAAATTACAAAGATTTGATAATCTGATCACGTGAAATGAAACCGCTTATTACAGTTACACAAATTCGTGTGGTTTAACCTGAAAACCTTATTGCGAAGCCGTAAATATTGCCTTTTTCTTCGATACACGTGCATATTATTGTCTCATCATGGTGTTATATATATATATATATATATATATATATATATATATATATATATATATATATATATATGTAATATCATCACGGGTACGGGAAGGTTGTTGTCGTGGCTTGCTTAGGGTGGAACGAGACTTCGCGGACCGTGGTCTGGGCAGGAGCGGCTCTTATAATTTCCCGTCGGGTTTAACGCAATATTTTAGCATCGGGGTCTCGCGGTCCTCCGACCGCCGCTGGAGTCCTCAGGGCACACAGGTAGGACGGTGTACTCGGGCTGAGGCTGTTGTACGGAATGAACCACTTCGGGATAACGAAGAAATATTTTTTATTTAATTTTCACACAATTTTACATGGCAACTGAAGTCACGAAAAAGCCCCTCTCCGAGCTGCGTTTCAAAATATATAACCTCGGATCACGTGTTCTATAAAGTATCACATCTTCTAAAAGAGGTGCATTCACTGGTTATTAATATGCCAGGGTCTGCTAGCCTCAGGAAATTCTTCCGAGGTGTGGTGTCAGAAGACCGTGAGAAAGAGGGGAGATATATTAATTGCGTTTTAATTAGATTTAAATCCTGATACAAAACCTTTGTTTAAAACGAAAGTTACTACGCCCTAAAGAATTTTGAAGCAAGCAATTAGAAATTTTGAAAGGATGTTTAATTTTATGTGTTATAGAATATCCTCCCTATCTGAAAAGAGGCTGACCACCAATTCTTGCATTGGAGGGCAGACTTACTCAGCAGAGTGAGGAAAAGGGCGTAGACAGCAATTTGGAAGTTTTCAAAGTTTTATAAGTTTTAAAAATTTACTACTTATAAAACACGTGCCCTGCGATAAATTTGATTTACAATTTTAAAATAAAACTGAGCTCGAAAAAAAAGAAGCATTACAAAATATACAAAAATCTGACGAAATTACAAAGATAACACAAAAGAAAATTAAGCTAAATGTGACATTATGAAAGTCCTTAAGCAAATCTAGCCAGTCTTCACATTCAGTCTATTACTCTCAATGTCTTAAAACACAGCTTAGCTATTTACATTTAAAAACACCAAAATTACATAAGTTTTCTAAAACAAAATATCAGCATATCGTGTTCAGCATATCAGAGCGTCAGCGTTCATCAGCGCATCAGCTTTCATCAGCGTTCATCAGCTCATCAGCGTTCTTAAAAAATGGAAAAAGTTCTTTGAACAAAATGTAGTAATACTAAAAATATTAACTTTAAAAAATGATTATCAATTTTCGCTATAACAATAAATTACAAATTATTCCATATTCTCATTTTTCAATATTATGAATTTCCAATATGTAAAATATTACATAAAATACAAAAATATAAGATTGCCTAAAGTACATCAAATATCACATCACATGAAATAAATGAATATCGGATCACTCGACTATATATTACATTTTACAATCAATTACTTCAAACTTCTGACTCCTCCTTTTCAATATTTATTCTCTTTTTTCCCCCCTTCTCTTTATACTCTAACTATCAGTATTTTTCATTTCGTTTATTTATTTTCTTCTCTTTTTAATATCTTTACTAGCATACTTTTCAAATTGTTTCATTTATTATTTATTAAACTAGTCTAATTCGACTTGGGGGCTCCTGATTTTGTTATCAAGTTATGTGTTTGTATGTGTGTAACCTTAGTCTCATAATTTCGAAATTCTTTCTAACCTCTAATCTTAAAGAGATACGGGATGTGTCGTTTGTGGGGAAAAAAAAAGTGGTTAGTTGCCTTCCTATAGTACACATTGACAAATAGGGGGGAATAGCCTTGGCTGTATAGTGGACCAACTCATTCTTCCAAACGAAAGGAGAAAAAAAGAAAATCTGAAACACTTTCAGATTTTAAATGCGCACTCAAGTGCTATATATTAAAAGCATATCATATCCATGCGTCTTCCCTATTTTCTTTCCTTATTTCATTAAATTGGAAAGTGTATCATTATTCATGAGTATGATTAAACAAAATTAAAATTGATATTTCTAACATTCTTTTTCTGAATGTGGAATACATTAGAAATAGAAGGGGGAAAAGACGCGCAGAAAAATGCATAATTCGAATTGAATGAATGTTTCAAAAACTTGTTGTTCGTTTGTTTGTTTGTGGTATTTCGGATTTGTGTGCTTGCTCTCACCCGCTTATAAATCCACATCAGAAGGAAAAATTTATACAGGCGATTTTATTTATTAAAAACTGCGTATTCTATAAGTTTGCGTCATCTGTCGACGGCTTTGTAAAAAAAAAAGCTCAATTGTATTCTTTTTTTATTTTTATAAAAGATAGTTTTTTGTATATTGTAAGAACGGTGTTTTTTCGCGCGATAAAAAGTAGCCTGTTAGTTAATCCAGGACTTTAACTGTCTTTATTCCAAATTTCATCCAAATCCGTCAAACCATTTCAGCGTGAAAGAGTAACAAACATACATACAAGCATTGACATTCATAATAGGTCTGTAGCTTCTGACGTCACTGGTAGGCAAAACAAGGCAGACTAACCAATAGGCAGGGCTTGTTCTACAGGATGTTTGGTAGGCAAAACTGCAACGTAACCAATAAGCTTGCTCTACGTGACGTCGTGTTAGTAAATATGCTACAGCCCTATATTAATTAGTACGACTATGTATAGATTAATTTAAGTTGAAATGCATACACAAATTAAACGAAGGAAAAAAGTATCAAGCTTTGAAGATATTTGTGAGGAAAAAAATACATATTGCCCAATTTAGAACTGTAGTATTATAATAAAGATGGAGGAGGGGGGGGGGATGTCTCATCTGATCCACATTGATTGAGAGCCCCATCCAATAATTTCTCACAAGCCTCAACAATATAGTCATATTAATGTCTTCTCTGTTCAGTAAAATACTTCTTTGAAATTGAAATCTATATTAAAATCGTCCACTAAGACTGTTTTACAGTCTTCTACATTTTTTCTCAATGTGGATGCTAAAAGGATAAATTTTATGTCACGTGATCGGTAGTAGGTGGCGCAATCATAGCAGCTATTGAAAGTCCATATGACATTTTTAATTTTGCTGCTTCGCGTTATCGACAGTGGCCTTTAGCATTAGGTCGTCAGTTAGAAAATGGTGCTCTTAAAAAAACCACATTTGTATGCAGTTTACTTTAAAATCCAGAAACTAATTTACAAATCCCGAGTATATTGTTAATTAAAGATCGAATACGTTTCTTTTGGGGGATTACCCTACATATCAAAATATTTTTTTTCGTCTTTTAGATTTAAAACTGTTCTAATTGAAAACGGGGGATTTCGGTTGACTTTCACTCAGGATAGGAAATAAACTTATCATATAACATAATTATCATATCAGATGAATATAATCATATAACAATGAGAATATTCAAAATCTTGATCCTCTAAAACTAGAATGAGAACTGACATTGAGATAAAATTTGAAAAGTTGTTTCATTTTTTAAAAAAATATTATTAAACTTGACATTTTTTCAGAGAATTACTTATTTTTCTTGACTTTCGCTCACGCTCCGAAATAAACTTACGATGCCATAATTATGAGACTGTTTCCTCGGAAACTAGGTTGAGAACTGACATTGAGGTAAAATTTGATTCATTTTCCTGTGCCCTGTTGTGGCGTTGGCTCTCCAGGTGAAACACCCTTAAAACTCTATTGATAAATTTTTATCTTTAAATTACTTCTACTACAAGTAAAGTTATAAGAAATTTTTCCACGAAGAAAAAATCGATAACTAATTTTGTGTGTAGTATTATTAAAAACTGATCTCTAAACATTGTACTTAAAATATATACAGGGTAATTCATAACCCTTGTAAAAAAAACATGAAAGGGGTGGTAGAGGGAACCAAGACAATTCAGAATCACACACATATATGGGGTCAAAAACTCCGTCTTCATGTATCCGTTAATAATCACTTTAGAATAATAGCTAACTTTCGGACCATGGTTCGTCAAAAATGAGAATCTTTCTCAAAAAGCACTTGAGTAAAAATTATTATCAAAGAGACTGATTTTTAAAGTAGGGATTATGTATTGATTACTGGATTAATTATTAAAATAATTATTAACAGGTAAATAAACACAACTTTTCCAGCTCCATATTGCTGTATGCTTCTGAACCATCTTCGTTCCCTCAACTGTCCCTTATATGCTTTTTTCAAGAGTTCTGAATCTACCTGTATATATATTCTCCCCTTGCAATATATATACTGCGATACTAGACGCATTCATTTGTTAGTTCATTTCAGAAATGAGAGCTGCTTTACACACACTTTAAAATTTAAAAAATGGCTAGTCACTCCCTAGAAGTGAAATAGCAGCCAAATAATTCAACCAGTAGTGGTGGAAGTAAATTCAACCCCAGAAAATGTAAAAAATTACTTTTTTTATCCGATTTATTTTAGCGAGGTCAATATTTCCTTTGCTAAGGCATCATTCCTTGAATTTTCACTTAATACAGAACATTGAATACTAACTCCTTTTACAGATTGGATGTTTTGGCTGCTGTTTCACTCCTTCAGAGTAATTATCATTTCTATTCGCTTTAGAGTGCATAGAGCACAAAAAAATTAAACTTCAAAAAATAAAAGAGCAATTGTTTTCCCTTTAATAAGATATAAATAAATCGCTAAGAACCTTATGTTAAATGAAGCTTTTTGTTTAAAGGTCCTCACAGTGATGCAAATTACTACGCATGGATTCTGCGTGGCACCACATACCCTTGAGTATCACCTGAAGGTCATCCGACATGACTTCGAAAGTGCTAATGCTGCTTTTGTCTTGCGGTATCATGTGTAATTTGTTCCACGTGCCGCATGCGTACCTGAAGAAATCTTCGCAAGGATCGACAGTTTGGTCCATCGCATTCAGGAGGGAAGCCGCTGAAAGACACGAAATATAAGATGAGTGGAAGTATCACTCACTAATTTAGAACAGCGAGGAAAAGAAATAAAGCATTTTGATTCAGAGATCAAATTGCTGCTTAAATGCATCGAAATCAATAAGAAATGTATGTACGCGTGGCCTATCTGAAAGGTAGACCAAAAAATATAGAGAGAGAGAGGAGAGGGTGTAAAAATTGGCACAGGGGTAATTATGGGCATCCATCCCAAAGTGGCTATGGGAGATCCTGAAGACTGGCGACCAGTACTGAACCACTAATTGATATGAGATAGTACAGAGCAGTTGAAACCATTTTTTTTTTCAAGTAGTGGGGATGCGGCGCGAGTTGTTATAGGAATTGGTGTTTGTTCTGGACTTCAAACGTTTGACAGACATGTGAAATCGTTTTCTTTTCATGTTCCAATGGTTAGTTTAAAATAATTTCACAGTAATGCCCCAAAAGCGGGGATTTTAATATAGTTTTGGAAGCATGCCTTTAGGTTACATGTAATAGTGGCCATCTTTCTTCGATAAGGTTGGTGTATATATGGTCGCCCTTTCGTGGCCCGCATTGTTAACAGCAGATAGATGGGCCACAATGAAACAGATCACCCTCCAATTTAACGCTTGTACACACCGACTTGAAAGCTGCCACACCATACAAAGGCATCGTGCCGCCAATGGACTGTCGAGACTTAGAAAAATGGTGCCTGGTTGGGCCGGCCCGAGGGGCGTGCCGGGCCCCAGGTGAAGAGAAAGAGCGGGGTCTCTTTCCTATCATGTCTTATGTAAGTTACTACTAGCACTGCTAGTAGTGTGGCGGCACGAGATCACCTCCGCGCACACAACATCCGGCAATTGAAGGCCGGTCGAATAGGTACCTTTTGGCCGAGCTGGATTGCGCCTCATTCTACCACCCATAAGTCCCTGGGTTCAAACCTGGGCAACCTCACAACCTCACAAAGTCCGCAACGAGCGGCAGCAACCCCACAAAGTCCACAACGAGTGGCAGCATTCCATAACGCTTGGAATATCGTTCGTCAGCCTCTAACTGACTCTCTAGGGGGGGAGTAGCGTGGCGGCACGAGATCACCTCCGCGCACACAACACCCGGCAATTGAAGGCCGGTCGAATAAGTACCTTTTGGCCGAGCTGGATTGCGCCTCATTCTACCACCCATAAGTCCATGGGTTCCACCCCAGCTCTCGCCCCACGCTCTCTCCCTTCAGTACATATTAGCTTCATTTCTCGGCCTTTTTCGGGATGTATCACAGCCATCTACCAAGCTCGGTTTAATGTGATAGCAAAAAAAAAGGGCCCAGGAGCAGGGCCTCTTTAAGCGCGGGGTCTTAGGCGATTGCCTACATTCGCATCCACCTTGGGCCGGCCCTGTGTCTGGAGTGATGAGTTGAAATTCACTTTGGTACATGCCGATGTCAGAGTACGTGTCTTGTATGACGTAAACCGCAGAAAACGATGGATCCTTGGTGACAACAGAGGACTTTTCAGGCTGGCGGAGGTGAGACTCTTGTCTAGAAGTATTCTCTAGGACTGAAATGAGATCCCTGGTACGTGTGACGTCATCTCTCACATGCGATCGTGACCAGGATATCCTTGACGCCCATTTGCTACCTTCCGTTCGTTTTCGGCAGCCCACAACAAAGATTGTCGTTCAACAAGACATTGCCCTGTGCCATGGCTTCCGTTGGATGAATATTCTACAGACCTGCACTTGTTTTCCTGGCCATCAAGGTCACCTGACCTCAATCCCATCAAGCACATCTGAGATGCAATTGAGAGAGATGCTCGAGTCTCCCCCCCCCCTTTCCTTCTAAACTTAGTGCATTGTGGGAGGTTGCTCAGGAGTCGGGGATAATATAACTTTCCATTGCTTCCAGTGTCTTGTAGAGTCCATACCAAGACGAATCATAGCCTCCATGAAGGCAAAAGTTGGTACTACACGCTTCTAGACAGGGGTTCCTAATTCAATTGCTCTTACGTGTACTACGATAAAACGAATCAATATAACGAATATATTGTAGTGCTCCTTTGGATCATCAACTGGGCTTGTTCTGGTTCGTCCCTCAATCTCTTTGATTCATCAATACATGATACGGGAACGTGATTTTAAAAACTATTATGTTTTATTAAGTTTTTGATTGCTGCTCTAAAAAAAAATTTAAGGTAACAGCATCTCCGCATCTCACTCTCTGTATAGTATGTTATATTTGATCAACCGCTCTGGTTGTAAAGCGAATAAAGCTATTGATTTTTTATAAACCTGGTGTATTAGGATTTAATGTTAATGAATTTTACTTAAGACATCCGGCCTTTGTGTTAAAACCTCTTTAAAATATCCGCATAAAAGAAAAACTGTAAAATAACACAAGATGAGAAATAATTGCAGAAGAATAGCATAATATTACTGCACGAGCTTGTGCCATTTCAAAATTTTGTTTTAGACAACAAGCATTTAGTAATGTGATACAAATAATTTATAGGAAATAAAATACACACAATAGTAGCTTACCTGTTTTTACGCATTCTTGTGTGAGGCAAATATTTAAATCTGAAATGAGATGAAAATAGAAAATAATTAGAAAAAGGAATTTTTTGAATTTAAACTAAAGTTTTTCAACAAATATTTGTCTCAGTTTAATGTGATACATTTAATAACAAACATAGTTTTAGTTGAAAAAGGTTCTAAAACTTTGTATTTTAGTTTGTCAAAAATAAACAAATAAATAATAATAATAATAACAAATACAAAAATAATAACGTCTTCCAACAAATGTAAAATTAATATAAAAATAATTACTCCTCCACCATTTATAAAAAAATATATATAATTGTTAAACGCATCCTATTAAATCATTTTTTTTACTAGTAATATTACCTAAATTTAAAAAAATGAGTGTTTTGAATTTACATGCTAAGAAATTTTTTGAAATCTTTAAAGGAAAATGTATGAAAATAATTTATTTCCTTCATAAAATAATGTTAAAAATGTAAAAAAATGTTGACAGCAGCATATGCTTGAGAATTCAAAAGAAAAATTAAAATTCTATATCTTGTATGATATCTACAGCTTCCTTCATTTATGTAGTAATGTGAAATCTATAACTTATCGACTACGAAATAAATAACTTTGTACCAAATATACAATCACTCAAAAAAGCATGTGAGTATAAGCTAAATTTCGTATTTTAGGATTTGAGAATAACTGAATAATTTTAAAAAAGGTAAAGGACCATTGAAAAGTGAAATGAGTAGTTGTTATTAAATGTAGTACACCCTCTTTAAAAAAAAGTGTTTTTTTTTTGTTTTTTTTACCTTTTAACAATGTTTGTTGTCTTTCAGATATAAATATTTTGATAAGCTTTGATTAAAAGAATTTTGGCCTTGTGCCTTCATCAGCAGAACTGAAATTTCATAGCGTTTCCAACGTCATTTAGAGCTACATACGTTACGTCCTTCCCGAAGTTTCCTAACACAATCTGGATCCTTATCAGAAGGTTGTGGACATCTGAATATTGGCAACCCTCGGAAACAGCTAGTGACAGCCAATAGGACTTTCGGAGCCACGGATTTAAAACAATGCACGCACACCACATGTTCACGGTGGTCTTAAGTGGTACGTCGGTATCGAGCCCGCAACCTTCCGGTACGAGACCAATGAAATCAGAGTATGTCACTGTGTTGACAGTAAATTACAATGACCACTGACTCATATCCAGCCACCCAGGTGGTGTATTGGCGAAGCGATGATTAATGCCTAGTCTGCTTCAAACAATAAATAGAAATTTCACGGACTGGCTAAGCTTTATTCTATTGGCCGTTCCGTTTAGCTCTGATTCCGCTTAACCCCACCGTTCCTTTTCGTACGTAGGGTGTCCGCGCTCGAGTTCGCGGTGCCGCAATAAATTCACCAATGAAATCACGCCGTAAACCGGTGAAGTGTGACGTCAGAAAAATGGTCTGGAAACGCTCTCCTCTAATTGGTTGTAACTTCGCGGCCGCCGCGGAATATCTGTTCTTGCCAGATATTCCGCAAACCTTCTGCGATCTCCACACGGAGTTTGCTTTGCTTCACTGAGTGACGTCATCGTGGTGGTTTAGCGGCACGAAACGGCCAGTATGAATGCAGTTTTATTTCTACTAAAGGTCTGTATCTGTTATAATGTGATATGCAGGAAGGAAGTTCTAATTTAATATGTTTGTAATTAGCTGAGGTACCTGTACTGTAGCAAGCCTTATTTAGAGAAAGCGGGAAATTTTGTTGAGAAAAAGAAGCGTTCATTTTTAAGTGGATATCAGATCAAACATACAAAAACGAAAATAATAAATGTATCCCAAACAACAAAAATAGGGAAACGAGGAATCAAAATCGAACTCTTCTTAGTTGATGTTTTCCCAACTTACTTGTTCTTTCTGCTTGTAGGAAGATCATGTAGAAGAGTATGCAACATGTGAGACCCAATATAATAATGATCAAGCTCAAAAACAGTTCAAAGGTAGTTCGATACCCCAATTTGAGTCCGCATCTAGAACGATCCGGTCTCTCTATACTAAGACGAACACTATCATTTGGTAGTGCAGTTTTCTCGTTGATTATTTCTGCTAGTGGGTTTTCTTGGATACGAATCACTGTCTTCTTCGGATCTGGATCCGGCTTCTTCCCCGGATTCCCATTCGCCAGCATTTCGTATTCCGGATATGTATTCGTCTGGCCGTTGGGCGTGTTTTTAAGAGCCATGAAGAGTTATAGCTCCCAGAGGTCTTTCAGAATAATCATGTTGAAACCTGATAATAAAAATACAGATCTTCATTTTAGAATCAGACAAAACAAATAATTAAAAATCTGAAATGACTCCACTCAACTTTCCGATATTTACCAAACATGTAAATAAATTTTATTCAACTGAATCGGATCTAGTATTAGGCAGTGGCGGCTCGTGGGTTATTTAAATGGAGGTTCACAAATTTAATTTCGAAAATTAAATATGCAGATAGGACGCACCTTACAAGTTAAAATATATTTGCATTTCGAGCAGTTAAAGGAAAACAATGACGCAACTGAAAGAAAACAAGTAATCTTTGATCTTATATTTCGTCGTTAAGTTTTAGCTAAAATATTGCTAAAAGTCATAAAAATTACGAAAATTTAGCAAAAATCATAAAAATTAAGAAAATAATAAGAATATGGAAAAAAATGGATTAACTAACCGAACACAAGAAGCCAAGAGAGAATCCAGAGGAGATAACGGCAAAAAATTTTGCTGTGAGCACAATAAAATTGTGCGAACGAAAACGCCTCGCTTCCCCCCGCAACTCTCTCACTCTCTCGGCGTCTTTCCTCAGAGACCGGCTGAAAGGGCCACTCGGGTCGATCGCACGTGCGATTGACGAAAGATTATGCTGTAGTAACCTACGATACAGTGCGTTAGCTATAATAAACGCGTTTAATAACAGTGGGAGGGGGGAGAATAAAACTCGTGTTTTAAATTCACAAAAATCGAGAAGTGTACTTAATATATTTTTTTAAATTTAATTTGTTAGTGTGTTTATTCTTTAGTTTTTCCTCTGGGGGTTCACGTGCTCATGTGCTCAAATGGAGGAGCCGCCAATGGTGTTAGGTACTAGCACACTTAATATGATTTAAGTGAATAGGCCGCAATGTATAAGAATACTTTTTTGTAGCCCTGTAAAAAACTGTAGGGCTTACACTCGCTAAAATTTATGCAGTGTGTAAGACAGTGACCTATAATATGCGTAACTAATTTGCTGCCAATCGAATGCATCATTTAGACACTAGCTCACTTGAAGTGAATTGCGTCCTTAGGCCGTAATATATAAGCAAGCCTATGAACAAACTATCAGCTCTACACACACCAAAATCAATGCAGGTCATGAGACCTAAAATATACATACCCAATTTGAGCCCAATTGAGAGGATCATATGGACACTACGCACTTTCAGAAATTTCAGTCCAGAGGTTATAATGTAAAAGCACTCATTTGCTGCCTTGTCAAAAAACTATAAGTCCTATACACAGCAAAATCTATACATGTTGTGTGACGGTGACTTATAATATATATATACCCACTTTGAACTTCTTCGACTGCATCATTTACACACTATCTCATTCTAAATGGTTTGCGTCCATAGTCTGTATTGTATAATTTGTAGTATTTTTTGCAATCCCGTGAACAAACTATCAACTCTACCAAAATCTATGCAAATGATGTGACCGTGACCTTTTATAAACATGTCCAATATGTGCTCAATCGAATAATAGACTGTTTAGACGCTACGCACTTGTAAAAATTTCCGTCCATTGGCTATAATGTAAAAGAAATCTTTTTCGTAGCCTTGTAAAAGAACTTTAAATCCAATATATACCAAAATCAATACCGGTCTTGCGACGGTGGTCTATAATTTATATACAAAATTTGAGCTCAATCGAATGCACCGTTTAAACGCTAGCGCACTTTCAAGAATTTCTCCTCATAGGCCATAATGTAAAAGAAATTTTTGCCGTAGCCCTATAGAAAAACTATAAGTCCTATACACAACAAAATCAATACCGGTCTTGCAACGGTGATTTATAAGATATATACCAAATTTGAGCTCAATCGAATGCACTGTTTAGGTGCTATCAAGTTAACTCACACACACACATATCTTATAAAAAGGGCATAAATTGTTTCAGAAGACCCCAAAACGTATAAATACACCAAATCTCGAAGTCGAATTTTTGTGCACCGGTGCAGTACCGGTAACACCGGTTGTGCACCGGTGTTACCGGTGCACAACCGATGAATTCTCGAACGCGCATACAGAAAAACTTTTTTTCTTTCGAACTCCTCTGCTATTAATACCTCGTGATTCTACTTTACCCTACCCCGCTAAGGAATGGTCTAGTCTGTGAGCAGTGTTCTGGAGGAAAACGAGAAGAATCAATAAATTCTGCGGCTGAACTGAGAAAGGACTGACTTTTCAGGAACGAACGATTACGAAATAATTCTTTTTACTTTTCTCTCACAATTTTATGGATTAAGTGCAGTATTTATGCTACGTTGATTGTATCATTAAAGGGAGGAAACGTCCGTTTGTGAAATCCCGGATAATTTGCTGACCCGATAGTAAAATTTTTACGGAAGGATTAGATTGTGTTCGGGTCTGAATCGAAACCAATCAAAACAAAGCTATTTCAACCTGTGACTCAACTCATCTCTATTACGCTCAGGCGAAAGAAAATTGCAAAATGTTTATATTGCATTTAAATTCATGTGTCTGTAAAATTTATATTTATATTGATTTGTGGTGTCGTAATAATTATGAAATTTCATTTAAATTTCGGAATCGTAATCGTGAATTAATATATCATCTTTAAACTGTGATATTCATAACATTGTCACCTTCCTTATATCAAGGTATGTTATATTTTCAGTAATTTTAATGCGATGTAGATCTTGGAACAAGTCTTAGTTTTTAATCCGGTGTTTGATATTACTTGTTTTTTACTCCCCCTCCCCCCCAAACATCACTAGCCAATTTCATTTGCATAAATTGATGTATAATTTTCTGTCTTGGGAGAGGAATTTTAATCTGGATCAGTGTTTTCACTAGAGGGCGAGAATCTCGCATTTTTTTTCTTTTTATCGTGTTAAAAAATTATTACTGCGAGAAATTCGCGCACCCTAACAATCTGTTTCATTCTGTGCAAAACTCACATTTCGGAAGATTCAGACACTTTTTAACGACATTTGTGTCGCAGACACTTTTTACGACATTTGTGTGTCGCATGAGCGACACACAAATGTCGCTCATGCTTCCATTTTTCATAAAGTGGTTATTTACACAAAATTGGATTTTACACGAGGGTGAGATGCATTTACTCATCCCATATCTGTAGTGAGAGAGGATTCTCACCCATTTTTTTTTTTAAATATCACTCAGTTTTTGTGAAGGGGTGAGAAATTCTCACCTATTTTTTTCCCGTAATGAAAATCCCTCATATACACATTGGATATCAATTATTATGTGATTCATGTTCATCTAGACATTGAATTAAAAAAAAAAAAAAACTTTCCTAGCTATATATTTGTCTTTCATTACTAATCACAGTATTACGGGTTGAATTAAGTACATAATTTTTTTTTTTTAATGCGTGTTCTGACAAACAAGTTTTTTAATACAGTCAATTGCATGTTTAAAGAAAGGTAGTTAAAGTTACATCCTGCCTTACATCCTTTATTAGACTCTCTATCTAAGAAAAGTTATTTCCTAAATTGGAAAATAATGACAGAAGAAAATTTTCAAAATTTCGGAAGGTTAAAAACGATGGTACTTTTCCGATATACGAACGGCAGCGAAATTTGGCGATTTGTTTTGTTGCCAAGTATGCTTTTTTTCAATTTTTTTTTGTTGCCAAGCAGCTTTTTTTTTTCAATTTTTTTTTTCTGCTGCCAAATATCTACGGCACATTATCATTTCGCAATTATCATTTTCAGTGTCTTGTAAACAAGCATTTTAACACAAAATACACAATTAAAAATACAATCCTCACACCAAGAATAAATGAAACATAATGCTATTCTAAAACTGAAACGATAATTTTCAAACCAATTACTACTAATTCAAATCTGACGATATTTGCAAGATGTCAATTTACATTTCAAAACAATACAGCGAATAAAATACTGATGGGAAAATTTTTAGGCATTTTTATTTATTCGCCAATCATCTACAAAGATCTTTTCTAACTATACTCAATGCATTCCACTTTTTCTATGAGCTGAAAACATAAAATAGACAATTCTACACAAAATACATAAGTAAAATTATTGCAAAACATACGTTCTTATATATTATCCTGGCAGTCATTCCCGCCAAATTATTTTATTGGGAAATATGCTGGCAAACTGTTGGCAATCGTATTCGGAACCATCAATAATTTAATGTGTCTGCCATTTAACTTGTCGAAAAATCGCTCATCTTAGTGGACTGCCAGGATAATACGTAAGTACCCAAAACATTCTCACATTTTCAGCTTTTCCTCACAAGCTTTTAAAAAAGGCCAATTACTCGTATGTAAAATAAATGCAAATCTTTATGCTGTTTTAAAACTTATTTATTAATTTTCAAAAAAATTAACGCTTTTACGTTTCACATACAATTCATGAAGCAAATGCAAAACATGGTACTTCTCAGAAAAATAAGAACTGTTCAGCTAAATTGCCGGGAGCATTATTTAGCAATTAGAGGTTGACGTTACTCGTTTTTTATAATCTTAGTGCTTCGGTAAGATAAATAAGCATTCGTTCTTTATAAAACCCTTCCTTCAACAACTCTGACTAAACTTTATTGAGCCTGGATTCCGATCAAATGCTTATCTGTCGTATCTCCCTTTTCCGTTGCAGAGTTGCAGCAATCGGTTTATTTTCCGAAACAGATGAAATATGCGACGCCGCATCTTCGAGTGTCACGTGATCAGTATTTGCGGCAGCTAGATGCTGCCGCAAGTCGTACAAGTGACAGTTAAAGATGGCTGACGTTACAGCTATGGCATGAATAATAGAAAAAATACATCCACATTTGAGAGCAATTTTCATTTCCACCGTCTTCTTGGTGAAAGTGAAAATATGTAAATGATTTTTGTGTTTATTATTCTGTGTTGTTAACTTTTTATGCTCTGAATTTTTATTTACAATTTTTAATCCTACAAGGAGAGCGTGCGACCTTGGAATCACCGATTTGAATGAAATTGGGTACAAATGTAGCTCATAACACGCAATCACTGATACAAATTTTAGGACGCAATATACAGGGATTCTCAAAAGATCACCCTCCAAACATTTGAAAATCAGAATAAGCAAATTAAGTACAGCTTTAATTTTAAGCAGATGCAGCTTAAGTCCATTTTTAATGGAGCGAAGATTGGTCGTCCTGACGTCGTGCGTAAGTGCATCAGGCTGCAAACAACATGTTTGCAGGTTCAAATCCAGCCACCGCCAGTGTGATTTTTATCTCCTTTATACATTTTAATGGCCATTTTAGTTAAATAGTGAAATAAAATTAATTTTAACACCACAACTTGCATTATTGAATCAATTTCAAATGAATTATTATTATTATAAGAAAGAAAGAAAAGAAAAAAAAGTTAATATTAAAGGGGTCAAATAAAATAGGTGATGCTTGGTTCTAATGTTCTCAAGTTTAGGACGATTTTCTCCATATGTAACATGGTAACGCGTTAGAGCCCTTTGTAAATTAAATTGGAATAGTCACTTTTAAAATAAATATTTGTCCTGCAGGTAATCGTAAAATCTTTAAGGATTGTTTGTGTTATTGATTCAGCTTCAAATAAATTATTGGTACATAGATATGTATTCCTTTTTTCAATGTAGTATCTCCAAATATCATGTCCAAATAAGCAATCTAATAATTCTTTATGTTGTGTTAAGAAAAAGCTATGCACTGGCTATCTGGTTTGTGATGTCGGGTGCCTTGGATTGAGGACTTTTTAAGGGACCTAATTCTTAAATCCTGAATTACTGAAAAAATGCTTTGAGCATGCAAATATACCTCTAATTTCTTGAGTGATTGTATTACAAAAAGCATAATAATAAAATCCTATGTCCTTTAGAAGCAAATTATTTGAAATGCGCTCATGTCTGAATACTGCAGTTGATTGAGTTGAATCAAACTATGCATCGGATATCAATGTGGCCGGATACTGAATATTCAGCTAAACTTTTAAACCGGATGTCCGGTTATCCGACAGCAGTATATCTTCCTTTTTTATTTTCACTAGTTTTCTTAGATTATTGAACTATTACAGTGTCCAGCAGATTTTTCAAAATGTCTATAGTTTGGCATGCAGAGATGTCACAACCAAAAGAAAAATGAAATTAGTCATCACATCCTGTAATGTCCGAGTGGGAACGGATTCACATGCCACACTCATTGACAATTCAAGCTCTCTAGCATATGGGGAGAGTTCAGATAGACAGCACCTTTCAATCCGGAAGCAAATGCATGTGCTGAGTTTCTTTAAGGAGAGGGGACTCATAGATGTAATCTTAATATTAAAAGGCGAAATTTTTATGTTAAAAATTATAAATGTATGGATTTTATACTGAAAAAATTTGACAAGTAGGACTGGAAGCCCCAATATCCCCCCTCATGTACGAAACACATAACAGATAGAGCTGCTAGACAAAATCGATCAACAATCATTATTTATAAGTATAATCATTCTTTTGGATAGTTCCGGTAGACATAGTCCTTATGTGTGCCCTCAGAAAGCAGTCATAAGGAGTCAGATTGGGAGAATACTGAGGCTTGCATTACAGCATGATTTGTTAACGGCTCTATAGCAAACACATTTCTTACATTATTTACGTTATTGAGATTTAATGTACACACAAAATATTAATACTAAAAGAATGAAATGTCTCTAAAGAGTGTCAGCAAAATTTACTTTTTTTTCATTTTTTCTCAGACTTCAGGTTCACATTGTGACAATTGAACATATTAATCGATTGAGCTGAAAATTTAATTTTTACATTTATATTTATTTAAAATAAATGATTAATAATGTGGCTGAGGCATTTTGTAGTAGAATATGCTAATAATATATAGTATTTTAAAATAAAATACTATTAGAATATGAGGAAGTTGAAGAGAAACGTGTTACCTACTTCACATTATGAATTTAGTATTATGGTTATGTTATAATGAAGATTAAATAATTAACTTAGAGCACATAATGTTTTTATTCTATTAAAAAAGTTGAAGTTACAACAATAACAATGCTATTAAGTATTCACTTATTTAAGACATGCTGGTGTCATGTCAAACACGGATCAAGTATCATGCATAGTCCTCTATTTGCCCATTTCTCATCAAAAAACGTCATAAGATCTATGATAATTTTCTTTGGCAATATGTATTTAAAAATAATTTGTAATTTATTATATAGTAATTGAATAATAACAAATTATTCTATTTTAGACAAATTATACTAAATAGATTTTATAAAATTAATTTAGTACTCTTAAAGAAATAATATTATATGCCCTAACCCCCCCCCCCCCCCCCCAAAAAAAAAAAAAAAAAAAAAAAAAAAAAAAAAAAAAAAACACCTAAAATACCCATCTGGGCTGGGATTACAAAAAAAAAACTTTTTTTTTAAGGCCTGGTTACCAGGAAAAAAAAGTGGCCATAAAAAAAAAATTCGCTCCTTTACTACACACGTAGAACTATACTTTTGCGTTCGAATACAGAACACACTTGCGGATTAATAAATCAAATAGGTGTATGAATAGAAAACAGGAAAATATGTTCTCCTCTGCTTTTCAAACACAAGCTAACCGACTACGCATGAACAAGCAAGGTTACCAAAAGAACAGGGTTGCTGTGCAATCCAGGATGGGTTACCAGCAGTGCTGAAAAAATCTATTGCCCAAAATGCCCGGAGCATGTTAATTTTCAGCCGGACATGTGTTTCTTTTTTCCACTTGTCCGACTGGACATGTAAAAAAATCGGTGAGAAATTCATAAATTACTTTTAAAAAAATTATTTAAACATTTTTAATTGCCATCAATTTTTCAAATTTTTGTTACGGAAAAAATAAATATCCATTTCTATTTCTGAGATTTTATCAATGTCCTACTGGCAATCTCAATACCTTAACTGTAGTGTAAACAGAACCCCAACAATAATGGGGAAAGATAAAAACCCCACATTCACGTGTGTTTAAGAATTCTCCGATTTTTCTTTCAATGCAAACAATATGAACAAATTTTACAAAGCAATAAATTGTAGTTTTTTTGGCCGAGTAAATTTTGGGTTCAGGCATGTATTATTTTAGGTTACATGCCCGACCAGGCATGTAAATTTTTGGAGATTTTTCTGTCCCTGGTTACCAGAAAAAAAGTCACTAAGCTCCGCCCTACACTACTGGGAAAAAAAAACCCACCTAATTTGGCTGGTGTTTGCAAAACAAAATTGTACCAAAACGACATATAACCAAAATTGTGTCTTATAAATGAGACATTTTTGCATTAAAATGAATAGGAATGAAATGGGACTTTACGAAAATGACGTATAAATCTAAAAGTCACATAAATGAGAAATGTATAAATAGTGCTTTACTGTATTTAACATTTGTATGTTAGTGAAACAGTCTTGGAATAATATATATGTATACAGTGGCGTATGCAGACTTCCTTCAAGGGGGGGGGGGTGTTATAGACGTAACTTTGTGTTAAAATGCGTAATATTTAAGCTAAAATTTGAAAGTTTATGGACATTTGGTTAAAAAATTTTTGACAAGGGGGGTTTGAACCCCCCCCCCTTGCGTATGTCACTGTATGTATATCAGGGTGAGAAATTGGGAGCAAAAATCTAGGCGTCAATGGCACCTAACTTTTTTTTCCCGGTTGCTAAACTGTCTCGTTCAGGTGCAGTTTCGAAAACCTTTGTTTTGTTTATATGCATAAACTATAAACAGGTAGGCTTAATGATTATGTACAGTAATAATAAAGAAGATCAGAACTATTAAAATTAAGATAGTAATAAATAGTAAGTAAATATAAAATCAATTTTTATGGCTTTCCACCTATGCATCCAGAATAAAATATTGTGATACATTTTACAAAAACATGGTCTTTAGTTTTAGTTTAGAAGTTTTTATAAATTGTTGCTATATAACTACAATGACTATGGTAGATAAACTTATGCAGCATACGTGTACTAGCTTCAAAATGTCACCTGATCAACCACCACTGTAAGCAAATAGGTAGAAATATGTATTTGTATTCTCAGTGGGTTGAACTGAAGTTGGGAGAGGGTCTATGAAAGCTTTCAATGTCACCAAGAAGGATTTATTATTTTACATATTAGCAATTTTATGTTACTAAAAATTATTTTTAATTAAATTACTTAAAACATATTTTATTAAAAACTGAACTTTATCTTAATTATTAAACTTTTTATATTTAAATAAAAAGTTTTTTTTTGTTTTCAAATAACTAATTCAATTTATGTTTTTTTTTTAATTTACATTATCTCATAAAGGAGTTTTATTTAAAAAAGATAAATTTTATTAAGTTTAAACCATCAGATAACATTTTTATTCAAATAATATTTTTTATTTGAATTATCGTAATTTAGGCCGAAAGTCCGAAATTTAGATTTTCCCCAAATCCAGACGTTTTTCTAATGTCATCCCCTCCCCCACACACACAAATAAATAAATCTTCTTTCGTTTTTTCACGAAATTGCAGTCAATCCATGTATTGTTTTCAGTCATGAACTGCTGTACTTAACCAACCGTTATTGCGGTGCTGCAACGCGCCGCGGCAAATAAAATCCAAGATGGCATCCGGACCGTAAACCTGTACTCTCTTGCGATAAATAATTATATTTAATTAATGAATATTAACTACTAATCCAATTAACTTTTACACTGCCTTATTTAAAAGAATCTCATGCGTTCATCAATATTGATATCAAGTATTATCATCGCATCTTCCCACACCGCCGTGCCATATGAGCCGAGCTACCGCTAAAGCACTCATTTGCAGAAAGAATCCAATATGGCAAACGCGAGCTCGTAGTTTCCTCCGATCAACTTCATTAATATACATGGAGTTAAAAAATTATGGCTAAATTTCTTTAAGTTCCTCTATTTGTTTACATTAAAAAAGGTGCGATTTAAATGATTACACATCTGTGGAAGACAAGAAAGTGGTCTTCCGCACGTTTTTCAACCACAGAAGACTATCTGCAGAGGATCGATCTCTTTCTGCCACGGAGCAGTGCTTACGAAAGCAAAAGTTTTTTTCACGGAAATTTACATTTATATTTTTTCAGCACATTTTGAAAAATAGTCTTCTAGATAGTAAAAAAGTCCCCAGAATTCGTAAAATATTTGTTTTTCGCGGTATTTTTGTTTAAAAAGTCGCCGTAGTCGGCCGATGCCGAAATAGTCACTTTTTAGTCATCTGTCTCGGGCAAAATGTTAGGCGTCAAAAATGACGACTGGTACTTAAATCTCGGTCGTCAAAACAAAAATGACAGTTGCAAAATACGACTAACGACCGCTAATTTCGCGCCCTGATGTATATATGTCGCAACATTAGAAAAGGAGCTGTACATTAGAAAAAAGTAAGTTAAAAAAATATTTGCATACAAAATATGAAAAGTAATATATATACTTTTGAAATATAAGTCAATTTTATTAAGGAAAAAAGGTACAATATAATGAAATTTATTGACTATAGATATATTTTGTTAGGATATTAGAGAATTTTAAACTCAGCATTTTAAATTGGTTCATTGCAAACAAAAATTAATTTTGAAGCTTTCTCTACTCTTAATCTGCTGCGTAATTTTAACATTAAAATATTTCTGTTAATTTTTGGCAGTTGATATTTTAGCTGTTGTTAACATACCTAAATTTTATTATATTTTCACTAATTGTATCCTACAAATACTAATTATATCTTCATATTACTATATTCTTTCTTTTATGAACATGATCCTTTCACAATATTTCATTTATAGAAAAATTTACATCTTTACATTTTATTGTGTGATCACTCGAGGCTTATTTAAAATCGAATTTGCTTACCGTAAAATCCCATTTATAAGCCCCCCTTCTGTGGGGGAGGGAGAACTTATAATCGGGGAGAAGACCTTATAATTGCCCCCTCATCCACCTCCCGAGGATGACGTCTCAGCTGCCATTAGTGGTGACATCACAATTTGTAGCAGTGTCCATCGCTGAGAACGCATTGTGTCCTCTTTACAAACAAATGGGGTGGGGGTAGGGGGCTTATAATCGAGATTTTATGATATATTCTCAAAAATAAAGACATGGAAAGTTCTCTAGTAACACCAATTCAATGAAATATTTTTTTATGTTCTGTGTAGGGGTGACTGGGGTAAGTTATAATATTAGAATATTTTTATCCAATCTTTACATAATGCAAAAATTCAAGTAATTTTAAGCTAGACATCACAGAACTTTTACATGGTGCAATTTTGGAATTACTGTTGACATACGAGTAGAATTCTAATCAGGATTGCTATGATTTTGGCCAACCTGAAAAAACTTGGGTGGGCTTTTTTCAAAAAGCCCACTTGAAAAAACTCAAACCCAACTGGGTTTTTCCAAAATTTGAACTTTTAACCTGTCAAAGCCCGATTCCCCCCCCCCCCCCCTCCTCGAATTTAACTTTCCTTTTTCATTGCCTGCCTAAGAGTGGCATCAAAATACTTTTTAAAAAATTATGTTATCCGGAAACTGCTCGTACCAAATAGTACCGCTAATGGACCGCTATTACATTATGCAAGCAAAAAGAATTTTTTAAGGTAGTAATGCCTGGTATCAAACGGTACCACTAGAACTTCTGATTTAATTACATAACTAATACATCTCTTAATATTAGTACACAACTTGTAAAATTTATAAGGAGTCCCTTCCCCCTACCACCACTACCCAAGGAAAAAAACAAATCAGAAAGACTTTCTCTAGCAAAAATTTTTGTGCTTATCATTTGAATTTAAATGAATGAAGATTTTTAATCATAAAAAAAAAATATTTAATGTTTTTGGCCACTTTAAGTCATTAATTCATTTTGTTCAATTCACTTTAATTTTATTTCAAATTCAAGCTGTCTTACAAAAACTGACTCCAGTTTTTGTTGGGCGAGTCAACGTGTTTTCAGTGACTCCAGCTCTGACTCCTTTAACCCAAAAAGCTGCCTAACTGACTGCGACTCTACAGCCCTGCTTATAACACACTATTTTTATTGCTAGCCTTCCCCAAACCATGGTTTTATATGTTTATTTTAAATAGTCTTTTTAAATAAATAGTTTTAAAATATCTTATGTCTTCATAATCATTTATTGCAAATTAAGTGCTTAACTCCTTAAAGAACCTATGTTTTGCTGTTCACAACAGTTATTAATAAGTATTTTGTTTTCAGATGGAAGAGAAAGAGCTTACTTCTAAAACGGAAAATGCGGCCGAAAAAGTCTCTGAAACTACACAACCTGTGGTAAATTCTGCTGAAGATCATGATAAAATTAATCCTGATGAAAAAGATGAAGCATGTAGTAATGATGCTTTTACAGATAAAAAGAAAGCAGACTTTAGGGAGACTGCAAAGTACTGTGATGGAGAAAGCTTTGCTTCACAGCATCATCACTCCATTGGTACAGGGCTATTCATGACAGATGAAATCAGAGATTTACCACCTCGGTATAGAATTAAAGTTATGAAGGCTTTAGAAAACGCTCTTGCTTTACATAATATTCATCTTGACCGAAATCCTCTTGAATATTTTAGTTCTAATCCCGAAGACTCAAAAATAGAGGAGAAAAATGAGGATTCATTGGTTTATATTTCACCTGAATTATTGGAAAATGAAAAGAAGCGTCAAAAGAGTGAATACGTGTTTAGACCTCCATCAAGGGGATCTTTAACAAGCAGTGAAAGCTTAAATGCAAATCCATCTAATTGTGATTCTAATCCCAGTGATTTTCGAGGGAAAAAACAGCCACTTTATCACAAGACTCAAGTTTCATCTAACACATTTTCAAGAAACAAATCCGAATCTCATTTTTCTAATAATTTCACACAAACAGACTTGTATAAGCGGCATAATTCTTATAATAAAGAACTGTTATCATCACAGGATGATGCTCAAAGCAGCTCGGGTTATCAGTCAGATTCCTACCAGTCTAAAGCAAAGAATAAAGCATCTCGTGTACAGTCTCACAATCATCCAAAGTTTCTTCCATTAAATGATTTTTGTCAGCCTCATCCTAAAGTGAATAATAATGTTCCTACTGATGTACTTTCTCAAAGTACTCTTGGTGATAGTCATTCAGCCTTTTCTAAAGCTAGTCAAGAAGTCATTGATTATTATAACCCAATTATAGAAGGTGCTAATTTACCTCCCTCAGAAAATGTATTAGCATCGTATGATTTTCGAAAAGAAATTGGAGATAAAAATGAATCAAGTGATCTGAAAATTCACAAGTCTTCACCTAGTTTAGGACAAACTACTGGTAGCGTAAATCAGGAAAATAAACCAGATAAAGCAAATTTACGGAAATGGTTCCCAGATTTAAAAGATAATCAAAAGATTTCACTTTCTGGAAACTCATTTAAAAATTTTGACAATGAAAAAATTCGCAGTGGTAAATTATCACCTGATGCTAATAAGGTGAACAAATCTGAGTATGACAAGAACAATTATAGACGAAAAAGAGAATCATCATTTAACAGTCAAAATTCTGCCAATTCAGAGACACGGTATTCTACAAAAGGGCCTAATAAATCTAAGTATTCTGATAGTGAGTACAGGGAAAGGAATAACCATAGTAGAGGGAGAAAATTTGATCGACCTGCAAAAGTACCTCATAGTGACATAGAAATTTCTGAAAGGACTAATAATATACATTCATCAAAAGAAGCTGTACTTAATTCTTTTGAAAATACAGACACTAGATTACAAGAACAGAGTAATAATACAGTTGCACATGGGACTCCTAGCCAAGAAAATCAACTTAGGAAAGAAAATTTAAGTTTTCCAAAAAATGAAAGACATAATTATGATCAAAATTTAAAATTTTCTTCACAAGAAAAGTGCAAGAACACTTCAGGACCTAAATATTTTACTAGAGAACATGGGAAAAATAGACATTTAGATGATGCTGATCATAATGAAAAGAATTTTAACCATACCAAAGAAAGAAAGGCTGTTCAGAGTTCAGAAGAATCTCGTGGTAATCTGGAAATTTCTGATAGAAGGCATTGTGTACATTCATCAAAGGAATCTTTGCCTTATTCACCTAAATTTGAAAACAAAAGATTACTGGAACAGAATCGTAATAAAGAAAGCAATCCATTAAAAAAAGGAAATATCATAAATGCCACAAACTTTTCAAACAGTGAAAAACACTATGATTCAAATCAAAGTTTAAAATTTTCTTCCCAGGAAGAGTGTAGTCTCAAAAATGATTCAAAACCTAACAAAAAGTATACAGCAAAGGAACCTTTCAAAGATAATTATTCTGATATTGAGTGCCACAAAAACTTTAACCAAAGGATGAAATTTAATAAGTCTCGCAAAGAAATTAACAAAAACCTTGATGCTACTGAAAGGACTAGTAACTTAGATTTATCGAGAGAAACTCCCAAAAGACTACAACAACTAAGTCATAGTGAAGAAAGCAATCAGTATAAAAGAGGGAACACAAAAATGGCAGCTAACTATCCGAAAAATAAAAAACAGAAGGATTCTGATTGCAGTTTAGAATTTTCTTCTCAAGAATACAAGAGAGAGAACAAACAATGTCTTGAAAGTGGTTTTTTTATTAAAGTTGGAGTATCTGAAAAATCTTCAGATATAAAGTATTGGGTAGAATTTTTTAAGTCTTTATTTTCTTTCAAAATTGAGTTACAACGTTGTTGTCGTTTCTCTGACATATTAATATTAGAATTTGATAGCAAAGAGCATGCATTAAAAGGTCGCCAACTTCTTCGCCAACAGAAAAGAAAAATGCAGAATTTTAAAACGCCTTCCCTTGTTAGCATAACCACATTGCGTAACTCTTTAAAAAAGCCATGCAAATGCAAAAATGAAATAATTGGGGATTGTATTAAAAGCCTTATAAATCATTTTGAATCTTGTCTACAAGTTGTCACTAGTAAAATTGAAGAAATTCAGTCATCCAAAGCTGATAATAAGAAATCAAACTCTAGACACAAAACTTTCTCAGCGGCAAATAAGATGGTGAAAATGTATGAAGAAAGTTTAGCAAACTTTACACAAATCAAACATGCCACTTTGAATAAGGTAAAAGATGCTGAAAATTTGATAACAATACAAAAACTGAAACATTCCTTTATTAGAGAATGTAATTCTTTTAAAAGGTGCCTTCCTATATATTCTAAAAAAAGTGAAATATTGCACTCTGTTAGATTTCATAATGTTACAGTAGTTGTTGCTGAAACTGGTTCTGGTAAAAGCACACAGCTTGTAGAATATTTGCTGCACTCAGATGTATCAAATCAGGGCCGTATTATTTGTACTCAACCTCGGAAATTAGCTGCAATTAGTATTGCTCAGTTTGTTAGTGGTCAGATTGGTTCTGGTATTGGCAAGATAGTTGGTTATGATGTCGGCATTGAAAAAAAGCAGTCTGAAGATACGAAGATCATTTATATGACTGATTATTGTGTGTTGAAAATGTTTTTACAAAATAGAGAATTAAAAGGTGTTTCATGCATTATTATAGATGAAGCTCATGAACGATCTTTGTATACTGATCTGATTTTAGGGTTACTGAAGCAGTGTTTGAAAAGAAGACCTGATTTAAGTGTCATAATAACTTCTGCTACTATAAATCCAACAATATTTGTTAATTATTTTAATATGCCAGATGATTGTGTTATTGAAGTTCCTGGAAGATCGTATCCTGTTGATGTTATTTGGCTTCCTAATGATGTAGAGATTGTGTGGGATTATTTAGATGCATGCGTGCGTAAAGCTTATGAAATTCATAAGCATAAGAAGGAGGGTGATATTTTAGTATTTTTGACCTCTCCGAGTGAATCTGATGAAGCTATTTATTTATTTAAACGTCTTCTTTCTAATAAAGATGAAGTTCCCCAGTTGTTATGTTTACACGGCAAGTCAGATATTCATGAGCAGATGCAGATATTTCAGAATACGGTAAAAACATCTCGTAAAATTGTATTTGCTACAAATGTTGCTGAAACTGCAGTTACCATACCTGGCATAAAGTATGTAATTGATAGTGGCATGACAAAAGAATTAATGTTTGATCCAAAAAATAACAAAAGCTATCTAGCAGTTACTTTCATAACTAAAAGTGCTGCAGAACAGCGAAAAGGTAGAGCTGGGAGGACTCAAGCAGGTGTATGCTATCGTATGTACAGTGAAAGGAACTATGAAGATATGCCAGATAACGCCGTGCCAGAGGTGCTGAAAACAAATTTGCAAAAAGCCTTATTAAAAATTTTCGAGTTGGGAATTGATCCTGCAAATTTTGATTTTATTGAAGCCCCACCAAAAGTGACGATATCCAATTCTATTGATTCTTTAGAACATTTGGGAGCAATTAAAGATAAAAAACTGACTGATTTTGGAAAAAAAGTTGTAAAATTACCTGTAGAACCTCAGTTATCCAAACTAATTCTCCAGGGTATAAAAGCTGGTATAGGTTATGAAACAGTTGTTATTGCTGCATTGGTATCAGAATCAGCTAAACTTTTTATTAGAAATGAAGATAACAAAGAAATAGCAGATGAAAAGAAGCGAAAATTTTGTCAGACTGGAGGTGATTTGTGTACTTATTTGGAAATTTACAAGAGATGGAAGGAAGTTGATAGATCTGAAAGATTCAACTGGTGTGTAGAAAATTATATAAGTTCAAAAGCTCTAAATGCTGCCGCAAAAACAGTTAAAGAAATTATGTTTTCTCTGCACACAGAATTGAACATTAGAGTGTCTACACGATATAACAATAGTGATTTTAAAAAACATTATGAAAAAGTTCTATTTGATAGCTTTTCTGAAAATTTGTGCGTGTTATCTGGCCATCCAAAATTGGGCTATTTGTCACCTTTTTTACCAGAGTCATTTTTCATTCATCCTTCTTCAACATTGTCATATTTGGGAAAAGATTTGCCTGAATTTCTTGTCTATAGTACTTTAATGGAAACATCTAGAAATTTTCTTTTTGATGTTACTCCCATATCTGAAGCTACTATCAAGCTGGCTAATCAAACCAATAATTTTCAGCTTCCTCTTCATTCATTGAAATGTCTTCAAGTCCCCCCAAAAATTTTGGGACCGTTTGGTGAATCTGTACTAATAAGATATATTCTTGGGAAAAAAGGCTCAAAAATAAAAGAGCTTGAGATGAAAATTCAGGATTTCACTAAAACAAAAAATGTCTATGTTGATGTTGCAGTGGATAAGGGTTTGATCACTGTCTACTTATCTCAAAGATTTCATGACAAAGTTTCAAATCATATCTCCCAGATTATTATGAATGCTCACACTGAAATGCTGAATGAAGAGGATGTAATAAAATTATCAGGTACATCAATGCATTTTGCTTTAAGTGCTGGTGGAATGATCAATGATATTGTTATGCCTGGTGAATTTAGGGAACTTATCTTAAACAATGTCCATCCAAAAAGTAGAAATGATCTAAAAAAGGTTTTGGAAAGTTACGGCCCTCTTCAAAGATTGTCTGACATTACAAGTAATAAAAAAGAAAGCCAGCTGTGTGTTACTTTTAAAACTGTTTCCGATGCCCAAAAAGCTTTCAAAGATTTGCGTAAAAAGAAAATGTATGATGTATCGTCCAAGCCATATTTACTCTATAATGACAAGACTTCACCACTGCACATATTACACATCTCTTGGTGTTGTCATCCGTGTACTGGTTATGGTTCTGTGGAATTTCATTCCGAAGAAGATTTAATTGTGGCATCTGGCATTTTGACTTGTAATTCTTTCTACTTAGATAATAATCTGGTGATATTTTCACCCTCAGAAAAATATGAGAAAGAGCTTAGTATGAAAAATTTGCCGAAAACAGCAGAAGAGAGGTCGATTTCAGCAGAATTAAGCAAAAGCTTACCAAGTGATGTGAAAGTTAAAAAAATAGAAATTTTTCGAAACTTGCGTAAGATCACAGATGCTTGTATAAATGAAACAAAACAAAAATTATCAAAATTGCTTAATCAGTATATTTCTAGTACTAAATTTGTCATAGATCTTAAAGATCCCAGAAAGGAAGCATCATGGAATGCATTTGTGTATGTCGAAAAAAATGAAGATGCTGAAAAATTACTTGTAAAGCTTAAGAATAAGACCAGCATTGACTCATATCCATTGACAGTGAAACAGGTGTTCAAATCTAGTGTATATTGTACAAAGGAAGTTTATGAAGCTGTTTCAAGTCAAATAAATTCGATATTGGCTGATAAAAAGGCTAAAAAATTGTGCAATGACTTTAGTATAAAAAAACTTGAGAAAAAGTTCAGTGTATGTGTTGAGTTTGATTGTATCAGTTTTGAAGAACTCAATGATACAAGGAAAAGTCTTAGTCAGTTTCTTAGAGGTGAATCATTGAACTTTTTTGGAATGCCTAAGTATCATTTTCTCTTTTCTAATGGTCATGCTGAGCAAATTGAGCAGATAAAAAAATCAACAAACACCTTTATTAATGTTGATAAAATAAAAAAAATTATTACTTTGTATGGTTCTTCCGAAAACTGTCAAAAAGCCCAAGAAGCAATATACTCTATTGTGTCTAATCCTGATTATTCATACACTCGTACTTTCAATTTGAAGGAATCCTGCATACCTAAAGGTTTTATGAAGAAATTGTATATGACATATGGGTATCATCTGCATGGTTTAATAGATGAATTTAAATTGACTGTAGCGTCAATTGACAATTTTGGACAAACATTAACTTTGAAGGGATTAAAGAATGCAATTAAAAAGGTATTTATTTTCTCTTATTGTCTGAAAGAGTTAATTCAGCATTTGAAAGTTTACTTTTCCCTACTGAATGCTTTTAAATTGCTTTTTAAGTCTAATGTGTCTTATTATATAAAATTGAAGTAAGAAATTAAATCACTTGCTACTTTACTAGTTAATTTTACAACATGAATTTTCAATTCCTTTTGAGAGTGGTAGAAGTGGTTTGAGAGTGCAGAAGAGTAAGTTAATAAAAGTTGCATTTAAACTGTAATCACATTTTTAAGAACCTCATTGTTGATTGAATCAGGTAAGTAACCAGAAAGGAGGTGTGTGCATTGTAGATTAGATCCTAGAGCTATAGGAAATTTACAGGACCCGATATTTCATCGAACTATTTTAGGTTAATAATAATTTCAAAAATAATAGGTTCAAAAGTTTTGAATGTGTGACTTTTCTAAGAATCTGCTGGCATGGGCACCGGCAGAATATTTCCCGGGGGGGGGGGGGTGGCAAAGACTACTTCAACCTATGGTTACTATGTTGGAAAGAGCAAAAAAGCAAGGGAGAACACTCCATACAAAAATCCAAGGGGGGGGGCATTCCCCCCCCCTTGCCCTATGCTGCCAGCGCCCATGTCTGCTGGACCTATTTTTTTTTCTTTCTTTTCAAGTTTGCTAAAAAATACAAGAATTTTAGTTTTCTATTTTGTATATTTTTATTGTTGATATAGTTACTGGGTCTTTTAATGTGTTCTTTTTTTATTAAATCGTATTCTTTTTTGGGTTAAAATTGTCCTGTGGATATATCCCCAGTAGTAGCCATATTGGGGAAAATCAAAGATTTAAGGATCTGTCACATAGGAATTTAAGTTTTTCTTTTTCTTTCTCCTTCTGAACATTTACATTTTGAAATGTTTATTGTATTGCCATTTTTAATTTGTTTTGCCATTGCCATTTTTTAATATTGTATTGCCATTTTTAATTTATGAAATTACTCAGATATAAATACAACTTTGACATTATAGCTTAATTTTTTTAAAGGCTGAGCAGGAGATAGAAAAATTATGTGAAGAACTTTATGAATCTAGAGGACAACGTGGAAAAACTAGTTGTGAGGAAGAAGTTTGCCCAATTTGTTTTGATCCTGTGTCGTATGATTTTTACAGATTAGAACATTGTGGTCATGCATTTTGCCGACAGTGTCTTCTTTTACAAATAGAATCTAAAACCATGCCTTTAGTTTGTGTGAAGCAGGTGAGTGATAAATAATTATTTCTTTATGGTATGGACAATGTTATCAATTTTAACTTTTTTGTCAATAAAACAACCACATTCTGATATATTTAAAGTCTAAAACTATTGGGCTAAAAAAATTGGGCCCCACGTGATAACCTCTCCTCTTCCAAAAAACCAATTATGACTGGTTTCTTTCGAAAAGTTTTAAATCTCTCCCCCCACTTCCCACTCCAAAGATGGAATTTTAAGTCTGAGTTTAAGTGATCTGAAACGAATATATAGGATGTCAATGAAACGGATAACGCCAGTGAACTGGCGTTATCCGTTAGGTCAGGTAAGCTAGGTATATCATGGTTGTAACATGTATGGAATATTTGGAACCGCATATATGGACATATATGGAACCGCTTTTGTAAATAATTTTTTGTAATATTTTTTCAATATTTTTTAAAATACCTAATTTATAGACATTCAATTAAAAAATTTTGCTATTTTCTAACCTTAAAAATACTATTTACAGAAAGTGGTTCATTATATTTTGTACATGTTGGCAACAATGCTATACTGACTATAGAGCATTTGGACGAATTGAAAAGAAGTTTAAATTAATTCATAGAAATGCCGATTTGAATTATTTTTTCATTGTTCATACTTTATAATTAAAAAGATAATATAACTTTAGAGATTTTTTTCTCCTTTGTTATTTTATTGTAAAGTTATAAAGGTTGTAAAATATAAGATTTTTGGGCCCTTAAAATCTGTGGACCCTGGGCAATTGCCGTGTTTGCCCTGCCGATAATATGGCACTGACTAAACATAAATAAAAAGTAGTAGTTTCAGCTGTAATATATATATATATTTTTTTTGAGTTAATCAGAAATTAGACTCGTAATGAGTGGTGACTATTAATTTTTTCTTTTATCTACTAGTTTATTGCTCGCAATTTATGCTTGCGATAGTATAGAAAAATGCAAATATTTTTGTACAATATCAACAGAATTCAATTTTAGAAATTGAATATAATTCCTGTGCATTTTCTCTTTTAGAACTGTGGAAAACTGATATTTCTTGAAGACATTAAGCGTATTATGTCCATGGGTGGCAATCAACTTAAAAAAGTTTTCTGTGCTGTTGCTTTGCAATACCATGTGAATTGCAATCTGGGGAAACTTAGCTATTGTCCTACACCAGATTGTCAAATGATATACAGAGTTACTAGTGAAGGATCTGAATTTAACTGTCCCGGTTGTCAAAATTCAGTTTGTACACGGTAAGTTTATTGATCGTTATAATTTTACATTTAATTATACAAAGCTTCTGTGTGAAAGAAGCTTGCAATTTGTGTATCAGGTATGGGGCAAAGGAAAGCTAAATTTTCTAAGCATAATAGAAAATGTAAAAAGTATTCTTGAAAATTATTGCTAACTAAATAAAACCCATAAAAATTTGACAATTAAATTTGATGGTTCTAAAGAGTGAGAAAAAAAAAAAAAAAAAGCTGAATCTCACTAAAATTTTGGAAATTTTATGCTTAAGTATGGGGCACATTTTACTAACTGGGAATTTTTTTGTATGGGGGTGGTGTGCAAATTTGAAAAGTGTAACTTTTTGTAAATGAACAAGAGGAATTTTTTCTTAACAGTGTCTTATTTCCAACCTTATTTTGAACATTTTTTCAATTTACATTGCCCATTTATTCTAATAGATAATAACTCGTTACGACCTTTTCGTAACGCCATATGCCGCTCAAGGGGGTAGCCGCTCTCAAGGGTTTTATTTACTATTATAAGATAATTGCTATAATGCGTAATATAACGAAGTCTGGCACCTATTCCTTATTTAAAATGAAATTTAAAACTTATCTAAAGTGAAAATAGTACTTTATTTAATGCTTTCTTAAATTTTTTGAGAAAAGGATACAATTTGTGTCTGTTTTAAGGTTTTACTTTTCTCTGAAACAACTATTTTTTCTAGTTCGTTTTTCACCTTAAAAAGCAGATCTCTAACCGATTAGTTTGTATCGGATCTCTAACCAATTAGTTTGTTGCAGATCTCTACCTCTTTGGAATTTTTGATAATTTCATCGATTTTCCCTAAGTAGCTTGTGTTAAAAGTTTAGCTTGCTCGTCATTACAAACATCAGGAAATTCCTTGTCAGGGACAGAATTAGCAATTGAAAGGGACAAAAATTTATTTGTAAAAAATTCATTTGTAGGACACCTTCAATGCCTGATTGTCCAAGGGGTTCCCCATCTCATAGCTGCCATACCTCCTGATTTTTACGGGAGACTCTCGAATTTCAGAACGATCTCACGAACTCCCGAAAAGTTTATAAATCTCCCAAATTTTTCCAAATTATTCTCATGTTTTATGTACTTATCAATTTTTGAAAAAATTTTACAGAACTTGTTAAATGCTAACGACAGAAACTGAAGAAACTTCGTTATTGGCCGAATCTGATAATTTTGTAATGACGTCATAGCACGTAGAACGTAGCAAGCTTTCTCGCCGATTCCCCATGAATTTCCGAAAGACGACTGTTGGGATTATCGATAACACTCCACAGAATCGAATTACAGAGCTTCCCCCCCCCCACTCCACTCTGCACGTGTATGTTTATGTATTTTGCGATCCAGCATGCTAGATTGTGGTGTTCATAGTTGAGTGAATGTTAAAATTATGTCTGGAAAGAAGTATTTAATGCAATTTGAATCAGATTATTCCAAGGACTTTAAATTTATCAAACCGTCAAATAAAGGTGCATACTTTGCATTTTGCACATATAGTACATGCGATATTGCTATCACGCACGGGGGAAGAAATGACATTGTGACTCACATTAAATCGAAAAAGCATCAAACCAACACTAAAGCGTGTGCAAACAGTATAAAATTGACTTCCCATTTGCTACATCCCAGGATCTAAGCGTGATAAAAGCAGACTGCTTATTTACTAAGTTCATCATTGAGCATAACTTGCCACTAAGTTGCTCAGATCATGCAGGAGCATTATTCAAAAAGATGTTCCCGGATTCAGATATAGCCAAAAAATACGGCTCGAAACGTACAAAACGTTCTCGGTATTTTAATTTATTTGTAATGCAAAGATGGGCACCGCCAGAATATTTCCCAGTGCGGGGGGGGAGGCAAAGACTATTCCAGGGGAGCAAAGATTACTTAAAAGTATGGTTAACATGTTGAAAGAAATAAAAAAGCAAGGGAAAACACTGCATGCAAAAATCCAGGTGGGGGGGGCAAGTGCCCCCTTGCCCTATGTTGCCGGCGCCCATGAATGCAAATAGTTGAAAAGTATTTACTGTTTAAAAAATTGTTTATTTCTTTAAAAAAGTATCGCATTTTAAAATTAGCTGTTTTAATAAATGTTTTAAGCTATAAATTTTTCTTGTATATGTAATTTTCTTGGTTATTGATATATTAACGCATGTGTACATGGAGTTTTTTCATCGCTAACAACGGTTTCTTAAAGTATCCCTAATTTTTTCGAAAATCTCCCTAATTTTCATTCTCCAAGGTTGGCAGCTATGCCATCTTAAGGGTGTGGGGAGAATACAAAAGAGATAACAGCCAGATTGTCTCTTTTGTATTCTCCCCACAAAACAAGAAGGTGGGGGACATTTAGCCAGGAATAACAGCGATTCTATATATAAGACCCAGGAATAACAACGAGTTATTCCTAGGTCTTATATTCCACCATAAATCTGACCTGGAGTTTTTCCGCTCAAAATTAAAGCATGGAGTGAGTAGAATTTCCTGAAAAATGAGATCGGCTATTCCACTCGGTGGCCATTTAGAGTGGGTTGGATGGCCGCTGATAGAGGTTATTTTAACATTAGGTCTATAAGCTGAAAAATCCGTGCCATGAAAAATTGGCCATTTAGAGGGGTGGCCGCTCGGAGAGATTTCACTGTATATATAAATTAAACTCACTGTATATATAAATTAAACTCTTTCACTGTAGATATAAAGTCAATTCCTACTTAGGTCAGAGCCTCACCATGGCGTAGTGGTTATGCCACTAGAAATGGTAGACGGGCGAAGTGTGAAGGTCACGGGTTCGGGCCCCATCGCGCGTCCGTCGACTTAACCATTCGGAGTTTTCCGTGGTTTTCTCCGAAACTTAGCGTAAATACGTGTTAGGACCCCTAAGAAAGACCCCCACAGAGGGCACCCCACCCATAGGCCTAGAGTCCATGCGTAGCTAATCGGCCTTAATCCCATAACACAACACAACACAACCTACTTAGGTCAACTAAGAAAAATTTTATTTGTTAGTTTTTAATAAAAAAAACTGTATTAACATCAAGTGTCAGCCAATACAAGTTTTAAAAAATGTATTTGAACTTGAGTGCATAGATAAAAAGTATTTTACTAACAATTGAAAATTTGAACAAAAAAAAAATATATATAGGGACAGCGTTAACTAAAAAAAAGTATTTTAATTTTAAATAAGTAGGCTTACACTAAAAAATTAGTAACTAGGTATTTAAAATTTAATTGATTTAAATGTTATTATAAACTTTCCAGTTGTTATTATTTTTAACATTTCATGTTTTTTGTTAGGTGCCAGTGTCCTTATCATTATGGTATGTCATGTGAAATGTATCAAAATTGCCAGAAAGATGTAGATTATTCATTAACGGTAAGTTAATTTTTAAAATTAAGTTAAAGGAATGTTAATCTTTTTAGTGTCTGCTTTGTAGTTTTTGCAAAAATTAATGTTACAAATTGAAATTTATGTTTAAAAAATGTTGATGTAATAAAAAATAAGGGTCAGCCGAAATAAGCAAGGCAAAGATTGTAAAATAGTTTTAACAGCCAATTTTAATATAGATTTCAACTCAGAAAGTTTTAATGAGCTAGAAAGACAGATACAGCACACTTGTGGATTATGATGCACTTTAATTAGACGTCACTTCTAGTGCACATTTAAAATGTGCTAGCCTTTCAGATTTTCTCTTATACATTTTGTTTATTTTTTACAATTCTGTCTGATTTTAGTGCACCTTACCATTCCTAGAAATTTGTACTAAAACATGTGAGATGCTCTATATACAAGCTAACTATATTATTTATGCCATTTTGATGATTAAAATATTTGATTGTAAGATGAGGACAAACAGCTATTGTTGGAAATATTGTATTAAATGTGCATTATTTTGAAACTGATATATATATATATATATATATAGTTTTTAATAATTATTTTACTTATTTTACTGTGAAAAATAACTATAACTTTCTCTCACACATATATTATATTTTAGGCTTGGGTTAAGCAGAATGAATCTGATCGCAAATATTGTCCTTCATGTAAAACTGTGATTGAAAAGAACGGTGGTTGTAATCATATGGAATGCTTGAACTGCAAAGTGCACTTATGTTGGTTGTGTCTGCAAATATTCAGGACTGAAGCAGAAGTTTATAATCACATGCCGTACTGTCCAAATAATCAATAATGTAATGTTTTTAATATTTTTTGTTCTTAAATTTGTTGTTTTTGCATCATCATTTGTTAATTAAAAATTTGTTTTGCCAAACAATAATGTTTGTGAATCATAGAAATTATTATTATAATTTTAATGTTATATGCATAAAATTGCTATAGAATGGTTTTTATAATTTTATAAAAAAAAGTTTCTCTCACACACGTACACACTTGTACTCAAAAGTTATCAAAATAATTATTAAAAAAAAAATGTTTTACTTTTGTTTGATAATTTGTCAAACAGTGCACATTCTTTTTAGTGTGCATTCTTTATTGCTACTAAGTGCCTATATTTTTTAAGTAATTTTGTGTATTGGTTCATATGTTTTCAAAAAAGTCCTAAAAATCTCTCAGGATTCATAAAAATCTCCGCCCCCCCCTTAAAAAAAATTAAATGGCTTTTTTTTTTTGAGTTTTATATGATGATGATGATAGTTAAAAGTTTATAAAAAGACATTTACTGTAATTAGATCTCATTAAAAATAATTTTTAAAAAGTCCTATAATAATAAATATAAAAATTTTAAAACATGTAGAGAAATTAAAAACTTTCATGAAAGTCATGAAGTGACATACTTAATTGCAAGCTATAGAAAATGTGTTCATTATTTAAAAAAAATCTATGTACAAGGCTCAGTGCAGTAATTTTTACCTTTTGTTATTAATTTTAGAATTTGAATTTAAAATTCCTGATTTTTGTCTGTATTCCTGTTTTGGATTTTTTACTGTATAAGCTTTGCCATGATTGGTGTCATCAAGGAGAGAACAATTTTTTGGTTGATTAAGATGGATATAAGAGCATAGATTACTTTGTATTTTTTTTTAATGGCTCAGAGTTTTTGTTTTTTTGTTTTTGTGTGTGTGTGTGAAAACAGGTCTTCAAATTGTGTGTCATTTCATGATGGAAAAAACTGTAATACTAAATGTAATCAGTTCCGATAGTTCAGCCAAGATCAACAGAAGTTTCTCTTTCAGAACAAGAACGGAACAAGATCAGCGAATTTGATACCGATTCACATAATCAAGGCATTACGACTGTTCCCAGTTATTCGTCATTGTTGCTATGTGTGCTGCCAAGATTATGCTTTCAGTGCTTAGGGTCTTCCACGTGGCGGACTAGATATGCCGACAAATTTAGTCTGCACCCGAAAAGCCATGCTACCAAGGAGTGTTACTATCTTAGTTCGAGACAGCCATACAAAGACGGTCACACCCCTTAGGTCACAAGACTCTTCGGGTGCAAACGGATGTGGCTAAAATGTCAGCACGTAGTCTGTATATCGCGTCAGCCAGGATCTTCCATAACTTACTTAATGCTCGAAGCGTGAGGTTAGAGACCTTAATGAAATGTGACAGGAAGGTACGGAGGGGGTCCACACTGCTGTTATGTCGTCATTTTAATCGAAAAGATTTTCAGGTTTTCACCGCACTCGTTACAGCTTTTGTGTTATTAGAAATTTGTCCACTGTTTTAGCAGATTTATACACAAAAAACAGACAGTTCAGTTCTTGTTCTGAAACAGTTTTTTTGGCTTTTAAACTTCAAAATACTGGTTAAAAAATTGTCATTTAAGTATAAAATGTATATTTTAATGACAAGCATTAATTTGAAAGGGAAATTATTGTTTTAAAAAAATATATATATATGTGTATTTATTTCAGGGAAATACTAAACTCGAAGTGCTTTGACAGATAACATTAAATTGTACCTTTTGTAATTTTAAACAAATTTTATATATATATATATATATATATAAATTGTGTATATATGTTTATAGCTATGTTTGTATGTGTATAAACTGTATCATAAAATAAAGGAAATGCCTTTGTAATTGAGTTCATGTTATTTTTGAGGATACAATGTATATTGACTAACAGAGTAAAAATATAAAATTACCTTAAAAGGTTAGTTTTTTTTTTTTTTTTTTTTTTTTTTTGTGTCCTTAGAGCATCGGCAACTTAGGGGAAACCTGTTGTGAAATTGTGGACTTCTAAGTGATATATTATTTAGTTTGAAGAAACCAAAGTATGAATTCTGATGATATTGAATTTCTTTGATTTTTTTTTAGATTTCAAGGACTTTTCTCCCTTTATAATTTCTCTCCCATCTTTGGGGGGGGGGGAGGAGAATTTATTATTATTATTTTTTTTTAATGATTTTTGATGTATAAGTATTTTGAAGCAGTTCTACCAACCTTTTCAAATGTGCATCATCAACATTTTCAAGTAAAATATAAAAGCACTTTTCACTTGTTTCTTCCTCTGATGTATGACTTACTAATATTTTTTCGAGCCCTTTTTGGTGAAATTGTGACTTTTTTGGTTTGCTTTTTGTGCCATTAAAAGATTTCGGGATATGCTCTCAAAAAGTTGGCACAATATGCTCATCCCCAATAATCACTAGTAATTGATTGAGTTGACAACTTTTGCGGCATTACTAAAAGTGCTAGATAACTGTGGGAATACGTGTTCACGTGCCAATGCTTGTCTATAAATACAGCAATTTATCCAATCAGTTTTCTTGTTGATTATTTTTACTTGCATCACAAAACCAAAAACAGCTGTATATAGCCTGACGAGTTACGTTTATGGTGTTATTTTTCAAAGTTTTTAATTATTTTACACTTATATGCATGTCCAGATCGTGCAGTTCTATAACTTACTCGAAGTGATGCCTCAAGGGCCATTTTACTGTCTTTGTTTGAAATGGACAGTAAAGAGAAATTAACTTTTTAGTTTATCCTTGTCTCAAATGTCTTGTTTCAAGATGTTTGCAGAGAAGTGATGATTTAAAACTGTTCTTGATAAGAACTTCATTACAGATTATACAAAATTGGATTACTGTAGGTTCTGACTCTTCCCTTGTAAAGTAAATACTAGTTTCGGTTGTATTTTTGCATTTTCCTTTTATTGTCACTATGGTCATCAAGTTCTTGTTTGTATCTAACCAGGTAAGGTAGTAACATACTACAGTTTTCAGTGGATTGGATATGCCCCTGGCCTGTAGACCACCATTTATCGAAATTCGTTCGCAAGGCACTATGGAACAGTGTTTGTTAAACATTGACTGCTCCCAGACAAATATTTATTAGGATTATTTTGTGTGGCCCTATAAAGGAGCATACATTGAAATCTTATACGCTATAGAGCATTATTTATGAGGAGTGGGGGGTTGTTTGCACCTGTAAGATAGTGTAAAGCCTGTAAAATCCAAAAAGTATGCATCCATAAAAATTAAAACAATGGATTACTGAAACATAATAGCACAATGAGTTTCTACAAAGAGAAGTAAGTGTTGAAATCAATGCTAAAGTATGTGTGACTGTAATGCTTTTTGGGACTATCAATAATAAACATAAAAACAATGGACTCAAAAATCTACTGAAACATAAAAACACATTTCTTTTAACAAAGGAAATTATTGAAATCGGTGCAAACATACGTGAGACAAATATGGTTTTAAGAATGTATTAACCTTTTCGTCCAGGCTCACACATGAGGATTTTTGTCCCAGAAAGCGGCGGAATCTATAAGATTTCATTCCCCTACTTCTCAGCTGAAGAGCACGCCTTGCCTTTTGTTTGGTAGGTGGGGGCAAATATCACTGACCACAACAGTCCACAAACAAAATACAAATCTGTATGCTCAATGCCGGTCAATTGACTACCACTTTCTCCCCAGTCAATTATCTATTAACACGCCTGACTCTCCCACAGCATAAGAAAAGAAATTTCTAGAGGCCGGAATCTCTTATCCATCTTCCATGAAGGGTGAATGGATTCCCTGTCAAAAGAGGGGAAAGAAGTCCTTGGTGAGGCATTTGTACCAGCGCCGTTCTTCAGTCAGATTTATTTTTTGGTACAACTGTTGTACCGCCGGAGTAAGATGGTTAAGGGTGTGAAGAGTGGTCGCCATCCCACAGGACTAATGAACAGCTTTAAAAACTAACCAATGATGTTAAACACTCAAAGAAGTTAATAATGCTTCTTCACTTTATGCACTATGGACTGACACTAACAGTAAAGCTGTATGTCTTGTGCAACTTTCAGAAAAAATTCATAAGCGCAGAAATAGGCTGAGGACAGACCCGCTTTTAGAAATAGCGCTAAATTCGTTACGTTTAGCAGTTTTTCTGACAATTTCATAACTCAATGTCAGTTCATTGTATAGTTTGTAAAGAAACATTCTAAAATTTTCGGAGTCTTTAGCTCAATAATTTTTTTTTTGAAAAGCTGTTCAAAAGTTGTATGATTTTCAAGTGAAAACAGCCTTGATAAACAACCCTTGAAACAATGGACTCAACTGTCTACTAAAACATAATAATGTTTTTTTTTTACAAGGAGAAGTAATTCTTGAAATGAATGCCAAAATAGTGCGACTTGATGGTTTTTAAGAACTTATCAATAATGAACATTGAAACAATAGATGCGAGAGTCTACTAAAACAAATAACACTGGGTTCTAAAAAAAAGAAGTGATTGTTGTAATCAATGCAAAAATATGGGCTATAAGAATGCTTTTTAAGAATTCATCACTAATATACTTTGAAACAATGGACTATATTAAAAAATGACTCTTAAAAAAGGGGAAGTAATTGTTGAAATAAATGCAGAAAATATGGGCTATGCCTATGCTTTTTAAGAATAAATCAATAGTATACCTAGGCGCATTTAACATAGGTAAGTAAAAGTTGAAATCAGTGCAAAAGTATGGGTTATAACAATGCTTTTTTGGAATGTGTCAAAAATATATACTTTGAACAATGGATTAAAACTTTATTAAAAATGACTCTCAACAAAAGGAAGTAATTTTTGATATCAGTCCAAAAATATAGGCTTTTTTTATAACAATGCTTTTAAAGATTGTGTCGATAATATACTTTAAAAGAATGGACTAAAATAGTATTAAAAAATGACTTTAAACAAAGAAAAGCATTGTTAGAATAAATGCAAAAATATGGGCTATAAAATGCTTTTTTTAAAGATGTTATGAATGATGCACCTTGAAACAGTGAATTAAAACTTTATTAAATAATGACTTTCAACAAAGAGAAGTAATTTTTGAAATCAATTCATAAATATGAGCTATAACAATGCTTTTATTGAATGTATCAATAATATAATTTGGCACATTCAACCAAGGTAAGTAATTCTTGAAATCGTTACAAAAATATGGGCTATAATAATGCTTTTCAAGCATGTGTCAACATTATGCATTGAAACAATGGAGTAAATATTAAAGAATGATTTTCGACAAAAGGGAAGTTATTGAAGAAGTCATTGCAAAAATAAGGGCTAAGCATAGCTGCCAACTCTCCCTGTTTTCCAGGAAGACTTCCTGATTTTGAACTTTTCTTCTGTCTTCCTGCAAGAAGATCAAATCTTCCATTTTTTAGTTTCCTGCCATTTTCCCTTGCATATTGCTAAAAGTTAAAAAATAACAGATGGGATATTTTTAAAGTAAGAAGTGTGAAGATTTCAATTATTCTCACATTTTGAACACAGCCTTTCTGAACTGTCACCGTCCTCCTTATCTTGTCCCCGGGTTGGGGCTTTTGAGCAAAAGAGCTGTACTCCCCATGCACATTTGCTGAAGCATCGAAAGTACTAAAAAAAGGAAGTCAGTAGTAAAATTTAAAATTGCTTTATGACCGTATGTGACACACAGTGCAATGAGGATTCCGTATCATCGGAATCATCGTGGATGAAAAAAAAAAAAAATTGATTTGCAAAATTTGGCATTAAAGCTGCAAATCCTTACTTGGGCCAAAACAAGCAGATGCTTGTAACAGCTATTCACGAAAAATGATCAAGTTTAGCAAATTTGTTTTTTGTACAGCTTAAACTTGACTGGGAAAATCTTCCTGTTTTTCAGGGAATCTTATTTTTTACCCTAATCTTCCTGTTTTAAGTCGAGATAGGTTGCGTTGGCAGCTATGGCTATGATAATGCTTTTTAGTATGGTATGAATAATTTATTTTGAAACAATGGATTAAAACTTAAACATTTGCTTTCAGTAAAGTAAAATAATTGTTTGCTAAAACATGGGCTATAATAATGGTTTTTAGGAATGCATCAATAATATACTTTGAAACAGTGGACTAAAACTATTAAAGAATGACTTTCAGCAAATTGAAGGCCTTACCATGGCACAGTGGTTGTGTCACTGAAAATGGTAAATGGCTGAAGTGTGAAGGTCCGGGTTCAGACCCCATGGTGCTGATTTCGATCTAACAGTCTGGAGTTTTGCTAGGTTTTCTCCAAATGTAACATGAATACTTGTAAGAACCCCTTAGAAAGTCCTACCAAGTCATCCCCGATTCTAGGCTGATCACCCTAGTGTAGCATTACCATGTTCACACAAACATTCAGGAAACTGTATTAATTGTTGAAATCAATGCAAAAGTATGGGATATAGCAATACTGGATTTGAAAATGTATCAATAATATACTTTGAAACGATGGACTAGAACTTTATTAATGACTCAGTGGAGGGAAGTAAATTGTTAGAATTCATGCAAAAATATGGGCTATAACAGTGCTTTTTAAGAAAGTGTCACTAATATACTTTGAAAGAAGACTAAAACTATAATAAAAGATGACTTTCAACAAAGTGAAGTAATTCTTAGAATCGATACAAAAATATATTCTATAATAATGCTTTTTAAGAATGTATCAAAAATAAATACTGAAACAATGTACTCGATACTGTTCTAAAACAATGCAATGAGTTTTGAGAAGAGTAATTGTTGAAATTAATGCAAGGGTATGTGCAACAACAATGCTGTTTAAGAATGTATAGATAATAAACAATAGTTGCTTAGTCAGGAGTTTTTTTCGGGGGTGGCTGAAAACTCAAAATCTAGAATGCAATATAATTTATAAAAATCGATATAGCTTTTTTTAATGGGAGGGGGGAATGCGCCCCCTTTTATTTTGCCTCTTAAGTGTTCACATAAAAAAAGCATTAAAGAAAAGAAGGGATGAAAATTTAAAAAAATAAATAAATCATGCATGGTGTTTAAAATCTTCGCAGATGGAAAAACACATTATAAAAGATTTTTTAATTTGGCCTAGGTCCGTAGCTGAACCTCAATTTTCTCAAGAACTTTCAAATGTACCATGGGGATATCAAGGGGAATTTTCAAATTTATCTACAAATATGTAATTTTCTCCATATCCTACGTTTACTCATTTTGGGGGTGGCTGCAGCTCCATCGGCCACCCTCTGCCTGTGCCCCTGATAAACAATGAAACAATAATGCAACAGCCCTCTGATAGTGAGTTTTAACTAACACTGTTGTTTGAGGGGTTTTCTGCTGAAGGCTCCAACTATTTAAGTTTTCAGAAAACTGAAAATTAAAAGCAATTGGGGATAACTAAGGAGACAGGGAGCTTCATCTCAAAGTAACACAAGAACTAAAAATCGGAGGTACTGCATGCTTTTCTATCAACCGATTGAATTTTTTTTAGCTTCAAGGTAGTACATGTGTTTCCAGATTCCTGTAAGACGGACCTACCTCTTAGCAACAAACACTTCAATTTTTTAAATTAATGAAAAAATATTTGGTATAACAATGCTGTTTTAAGAATCAGGCATGAAAGTTTTCAGTCTTTTGACTAAATTCAGTCTTTTTCAATATCATTGATGCATTTAAAATTTAATATTTAAATTAGCTTAATGAACTTAGTTATACTGAATACAGTGATATCATGAATATTAGTTAATTTAATGATGAATATACGTAAAAGAATAACAGGCAATGTGCTAAATGTATAATAATTCATTTGTTCTGTATGACCCTCAGCAAAGTTCAGTCTTTTTAGCTGTTTCGTGCTTTCATGCCTGAAGAATGTATCTATAATATACCTTGAAGCAGTGGACTAAATGCTCTCCTAAGGGGACACACACAAAAAAACTTTTATACCTATATCAACACATAAGGGGGTATAGGTATAAAAGTTTGCAGTGCGTACTTTACACACATAATAATTCCCAAATAATTTGTTCTTTGGTTGAAGTGCATTTTATAGGGCCCCACAAACGTGTTACTATGGTTAATGGTTTATTTGCTTTAAGTCCCATCATTTTGCAGGGTCTCGCAAAAGAATTACGATACGTAATGTAAATGTCACCGTACAACCAGTTACGTTATGTGGTGTTGGAACATGCATCCGGATTTGTGTGCTTGTTCATGAGGAACCGCTTATAAATCCACGTCAAAGAAAGGACAAACACAAGGGGGAAAATGCCTTGGGGGAGGACTTTTCTGGGCATCTAGCGCGTATTCACGTTACATCTGGAGAAAACCACCCAAAACTCCAGTCCGCTAACCAGTTACGTATTACTTTTCATGTTTCCTTTTATATATCAAAGGAAGAAAGGGATTGCCATAAAATTTTTGCTTTAAAATGTAACTAACACAAATACTTAAAAATCATTTTTGAGGTTTTTCAGAATTCGCACGCAAACGGGGATGGAAAGCTAAACCGTTTCTCTAACATTCTTTTCACATTTCCTTTCATACCTCAATGGGGAAAAAAAGATAGCCTTGAAATTCATAATAGCATTCAAATAGCCTGCTGCATTGGAAATAAATAAGTTTCATTTGCATATACATATCTATATAATTGTAATTTTGTAAAAATATGAATTTGAGTTTTAGTATCCCTCATCCATCAAAAATCGAATTACGAAACAGGAGTGCTTTGAACAGTTTCTCTAAATACATTGCCAGTGTCTGTTTAAGCTTTAGATTTATCGTATAGATAGAATTAAGTATTATTTATGACATAAAACATGATTAGTGTGCATTTTATATTAAAATTGTAGAATAGACCGTTTTCTTTAGTATTTTATCGGATCATTCCGATAAATCAAAAACAAAACACTCTTTTTAGTTAGCATATACGAAGACAGATGGCAGCAGTAAAAATTGTGTTTTATTGCATAACCCAAACAGCAAATATAATACCGCTAAGTTTAAAATAAAAAACTGGTGTGGGCGAACTGCGAAACCTGGTACATCTAGGGAAAAGGCCATTGAGAGGAAATTGGGCACAGGTACAAAAAATATTGTGTATTTATATAGTATGTATGCTATGCGAGTAGATAATGTTTATATTAAGTTCTCCGCGATTTCAAATTTTTCAGAGGATTCAGAGGCGGCATTTCAGCATTTCATTTGGGGATGCGAGATTTTGCATGTAGGGTTTTCAAAGTGTGGAATAAATAAAATAAATGTTCGTTAACAAGATTGGATCAAAGACATTAAAATACTCATAGACTAGACACCCCTATGCTTTTCGTTGTAACCAAAATCCTCGGGAGCAGTAGGAGGGACGAAGAGAAGGCACGTGTTCCCGAATAAGGCGATTGGCGAATTCACCCCTCTACCTTCCGGGGGGGTCAAACTGCACGGGGGTCAATTTTACCGCACGCTGTCTGACTCTATGAAAACTGACTAGTTCATCAGATTTTAAATTTTCAGTAGTACACAATATAGCTTCCGGGGAAATATTCTGGAAATTTTCATAGTTCTAGGATTATTAATTTATTTCTTATCTGGAGTGAAAGTAACCAAAAAGCGGACTTCTCCGAAAAAGTGCAAAGTTTTATAATGTCTTTAAAAAATTAAAGTAACTTTCCAAATTTGAAATTTGTTTCAGTTCACAGTGTGGTTTCTGAAGAAACAGTCTGAAAAGTTTCATAGTTCTGGCATTGTAAGTTTATTCCTGATCTAAAGCCATCCTGAATCCTGATCGAAAGTCCATCAAAAACGTCTTCCTCTGAAAAAGTGCAAGTTCAACAATTAAAAAAAAAAAAATTAATAGTTCTTCAAACTTTATCTCAATGTCAGTTTACAATAAAGTTTCCGAGGAAATTAGTTGAGTTGTTACTCTTTCTATATGTAGGAGGTGTTAGCAAAGCTCACTAACAATCAGCACGGGAAATGCTTTATCCTTTAACCGCCAGGATCGCTGCACGTCATTCGATTTCCTATGTTTACGTATTTGACAGGTAGTTTGGAGACCACAAATCCCAGCAAACAGTTACGGAGAGTGTTAGCTCTTATAGTCTATCTTCGAGAGTCTTCCTATATCATTGCTTCACGTAGAGGAAATCATTTAATCTCATGGGAGGGGGAATCATGCATATAAAGCATGTAGCGTGCATGGGAATAACATTTTAATTTCGTAGCTATCGATGCATATCGCCGCGGTAGGCCAGTTGGGAGAGGCGTCGGTCTCGCAGCCGAAAGGTTGCGAGTTCGATCCTGGGATCAACGAAACACCGCCTGACGATCAGTAGTGCTGCCATCTATCGGCTCCTGAATGAGTTAGAAATGAACGGTCCGCGATTCCGTAGTAGAAATGAACACACTTGCACAGGTACTGCCGCTATCGATCTAATCTGAATTTGGGTTTGGTACAAAATGCTATTAAAGCAGAAGTGCAGGAGCCCTCACAATCCATGAAAACAAGACAGATGGATCGATGCATATTTACTCTAGTTAGAGGATGGATTGACAGACAAACCGAAATCATAAACAATTTTCAACTTTTGTTGGAAAGTATTAAAAATGCACACTGCATGAAGAATGGGCAGAAACAAAATGTGCTCAGGATCAAACATTTAGGGCAGCCACTTGTATAACTGCAAGATATTCTGTCGCGACAGCTCGATCCATTTTCTGCGAGTAATAAACGATCGAATTATACGGAAAATCTTCATTTTTAACTCCATAACTGTGTAAAATAAAATCTTCCGAACTTTTCAGACGCTGCGTCCGTTCAAACCATCCATTACCGGAGCTCGTTCATTGATTTGCTAGGCACCGAAGTCTTCACAGACAATGGAAAATTTATTCGTCTCTTCGAAAAGATGAGTTCATCGATGTCCTAAGATAATGGTTAGTGTTGTTTCATAATCGACTTCTGTAATCGATGCAGAGATGGAAATATCGATTGCGTGATAATTTAGAAGAAATAATACCGCCTTCAATTATCTTCTCATCGTTTTACAGCGGAGGCATTTATCACATAAAAATTGGGTAAGCTCTCTGATTTAGAATGATCCAGGTAATAAACACGCGGTGGATTTTGTCTCTCCATCCCTTTTTAATGTAGAATTACTTGTTCCTCTAATTATTTTCGACGTCTTTGTAAGTTTTAATATTACTCCGTTTGAAAACTAACGGTAAAATAACCAGATGAATTGATTCAACTAACCAGTATTTTTTGTAACGGCATTAAAACAAGACGTCACAAATTAAAAACTGCTTGGAATTCATGATAAACTCTGCCACAAAATTGACTTCATATTCGCAATTTACGTGATTCTAATTAGCTTTCAGGTATTGCACAGTTTAACATTTTACTCGAGATTGAACCACGGAGCATTTAAATTGAGCCTTAAAGAGAGATTAACAAAAGATAGATGTGGACGCTCGTTAATTCGAATTCAGTGAATTCGAACTAAACCAAACTTGTATCGGAATTAATGTTAAAAATATCTCATTCACTTGAACAAAACCTTTATTACTTCGGTTAATTCAAACTAAACATTTGACCCCCCCCCTTAAAAAAAATATATATTTTTTTTTTAACGAAAAAGATGTACGCTATTATTTTGTGTATTGTCTTGTATTTGTTTTCTGCGTAAAAAGACACTTGCTTGCATTTCTGGACTATTTTATTGCTACTAAACGCTGGTGACTTACTGTCCTATTACCCACATCTTATCAGTGCTTACCGGACAAAGCTTCCTGGTTTTACTTGCTACCTTGGACTCATTTAAAACCCTTGTTCTTGTTCCACTCCGAACATTTACACTGGTTTCCAAAAATTAAAGTAGCTATAACTCGGTAAAAAATAGTCCATTCCGTTTGAAATTGAAAAATGTGTTTTCGAATAGCAGTTGCTGAATAAAGCTGCAATATGCGAATCATTGGCATTGCTACCAGAATAAATAATTTGTTTGGAAAAATGCATGTTTGAGATGAAGCCTGCATTTTTTGCTGTGACTGCAAGGTAAGAAATCGATGACAGCCAATTCGTAACAGTGACCTTCAAGTATAATTTTCCCAAAGAACTGCGATGGAGAGCTATTGGGAGACTAGAAGCGGGACAAAGTCAGGCACAACTGCCAAATGCTAAATGCCAGGCCTTCTGTAGTTCATAGATTTTGGAAATAATTTTTAACTGAAGATTCGGCATGCAGTAAGTTCAGCCAAGGACAACCAACTGTTTCGACCAGCGCCGACAAAAATTTGTTGTGTAATAATTTGTTGAGATATTTGTTGTGTTCACGAAGGAATAGAACCGCACCTCTGACTCAGCTCAGATCAGATCCTCTCTCGCTGCAGTCACCGGAAGGTAGGTGTCAATATCAATCGTGTGTAGAAGATTTCACGGAGGTAGTCTGTACGCTAGGCGACCAGCCATTTCCGTATTAATCACGTCACACCACAGAAGGGAAGGTAAGGGAAGAAACATTTATTGAAAAGGTTTCTTGGTTATTCTTTAAAAACATCGATAGATGTAAAGAAAGCAATCCCATGATCCTTTTCAAGCCTCCCTGATTGGTTGAACTTCGAGGGTGTGAGTTTTGCTGTAAAACAGTTTTTGGACAATGTGAAATTATGCTTCAGAACCAGACCCGGACTGGCTACTTTGAGGGCACTCGGCTAGAGATTGAAAAAGGACTCCTTAAAAGGGAATATTAGAATATGTGACATTTGAAAATTAGGCTTACGTGCTTGAAAAGCACATTTAACTATTTTAAAGTGTTTGGGGGCCCCCCCGTGAGACACGGATTTTGGGGTCCTCCGCTGTGCCACTGCTTAAGATTACTGGAAAATAAATATTCTAATTACTCTGATATATATATCAAATACTCTTAAGTAGTATATCTATTTTTGGGGACCTGTCTGGGGCCCTCGGCAATCGCTGACCAGCCGACCTGGCCAGTCCAGGCCTGATCAAAACAATATTTCCAGCATTTCTCTTTCAGCCTTAATATGTTCATTTTGGTCTTTTCCGATTGTCCTTCGATTTGAGAGGTTGGCTGATTGAGACCCTTAGCCAGGAGGCTGCCGTCTCGATTGTTCAGAAGCGAAGCCGATTGGCCTTAAAATGACAAACATGGTGATATAAATAATTCATGCACGTTAAATGTTTGGTGAATAAGGCTATTATGATCTTATTCGCACCAAAGACCATACAAAGGAAGACATTTAACTCGCGTGCTAGCACATCACCACTGGCTACATCAAGGCTTAGTTGAAAAATGGTATTCACCAGGTCAAACATAAGAATTAGCACCATCCAAAATAGTGCTAACGCATGATCAGTGAAGTTCAGCCATGGTCTTACTAAAGCCGTTTCTCCGCCATATCTATTTAACGTTCTACTAGCTTTGGACTTAAGCATGGCGAACAGCGACTTTGAAGATCTGGAAAATTTGGAAATTTTGAATACCCCGGAAGACATTTTTGCATCATTAACATACATACATGCTCGTTGTGTTTGCAAGCAAAGAAAATTAACAATTTAAAACTTTAGAAAATATTCCGACTTTGCGAATAGCAGAATAATATTCTCTGATAATATATGATTAAAAAAGATGTTTAGAGTGCAAAATTTAATTTTGATAGATGGTTTCTATGGAATAAAAAATATCTTTAAGCGGAGCATTAAATGTAACTAATAAATATTTTATGTTTCGTATTTAAATGTACATAATGATGCAAAAATGTACAAAGGAAGACGTCTGCGAATCCGCTGCACAGGAAAAACTAATTCGAAAAGCTGTAAAATCGAAGATGCTAAGCGTGCGGAAAAAATGTAAATAGCCAACGCTAGAAATCAACTACTCATGAGTTTGGATCTCTTCAGTGTTGCCAAAAGAAAAACTCTAATTAATCTAACCAATCATAGACAAGCTTGCAGAAAGACAGTATCAACTTTTCGATTAGACCAACCCGAGTGCGAAGTTTTTGGAGAATACCATTTACGGTTAATCTGCGAGCTAATCCTGCAAGTCGTGCTACCTGATTCCTATGCTGATAGGGCGAGATTCAAGTGAAACACAATTCGAACGTTTTCCTCGTCGAACAGGGGAAACTTCGAAATATATCAGTGTTTCTTATTCAACTGAAACAAAACAATCGTGTTTTGATCACGTGACATCGCGATAAGTTCGTTCATTGGAAGCATTCTGGGGACTGAACTGGGAACTGAAAAACGTTCGATTCGAACTCGATCGCGAGCGTTTCACTTGAATCTCGCCCCTAGTTGGTGAATAAGGACGTTAGAATTTTAGGAAACCAGTTTTTAATACAGATTCTGGGAAGCTGCGTCAGTTATGCTTGCAGTCCAGGCAAATTAATGCAATATAGTTTTTCTTCATCAAAATATTTACTTCAAATCTGGCTGTAAAAAGTAAGCATAATGAGCAGAGCCAAACATCTATTTTACAATTTTTCCCAAAAGTGCAATCCACACAATTTTTAGTCAAAGTTTACTTTCTACTGTATATCATCTGCTTTATTTTATGATTAAAGTAAATCTTTATTAATTTTTAACGTGTTTAACTTTGGATAACACAGTATAACATATATTTTATTTTCTGGGGCTATACGTACTAGATTTTCTTCTTGAGTGACGTTTGAAAGTTATATTTTCTCTTAAAATCGGATAATTCGAACTTTCTTCTGAGAAGCTTAATTAACGAGCACCCACTGTACTAGTTTAACCAATATAGGTAGCATTAGTACGTTTGCTACGATAATATGGAATAAAGCCCAGTATACCGGCGTGTTAACAAATATTTTGTAGAATTAAGAGTGCTTGTTACATTCATCATTTTGCAACGGGCGCCTGACAACTAAGTAATCTTGCGTTAATACATCCTTCGGTAGCTTCAACTCCAGAGTCCTCCCGAACGTTGTTTTAAATCCGGTAAATAGTACGAAAAGGTGAGAGAAATTTATTGATTTTCTGGTTAATGAATGCTATCAAAATAAATTTTAACCTGCAGTGCGTCTTCAAAAAAGAGCTAAACATAAAGGTATTTTAACTTAACAACAAGCTCAGTAATATACGTATATAAAAGGAATAAGAGAAAGTGGTCCTCAGAGGGTTTCGAAGACCAAATCCTAGAAGCAACGACCGGCACCAGGACGCTGCCTAGGGAAGGGAAATGATCTGCAGCCGAAATTTGGATATTGCTAACAAGATGATAATAATAAACCTCTTTCTCAACCTCTTTGTCAATCAAACCTCTTTTGAGAAATTCTACTTCAATTTGCAACCTTTTGGAATACCTCTGAAGAATATTTTTCAAACCACGTGTTCGCTCAGTAAAAGAAATACTCATCCTTATCTATTTTGAACAGTTTGACTTGGAAGTGAACAGTTAAACTTCGATTCAAGATTAACAATCGCCCCGATCGCTGGATAAGCTACTGAACTGATCGTGGTGTTGCGTTGCTCTTGCCCAAAAGGCCCGTGGTCTTGGTAACGGAGAGAGTGGACAAGTTAAACTATTTGCAAAGCATGAGTTCATAGGCTCATATAAGTATGTGTCAGAAAGTATTTTGTCGTCGATGTGCTCGGCATGATTTATCTTTCTTTTTCCCTTTCTTTTTCTTTCTTTCTTTTTTTTTTTTTTACTGTCTCCCAAAGACATATGATAAATTGTCAAACAGGGTCTGCTACCTTTATCATTGACTGGCTTTTAAGGCACCGTAATAATTTGTGCAAGCATCTCATCGATTATTCTTCTCCGGCCATTATTGCTCTTTGCTACCGATCTTAAGTGTACGGTTCACAAACAATAGTACGGGACTTGAATAACCCCATCCATCTTTTCGACAAATTAATCCAAAGGGTAACAATAGTAATGGTTATCCTTGTGTTTCATTCAATTCGGTTTGATCGATAGAGCGAACGCTATCGATTCGCTGATAGTTTCGCCGCGGTTAATGATTGGTGATATACGTTCAGAAAATACCTCTTTTCAGGTTCATTCAAGGTGTTGGTGATATGTCACTGCGGGGTACTTCATCATTTAGCCATTGTAGTTCACGTAAAAATTATATCCCATCTTTTTTAATGGGAGAATAAATAGCCTTAGGACCTGGAATAAGTTCAAACTAAACTATGTTACTTTTGTAGAAGAAAAATTATAATGCTACGAACAAAGAGTGTTTTTGTAAAAATTAAAAAACAAACTTACTCCATGTACCGTAAAATATTGCAAAAGACCCTCCTCCCAATCTTCAAGGAAAATCGCGATCTATGGGTGCGAATAAACGGTAAAATTCGGAAAGATAGACCGTTCAAGCGAACCCTTTGTCTTCAAGTGAAGCTGGATTCATACTGTCCGTTCTGTATTGCTAAGACGCTGCGATGACGTCACTCAGCGAAGCAAAGCGGAGAACATTGTTCTGACGTCACACTTCGCTGGCATATGGCGTGATTTCATGGGTGCATTTACTGCGACTCCGCAAGCTCGCGCGCGGTCAGCCAAAGTTCCAAAACGGGAAAGAAAAGTTTCAAAACGGTAGGGCGGAGCGGCCAGTATGAATCCACCTTAAGGGAGCGTTTATTCGGTATTTTAAGAGCAAACGAAATGCACGAGAAAAGCAGGGGAGGGCTCTTTTGATGTACATTACGGTACATATATTTACTGCGCAATGCTTGAAGAAACAGTTCACTGATGTAAAGTGATGATTATCATTATTCTTATCAAACTGAGTCATCGGCTCAATTCGCTTTTGAACCCAAAGTACTTTAACAACAAGTAAAATACAGGGTGTCCCATAACTGTTACTACAAATCTTAAGGGCAGATAGAGCATATAATGAGGAATCAGAACCACATAGCAATGTGGGGTGTTCACTTACCTGTTAATAATCATTTTGGGAAAAGTGTTGTCTAATTTATTAACCAAGTTTCATAAACAATGGGCTTGTCTCCAGAAATTTCATCCACGAAATGAAATAGAATTTTTAATTTATCAATTTCAGTAGGGATTTTTTGTGAAAGATGGATTAATTATTGACGGACGACGGTCGAAAAGTTCACTATTATTTCAGCATTTTTTTCAAAATGACTATTAACAGCGAGATGAAGATGATGTTTCAGGACCCCATATTGCTAAGTGATTCTTTATTATGTGTTTTACCGGGGCTATCGTGATTCTAGCGGGCCTGCTTGTGGACTCCGAAAGAGGCCTACGGACGTTTCCTCATTGGTTAGATTCGGCCGTTTGATGACGTATCTGAGTGCTGGAACCAATAAGTGAGCATCGGTAGGCCTCTTTGGATGACTCATCGGAGTGCACAAGTAGGCCCGGTAGAATCATGATGGCCCCGGTTTTACCCCCCTTAAAAGTTTGCACCAATAGCTACGGGACACCCTGCGTATCTATTGAAGAAGAGTGTGCGCACTTAGCATACTATTGCAGCTTCCTTACCCAGCTGACCTGCGCACGTGCAGGCGCCAATTGTGATCACCCTCCCCCTGAGCGGGCTTAAACACACTACTGAACTCATGTTTGACCTGTCCTTCCTCGTCATAAAAAAGCGGAAACGGAAAAGACTCTTCTTATTTGGCAGTTGTTGTTTCCTGGAATGATTCTTTGAAGGCCCAAGCGATTGCGCAAGCCTAATGCTGAGCCTTATCGATGCATTCAAAGAACCATTGTGGGAAGAACGTCGGTCAAAGAAGAAGAGTCTTTTCTCTTGCATCTCTCTAAAAGGTGAGAGTGGACAGGTTAAACGTGGGCTCAATATTAAAATAAACAGGTAAAAGTGACCCATCTCTGATAATATGCTTTGTTCTATATATCTCCCCTCCCTTTAAACATTTCTGGATCGTAATCAAAATGAAAACTCAGATTGCCCAGAGTATTCGACAGGAACAAGGCAGTTTTAAAAGCGAAAGAAAAGCTTTAATGCATCTAGTACCACGTACAGAAATGTTCACAAAAGAGAGTTTCAATTTATGGAGTTACAGTTAGTCGAACCGGGCAAATTTGAGCAAAGAAAACAAATCATGTATAACAAAGACATTTCTCAAACAAACACTCAGTTTAGGACATGAGCAGAATTCTTCACTGTACCAGAGCGTACAATATAACACGCTTCAGAAGCAGCCTTTGCAATACTGCTTGACAAAACAAACCCAGCAAACACAGACAGGTTCTCTGAAAGTCTATTAACGTTCAGAAGACGTTCAGAAAACGTCTTCTGAACGTTAATAGACGTTCAGAGAACCTGTGTGTGTTTGCTGGGAATGGAAAATGATTAACTTCTGCACAAAGATGCTAGAATGAGAAAGAGCTTTGCACTGCTATTTGATTTTTCAGAGTAAGTACTTCCTCCAACTAGTGAAGCACCCTGTATATGATAATTTTGCTATACGCTTTTCGAATCATATACTAAGGTCGTACTTGGTGTTTTACGACCTTAGTATATGATTTGAAATTAGGATTTTGTAAAAAGTCTGAAAATTTCTTTGTATATTGATGTCACAAATTAGTTACAAAGTCGACCATTATCTGAAGGAAGAGGCTACTCACTCACATAGTGTGGCCAGTGAGGTCTTCAGACCTCAGTCCCATAGAGCACTTGTAGAATGATAAAGAAGAGCTGCTGCACGCGACAACCCCCTCCGAGGACCCGGGCGTTGTAATCGGCACTTTTGGAAAAGTGGGAATTATTGCCACTATCGTTGATCGGCAGCCTCATAAATAATATGAGAGCTCGATGAGACGCTTTTACGAGATGATCATACCTTTTATTAGACGAAGCAATACAATAGAGCTATGACATACCCTATTTGCATATCAGGCTACATTGAATTCCTGTGAAAATGTTTTTATTATCGTTTCTTGCCTTACAGCATGCTGTATTAGTATGCCAAATTCCCATGCATTTAACCCATTTTTGCCAAAAAAATCTTTGCAACCTTACGTTTAGACACTAGTTTATTTAAAATATCTGAAAGAATTTAAATATTTATGATTGGTGAGAAAGATTAAATCGCTAAAATAATAAGGCTCTTACACACAAAATGAACAAATAAATAATATTTGAAAGATCTAAGCAACCATTTCGGTTCGAAATAAGTTCAGAATTTCAGCAATTTAGGAATAAGGACAGCTCTGATTATTACACTTTCGTAATATTTACGTCATAGCTATTAAATATCAAACGAAATGCACTTTACTGCATTTAATCTGATAGCTTATGAATAAAGGATGTAAATGAAAAACTCACATTTTCCAGATTTAAATTTAAATTCTAGCTTCACCAAAATGATTGCAGGTTTAAGATTATGGCAACAAATACATCACACACAGGAAATATCTGACGGAAATATCTGGTCTCTAGATCTGTGGCACGCGATGAACGTTTCGATCGTCCGCCCTCTTGCTGGTAGTTAAGTCGAGCGATGGCAACGGCTGCCTTTTCTCAGCATTGGGCAATCTCTCCAGCTGTTTTCGCATGCTTCCATTTTTCAGTAGATGTCAGTGCTGTTAAAAATAATCGTGACCCCTTTTTTGATGGGAAATGGCGTGCTAAAAAGTGAAGGATTCTCGTGGAGCTATGTCACCCGCAACTATTTTTATAGAAATCAAATGAGAAATAGAAAAATAGAAATCTATTTTTATAGAAATCACTTTTTATAGAAATCAAGTATTCTTCGTGACTGGCAACCATCAAAACGTCAGAGTTTGGTGCTCCCAGAGCGGGATCACTGCGCGTTAAAGGGTTAACAAGATTTTTGGATTTTTCTAAGAACTAACTTTCTAAGTGGAGTACGCGAGTTTTGCATCTACACCCTTCAATTAAACTAAATATATTTATCTGACACTTTTATACATTTCAAACACAGAAAAGAAAAAGCGAAGACTTCCATCTAAATTGTTTAAAGCAGAAGAGTAATTAGCTAATTTAATTCGAAAAATCTAAACTAACAGCTAAAAAAAAGAGCATTCAAAAGCTCATTTACTGAAATGGCGCATTGAAAAAATTAAATCATTTTCTTTAATTGCATTTTAAATCAAATTTGTTTGCTCATGACACCCATTTCATTCCAGAAACAAAAACTGTTAGAGTATTTAAACTTTATTACTTTCTCCCTTTTTTTTTTTCCTTGTGCATAATTATTCTTCTGGAAAGAAAATTATTCTTGTCAGGAGGAATTAATTCTGTTTAATTCCAAAACAAAATACCGTTCATTTTATAGAAGAAAGAATCTAAATGCATATGACACGTTTTCTATTAGCTATAATCTCTGCGCCACCACAAAAGATCTCGTTTCCGTTAGATTTTTATTTTAGCGTAAATAAAGCAAGCCTCGCGAACAATAACCAATTTAAATTTAAAATAATCGAAACAGCTTTCAGAATTAATAAATTTTTCATTTATTTCCATCACGCATATATTTAGTGCGTATATATAATAGTTATATGGATCATGTTGGAAAAGTTTCATTCTTAAAAAATATTGGGTTGGCAACAAAGCAATTGCGTTTTCTTGTATAAAATTCAAGCAAATAAGTTTTCAACAAGTTTTTAATTACAGGTAAGCTATGTCTGAACATACGATTCATATTTGTTACATTTTAAAGTAAGAATTTCACTGGCAGTATTTTTTTTCGTCCATAAAAGATGGTCACCCTCCCCCTTTTTTCGCTTCTATCCTCCTTAGAGGACACTATTAAAAATGTCCTGAAATTAATTTTTAGGTATTCGTGACAGCTGTATTTTACAGAAAGAATTTCACGGATATTTTTATTTTTATTTGAGATCACGCTGGATATGTGAAAAGAACTTTTTGGCCCCTTACCCCCCTAAGATTACGAATTTTGGAAAATGCTCTCTGATCTAGCACTTATGTTAAAGAACTCACGTACGTGCCAAATTTTGCATAATTAACTTCGGTAGTTTTGGCCAGGCGAAATATTGACATACGGAAAAACGCAATTACTTTGTTGCCAACCCAATAGTTTTGACGTTTTGTACTGTATTGCATACTCTTTGAAGATCAGTTTAAAAAAAGTTAAATAAAAAACAGAATTAAAAGCAGATTAAAAAAAAAATTAGACAAAGCTTTTAACCCTTTGACGCGCTAGCTTTTCACATCAATATAGAATACCAACTCGATAGTCTGCCCAACGCTGAAAAAATGCTGCCGGTGTAATCCCTCCATTTAACTACCAACAAAATGGCGTTCGATTCAGAGCTAAAGAAGTTTTATGACACAGCTGGCTGTGCTGTTCTGCCAGACACACAGGACAGCCAGCTGCATCAGAAAACTTCTTTAGCTCTGTGACATCCGGTGGGCAATTCGATCGACCCTGTTGTCGGTAGTTAAATGGATCTATGGCAACGACTGCACCGTTTCAGCTTTGGAAACATTTAACCTTATTTTTTAAGATTAGCAATGAAAGCGCTGAAATGAGGTGGGTTATTTTCACGGCGCAACCACCGAGTGTCTAACATCGGTATTCACCAAACGCCATGACTCCGCGAGTCAGGTAACCTGAATGGCTAGTTTGGCTCTCGGAGATAACGCGACAGATAACATTTGTCAGATGTCATTGTAATCCTTGCATTTGGCATGGTGAATGTCATTTTCTCGGGCAACCATAGAAGTAACTCGCTCTGCTCACGGGTTTAATGCTTGGTGAATATGAACATTAGGGTTAAAGAATCTCTTTCAAAGTTTAGTTTAAAATGGATAGAATTAACAACATGTTGCGTGGAACAAAATTAAATCGAATTTCCCTAAACCATTCTTGAAAGGTTTACATATCTCTAAAACAAACATAATTATTTCGCAATTTATTCTTCTTCTTCAGAATAGCAATGTTTTCAACTCGGTTTTCCCCTCGAGGGATTTTTACAGACGTGAGTTACAAGCGGTAATTTCAAAGAGTTGCGTGCATTTGACAGTAGTTAGTTTACTCATGGAATTAGATTACAATGATATTGAATATCATTTTAAGACGTATTTAATGGAAACTAAGTACGAAAGTATTGTTATTCTTAAAAGAAATACTGATGTATTATTTTTCAGAGGTTTTTTCCTTAAGGCTTTCTTGAACTCAGAATTAACCCTCCAAGCGGCTGAGACGTAAAATCCCGTTCACTTCATTCCAGTTTTCACTGCAATGCATCTATAATTTAAATTATTTATAACACCAAGGTATCATAAAATATATTTCGATATTAAAGATTATAGGTATCTTAGGAGTTAACTTTTTAATAATTACAAATCTTCCTATCGAAATTTTATTTTTTAAATAATTTTAAAGCTGCATGAAATTTTTACCGTGAAAACAACTTTACATTATTTGCCCATTTCCAAGACGCTCAGAGGGTTTTAAAAGAGAAGAAAATGTCATTTTGCTCTTGTATTTATTTTTGCATAAAAGAAATTCGATGTCTTGGATAAGGTTAATAAAGCTGAAAAAAAAAAACGAGTACTTACGTTGAGTAGAGCAATAATTCTTGAAAGATTTTCATATAAATCTGAAAAGGAAAAATTCAGTTTTTACACATATTTAATATTATTAAATAAAGCTTCACATGAAATATTTCCTCTAGAAAGTATACTACTAATGCAGATAATCTGTAATATTGCGTATAAATTTGTTGCACCTTCTAAATATTATGCAGAAAATGAGACAGAAATGAACTTTTCGAATATTATTAAGCTGTTTAGGCACTCCTCAGAGTGCTTGTGTCGAAATCGACAGTACTTTCTTTCATAATTTGTTACAAGCTTCAAATTCATCTTTTACATGGGTTTTCAAGCTTTTAAGCATGTAGAACTCCTGTACTTAATAGGAAATTAGAAATCTGAAAAATATTAGAGAAACACTTGTTAGGGGAAAAATTGCTCTTTTCATAATGATTAGGAGGTTTTTTAATTTTTTAATTTACTTTATTTTATTTAATAATTTAATTTATTTTTTGTTACTCCGTAGATTTGAGGAATGAAATATATCTGCTTTCAACTGGAAAAACTTTTTTGCTGCCATCTTTTTACAAAGCAGATTGCAATTTAATTTTAAAACTGAGTTAAATGAATACCTATTTATTTTACTTTCCGAGCATGTACCGTGTAAGGTGTATGGAGGTGAATAGCAGACGTATAAACATAACACCGGTCAAAAAAAAAAAAATTTGTGGGGGGGGGGGGTTCTGTTTTCATGCTTAAATTATGATTCTACACATTGATTTTCATTTTTAGTTCTTAAAGATTGCTTTTGTCTGATTTACGTCGATAAGTATATTTTAATTTATTTCATAAACGAAAGATGGCAGCACTTTTATTAACTCGAAAGTAAACTGTATTATTATTTGTAACTCTGTAGTATTACTTGTAGTATTATTTGTAGTATTATTTGTATTATTATTATTTGTTTGTATTATTATTTGCTCGTAGGAGCATAAAAGAAATACGAAAAATATTCACTTTTAGACATTAATTTCTTATTATTTTATAATTATATGTTATTGTTTATCACAAATCTTGAATAAAAAAGCCTTTTATATCCAGCAAAAACTTTTCTGATCATAATTTAGAGTGGAATTATAAAAAAAATATGAAATCATTGATTTTTGCCAAAAAATTGAAAAATTGATTTAATTTCTACAAAAGCAAACTTTCATTTAAGAAAATAAATATTTTCCTTAGTTTTGGCTTAGGAGAAACTAAAATTTAACATGTAGAAATCAGACCCAAAAATCGTGTTGACCGGTGATAATTGACTGAAATTAGAATCTTTTCAACCATACAATTATTTGAAAATATTAACTTTAATAATGCTTTAAAATGTTGGGAAAAGAAATTTGTTGAGGAGAAGTAATCTTAAATGTCGTAAATTGTTGTTAAATTAAAGAATTTAAAATAAATCAATAAGACTTATTGAACGATTTATAAATGTCCGAAAGAATTATTTAAAAACGAAGAAAAATACACAATTAAACTAGTGTTATGCAACTGCGCTTTTTTAGAAAACAGAATTTAAAAATAAGCTTTAGAAACATTTATATATAAAATAAAAACTCATGCAATCCTCTTCAAATGACTTAGAAATTCGAGACGTTTATTTCTGAATTTAAAAATATTTAAGCGTTCAAGTATGAATCCAGACTCTTTGATGTATTTTAAAGAAGCATATCTTCCTTTGTGTGGTGCACTATAGATTATTTGCGCATAATGTTTTACAAGAGTGAATAAAAATAATTTATTTTCTTTTGTTTTAAAATGTTTAAATAAAGGAAAACCTGCAAATGTTTCGCATTAAGGTTCCTCGAATATCTTATATCGAGGAAATTTGAAAAATCTTGTTTGACAGTAAATACTATTTATTCACTAAAGTTTTGTGCTGGGAAGGAAAACTAGTGAAAGGGCATATTCTGAAAGAGTATTTGATGATTAGTCGACTGCTGTTAAAGCTCCCCATCTTTTCAAAATCCATAGTTTAATCAAAGGGATAACAAAGATATATATTTTTAGAAACTTTGTTCAAAAGAAAGAAGTCTTCCCAAACATATATATATTATTATAAAATATTTCGAAAAATCAAAATGAATTTTGATTCCATCGTGAACCACCACGATATAGCGTTCGACATGTTTCTAGCTATTCTGAAGACATCATTGAGGTAATACTTTTTCCGTGTTCCAATAGAGGCTTAATTTTAGGGGGCCATCGGAATATTCCTGGTCTTTCATGGTAGGTTTTAGAACCCAAAAGAGATCTGGCCATACGTGCTGAAGGTTTAGTTAGAAAACAAAATGAACTCGAACAGGTAGTGTTTGCTGTCAAGTAAGCAATGCCACCAAAACTTCCATTTAGTTACCAGCTACTGCTCATAAAACATCGATGTGAAAGAAAAACTGAATACACTGCAAGAATGGACACCAACTCCGAAAAAGTGCAGACGTTGTCGCTCGATATAACTACCAGCAACAGGCGAAGGACTCTTAACCCTTTGAGGCGCAACCCTTTCCGAATGCTGAAAAAAGGGCAGCCGTTGCCATCGCTCGACTTAACTACCAGCAAGATGGCGGACGATCGAAACGTCTTTTGACGCAGCTGGCTGTGCTCGGCACAGCCAGCTGAGTCAAAAAGGGATCTCTAGATCTGTGGCACGCGATGAACGTTTCGATCGTCCGCCATATTGCTGGTAGTTAAGTCGTGCGATGGCAACGGCTGCCCTTTTTTCAGCATTGGGCAATCTATCCAGCTGTTCTCGCATTCTTCCATTTTTCAGCAGATGTCAGTGCTGTTAAAAATAATAGTGATCACTTTTTGACGGGAAATGACGTACTAAAAAGTAAAGGATTCTAGTGGAGCTATATGTCACCCGCTACTATTTTTATAGAAATCAAATCTATTCTCCGTGACCAGTCAAAACGTCAGTTCCCAGAGCGGGAACACTGCGCGTTAAAGGGTTAACTGGCTTTTCGGCCGCACAGTGGGGTAGAGGTGGAAAAAAGTCAATTTTTCAAAGTCGCTTTTTCATTGATCAGCTCCACTACTTTTACAGTAAATTACCTGCAGAATCAGCCTGTAGTAATAGTTTTGTGGTTACAGTATTTGTTTAGCATGAAATTAAAGTCGAAACGTGAGCAATTTAATTTTTTAGCTTTTACAAGGAAAAATTTTGAAAAATCTCTTTTTCATAGGTCTTTTCCGAATTTTTTTTAATGATATACATTGTGAGTATAGGTCCTACAGTATCTGTAAAAAATACAAAAGTTAATTTGAAGATGAGTTTCGACATGCAAATCAGTCAAAATTCAGATTTTTGGTGGAATTTGGATTTAGTTATGTGTACAAATCGAGCTTCACCTTCCTTTGGTTTGTTATATTTTTTTTTCTTGAAGTTCTGACCCTAATAAAGGATCTCTGAAAGTTTCAGACCCCTTCTCACCCCTATTCGGTCACAGTAAATTTTTGAATATAGTAATAGGCCCCGCCCGCGTCTCATTCTTTCTGGCAGGAGCACAATCAGTTCCCCGCGTACCCGCGACTCTGTGTTTTTGTTTCATACTTGTTTTGAGGGGGGAAAAGAGCAGGTGATTAATTCAACATGCTTCTGTTTGAACTAGGAAAGCGTATACTGTCATCTGAGTAGACAATAGTAAAAAGTATTCGTTCGTACTGCGACGAATACAGACATTTTCAACATTTTGATGATATCTTCAGATCCAATAATCACTAGTTTAAGACCGCTTCCGAAGAAGAAAATCCTTCCGCTAAGTGATGGGGCAAAGGAATTGTTATTTCTTGAAGGTACCTTAAACTGATGAGTGAAACAATCGAAAAGAAAAAGTGAAAAACAACTTTTTAAAGAATTTTCAAAATTTGTTTTAGATTTATTCTGAAATTTATATAAACTGCTTATTTATTCTCAAATTTATTTAAACTACTTATTTATTCTGATATTTTCCCTGAGTTTTTTAAAATGTTTTATCTATTCTGAGTTGTTTTTTTGGGGGGGAGGGGGAGAGAGATTTATTTTGAAATTAATTTGAACTGATTACTTATTCTGAGATTTATTCCGAAAAGCTTGAGCCATTTATCTTAAATTTATTCTGGAATTTCTCTCTTTGTTTATTCATTCTGATACGAGTGGAGGCAGGCCTTCTTCACTCCAAAAATTTATTTTTTGAATCAATCAGATTTTACCTATACCTGTTTCTTTTAAAAAGTGATAGGTGCTAAAAAATAATAAAGTGATGATATGCACCAGGTAAATCTAGTATTTTCAAATATGAAACTACTTATAGAACAAAAATTCAGACTCAGCAAATTCTGTCTTCAAAAAAGAATGAGTTACTTTTTTAGGACAAGAACTGAAAAACACTTTTTAGCAAAAAAAAAAAAAAAAAAAAAAAAAAAAAAAAAAAAAAAGAGAGAGAGAAAAATGCATAAATGCAATAATTCACCGAGTTTTGGGACGAAGGTAGGTTTCTACAGTGAAACTATCTCAAACTTGTCATAATTTACGCGATTAGGTTTTTTTTCCCGAAATCGGGTGTTTCACCCCACTGTGGGCCGCCCGCTTGGAAGTTCTTTGGTTCTGTGGCACGCGATTGGCGATTCAATCGATCGACCGCCATGTTGCTGATAGTTAAAACAAGCAATGGCTACGGCTTCACTTTTTCAGCGTTGGGCCGTCTATTCAGTTGCTGTTTTATGTCGATGTCATAGAGTGGGTCTCATGGAAATTCTTTCCCGTATTGCTGTGCTCACAATTCTAAATGCGAGACTTCCAGTATTAGACGGGATTATATTACTTAATCACGGCTGTCAGAGAATTTGACTTTTATCGAATATGATTTCAGGCTAATTAAAGATTATTATGTATACGTGAATATGTGAGTACAAAAACTCCTTTTCAGTGGATGGCAGCTTCTAAAAGGTGCCAATATTCAGGAGTTGCTTCAACTTCTGATTCAGATCAAAATTGTGATGGTACCTGGGTCAGAGCTTTACTTCGAGCCCTTAGGAACGAAGCACATAAACCTAACTCTATTTAACAATCTGACTGTAGACCCTTTCTGCAAGAAAATATCTCTCATGTTCTCCTCCAGATTATATATTAAAAAGAAATCTACAAAAGCTCAGTTTGGGATAAATATTTTCTAATAGACGACTGTTAGATGCAAGGAGTTTTTATACTCTTGATAGTAAAGGTTGTGAGGAGGTAGAGTTGGGGAGGATTATGACTTTACAAAGAAATTACGTCCCATGGAAAGCGGTTCTACTAGCATGAAGACTAATTACAGTTCTCCCATAAAATCAGTCATAAAGTTTCTGTTCTGGCAGGTAAAAACAAAACAAATTCACTTAAAGTACTAGCATAAAAACCCCATGAAATCCAAAAAGAAGCTATCTAAACGCACAACCATTTATGTGTAGGGTAGACCGTAGATAGTTATCAGAGCAATCGCACAAAGGGCTTCAGGGCAGAAGTTCGATATTTTCTAATTTTTAAATAAGTTCATTCTTGATGCATGTTCTACATAATGCAAAGGGTCATCAAAAAAAGAGGTTCATTGACCATGCTGTAAGCTATTTGGTAACGGCCAATCTCTCAGATGGAGTGTGTAAAACCCCGTTTGAATATTTAAATTGCATTTTCGGTTGCAGTTCTACCAAAGATACACTTCGCGGAGATCCAAACTTATTAAAAATCAGATTTCATACAAAAAGAAATTCAGTCATCAACACTTTTCAGTTATATTCGTGAATAATTTACAAACATCGCAGAAGGCGTGAATGTACTTGACTTTGCTGCAACATATAATATGCCAAGTACTTTTAATGACTATATGTCATTTTATCGCTCAACACGCTTTATTGAAAAATGTGTCCCAAAAATACGACATAAAAAAGTGACATAAAAGTATGCGACATAATTTTAGATGTATTTAAATACTATTAGTTCACAACAGCTTTAATCTATTGTTACACTATTTCGTAAGCTGTAGAATGTGCTTCACATGTATTTTAATGACTATGTCATTTTATCTCTCACCCCCTTGTCCGAAAAATGCGACATAAAAGAATCCGACATAATTTTACATATATTTAAACACTATTAGTTTACAGCAGCTTTAATCTATTGTTACACTATTTCGTAAGCTGTTGAATATGCATCGCATGTATTTTAGATATATTTAAATACTATTCGTTCACAACAGCTTTAATCTATTGTTACAATATTTCGTAAGCTGTAGCATATGCATCACATATATTTTTGCTGTAAGGGTTGCTGTATTTCGCCTGGTAACCCTATTGGCGAGGTCATCCAGATTGGATAAGAATCCCAGGCTGTTAGGCTTATGTTTAAAATTATTCCTTTTTCCACTTTCACATTTGCTAGACCAGTGCCCGATGCCTTTACACCTTTTACAAGTTATTCTTGATGCATCCTTAATTTTATGTTTCCATGTTTCGTAATTATCTTTATTCAGCGTTTCAATTCGCCAAGTTGTCATCGTCGGTCATACGTTGTCATCGACCCACGTTTGCAATTGCAAGGAAAGATCAGGAAACCCTCCTACTTCCAGTCGATGAAATAAATGTAAAGGAAGAATTAAAGAAAAGGAAAAGGGGCGAGAGATAAAATGACATTGTCCATTAATATCGTTTTAATATGGCAATAATGAAACTAAAAAATTAGGGGGGTTCAGGGGGTCTCCCCCTGACAAGGCTCGAACAGCCGAGTATTTTTATTTTACTGTTGTGTATTTTTGATTAGAAAATAGTGTAAAAATTACGCGAGAAAATAAATGTATCGAATAAAACAACGCTCATATATAGTTTGCGAAGATGTTACATAAGACAGGAATTTAAATGACATCCATATGACACACGAAAATAAAAAAAAGTACGATTCGCCATAAAAATCCCCCTACATTTATAGTCTTCAGAAATTAAATTCTCGAGAGGGTAACATGAATCACAAAATATTTTCTGAAGTGACGTTTCAAAATATATTTACCACAGAGCGCAGAATAAAAGCTAACAACGTGAATATCATCAAGGAACAAATATTTCAGCCCATCTCAATAACCATTCTGTGTGCGGTTCGCTTTCAGAAGCGGGGGAGGAAAGAAAATTTACATTTTTCTTAAGATTTTATTTTCTGCATCTCATGCATATTTCAACAATTTCCTTCAACCCTAGTTTGACAAATGTTCATTTTCGTTCGGATCCGGAACATTAGTGCTTGGCCTCAACCCTCCAAAGTATCCCTGAATTATAATTTAATAGTTCGCCTGCGAGGATTTTTCATACGTAATTGGAGGTAAGAGGTAAGGATGGAAGCAGATAACGGGACGTTTGAACTGTTTATGGTATGAGATGCGGATAGATAATGATAAACTTTGTATATATAAGTTTTATTTTGTTGAACTGTTTTCTGCAAAGGTTATGTTTGAGGATTAATTGCAACTAAGTGCTGAGGACAAACAGTTCATTCGACGATAGAGTTCATAATTCATGTTGGGGAAAAAGAAACAGGCTTTCTACGTATGACAAATTTGTGTAGCCAAACACTAAAGGTGGATTTATTTATCCTTACCAGATCATTTCATCTATGCAAGGTTAAAAAATGATAAAACAACTCTTGCGATTGTAAGTATAGAAATTTTTCGAATTCATGCTATACAGGTATATCAAAGATATCGTTAAAGTTTGTGTTAAATTTTTTTTCCACATTTAAGAAAAAAAAAAACAGGTTTTATTATTACATGAACTAAAAATGGATAGCCAATCAATGCTCGTGAAACTACAGGGTTTGAGAAGTAATATTATTTGAGAGTTTATAAAATTAAATTGTAAAAAAAAATTAAAGGACTGGACAGTAATGTCGTTTTTTCCCCATAAAATAAAAAATAAATAAATTTGTAAAACCTTTTCTATTACAAGCAAGCTGTACCTAAACGCAGGATTTATATTTGTTACATACTGAAGCAAAAATTTTGTTGATAGTACATTCTTTTTCATAAAAAAATGGCCACTGTACCGATTTTTACGCGTCTACCCACCTTGAAAGCCAATATTCAAAATGTTTTGAAATTGATTTTTAGGTATGCTTGAGTGCTGTATCTTACTGCAAGAATTTTATGGATAGATCTTTTTTCTTATTTGGAATCACTTGGGATATTTGAAAAGAACGTTTTGGCCCTCTACCGTTACAGGTTACGAATTTCGGAAAATGCTGCTCAGTGTGGCACCTATGTGAAAAATATTCACATCCCGAATTTCGTTATTAGCTTCCCTTAGTACGTTTTTGCTGTAAAGTCACTCAAATGCCAAATTAGGTATGCGGCATACAGAAAACAATACACACAAAATAATCTTGAGAGAAGGCTTTCTATTATGCTTTTTGTAAAAGGTTTGTACTTCAGAATCTTAGATATTGATTCTATAGAAATAGAATAATTAATGAAATCAATATTTTATGCGAAAACAAAATTATTTAATGGCAACAGTGCGAAATTTCGGAAGTAGAACATAGGATGACTTAAATGTTTTTAAAATTATGAGGTCTGAATAATATTCCTAAAGAAAGATTTAAATGAACTCCTTTTTATAAAACTCATGTAATTTATGAGATCAGGATTAAAAAATAAACAAATTATTTCCGTGTCTCGGAAAAAAAAAATTCTCGTTTCTGAAATTGTATTATGACTGAGTAAAAACATGGTAATTTTCAGAAAAAGATTTTACGTAGAATATTATGCTCATGTTAGAGCAAATTCTGCATTTCGATTCCGAAAGTTTAAAATAGAACTTGCCAATGGTCTACAACTTGTGAACAGGCATTTTGAAAGTTTTCATGCGTATGACGTGAATTGCTCACGTATTGAAGTGGCCAAAGAACCGTCCGCCTTGTACGTTATTTCTTCACTAGACTTTTTATAGTAAATTAGAAAAAGTATTCCAAGACTTTTTTTAAACGGCATACGAGTTCGAACATAAAAAATGTTCATTTGAAAAATTTTGTCTTAGATTCGCTTCCTTATTTTGTATTTTATTATCAAATTTATATAGTAACATAGAAAAAAGGCAATGCAGTGTTATTTTCAGTATTAATCCATTTGCATCATTAGCGTATATATGCGGTCAATTTTTTTTGGGCACAATCACCGTAGCATAGACAGTGCGCCCGCTGAAGTCCGTTGTCATCACGATAATTTCTGAACGGCAAGAGCTATACTCATAAAAGGAGTCCAGATGTAGTAAAGTTGCCATGAGCTGCGCAAGAAAACCGCTTAAAGCGCCACCTGGCGTCTAAATTTGGAGTTAGTGTTCTTATCCCAAAAAGTACTAGCTTCGGGGGAAAAAGTCAGTTACACGAGGTTGTTCGCCATCATCGATTTATAAAGAAAATATATACCTTGTCCCCATCGATGTGCACTATAATGCTACGAATGGAGGTCATAAAACGCATATTTTTATAGTCAAGTTTGTCCCAAACTTCACTTGCCTGATATTATTATCTTTCATGTTCAAAGTGTTTTCCGACAGCAAAACATACATTTGGACTCTGGTCTGCGATTTCCGCTGCAAATTGTACAAAATGACTTGTGGCAAATAATACGCTTTTATCCCTAGCATTTAATGTTTTCTAACATCAGTGTACACAAGGTCTTTACTCTTACTAAATCGGTGATGCTGAACAACCTTGTAATTGACTTTTTTTTCCAGTGTCTCGTATCCGTTTTTGAGAAAAGAATGCTAATTCCGAATTTAACCACCAGGTGGCATTTTAAGCTGATTTCTTCTGTAGCACATGGATTTTTTACTGCACTGGTGTTCAAAACTTAAGCAACAGGTGTCCTTTATGCCATAATTCCACGAGAAATCCTCTGAGGTCCAACATTACGTATTTAAACGTTTATAGTTGCGCAATGCTGGCTGTGCGGCACAGCCTGCTGTCGTCAAAAAAGGGTCTCTCGATCTGTGGCACGCGATGAACGTTTCGATCGTCCGCCATCTTGCGGGTCGTTAAGTCGAGCGATGGCAACGGATGCCCTTTTTTCAGCATTGGGAAAGGGTTGCGCCTCAAAGGGTTAATGGCTGCCGCAGCATTTTAATTTGCTTCCGCACTGCCAAATTCCAAGACCAAGTGATCTCCACTCTTTTATTTCAAAACATCCCTTCCGAAAAATGCATTACGGCATCTCCGCAAACTTTGCATAAGATATTCAGACATCCATCGTTTTTCTGAAATGCGTATTTCGTTCTCTTCCACTGCGGAGTTTGAATTTTAAATGCGTATAGTTTACATTTCGTGTGTCTGGAGCGAGGGCATTCTGCAATTTGTCATGCATCTCTTTCCCATCAGAATTTCAGAACAAGCGATTTGTTTGAGCTTCCCAACGATCTGCTAACACACTGACAAAATGTGAACCTCGGACCGCTGCGATATGCAAATATCGATGAGAGAGCTCATTGCTCGTGAAAGGAGGAAGAGAAACATATGCGAAATGTATGTGATGCGAGATGATTTGTTTCATATTCTGTTTTGGAAAACGTTCGTTTTTAAAAAAAAAAGTTCCGTTTTGTTTTACAAAATTGAAATTCATCGCAGTTGCCTGCCCCGGAGCAGTGATAAAATTAGCAGTGGGAATATCTATGAGGAAAAATTTCTAAGCACAGGATTGCGTACCTCCATATCTGTCCTTTATACAGAATTTTTTCTTTTAAACATCGTTTTAAGTTACAATAAAAATATGAATTCGTGAACTCACTAAAATAACAGGAATTTCTTATACAGCAGTCAGAAAGTCAGAAACGTGACGTCACAAATTAAAAATTGCATGGGATTAAAGAACGCGAAATTTACGTCATACGAATCAAAGTAAATTCGAAATTTGTGCGATTCCAAATAGCTTCTCGAGATGACACAGTTTGACGTTTTTTACGAGATTAAATAAAACAGTTTTCTTCTGCTGAATCACGGATTAAATATTTAAACTCAGAACTTAACATTAGTTGTTACTATTTTTACACGTGCATGATCTTTTAATTGTTTGAGTAATGTAATGGCAACATTACATTATGAATTTTGAAAATAGAAGACTTGTTACGATAATATGGATTAAACTACAATATACACTGTTAATAAATATTTCGTGAAATTAAAAGTGCTCCTTTTATTTATACTTTTTCAACGGAAGCCTTCGAACTAAGTAAACGATACGTAATCCTTCGTTAATAAATCCAGCTGAAGTTTCAACGGAAGAGACCACCTGAACATTTTCGCTTTTACGGAAAATAGCATACTTATTCAGGAAATGAAACTGTGGAAGTTAGACCTGCTATATCCAAAGGAGTTTCTATTAAAAGCAGGTCTGTAGTGATTTAAATCACTGATTTATTCAGCAAAATGCAATCAGCGCATTAAAAAAATGTTTCCAGGTTATTCGAATGAAAGGAAATTAAGAAGAAATAACGAAAAGAATGTAATAATATTCAAGTATTTAAGAAATGTTTGGATTCTTCTCTCATTTAGGGGCGGAACAAATAAAGAAATAAAAATGTGAATGAAGCATATTTTGTTTTTTGAAAACGAAAAAAAATCCTCTCTTCATTGTGAAGATTTTGGTTTTATTTGAAAATTTACTTCACTTTCATTTATGTAGATGCCATTTTACTTTCTTCATCTTGATGATTTGGTTGTTGTATTAGCTGTATTCTTAGTTCTGTAGTGTTAATTCCGTGCTCCCAAGCTAAAATGGCTATTTTTGAATTAATATATTTTTTAAGCAGATCATTTAAAGAAAATTTCACGTTTAATGCCTTACAATTCTATGACAATACTAAAATTTTCTTTATAAGCATGTATTTAACTTTATAAAGGTCTCACGCATGTGGAAAATGATAACAGAGCATTGTGGTAGTAAGTTTTAGTAAGTAGATTTGTTGATGATTTAATAAAAACGATTTTAGTTATAATTGAACCAATTGGTATGGGGAAGTTCCATAAAATATTTTATCAACCGCATTTATTATAAAGTTAAAATAAGTCAATAGTTCTGTTCTATTTATAGCTGAAAGCTGATTATTGTCTCCAAATAATACTAGCTTATGTACTCATGCGTTTATTTAAGAAAAAATTAAATAGAGCGTAGTCTTAAACAAAATATTATACAACATAAAGGAAAGAAAGAATCTATTTCTTATCAATTTGACTTTTGTAAAAATTAAACCTCCAAAGTAATCGTACCATCAGTGTAATAACTCGTCCGATTTCTTACTATAATATGAACATCATATGCTGTAAATAGGTTTTCTTACTTATAGTCAATAGACATCAAAGTTAAAAAAAATAAATTAAAAAGTATGTAACATAACAACGCACTCAAAGTTTAGTTTGAAACTGTTCATAAGAAAAACAGAAACAACAGAAAATTAACAAATTTTATTACGTACCAAAATTTATTATCTCAAGAAAATGATTTTGCGAAGAAAAGTATCACTAACTAGCAACATTTTATTTATTGATTCAGTATTTATTCTCCCAGACATTTGTTATCTCGGTGCAAAATGTAGGAAGAAGCCATCATAAAACTATCATGAAACATTATCTTTCATAAAAAGACCTCATAAAATGTAGATCTATAAGCCGTTGTAAGATAATGTAAATTTTACATATGTTTATCACATATAAAAGACGTTTATTTCTTTTTGTATGTCTATAAACATTTAACGATGAAAGCATTCGCATGTTTTGATACGCATTCGTGCTGCTCTGAAATCACAGAAATGCTGCATTTATTTTTGCATTTGTGCTGGAATATTTTCAGTACGGAAATTTATGATTGAACAGTTCATGTTTATGCGCTCACCTCTCGAAATTTTTTACTCCAATAACTCAAATTTATCATAGTCAGTTATCAAATAAAATCTTTTATCACCGGAAAATATCTCTCTATATAATAAATTCGATTGAATAAAGTTACAATCGCTTCATAGAAATTTAAACTACAGGGACGGCCAAAGAAGAAAAACTCTAAGAGATATTGTTAGGCTTGTAAGGGATTTAAGGAAATTAGCTAGCAGTACAAGCAGGCTTATTTTTTAGACACCAAGGCTTGGAACAGACGCTTAAATGGGATCCCCTTCAGGTAGGGATTTAAGCCTCTTGAACCCAGATTTAACTTGCTTCCACCTTTAGTAGCATACACTCAAACCTAGAGATTCCTTTCCAGCACCTCTTCTTTGAATGCCAACTTCTTATCTTAGCGTGACATAATAAGTGAGATGTTAAACTTGTATTCAAGATTTCTTTCAAGGTTTTAAGAAAGATTCTGGGCGTATAGCGAGTTTGTGACGGTCGATAATCAGGGTAATCTGTGCATATCGTTTGCAGTTATCGCAATAGAATAGAGCCCGATTAGAAAAGGAAGCATTCATGTTTTAACTGTATGAAGTAGAACAAAAATGACAACAATCTGAAGGCTTCAGTTAGGTAGAAAAGGCCAAGCACTTTTTACAGTACAGGGAATTCTCCTACTTTCAATAACAAGAGCCTATCGAACCGTCTCGACCCAAGCTCTCTGTGTAATGGCTGGGAATACACCCTTAGTTACAGGCTATCAAAGCTCGAGAATGATTCGAGCTAGACTCCAAAACATCATCAGATCTTCTTCAAACAGAATCGATTGCAACCAAGATCCCAATTACCCCAATATTTCAAGATGGGTTCTCCATCCAGCCCAATAAAAAAAAAGGAAAAACGAGACGTTAGGAAAAACGTTTGCTACAAACACAGTAACACAAGTAACAACTGTAAGTCTGCAACTGTATGCAGATGGTTCGAAGGCCAATGGTAATACAGTAGCAGTTTCTGCGTCCTAAGAGATGCTATTAAAGTACATAAAATCACTTCTGTCGGATGGCAGATCAAACAGAACTGATTGTACGGCTAAAACTACCATATGCCACATAAAAACTTACTTTGATGTCCAGGGAAATAAAAGAGGGGATGTGCTGATAAAAAACGTAGACATGAAATCAGCGCCATCCTTCTTAACAGACCTTCAAGCCAATTCTGTAAAGTTGCCTTCCTGAACACCTGAAAAAAAGTTCTCTTCTTTCTCTGACAAAGGTATTCACACTTACCGCCTTATCAGAACCTTATTTCAGCATGACCACTCCCTAACCTGGGAATTACCAGCCTTCCTCTCTAGTCATGGCCGTTCCCAGGCTATGTTCACAAGTTACACAGACACTCTACAGCACATGTGGGCAACCGCCGGCACGCGGGCCGGATGTGGCCCTCCACGACTTTTGATTCGGCTGGCAGAATATATTAGAATCAGAATCCTTTATAAATCCATATAAACCATTCAAAATCCTATAGAAATCCCAATTATATGGTCCGCGACGTCGCTAACATCCTAAAGTTTGGCCCGCGACTTCTCTAACATCCTAAAGTTTGGCCCACGACTTCTCTAACATCCTAAAGTTTGGCCCGTAACTTTTCAAAGGTTGCCCATACCTGCTCTACAGGTTTGTGCATTTTGTGATGCAGAGGGCACTGCAGTACACTATTTATTTGGTTATGACAACATCATCGTGAATGCCCTCTGGAAGATCACTCCCCAGCGTGGACTAAAAACTTACTAAAAAATGAAAGTGCGCGCCAAAAACTGGTAAAAATATTGCAGATGCTACGAGCAATGAACCTGTACAGATCGTAAAGTTTCTTCTCAATGTAAATCAATGTAATGTTGGCGACCCTGTGAGGCTGTAGTACAACGTACGATATTTTGCAATAACTTTTCTTTCTTTCGTTTATAAAAAATTCAATTCTGCAGCTGTCGCTAACAGATTCAAGGCCCAGTTTTCGTGGCTGTGTGGCAATGTTCATAAGAACATTCTTTTTTTGTTTTTCGTATCATTTTTCTTTTCCGTACGGCGAATTCTGTACCCTTTTGCATAATAAAGAATGCACAGTATGCACTAAATATGCACTGAGTTTTATTTCTCCAATCATATATATTTTATATTGATGATGGAGTTGTTTTGAGAATACGAAAGTTCTTTTGACATTGCAGTTTTGTAATTTAAAAATTTCAGGCACTTCAACTTTTTTTTATACAGTTATTTATTCACTCTTTAATGTATATGACGGAAAGAAAAAGTGTCTTAATTTAATGGAGAAACAAAAAAAGAACACTTAAAACGCAACACTTTCAAACATTTATTTCTTTAATTTGTCTTAAGAGATGACAATAGCTGTTCAGTTTTATTTTAACTGAAAGAATAAACTAATTGAAGCGTTACCAAACAATTTGTCAAGATGAAAAACATTTATTTTTTTCTAATTACAAGAAAGAAAAGATGCGATGCTTTATTAGCTTGTTTCAAGAAATGACATTTAAAAAAATAAAGCAATAAAAAGGACAATATAGTTAAACTAATCTGTTAGATTAATTTAATGTTATTTTATGTTCTTAAACTTCACACTTTGAATTTAGAAACAGTATTAGTTGTAATTACAATCTGTATTAAGGCAATTTTTTTTCAGAAACAATGCAACTTCTGACTAAATTTAAAAAAGATAAACTTAGACCTATATAAAAAATAATGCTTTTTTACCAGCTATACCACACATTCTAGCAACTAATAAAAAGTTTTCTTTGTCAAAGATAGTTTCTTTTTAAGAACAGCTACAGCTTAAAAAAAATAGAACTATCATAAATAATTTCGAAAAAGACCGTACTGGGGATTTTCCTACAACGTCTGCAAACTCCATACTTTCACGTAGTGGACTAAATTCTAATTTTACTTTGAATAATTTTTTAATTAAAGAAAAAAAGCTATGGTATTTCCAATGGGTCTTGAAGAAAAATTGTTGCAAAGTGTGGTGGCATTAGACATAGAGAAACAAGTAGAACTTTTTTTTGAATCAACAACTTTTATGGATAATAATTGCATCGGTCATTTCAGATACCATACAAGTCCATTTTTTTTTTCAAATACAGTCATATGCAGTTTTTAAATAAAATTTTTATGTAATTAAAAAAAAATAAACGTATTACATACACTTTAATCATTAAAATAAACACTTACAAATCCTTGAAAATCCAACTATAGTGCAATTTTTATGGTTTTCTGAAAACTTGTGGCTTATGTGGTTTCTGAAATCATCAATTCAATTAATTGCAAGAAGAACTAAATTTACAGATTTTTAACTCTTTCCCATTAAATGAGAGTTAAAAATACTGAAGTACAATTGATTTGTGTATTAAGATATTTCTTTTTGTATATTGTAGTATAAGCGAATAACTGATGTATTGTAAAACTTAATAGTTAACTAATACTTCAATACATTTTGTAGAGTGATAATTATTCGGTGTATTAAAACAGCGTTTTTGACCCTACATTGGTAAAAGATTCTAAATCTGCTATAAGTTTGTCGCTGTATTTTTGTGACACCCTGTATAGCAAGACGAAATAGGCCTGTCTCGCCTCGCATAGCTACTGCAAATCTCTGTCTCGTCTCGCATCCATTTTAGTCATTCTAAGTTACATGAAAAGCACAGAATGACGGACAAGACGGTATAGCTCCATTATTTATGTATTTCCACAATTACTGGAATACTAAGAATCGATAATCTTCTATTAATTGCAAATTATAAAATGTTGCACTTTAAAAAAGTAAAATTCATAAAAAATATTTCCATTACTGACTGACAGTTTCCATTATAATTTTTGAGCGAAGAAAATTTCTTTGTTGTTTTGACTGTTTCTAGGGATTCTTTAAATGCATCTAAAATATATCCTTTAAAAGACAGCGGTATAAAAATTTTCCTGTTTGAAAAAGCACAAAAGAAAAAATAAAGTTGCAGCAATAACAAAAAGGAATGTGTTTGTATGTTTCGTTTTTTCCTAACTATCTCAATTCAGCCTGGGGATAAAATTTTTGTAAGCCCTTTAGCTACTTATGGAAATTTACGGCATTCAGCGATTGAGTAAATTTTAGCTGCTTTGCGCCATTTTTCCGCAAATATATTTTTCTCTAAGTAAGCCCTTTAGGTTGCTTGCATTGTGGAGAAAGGAAAACTATTATATTTTTGGAAAAATTCAGCTCTTTCTTTTAGCAACCTTTTGTTTTTTCAAAGGTGAATTTTTCAAAATAGAAAATAAAAAATGAAAATGGAAGGTTAAAATTTTCCTAAGATCACGGGGATAACGTCACAACGTCAGCTGTCAAATAAAGATATATCTAACTTGATCCTTCGTATTTTAGGCCTTTTCATACTTTTGCTCGTATCATTGGGTTCAAATATTAAAGGTAAAAAGAGTACCATGAAAAGTGGATAAATTTTTTAATATTGTTTCGTTGTAAGACAAATGCTGAAGAAATTGGAGAACTTTAGTTTATGAAAGGTGCATGTAAAAAGTAGCGTAGTTTGGTTCATGAGAACTGTAGATAACATATCAGAAATACAGAGATTATTACGTTCTTCTTGATATTTTTTTACTCCCATAATAAATATAATCATCGTTAGCAGAAGGAGGAACTTCTGAATATTGATATCCCTCTGCAATTGCTAGCGGTAGCTGCAAAATTATGAAATAAACTTTTTGTGCGCGTTTGAGCCACACATTCCGTTTGAAACACAGTATTCTTTTTTACTCGTGTGACAAGCTCGCAGTCCTCTGATCTTGTAAAAGTGGTGCATAACCTGTTTAAAGCAAGCAGAATATCTTTCAAACAAAAAAAAAAGATGTTAGCATAACGCTGTTTCGAAACATTTTGCTATTTAGCATTTAAAATATTGTTTCAAACGCATGTTTAAAAAGTGAGGTAACAAGACTTTTCAAGGCTGCATATATTCCCCAAGCGATTGAAATTTCATATCTAGGTGCAAAAGACGACCATAGCAGTTAAATGCCACTAGATATCACGTGGTTTGCTACAGTGCTTCTAGTGAAACATATTAGAACATCCTCTCTACAGCTTGGATCTCGCACCCAGTGATTTCTATCCTTTCGGAGGCAAAAATGGGCGCAATGACGAATACGTGGTCAGCCATTGAAATGCGAAATGTAATAGAATTTTTGTGGCTAAGGTAAACCTCCCTAGCAGAAATCCATGGTCAACTTGTGGAAAGGCCCTCATGCTGCATGACAACGTCCGTTCGCACACGGCCACTATTATACGTGACTGACTACAGCGCTACTGATGGAACGTACTGGAATATTCTCCCTACCGGATTTCGCAACCGGTAACTTCTATCTTTTCGCTGGAAGAAACAGCTGACAGGACTGTTGAATATTTTGTAAACAAAGGCAATGGTTATGCAGCGCTGCAATCGCCACCACTTTAAATCTACCTTCCTTCTCAGAAGTCCGAACACGCTTTCAAGCAGTGAGAATTCATTCTGTCAATAAGTGCTTCTTATTCCACATTAACTAATACTACTTATTAGAAATATATATATATATGAGCATAGTGCAGTATTAGGATATATCTGTGCTCTCTTACAAGAAAGGTACTTCGAAACCGATGCCGCAGTTCATGACAATGTCGTCGGTAAGATGGACTATTCAAATGCTTCGATGTCTGCCGAAGCCATGTAGAAAAATAACCGGTACTACTTGGTACCGGTTATTTTTAGCATTATTATTCATATTTATTATTATTCGCAGAGTATTTTCTCTGCGAATTTTTTGAATTTTTGTTAAAGGACTTCAATAACCTCGTTTTTTAAAAGCTCATCTAATATTTGTGATAAAGACAAAAGCGTGAGGACGAGCGAATTCTTGTGAATGAGATCTTAGTGACACTGGTCAAAGCAAAAGAGCTTTATTTAAGCTGAAAGAGAATGGAAGACCTGTCTCTAAGCGGGAGATTTAAAAATATTTTATTGCTTCTGATTGTTGGAATTCTAATAATTTTATTCAATTTTCTAATGCTGAGATCTCGTGCATTTCTCATTCTTCGTCCTATCTGGACTTATTGGAAAGTTTCATCATAACCCAGCACTTGACGTGTCTTGGGAACGACAACTCCTCCATTTCTTTCATTCATTTCTACTTGGAAACAGTTCTTGAAAGTCTCTATTTTCTTTAATCATTTTTTGTTTGTTTGTTTTCCTAATATGTGTGTTTTAATGTATATATATAACAATTAAAGAATTAAAATAAATAAATGTGGAAAAAACACACATAAAAGGTTACTTCAAGGCGTAACGATCGTTCCGAACGAAAATTCGTTCGGTCTTCTTCAGACAAACCCTTCCGTCAAACAGAGACGGAAGGGTATTTATTTAATTGACGTATAACGTATTAACGTATTTATTTTATCTTATAACACCAGTTTTTTGAGTGTTTATTTTCAATTAAAGAATTAGTTTAGTTCTGTTTCCTTGTTATTAGAAACAGAAATTGTGTTGTTCATGTACTATTTCTTTTAACTTACTCATTGTTATAATTAATATTATTTTATATTTCTATATTTTTGTTCATTTTACTGTTTAATTATATGTTTTTATTTTTATTGTTAACTTACTATCCTATTTTTAATGATTCTCCCTCCCCACCTAGTCAGCTTTTATTTATTTATTTATTTTTTAACTAGTTCTAACTTTTAAAATGTCAGCTTGACTTTTTTTTTTTAACTTTAAGTTCTAAGCTTTCTTCTGTGCGGATGGTAGAGCTTTTTGGTTATGAGGAAAGGTTGACTTTTTGTACTTCCTCAAACACTCTATAGTATCTGTTCCTTTTACGCGTGCTAAACAAGTTGATAGAGAAAGCCGCGTACGGGCAAATAAGTACGTTTAGTACCAAAAGGTACTTAACTCACTATCGCCTTTTTACTAATTCTCTTCCCCCCCCCCCCCCCCGCACTAAACTTTTACTTTATTTTATTTTAAACTTTTTCTAGTTTTTTTTTTTTTAATGGTAACTTGACTTTTGCTTTCCTTTAAGTTCTAACCTTCCTTTCTGCGTAGATGATAGAACTGTTTGAATATGAGGTAAGGTTGAATTTTTGTACCCCTCAAACAATCGTACTGTAGTATATGATCCTTTTACGCGTGCTAAACAAATTTATAGAGAAAGCCACGTAAGAGCAGGTAGAGAAATACTGACTCATTTGTGATTTTTCAAAAGGTCTTAGGGTTGTGGTCCGAAAAAACAAAATCTGCTTCACGGTCTTGGTATACAAATTAAGATAAACTAATTGCTACTGGGACTCGGAAAAATTCGGGATGATTCTTCATGAGTTGCACTACGCTATGTAGTAAACGTAAGAAACTGTGTCTTTTACCAAACTTCAAGAAAATAATTTTAAACATGAAACTGAAGAGCAAAAATTTTCAGGTGGATGCATTTTGCAAGATTTTCGATTTCTAAGAATTTTTAAAAGACAGTTTCGTTACTGATATAGCTTCATCCTTTACTAGTTTTGCAGTTTTATAATTTTATCGCTTATCGAAGTGTTATAATAAAGCTTATGAAAATATATAAAAAAAAATTTTGAAGTCTCAAAAATAATTTAATTTTTTTTTATGTAGTGTTTTTATGTTTTTATCACATTATTTTTTTCAAACTACTTTTGAATATTTCACCCAGACAAAATAGACCCAAGTTTTGCAGACTTTTTCACTGGTGGAGGGTTTTGGAGGAGCATCTTGTGTAAATTGGAGACTTGTGAATTGGAGCTGGAACAACAAAATATTTGTTAGCGGAGTTCTCTTTTCGTCTTCACAACGAGCACTTTCAAATCGAGAAAGTCTGAAGAAGACCAATAGATAATCACAAAACATATATATATATATATATATGTAATGTATAAAAAGGTAATTTGGGTTTTACTAGTTTGGGTATTGTTCAAGCGGGTACTTTCACTGTAAGTTTTGCTTTCCTGTCATACTTGCCACGCGCGCTCTGGAGCTATGTTTTATTTATTTTGTTATTTGTCAGACATCAGGCCGTCGATTCTGAGTTCTTTAGATGTACACGTGTCCCCACGCCCTTGTAGCCCCGGATGCGGGTCATGTTGGTCAATGTGTGTGGTTCGATCAGAGATAAGAGAGAGGCGGAGTTATGTCTTCGCAAACCACGTGGTGTGGTAGGCGTAAATACTCCCGCACATCGAAAATCGGGGGACTTCTGCCACTGGAACTGCTGAATGAGTCCACGCTGATTCTTGTACCCGTCTCCCCTCCCCTCTTCTCATTCTAAATTGTAACTTAAATGTAATGTTCAATAAACCATATTACCTGCCTTAACTCTGAAACTTTACTTGAAATATCTGACGTCTCATATATATATATATTTCTTTTTGCAAATTACATTTCTAGTTAAAAGCAAAATACAAAAATGAACACACGAGAATAATCATACCTCATGCAGATTTTTTCATTCAGTAAAAATGTGATCCGAGCTACTCTGTATGAGCCTCCAATTTCTTCGTCCATAAAGATTAAAAAGAAAATGAAAAGATTGTTGCCATTCAACACTCAAGAGGATTAAAAAACGTTAAACCAAAGTATACATTAATATTACTTTCGTAAATGCAACAGCACTTCAACTGATGTATGACAAAATAATTTATTTTACTCAATGCACAAAATAAACTGATACAAGTAACGATAACAACTCTCCTTATTTGTAAAAAAAAAATTAGATTTTTCGCATAAGAGCGAGCTTAATTAAGAAATTTTGTTGCTTCAACCCTTCTATTTTTCAGGAATGAAATTTCTGCTGCGATAGAAGATTTGAAAAAGAGGAAAGCCATAAAAGCCTGATGAAGGAAGGGATTGCTGCTTAAGAGGGAGGAAAAGGCTTACGGAGGGGGAAAAAAAAAGGGAGAATTGGAAGTGACGGGAAAAATCTGCAACAGAAAACAGGATGGGATGGTAAAAGTATCTTGAGTGAAAAATAAAACCCTCACTTTCGCTGATTAAGTTCTTTGTGAAATAAGTTTCGATGATTCTTATCCTTGGAGCTTATTGATTTGGCTTTGGAGTGTGGTAAAGGAATTATGATTATAGAGAAGAAAAAATATATAATAACCCTTCGAAAGATAGAAACATGAGTGTTGTTGACAGTTATAAAAAATAATAATTTTAAGTCGAACGTCTGGAAACACAGTTGTTTTATCAGTTGGCTAATTATTATATTTTTAGTTAACCCTTTAACGCGCAGTGTTCCCGCTCTGGGAACACCCAACTCGGACGTTTTGACTGTTGCCAGTCACGAAGAATAGATTGGATTTCTATAAAAATAGTGGCGGGTGAATGAGCTCCAAGAGAATCCTTTACTTTTGAGCACGTCATTTCCCGTAACAAAAATGGTCACGATTCTTTTTAACAGCACTGACATCTGCTGAAAAATGGAAGAGTGCGAGAACAGCCGGATAGATTGCCCAATGCTGAAAAAAAGGCAGCACAGACAGCTGTCGTCAAAAGAGGGTCTCTTAGATCTGTGGCACGCGATGAACGTTTCGATCGTCCGAAATCTTGCTGGTAGTTAAGTCGAGCGATGGCCACGGCTGCCCTTTTTTCAGCATTGGGAAAGGGTTGCGCCTCAAAGGGTTAACTAAAAGGATTCTGCATTCGATTCCCGACCTATCATGGAGCACCACTGTGTACATTCTATGCGTGCGTGCACCTTCAGACCGTGGCTCTGAAACTCCTCCAGCCGGTCCAGTATTTAGAAGTTTTCCACATTTTGACAAGGAGGAATTATCCAAGAAGAGCGTGATCTTGAATAACTTTCAACCTTATATTTGAAGTAATCCGCTCTTTTCACACATTCGGGTATTTTCACTGTACGTCCACACTAAATTGCGTCATGACGGATAAAAACTTAAGGGTATGTATGATTTACGAAGCTAAAGCTCTCAAACCGTCTCAGATTTGTGCAACCCTACCGGACTTCGTGGCATCCGCTATGGGTAAAAATGTACTCTGGGTAATTTGAAAGATCTATTGCCACACATGTGAAGGAAGCAAAATGAAAATTAAATGAAATAGCATAAAAAATTCGAGTATCTTTTAAGTATCAGTATGCTAATATTCTATTTGTTTCAATTTATAAATTTTTTACGAGTCAAAAAATGCTAGAAATGACTTTATTCTAGAAATTAACAACTTAAGTGGCAGCAATGCATTCTGTTTTTATTACTATAAGTAAGGATTATTTTACTGTCAGGAGATAGTTTAAATAATATCGCTAATGTTAATTTAGTAAATAGCTCGTGCAGAAAATGATCAGATCAAAAATGACTCTTAGCAGAAAAAGCACTCTTCGTTATTGGATTGATTTAGAACATTTTTCAATTATTATGATACACGGCATTGAATTTTAATTCATACCCTTTTTTTCAAAACATCTTTTACTGTCGTTATTGTCATTTTTTGATGTGTGCCATTTTTTAAGAAGCTCCTCGTTTTCTAATGAGGATATGAAGAATTGCATAAATATTTGGGAAAGCTGCAAACTAAATGACACATTCGGTAACGTGAGCTTCCGATGAACAATCTAGATTATCAAACAAATTTTTCTATCTATACTCTTAATTGATTATCTACCTATCTTAGAAGACAGAAAATCTCCTTGTTCAAAGGTTGATGCTGTTTAACAGAAAGAGTGTTTTCAAAGTCTAAGAACTATTCCATCATAATGTTGCATGAGCGTGCTTGTAAAATCTGCGTGCTCTAATGCTTAAACGAGCTAATTTCAACTTACATGATTCGCATTTAGATATTTTTAAAGGATTCGTTTTGAATATTCACCTTTGGAAATGGCGCTTTATTAATCAAATGTTCTTAATTATTTTTTAAGACTTTTACAAGGCGTCATTGGAAAGTAAGTTCCGTTTAGAAAAAATAAATTTTCAAGCCAATTTTATTTTTACAAGAAAGAGCACACCTTAAACTATTTTTCTACACAGTTGCCGCCAATGTTCAAACACTTGTCATAGCGGGTTACCCCAGCTTTTCTATACCTTCTTCATAGAAACTTCCCGCCAATAACGACGATAACCACGACTCCCCAGCATTTTTCATTTTATCGTCGGATTCAAAGAGCTTACCGCCTAGCTCGCGCTTCATATCCGGGAGCTAGTGGTAGTCGGACAGCACCAAGTCCCGGCTGTACGGCGGGTGATCGAACTGCTCCCAACGAAATTGTCGAATCATCTTTTGAGTGTCACCGGCAGTATAGCATTGTCATGTAGCAACATAATTCCTTTAGTGAGCATTCCTCTACGTTTGTTTTGAATTGCACGCCGTGGTTATTGTCGTTGGCGGGAAGTTTCTATGAAGAAGGTATAGAAAAGCCGGCAACCCACAACGACAAGTGATTGAAAATTGATATAAAGAAAAATAGTTTAAGGCATGCTCTTTCATGCAAAAATAAAGTTGGCTTGAAAAAAAATTTTTTTTACTAACTTTTTTTCAAACGGAACTTGCTTTCCGAATGCGCCTCGTATGAAGTAGTCACACATCTGCTTTATAATCTGAAAAATGTAACTCCTGTTAAAATTAAATTTAAAAATAACTAATTTTGTTTTGAACATGCTAAGATACAATATACTTAATGCAATCGTGTATAAAATTCATCAAAAGAAAGTTAAGTTTAATATATGTTTAACGTTAGCGCATTGGTTTCACATTCTCAATAATACACAGTAAGTAAAGTTAGCTTTTTTTAAGTAGTATTTTTGTAGAAGTACGATATAATTTTGTACTGTCGTTTTATTCATCACTGTTAGTTATTAAAATGCATTCTACATCTAGAAATTTTATTGTCTGAAAATTTCCGTAATTCAGAATTGCTTTCGTCCGAGTGATTCCGAAGTAAAAGAGTTGTAATGCATAATAATTCAAAAAAGTGGATTTATTTGACAATGTAGTGGGAAACAGGGCAAATTAATCTTGGGCAACTAATTTTGAATTTTCTGTGTAGTTTATAGTTACACATAACAAAACTCTCAGTTGTAAGTATTATATTAGAATCAAAAGAAAAAATACTGTTTAAAAATTCACAAATCTTCTCTGAAAATCTCACTGCATAATATCGCATTAACCCTTTGAAGAGCAACCATTTCCCAGTGTCGAAAAAGAGCAGCCGTTGCCATCACAGGATTTAACTACCTGCAAGATGGCGGTCGAGCTAATCGCCCGGGGCGGGCCGCACAGCCAGCTGTGTCAAAAATGTTCTTGAGCTCTGTGGCACGCAGTGGACGCTTCGATCGACCGCCATTTTGCTGGTAGTTAAATCGTGCGATGGCAACGGCTGCACTTTTACGACATTGAGCCAGTCCACCTAGATGTCCTCCTTGAGTATTTCATTGAAATCAGATTTATTCTTCGTGAATCAAAACAGCCAAAATGTCTGAGGGTTTGTCCTCATGGCGAGGACACTGCTCGTTAACCCTTTGAGGCGCAACCCTTTCCCAATGCTGAAAAAAAGGGCAGGCATGCCCTTTTTTTCCCACGTCCGCAGCTGGCTGTGCCGCAGAGCCAGCTGCGTCAAAAAAGGGTCTCTAGATCTGTGGCACGCGATGAACGTTTCGATCGTCCGCCATCTTGCTGGTCGTTAAGTCCAGCGATGGCAACGGCTGCCCTTTTTTTAGCATTGGGCAATCTATCCAGCTGTTCTCGCATTCTTTCATTTTTCAGCAGATGTCAGTGCTGTTAAAAAGAATCGTGACCATATTTTGACGGGCAAGGACGTGCTCAAAAGTAAAGGATTCTCGTGGAGCTAGGTCACCCGCAACTATTTTTATAGAAATCAGATCTATTCTTCGTGACTGGCAACAGTCAAAACGTCAGAGTTTGGTGTTCCCAGAGCGACCATTTTTTGACGGGCAAGGACGTGCTGAAAAGCAAATGATTCTCGTGGAGCTCTGTCACCCGCAACTATTTTTATAGAAATCAAATCTATTCTTCGTGACTGACAGCAGTCAGAACGTCAGAGTTTGGTGTTCCCAGAGCGGGAACACTGCGCGTTAGAGAGTTAAAGCAGACACAAAATACTTTTTTATCTTTTTTTATTTTTATTTTCATCTTATGACCAGGCAAAAATATCGAATAGTAAATTTCTAAAATCCGAATGCAGCATGCAAAAGCTTAATTTAAACACTTTTTTTCAGCTGTGGAAAAATAAAAGCTTGAATGCGGTTAATTAATTCTGAATGTGTTCCTCTAGAAATCCAAGTTTGCATATGACTTCATTTTTAAGATTTAACTTCTGTCACTCAGAATTATAATTAAACTCTTAATCATGTTAACGTCGTTACGAAAAATGCAAGAAAATTATTACGCTTTGGTTAATTAAATAAAAATTCGAAAGTTAAAAAAAAGTTTTAAAAAATGACTCCTGCTAACATATTTTGTAAAGTTTGATAACACCAACCGTTTAATAAGAAAAATATTTTCTGATTGAGTAACGTTAATGAAAAGCTTTCTAGATTAAAAAAAAATCTCATGGATATTAAAATTATTTCCATCTTCCTAGTTTTATTAAATTTTGAGACAATATATTTTTTTAACTTTTTAATAAATTAGGCAAACACAATAATTTTTTTCATCCAATTTATTGTACGTGAATTTTTATTTTATTCGGAGCAAGTATCTAAATCAACTAACCAAAAAGAAATCTTAACGATTTGTAAAGTGGAAATACTCAAAGCGGAGAGTTCTGTATTAAATTGTGCTTCAAAGTTTTATTGATGAAATAGTTTCAAAATTTGCTTTTCGTTTCGTGCGAAGCTACGAGAACTATTCCTAGATGTTGTAGATTCGAGAATTACTTCTCTCCTGTTGTGAGTTTGTGTCATGGATGTCACAAGTCTGGATTAATGTATGATGTGACTTTGAAATTAGGATGTAGAATTATATCAATTATACTAGATAGTTATTTAGAGTTTTTCTACACTTTCTCATAAATATAAAAAGTATTTATGACTAATCACTCTACCTGATCGCCTATTTGCTTGGACATTTATAATAAAATTTTTGCATGGGCTAGTTCATAATGGGCTACTTTAAAATTATGAACTAGCGTTGTAACAAATGAATCCAGGTGCGGAACAATAAGTTGCAGTTGAAGACGAATACATTAGAATACTTAAACTGTTTATTGAAAAGGACTGCTGAAGAATCAACATATTACAATGACGATTGGTGGTGGCTCAGCGAAATAAAAATACTCTTAACAAGCGATAAACGGTGGAGTGTCTTAAAAAATTATGCCAAGCTTTACACTGGCAAGAACAAAACCTTGGCCGAGATAAACAACGCCAATTTCAAAGCAACCATAAAATTTTACACAACAAAGTAATGAAACCGCGAACAAGTAATTTTAAAGAGGGTGCAGGGCATCAAATAATTTATGCCAACAAGGTGACAAGAGAAGGGGAATCAAAAATCGTTGCGTTTGCAAACTGACGTAATTTCTAGCCTAGAAAGGCTCCCAATTGACTGCGATACAAATATAACAAAAAGTGTTGCGTGCGGAAAAAACGGAATACGAACTTGAAAGCCAAAGTGAGAGAAATTGAGAACAGAAAAATTAGTTAGAATGCATGATTTTGAATAGATGAAATTTAAGATACAGAAAATAACTATGAATAAATAATTAATATGTGATTTACATCACAGCATTATGCAAACTACTCGAAATGAATGAAACTAAGGCATGGTAGTACTTTAGAATACATGATCATAAAAATCCCTAATCAATTTTTTTTAATCAAAAGACTTTATTTGACGAACGTGAAACAAAAGAGAGAGTAACATCAAACGTTAATGGAAGTAGCATACATTTATCTTTTTTCATTATACTTCGATTGTAATGATTAAACTGCTATACAATGTTTTTATTTTTCATTAAGTAACCAGTGAATTTTTATACTTTCGGGAGTGCAGAAAAAGTATTTGGTAGTAAAATATTCCACCGCCTACAGAGGTTTTTTTTTAATTTAAAAATTTTGCTTAAAAAGCTTCAATTTTATTTATTTATTATATTTACGATACAAATTTTGGCATTTGACATTAAATATTAATGAAGGGTTAAATGAAGAGTTAGTGAAGGGTTGACAAAGTTCAAAACTAATACAAAATACAGAACAATTGTATTGTTTAGAAGTATTGAAGAGAAATTTTTGCACACACACACACACAAAAAGATAAGTTTCGTAAAACTTATCTTTCCCCGAATTTCACATTTTATAGAGTAATAAATGTTCCAATAGTGGATGTTCCGCTATACATAAAACCATTATCTTCTTTAATAAGGTTACAACAGTAATCTTCGAGACTATTAAGGGTCCGCCTGCCTTGATAATAGGCTTACATAGTCGATATCCTCGTGAAAGCGCTCCCCATGCTTGTTGCTTACAGCTTCCATACTTTCAGGGGGGAAAAATTTAAATTAAACACGCTTATTTTGGAGACACAAGAAAAACCATGGCAATAAGCAGATAAAAGTTAATATTTTCACAAAGCTAATAGTTTCCAAACACAATTGTTAAACTTTTTAATGTGTACAAATCTTGGCGTCTAATGACTGAAAATATAAACCGAAAAAGAAATATCACTTAAAAACAATTTATTCATATTTCTGAACAAAGAGAAATATCTAACCATTTTAACCCTTGTGTCCATTTAACTAACCATTTCCTATTCTTTTCAGTACACCGAAGCCTATAAAAAACACCCAATACATATTGCAGAACAGAAAGTCTTGAGATTTGTTTTTGAATGTTATTTTACTGGATTTTGAGGTTGCATTATCCCATTCAGCTTGCTTGCTTGCATCAAGTCGGATTTTACTGAATTTTGATCCGATGGCAAAAACTTGTCAGATAAAGTCAGCTTCAATCAGCTTTAAAAATATAGCACTTAAAATGATGTTTCTATATTTTTAGACAATGGAAACATAAAAATTCCTCAATGCCCAATTCAAGGATTCTTTCCAACATTTTAATGGAAAAGATTGCTTATGGGGAAAATAGACAGTTTTTGTTTAAATGAAAGTAAAATCCTAACTGAATTTAACAAGTCAACAAGTTTTTAAATATTTTTCACTTTGACCTCACGTTCATTTTCTACAGGGTAGTACTCCAATTCCGACAATGTACCAATACTAACTCAGTGATACTAATCAATATTGTTTTGCGTTTTAGGATGTGATATACATACGTTTTCTTTTTCATTCAGAGGATGAATAGGCATATAATCAGCTCTTGAAATGCATTAATATCTCAAAATTTTTTTTGTACACTTTTAATCATCAAACTCATACAGATTCAGAATTCATGCAATAGGTGTATTGGAAGAGTAAAATGCAAGACGATGCTTGGTCCTATCTGAGAGGTTTGGGGGCGTCATTTCTGAAAAGCCTTGAATATTTTCTCCAGAAAATTTGAATACACGGAGTGTTTCAATACGCCTATGAATAACTGAAACTTCATCACTGAAAACATTATCATTTGTTACAAACTATTAAAGTATCCAGGATATATTAGCGTGTCTGAAAATTGCTTCAAAAAGATTTATCCCACAAATACCGGAGTTAATAATATTCCTTTCGGTGAAAGTGTTTTTATTTCGGTCCATGAAAAATATTTTCTTTTCAATTTATGAAAAATTTTGTTTAAGAAAGTTACATTCTCAAAGGAAATGCTTTCTTTCGATCTGATAATAAAAATTTCTTTTCCTGGGGCACCCTAAAAACCTGGAATCTAACCTCAAATGCCATTTATTTTCAGAATAAATAACACAGTCTCCGTTTATGGAACAGTGGAGCGCTGTTCAAAGTCATCATTAGCTCGATAAATCTGCACGTAACACATTTTAACTTGGGCTCCGTTCAACGAGAAACTTTCGCTTCTTGTTTCAATTTAAGGGAAACGAGGAGCGCTTTGAAAAGCTGTTTGGAGGTGACGTTACCATTCGAGAACTTTGGGAAAGTTCCACGTTTCAGTGTAACTCCACAGAAAAGGAGAATAAGGTATATGCGGAGGATTTTATGTATAACGGGATAGGTTTTTTAAAATGCAGTTTTAAGAACCTGTTGAATCATGTATAACTTTATTCTGAGCACATGCTTCGTGTAGTTTAATAACAGGAATGGTAGGTTGTGTTGATCATAAAACGCGTTGATTTTGATGCACCTCGGAAACTATCCTGTTAAATGCTTAAACAAAATAATCCAATAACATATTTATAAAACCCAGTGCTTGCAAGGCCCTGGCTCAGTGTTTGCTGCATTATATGCTAACATTTGACTCTAAGAAAATGATTCTGCCAGAAGGAAATTTCGTTCTATATAAAAAATAATTTAATAGTAGTTCTCATTTTCGAATCCTTTCTTTCCCTTCGGAAGTATCTGTTTCATTCCTTTTGTAGCCAAAAGCTACGTGGAAAACTTTGTTGCACTGGGATTAAACATAATGAAAACTCCCAGACAGCTTCATTCAGAAAAGAGTATCCCTACTAGCAATTTTGCTCGGGCTACCACCGGCCACGTAGCCAGCCGATGATGGCCCGAGAAAATTGCTAGTAGCGATTTTTGAAAATCGTTCGTTTATTTTGAAAGTGCAATGTGCACTGCTCTGTTGTAACTGGGTTTCATTATACTACTCAAGCTCTCCTATGAATGAACTCTTTCACTATTAGTTGAATATCATAACTTCACTTTTCAAGCAATTTATGGATTTCTGGTTTCTATGTTACAAATGCAATTAGTGACGATGATATGCATACAAACATTGTATTAGATAAGTAGAGCAGTACTATTTTGGTTGAAAACAAACAAAATATATGGAAATACACATTAGAATTTCATAAAATAGAAGGATTACAATTAGGTATTTTTCTTGAATTCAACTGTCAGAAATTTTAAAATCTCCCAGCTTACGCAATTAAATTTAATTTTTTTATTGAATGCAACTTTTAAGGTGACATGCTTTTTGTCGCATCTGGGATTATTATTATTATGTTTTTTTATTGTAGGGTCTAAATGTATGGACCGGAAAGTAAATATATTACTGAAATTCAGACACACAAAGTTTAGCATATACCTTTATGTTTGCGTCCTATGTTAAGATAATTTTAAGGTTAAAAAAATAAAGAAAGATATATTTTTTTAAGTACGTTTTAATTTTTTTCTCAATTTATTTTTATCGAAACAAAAGTTCAAAACGGTTATTGTGATTTTGTTGCTGAATTTAAAAATAAAATAAAATATTCTATGTATAACAATAAACAAATGCATTTGCATAAAGTGCATCAATGTACGAGGTTGTTAAGATGTATATTGAAAAGATTACATTTGATTGAACTCAAAGGTTGTTAAAACATACTGCATAGCATTCAACATTCACCACAGACGTATATTTAAGTAATAATGGACTTATTCGTGATTTTATCACACATATGCAAAGCAAATTTATTTTAGTTTGAAGTTAATTGAAGAAGATTTATTTAAATCTGAAAAACAGATACTTTTGATTTTTAATTACTTATTATTATTACTTTTAATTATTTATTATTGCCTCTAAGAGTGTGGTAAATATTTTAGCTATTTACCACACACTTATTAAATTGAAATCAATTTAATAAGTGTGCGGTAACTTAATAAATAAATGTATATTATTAAATTGAAATAAAATATTTTCAACTAAGTAAATATAAACATTGAATTTCGACTATTTTCGACCCATTAAAAAACTTAACAGACGATCTTATTATTGAACTCTGTTCTTTGTATTATTTTTAACACTGGTTACTTGATTAACCTGTCTTGGAAAATGAATTACCTGTATTAGAAAACTGAAATTGAAGTGACTTGATTGAAAACTTGGAAATGATATCATAAGACGACACTCATTAAACTTGAGAGAAAAAAGAAGCTTTTTTTTTACTTTTAATTAATTCAAGAGAACTATTAGAGCATGAAACTCCAAGATTACGAGAAGATAATCAGAAAAGGATTCTTGCTTATATAAGTTATCGTAATTACTTTTGTTCTGCAAAAATAATCCAATTTCATGGTTTAAAAAATTTACATAAAAATACGTACTATAATATACTCGATTATTTTAAGTAGAGTTGTATTCTAAATGAGTGCGACTATTAAATGCGTATTCTTTTCCTGACTCCTTATGGCTGATGAAAAAACGAGTACATATGTTTTTTAAATTTAAATGTTAAGTACCTAGAACTATAGCGAGAAAGTACTTGAAAATGAGTAGATTTTGCGTATTTTTAACTATATAGTTTTAACAATTTTATACGAGTTCGAACATATTGTTTATATTTATATATATTTTTCGCTTTTCATAGCAATTTCACAAATGAACGATTAAAATTAAAATGCAAAGCCTTATTTTTTTTATGGCCCCTTTATAAAAAATAATTGATTTGTTTGATAGGAAAGTCTAATGATTAAAGTCGGACTAAATCGGCTAGGGTTAACATTCGCTAGGATTAAAGTTCAACATTAATATCCTAAACAATGGCCTGAGGTTGAGAGAAGAAGCAGGCATTTAACCGTGATCGTGGATTTTCTTTGCGACAATGTTCACCGCAGAGGCGGAACTTCAAATTTCTGGCCCTCCCGCAAAATATTTCAGTGGGCCCCTCATCCACAGACACTCATATACACATACGCGCGCGCGCACACACACACGCACACACATACAAAAAAGAGTTTATTTGGCCATTTTTATTTTAAAAATTGAAACAAATACAATATAATTATAACTAAAATTTAAAAATCTTCCTTCTGGATTTCAGATTTGCATTAATCTCTAATAAAATCATTCGTTTCCATAGTTTTTTTCTGTTTTTGCTTATTACCTAATATGGAGAGGTTGTGCAGTCGTTCTTCGCCTGTTAAATTGCGTAAATAGTTTTTCAGAATCTTCAGTTTTGAAAAGGATCTTTCAGCTGTTGAGACTGTGATAGGAAGAGTCAAAAACAATAATAATGCTGTAATTACATCTGAAACATTTAAAGATATTATTAAATATTTTATCAGAAGTAACTCGGCAAATTCTTTTATGATAGATGTTTTACAAATTTCATCTTTCAACATAGCACTGGCCATTACTGTTTGTAATGGAAATTCTGCGCTAGCGTTTAAACGGTACATTCGATTGAGCTCAAATTGGGTATATATATTATAAACCACCGTCGCAAGACCTGTATTGATTTTGGTGTGTATAGGACTTATTGTTTTTTTACAGGGCTACGACAAAGATTTCTTTTACATTACGGCCTATGGGACGAAATTCTTGAAATTGCGCTAGCGTTTAAACGGTGCATTCGATTGAGCTTCAATTTGGTATATATATTTGAATTATTCATCGATTAAAATTTATTTAAATGCTTGGTAATGATCTTAATCGTAAGTGTTTGGAAAGTCGAGTGGAGTCACTCCAGATTTTTTTTTTTTAATTTCTGTCGCTTCCTCAAAAAAGTTGGACTCATTTTCCATTTAGCTGCTATTTCAACAGCTTCGTCTTTTGCGGAATCGTATGTATTTCTGTATTCTTTGAGGTGTCTGCTTGCAGTTTACAAAGATTCCGCTGCTCTCAGAATATCTAAATCTTTCTTTTGCAATATTTTAGATGGCAAATTTACTTCATTAAGAATCTTCGACAAAATTGCACACAAGAGAACAAACTCAAAATTGCTCATGATTTTCATGATTGAAGTCTAGATGCTTCGCGTTCGTCTCTTTTCTGACCTTTCAAGAATATTTCAGAGAGCGCTTTCATAATGTCCAAAAACCTAAGTTTGATTGCTAAAAGGGAATTGTACCGTCCAGCCCAGCGGGTTGGGTTTAATCTTTTGAGCGTAATTTGGGATTCTCCTTTAAATTTTGATAGCAAGTCCCATCTCTTTATACTATTTCGGAAAAATGTATAAATCCTCTCTAAAGTTGCAAATAATGTAGATATTTTATTGCAACAACTTTTAACAGCATCGTTTATTACAAAATTGAGGGTATGAGATGCGCGGTGTATGAATATAGCATTGGGTACATCTCTCTTGTTTTAAAAGAGACTGAACACCATTGTACCCTCCACTCATGATATTTGCTTCATCGTATGCTTGTCTTCTGCATTTGCTTAATTTTATGTCATACTTTTCAAGTAGGTTTAATGTTTCTTTATACAATCCATCTGCTGTGTGATAGTGTACTTCAGCAAAACCTAAAAATGAGTCTTTAATCTCACCAGATGATGTTTCTTCTTTTTCTTTTGCAACAATTTTTATATACCTAAATACTTGACTCGGGCGTAGCCAGAAAATTTTCATGGGGGGGGGGGTTACGACTACTGCAACTCACATATATGCATACATGTGTGTGATAAAGGAGTGAAGAATATACATTTTGTATGGCAAAAAATTCCTCATGGGGGGGGGGGTTATGACCCCCCTAACCCCCCCCCCCTTGGCTACGCCCCTGACTTGACTTAATTGGTCTTTTTTCGTTATGTCCTGCGTGTATCCATGATAATGGAATGGAAAGGTGCTTCGTTACTATTCTTTACTAAAGTTGCTTTTAAACGTGTTGCAAGACAATATATAATTTCATTTTGGATATTATGGCTTTAAATATTTTGTAGCACCATGTGGCATGCACAAAACGTCTTTCGTAACATTATCGTATTTCGATAATAAATCAACTTGGCCTAAAAAATTTCCAAGATATTTATCGTCTAGGGATTCCCGGTGACCACGAAATGATAAGCAATTCTTTGAATGTACTGACGTTGTATTAAAAAGTTGCTCTAGCACTTGTACCCAAAAATTCGATTCGTATCGAATTTCTTCTTCTGAATTCTTATCTATTGTTTCATTGTTCTTCCATTTTTCATATATACAACATAACTGCACATGACTGTGACTTTTTTCCTGTACTTTTTTTATATTTTTCGAAAGACCTTGCCAATCTCTAATCCCTCGTGTTCTCCAGTTATCTTTCGGCTCTGTTGAAAACAACCAACAAGGTTCGCAATATACTGCATCCAATTTAGGAGAATGGCAAAGCCCTAGTCTTTCAACACAACCATATTTTGTGGAAGTTCTGTAAAACTCTTCTGAAAACTTGCGATTATTTTGCAGAGGATCTCGCTTAAAAGATCCCTATGCATGGTTGGCATGAATCGGAAAATATAATCATTTTTTTAACATCGGCTACGGCTGCTAATATTGTGCTTTGGAAATCTGCGATGTCCGTTGAAAACAACCGGCCTGTGTTATTATCTTCATTTGTATCTTCGTCTAAATTCACTGTATCTTTACGTGATTCTTCCGTATCATAATGTATTTCATCATAATTAGAATCGTCTTGCGTTTTCTCTCTATTATCGTCGTTTGCAGAACTGCTTTTTATTTCTATGTCGAAAGTATTTCTATTTTCATGCGAATGGTCAATACAATGATGCATTTCGCTACATTTGTAATGAGCTTTAGTTATTTCTTTTTTGTCATTGTTTTCTAACTTATCTAGATTTCTGTATGTGCTTGGAGTCTGCGGAAATGCAATAACTGGTTTCAGAAAATTTGATAATTTTAGAATTTTGACTAAGCACTCTTGCTGCTTTTTCAATTTACGTTTTTTTGATGCACCACTGGTACTGCTTAGCTTTTCTCTATTTTTAACCTTTAAAGAATTTGAAATCAATAAATTGCATTGCATGTTTATAAAATGTAATTATGTTACATTTATATACGTTAAACGATATTTGTTATTCAATCATATGTGTATCTCTATTTTTTATAATACTAATACTACTGGATATGGTAATTTGATTGCGTATTATTTTTTAAAATATATATTAGGGTGGACCGAAATTTTTTTTGAATAACACTCTCTTCTGGGGTCTTAAAAGTTGTGTGTTGTAACAAATAATACGTGCGCAAACTTTGAAGGGGCTATGATAACGTCTGCAGGTAAGCACTACAGAGTAATTTCGTGGACTGGACGCTACCAAGAAAAGAACAGGAAATAGTAAAATGAAACTATTTGTGCTTGCGCGTGCACCATCCGTAATCTTGAACATGTACACCTACAAATTGCCATTCTCTTTTTTCTGCCCATCTCCTTCTTATCAGCAGTCCTCAGGTTCATTACTTCTAGAGACCATGGTCACAATGGTATTCGTTTCGGGGAACATTCAGTGGGAGTTGAAATATTTAAAATGATCCAAATCTCGGAACTGATTGTTTCCCCCTTCAAATTAGATTTGTATTTATTCTATGATAATCTGTAGCCAGTATTTTCCCTTTTTTATCTAGTGTAAGTGCTAACAAAATTTTTGGGCCTCTTATAATTCTGGGCCCCCCCGCGTTGCGGGGTTCAGCACCCTGTAGTTTCGCCACTGGTTCACCGTATGTTACTTATTATACGTATTCAGTGGATTTTATCGCATGTTTACACTTTTACAAAGAGGTGTACTTTTTACTTTTTTTCAGGTTGCTACAAATAGAAAGCTCTATCTTATGGGAGTTTGAAGAAATATGTACTGTCTAGCACTAAAAAAAAAGTCGCTTTCGTTTGGTACCAAAAGGATGGTTCGCAAATCATTAGTTCTTGTTGTTAATCAAGAGATGAAGCTGACTGTATCGTAAATTTGTATTGAATGCCAACTTGTTTTTCACAGTTTTCCTAAGAATTAAATACATGGAGCTACCACTTTTTTTGCATCAAACCCTTCAACTGGGCTTGCTTACAAGCTGGTTAATGATATAAATGACTATTAAAATAACAGGGATATATATATATATATATCCCTGTTATTTTATAGGTATATATTTATTTTATATATAAATATATATATTATTTGTTATTTTATATAGATTGTATATCACAAAATTCTATTTAATTATCGAAGCAATATAAAGAGATTCGGGTATTTCTTCTGCACTCATTTAGTATGAGACCAGTTTACTTGGAACTTCTTCCAATCGTTAGTAACCTGACCAGAGAATAGATCCAGGAGGCTTTTTATAACATAAAAGTAGTTTTCAGAACTATTAATAGCAGTCAATTAAAAATCCTTTTTTAATTTAGTAAACTGCTTTTTCCTTCCACAAGGAAAAGCAAATTTCCCTCCTTTCAAATCATATATAACAATTCCCAAAGGTTCATTGTTACTGCTTAGTCAGTTTCTTAATTCAGCATCCAAAAAAGGGATATTAATTCAAGAATGTTAAATCGATTAAGATGTTTTGAAATTGTATCATTAAAGTCCAAGAGTACGGAGCAATTCTTAATTTGATTGTGACTGCAATAGTACTTCTAAGTTGTTTTTAAATTCGGCGTCCTATTTTTTCTTCTCTAAATGAAGTAAATACTACAGTCGGACTTTTATATTGCGAAGTTGATAAATTTCGAAAAAAGTTCTTTATATGGAAAAATCGTTCCATATAGATTCACCTTTTTAAATACTTTAAATAACATAAAGGAGATTTTTAAACTCACAATTGGTAAACATTATTAAAAAAGTAATTAATCTCACCTTGTAAGAATAAAACAAAAATTCTGGAATAGCATCATATCTCTAGTTTTAAGAAAATAATTTTAAATTAAAATTAATGAATTTTATAACATTATCCCATTTGTTAGAGCAAATAATTTTAAGCATAGCACACGCATTTTTAAATTTAATTACTGAGAAATCACATTATTAAATCCATCAAAATGTATAACATTATATATATATATTTAAAGATTGTACGTGATCTTGTCAATGACCTTCTACAGTGCTTAGATGAAGATCTTTGTGGCTTTATTTAGTATCACAATTTCCCCAAAAAAGAAAAGACAAAAAAAAAAAAAAAAAAAAAAACCTTTGCCAAAGTATAAATAGATTTTTTTTTTCATGTGATTATTTAAGATTTTATTGTTTTTGTTTTTCTACCAGCTTTGGATGAAAAGAAAACGTGAAAACGTTGAAGCTGGGTCTGCACACCCATTTTCCATATTCCACGTATTCTTCCATATTCCTATTATTTTGAATTGTTAAATATTTACTTCTACTCTTTTAACATGAATCCTCGTTAGAGCCTTTTAAAAAGTCCTCCGCCCAAGTCGTTACCCTTCTCTAAAACAGATTGTGGTCGTCTTTGCCTTAGCCACAAACATGAACTCTTTCGGAGCGTTATCATACGCTTACTTCGAAATACGACTGTAAAATTAATTTTAATTTAATAGATTATGCAAGTCGCATCAGTAGAAATGGAAATTCTTACTGAAAATACTTCTCATTGTTTCGTTAATAAAAAAAGAAAAAGAATTTTTAAAAATTTTATTTTGAGTTATTTCAAAGCTGAAAATGTTTTTTTTTTTAATCTAGTTACCGTAATCAGAAAAGCAGCATGCCAAGACAGTCTGGATTTTTCATTTGCACTCACATAATTATAACTTTATTTTTTTTTTTATACGACAATCGCAGATGGTTTAAACTCATTTCATTCTAAGCTGAACGCTTTAGTAGCTGAGAAGAACTGTTTATCTAAAGTGGAAATTTGTAGTCGCATAACAATTTCAAGGATGGATGGAAAATATGATTAAAACATGTGCGATAAAAATGAAAATATGATTAAATTGCAGTTTCACTGGAAAGCAATGAAACATTTTAAATGAAAGTACTTATTGAAATTACTTCTTTTCCTCAAGAGCCATACATATTAAATCCGATTTCTTTTTCGAGATTTTAATAAAAGTGGAGGAAGCTTTATTTTACACGAGAATGCGAAGGTAGTTGCTGTCCAGCTTAAACGGAACATTTAAATTAAATAAAGCATTCAATGAAAGAAAAAATATGATATCTTTCTATTTTAAATTGCTTGCCTCTTTTACTATTGACTGTATTATATCGAAACGCAATTTGATTAGTTCTGCAATAACTATAAAGAGGTATGAAGTACTTTTAAATTAGTATATAAATTGTGTTTCAGTACAAAATGAACATAGAAAGTTAAATTGAATACAAAAAAATAGTTTATAGCTGTATATAAATAATACTGCGTTTTATATTTGCAGGGTAGGCCAAAAACACCAACTAAGATAAAAGGCGATCCGAGGTGTGAAACATAGGCTGTTTAACTACGTTATAAGAATACCCCAAATTCAAAGAGCTGTAACGATTACAAAAAATAAAAAAAAGAAAGAAAGAGAGATCAATCGTGGCAAACGATAAGATTGTAAAACAATTTCCAACTCAAGAGTCTATTTTGGCAAAATTTGGCGATGTATCGTCGTTAAACTTGGCAAGATTTTGAAAATAACGTCATAAAATATGTATATCACTATTAATATAATTTTGTGAGATCAAGTATGAGACCTTTAAATGTTATTTTCATCCTGTAAATCAGGCATGAGCAATGGGCAACCTTTGGAATGTTGCGGGGCAAACATCAGGAGGTTAGCGAAGTCGCGGCCCGTATAATTGGGATCAGGGGCGTAGCCAGAAATTTTTCATGGGGGGGGTTATGACTACTGTAACTCATATATATGTATACGTGTGTGTGATAATCTAGAGAAGAACACATTTTGTATGGCAAAAAATTCCTCATGGGGGGTTATGACCCCCCTAACCCCCCCCCCTGGCTACGCCTCTGTTTGGAATTCATAGGGATTTTGTATGGTTCACATAGGTTCCATACGGGGCTTTGATACGTTCCGCGGGCCGGATGAAATGACTGGACGGGCTACATCCGGCCTACGGGCCTGGGGTCGCCCATATGCGATGTAAACGAAGAGTAAGCTGGTACAAATGTTTATGTATCGTATTGCGTTTAAAATGGATTAATGTCCAAACCGTCATGGACCGTAATATGTTGGAATCTTTTGAGTTCTTCTGCAGAAGCACTATAAGGCCTGTATACTCTATTTTCTATGGAAGTATTACTTTGCAATTCCTCAACAGCATAGTGAAACTAATCGCAATTTGCTGTTACTTAGAAGTTTTTGTGACACTAGACAAAGGTTATTTATGCGAAATGAGTGCTACACCTTTAACTCAGAATTATTTCAATTGAACTGGCATAATTTCTCTCACCTACCATCCATGCTGGATATCTACAATCACAGGTCCTGCGCGCGAAGCTCCGTTAGTATTTTACGGATCTATAAAACCTCTTCCAGCATAACTTTTGCATTCCATCACTCAATCTGCACATCCATCATTCTCCCCTTTCCTCATCGTACGTTCGGCACAGAAGATTTCTGACATGTTCCTGGGCGCCCCTTCCCTTTCTCCACACTTTCAAGAAGAATCCCTCTCCCCCTTTCACTCGGCATACTTCACCGTAGATTCTTTTGTGAGCTTTTCTCTCTTCCACCATCGCTCGCTCTTCTCCAGTAGAATCTTTACGTTCCCCTATAACTCTAATACTTCCTGTCACAAAGCGGATTTGTTTGGATAACTCTTGGAATGATGCTTCATCTGAAGGGCATCTCTCTGGAGAGTCTAGTATTAACGGGAAAGCTTTGCAGTTTCAACAGATGTCTCAAATGAACATTCAGCCATTTATATTGATTTTTTTTTTCCCGTATCGTGTTAGACACATTGTTAGGTATTAGTGCGAGAAACATTGAATTTTTAAAGTTCTTAAAATTTGATATTTTTTGGTAGATGCAGAATTATACAGGGTGTCCGGAAAGTCCTTGACGCATTTCGAAAATTCAAAGAAAAGCAATTAATCTTTGTATGAATATGCGGCTTGCACAGTAATGCTTCACAGAATCAAGAATTTATTTTGCCATCTTAAAAAAATTACATCCAAAATGTGTTCATAGATGGCGCTGCGTCTCCGGTATTCAGCAATGAGAGCCAATAGGGATTTTTCGTGAGTTTTAAACAGCACGGACGGTGCGAGAGTATTCATGCCAGCCAGCTATGGCGACTGCTGTTGAGAAAGCGCATTGCGTAGGTTGGTATTTCGAATCAAAATCCGTAACTACAGTTCAGAGAAAGTTTCGTAACATGTTTAAGAAAAATCGCAATCCGTGCTAGCTAGAACATGGAATGAGCTTGAGTACCGTTTAGATGGGGTTCGAGCAACAAAAGGTGCACGCATTGAACTCTGGTAATGAAAGGTATTGCTTTCTGCTTAATAAAATGATTAAATACATTACATTACGTTTGTTTTTCTTACTGTGACGGTACAGCGCCACCTATGAGCACAATTTCCAAGTAATTTTTTTTACGATGTCAAAAAAAAAAAAAAAAATTCTTGAGGCTGAGAAGTATTATTGTGCAAACCGCATATTCATACGACAATTTATTGCTTTTCTATGAATTTTTTAAATGTGTCAAGCACTTTTCGGACACTCTGTAAATTCTGTTTTTAGGATTAACAACAGTCGCATTGATGTAAGCGAGCGTGCTTCCAAGGGTACATTAGAAATGAAATGTTAGAAACACATCTATTAAAAATAGTACATCTCCGAAGTTTCGGGGGGGGGTACCCTTTTTATCGGCTGCAAAGATATAACAGCAATTCTGGTAGGAAAGTTCAAATTGCAAAATTGTTACTAAAAATAAATTTTACACTCGGAGATGCTTACAAAACAATAAGAACATTATAAAAACTAGTTTTTAATAGTTGACACTCATGAAAAACTTAATAACAGTAACAAAGCCAGGGGAAGGTTTACTACAGGGCTACAGTAACAAACGAAACCGTATAATATTTATGATGAAAAACTAACTATTCTGAAAACCGATTTTTCAGTTTTCTCTAATTTGTACCTGACGACGGTTCAATTGATGTACCCGTACTCGTAGTAACAGAATAACATGAATACTCATGCATGTGTAGTAAAATAAAATAAAATAAAATAATGAGGATGATGGTATGAGTTTGTGGAAATGATGTCGTTCAAGTAAACGAAGTGTACACGCCCGGGCAGTGTTAAAGAGTTGTGTGTGCACTGTTTTATGTATGGCTGGAGGGAAAAAAAATTCTAATATTTTGAGCAGAAAAATAAAAAGTTTCCATCATTAAATGTTTAGTTTATTAAAATTCCATAAACGCTGTTAGAATGGAACACAAGATGTGACTTTTGCGAAGGACAGCATTTAAAATGACTAAAGACAACAGTGCGGTAATAAATAAAAAATGTATTTTTTAAAATTCTAATAACAATTTTTCCTGCTTGTCCGCTTTCACAAGTTATTTTACATTTCATGCCGGTGATTGCTGACATTCACTTTTAATCTTGAAGATTCGGCGTATGCACTCTTGGTTTAAAAAAAAAGAGAAAACCATGGAAGAGTGGCAGGACCATCGTGATTCTACCGGGCCTGCTTGTGTATTTCGAAAGAGGCCTACGGACGTTTCCTCATTGGTTAGATTCGGCCGTCAGATGACGTATCTAAGTACTGGAACCAATAAGTGAGATCCATAGGCCTCTTTGGATGACTCATCCGAGTGCACAAGCAGGCCGGTAGAATCACGATGGCCCCGGTGTGGCTCGGATCAAGTGTTCGCGTTGACTATATCATTGCTCAAAATATTTTGTTGTCGTTGGTTATTGTAACGATCTTATTTATACGAGCCGTACAATGCCATTTTTTTGCCGTACTTGTACAGCTAAAATATCCAGCAAAACTTTCATAGTGAAAATCCCATTCCTTTAAATAAATAAATAAAATTAGGGATTTCCATTTAAAATTTCGAAATCAAGCTATTACAACCCGTAAAGGCGAGAATGAAACTACTGTTTTATAATCTTCGAGCTAGGACCAGAATACAAAATACTGTAATCCATTTTCTTGAAAGATATGTTCCATGGGGGCTCATATATCCGAAAAGCTTTTCATTTTTTATATAATCGAATTGCAGCTGTTTCTGAAACTTAAATTTAATATTGAAACACAGTATATATTTTCAATATTAGCAGTGAAACAAGAGAGAGTTTATATAGAAACGATAGAAAATATACTCTTTGAAATTTCTACTCTGTTGAAATTAAGGATCAGACGCTTCTTATCCTTAGAATCTAAACCTAATCCTCAATCTTTTGAAAATAAGAAATGCGTTGATAAAAGGGCTATTTAAATTTGGTTCAAAGAATAGAACCGGAAAAACCAAGTCATCGTAGTACAGAAATAAGATTTTCTTTATTAACTAGCATAATTGTAAACAATATTACTCATGTAGTTTAATTCCATATTTTTCTGGATGTCTGTTCAAAATTTTAAACTGATTAACTTAATGTGGCTAGAGACTTTTTCAAATTTGAAATTTTGACGAAAAGTTAATAAAACTGCAGAAAGGATAGACTTTCAGATTTTTGAAAGGAAGGGCAATTTTTAATCCGCCCTAAAAAAAATCGTCACCAGTATGTAAGCCTTATTGCATCATATAATGAAAGTTTGCACGCTATAACGAAAGTTTGTATTTCGTTCAATCAATTTTTACTTTGTCTAGTGCATGTTAATGGGTTCAATAGCAGGCGCATTTCGAATCCTTCATGTTCCCATTGAACAGAAATCACATTTGGCGATTTCTCGACAGATATAGAAAATATTGCTGAGTTAAGTTTTGTCTGGTCTATCTTTTGACGCCAAACTTGGCGATACATTGTCAAAATGGGCGACTTTTAACATAACGCTGCTAACGGCAACGATGTAGACAATGGTTGAAAAACATTGGATTCTTTTTGATTTTCGGAATAACAATATCATCAGAACGCGACCAAACTAATATGGGACCACTTTTAATCAATCCTCTTTCCAATAAAAAAAAAGAATCATTTAAATCAATCCGCGTGATAAAAACTTCTCGCTGTACTTCCTTTTGGAGTTAAAAAAAAATTGCTAAAAATCAGGTATAGATAAGTTTTTTAGAATCTTTAAATTGTTTGAGTTTTTTTTTTTAGCAATTTAAAGATTGCTAAGCTTTTTTCTCTAGAGCTCTTAACATATCCGTGCTAAATTTTAATACGATCAGCCTAACGATATGGATTTACCCAAGGGATAGATAAACGAACGGATTTAATATCAGGTATTAAAACGACCAGTGGCGCACCCAGGATTTTGGTTTAGGGGGGGCTAGGATTACAAATACTGCTGAACGCGGTTATTGTGACCTCGATTATAGTTATAACTCTCTTATAACATCAAAATATCCATTATCATTTGCCCACTGAACACAAGCTCACTATCAACACAACTCGCTATAGAGTCATAAATAAATCCAATCTTTTGAGTGGTGTTGTCTCAAGTTTAACTTTTTTTTAAGCACGAACTTTAGGCATTTATTAAAAAAACCAACACCCCCCCCCACTTTTAATTAACCCCCACAAAAAATCAGAAATTATTTGAATAAAATTTTTTAAAGTAAAATATTTTAATTAATTAGTGACAATTATCAATTTTAAAGCTTTACACATATCACTCTCCAGGTTTAGGGGGGGGGAGCTTTAGCCCCCATAGCCCCCTCCGTGAATGCGCCTATGAAAACGACTAAGCAATGTTATGTAAATATAGTTTATGCTATACTCATGTTAAATTTTCAGCCCGCATATTTCTCTAAAAATAGTTTAATTTTTTGAAGGACTTGGTATTTTTGTGATTTTAAAGTGAGATTTTGTCAAAAACGTTTCTCTTCGAGTTAGACCTGGCGAGACTATCCTCCCGATAAATTTCGCTGTCGTCAAATATTTTCCTATCCTAAACTCACAGTCTTTTAAAACTGCATTCAAATAGAGAGGTTTCCTATTATCCAAAATCCACCTCTCTTCCTAGGCATAACATTTGCGTTCAGTGTCTCAATGTGCTGGCATCCATCATAGTTATTCCAGTCACAAAGTCTTCTTTCGGAGCTCAGTAAGATATCTCAACGCCTTTACCTCCATTACATCCAGCGACTCTTCCTTTTTTTTTCACTCTGTGGATGTATTACCCCAAAACCTTTTCGCGAAGGCCTCCCCCCGATCACGTTATCGTCCCCCTCTCCAGATGAATTCATGGTCAGCTTAGGATTCTAATATCCGCCAAAGCGGGAACTCTTTTTTTCCTTCGGTCGATCATCGGGTTAAGTAGACAGCCCAAAAGGGAAACAGGAAAAGTAATATTAATGGAGAAGACTTGTACTTAACCACGTCTTACACTCGAAGCCACGCGACTTTCTCGGACTGGAGCTTTCGAGATGTTAAAGTATGCATTTCGGAGTTGAGGAAATCCAAGTGAATTAAATTGCACGTGAATTTTCAAATGAAACAAATTGCATTTAACATTTATTTTCAATGCGCGTATTGCCTTAGAGCAAATTTACACGATGGTATCTGCCTGGAGCGTAGTGCCATGGACGGAGGATTTTTTAACCCTTTAACGCGCAGTGTTCCCGCTCTGGGAACACCAAACTCGGACGTTTTGACTGTTGCCAGTCACGAAGAATGGATTTGATTTCTATAAAAACAGTTGAGGGTGACACAGCTCCACGAGAATCCTTTACTTTTTAGCACGTCCTTTCCCGTCAAAAAATGGTCACGATTCTTTTTAACAGCACTAACATCTGCTGAAAAAGGGAAGAATGCGAGAGCAGCTGGATAGATTCCCCCGAAGCGTACATCGCGTGCCACAGATCTTGACACCCTTTTTTGACGCAGCTGGCTGTGCGGGACAGCGTCAAAAAAGGGTCTCTAGATCTGTGGCAATCGTTTCGATCGTCCGCCATTTTGCTGGTAGTGAAGTCGAGCGATGGCAACGGCTGCCCTTTTTTGAGCATTGGGAAAGGGTTAAGGGGTTCTAACGCGTATTGACGTTACATCTGGAGAAAACCGCCAAAACTCCAGGCCGTTATATCGACAGCCGCGATGAAGGCCAGAAATCTTGACCTTTACACTTCAACCATGTGCCATGTTTTAATATCTTATCCGCGCGGTCGTGTTTGTGCTTGAATTTTAAAAAAAGTAAACGGTAATATTTGGAATGCCGGTTGTCGTGAAATGGAAGTTAAAATTATTTCAAGTGTTTTAGATGGTATGGAAATGTGCGGTACAGAGAAACAAAGTAAAATTAAAGAAGACTGCAATATAATTTTTAGGCTCATAAAATTTTTTACTACTCGTCTTGCCACCGTAGTGTGCTACATCAAGTTTTCGTCTGAATGCAGTGTCTCTCCGCAGAGAAAAAAGAAATCAGCTTTCTCCTAAATCTTTTTTTTTTTTTTTAAATTATTAAAGGAGATTTCAAAATTTAGATTACAGACCCCGAGTAGCGCATTTTTCTAAGCTATTTTACGTGTATACATTTTATTTTGTACACATACTTGTTTACATTGTATAAAAGATATCTTTTAAATCAGTTATATAAGATTTTGAAAAAAAATATGTCCTTTATTATGTAACCTTGATTTTATTCTACGTGCTGAGAAAACTTTTCGGAAAAAATGATTACATGTTTAAACATTTGTCCAGAAAAGTGTACAGTAAAAAATTGTGGTGTAAAATTTTTAATGACCTCATCGTATAAAAGTAGTTGTTCGTAAAAATTGCGATTTTATTAATATTTTAATTTATAAAAATTACATGATTTTACTTTTTTTATTGCAAAGTGCGTTTGGTTGTTCCTACTTCATCAAGCATTGCATTAAATCGATATTTTTTTATCATGTACAAGATATTATTAAAGCATAAGAAGTTTTCTAGGAATTCCAAACACTAGAAGTAAAATTGAGGGGTTCGAACACAGTTTTGCGTGCAATTTCTGGCCTGTCAAACGGATCATCGGCCATTCCCTTCATCAGTAAAAGGTTTGCTAAAATAATCCGCCTTTATACTAAATTGATTATCTTGGGCCGAACCCAGACAGCACATAAGCTTAAATCAAGCTTGACATTTCTTTGAATTGGACGTATTAATACAAGCTTGACAGTTCAATTCATTTTAAGCTTGCAGCAAGCTTGGAAATTACAAAAAAATGAGTGAGCAAATATTTTACCGCCGAATTTAAGTCATTTGAACTGTCAAGTTTGAATACAACTGGATGACTGCTTGATTTGGAAAGCCACATCCACATAACAAATAATTTATTATCAGTCATAAATGTACTTGACCATAGAATTAAAAAAATCTATATTTCCAAATATTGAGATTCTTCAAAATAAAATACAAATATACTATAAAATGGATTTCAAAATCAGTCGTTTGTCTCGATTTTGGCCAATATTGCCCAACATGAGTGTTGCGATATTGAAAGTTTTAAAACGTGTGCTGCTTTTAAGTTTACATTATGCTTATTTCCCTATTAGTAGAGTGTATAAATCACACACAGCATTATTTCAATTTTGATTATCCCATGGAAAAATAAAAGAGGCAGATTGACATAGGCCAATACTGATTAATCTCGCCAAAAAACGGCGTGACAACCATAACAGTCACTTCAAACTTTAGTCTTATCACCGCGAGTGAGGCGGTTAGGAAGCTGGATTCCCACACCTTAGGTCCCGAGTTCGGATGCTAGACGGAAACAGATAAAAATAACTTGAGGTTTCAGCGTGGAGGGGAAAATGTGTGGAAAAATACAATATATGGGGCGAGTTCGCCGACCGGCGCCCCTTGTATTAAGAATAATTTTTTTTAAGGAAAATTTTTTAGAGTGTTGAATTAAGCTTGCCAGGTCAAGCTTAATGAAAGTTGGGCAAGTGTAAACTTGAACACTTGATTCAAGCTTGCATTAAGCTTATACGCTTGAAATTTTCAAGCTTAATTTAAGTTTACAGACTTGATAAATCAAGCTTACTGCAAGTTTGATGCAAATTTGTTGTGCTGTCTGGGAACTTTATTTCGAATTATTACTAACCCTTAAAATCCCATTAAAAATCATGGCAATGTATTTTAACATGATTTTTTCTCAATAAATGATGCCACTATGTAACAGCACTATTATATAGTGCTGGCTAAAAATTAAGTTGAAATTTTAACTTGGCAGTAAAAAATGTCGACAGTTAAATTGTGCGCCAGAAAACCTATTGCACATTATCATTTAAATGCGGTAGTGGATGATGATCATGCAATTAGTACGGGATGCAAGGAAGGTTTTTGGGGTCTACAGAGTTGTCAGCGGTTAAGGAAAAACTGAAAAACCTGGTACAGTCAGGAAATTTTACTCCAACAAAAAATATCAGAGAAAATGGGAAATTTTGGTTAAAGGTGTGGAAAATCTTGACTTGTCGCATGGAAAATTATCTAAAGTCTTTATAAATTAGTTTTACATTTGCTTTATGTCAGAAAAAATGTAAATATGACTTGACATAGGTGAGCAACCGTGGCGGCTGAGTTATTTTCTTGGGATGGCCGGGTTAAAAAAATTCTCATTTAACCTAAAAAAGCTGTACAATAAACCAAAATGTAATCCCAAAGCAATGTTTTCCCCCCCGCACTATTTGAGTATCAACACCCTATTGACAAATTAAGATGCCAACTTTTTTTCTTGGCACTGTACTTTTTATTATAATTTATTTTGGGAAAGACTGAAAAGCTTTTTAAAGGAAACAGATCCTGTCAAATCTTAAAGTGTTGGATTTGAAATTTTGATTTTATGATTTTTCTAACTCTACTGTATAGAATATATTGGAAATATTGGAAAAGAAATGAAATTATTTTCACAAATTAGCCAAAACCGCATACAACCCGCTTCTTAAAAATTCGCTAATAAACACGACTTGAAAACATCTTGGGAGAATTATTACTGAAGCAACATTTACATTGCTCCACAGAATGAATGCGATCTAACCATGCTCATTACAGTTTACTGCTCAGGGATTAGAAATGTATTTCCGACCATTTTAGGGATTCCTTTTATTTCCGAGAGAAAGCCCCCCCCCCCATCCATTTCTAAGCCCGCTTCGTACTATCACTCCTTCCAGATGAATCCACGGCCGCTTCCTGTCTCTAATGCCGGCAATCACAAAGCGGATTTGTTTGAATAACCGTCCAAACAACGCTTCATCTTGCTGCCTAAGGAAGGCTATCTGGAGAAAATCCGAGGTATAATATTAATTGGGCAGCTAGGAACTTTTCCCTTTGTTCTGGCAGGAGCGGAGTGCAATGAGATATAAATCTTATAAATTGTTGCATCTCTAAATATTTGGACATCCATGTATTTCTTTTTTTTTTTTTTAATTGATTAGTCAGTTAAAAAGACCTGGAGTAAAGGCCCACTCAGACTCACGTGCGATTGCCGGACGCTGCAGGGGAGTTTTTTTTTTTTTAATGGTTAAGCGCTTTGTAAAACGGGAGAAAGAGTGCAGGGGGGAAGAATTTATTAGCTTTTAATGACCAGTCGGGATTCACCGACAAGGGATAACCCGTGAAACTACAAAAGCACGCCCAGCACACAATGGGGGGCACTTTTTTCCCCAATCCGTATTCCAGATACTGAAAAATAGATCGAGTTCCCATTCTAGCTTACTGAAACGGACGTGAGTCAGAGTGAGGCTTAACTCTACTTGACTTTTCAAGTGCTTAAATAAGTTTGATTCGACTCAATCCGATGTAGTGTTTAGACACTACAATGCATTTCATTTTTGAATGCAGGCTACAATGTGTAAGAATAATTTTTTGTCAAGAAGCTACATTCACTTCCAAAAGTAAAGCGCGGAGAGGAAATGCTAATTTCTGTAAGCCAATCTGAATTAAAGAAGCTTAAATTTGCTGCAAAGGCAGAAGGAAGTATCCAAATATCTTAGGTAACAGCCAATCACGATTTCCCATCGAAACATATGCAAAATCAGGCAGTCGTATCAGAAGCTGCCATTGTGAAGGGCTGTAGGAGTTGCTGATGAAAGATGTTTAGAACGCTCTTACGATTTGTAGTCAAGCTAGGCGTCTTTCTATGCCTTCCAAAAAGACGAATGGAAGATTCTGAGCACTGTCGGGCTGTCGGATGCATCGAGTAGGACAGTCTATCACAGATGTTGCTCTTTTCTTCGGCGTTCATCATTCGTCATTTCACGCTTATGGAAACAATTCCAAACTCGCCAAACAGTTGTCCGAAGACCTGTACCCGGTCGTCCAAGGGTTACGACCATCGAGGCAGATTGATACATTGCTGTTGTAACCAAGAAGGAATAGAAGATCGACCACCACACGTGTGGCATCTATGGTTGCAGCGGCCATTGGTAAGACAATATCTGCCCCTACTGTTCGTCAAAGGCTACACATGAATGATCAGTACACCCGAGTAATATGAATTTGCGTTTTTTTTATCCGTCCAATCCAGAAGGGCACGATTGAAATGGTGCCTCCAGCATGTGAATTAGACTGTGTCTGATCGGGGCAATGTTATTTTATCAGATGAGCCCAGATTTGCCCTACAACCCGATGATAAGCGTGTGAAAGTCTGGAGGGAAAAAGGCAGACGCAATAGACCCGAATAATACGTATTCCGCGGTGGAAGCATCAGGGTCTGGGCAGGGATTTCATTGAGATTTCACACCGACCTGCACATCTACGGGCGAGGTTCTGTAACTGCTGTACGGTATCGAAATAAAGTTCTGCACCTTATTGTGAAACTTTAATCTGCAGCTTTTGTTCCTTTTTTTGTTTTAATGGACGATAATGCAAGTCCCCATAGAGTTACTACCGTTGACGACTTCCTGGAGAGAGACGGGATTGCGGCTATGGAGTGGCCGACTTACTCGCCGGACCTTAATCCAATTGAAAATCTTTGGGTGCCTTTGACCCTGCTGTATGTAGACGTTTCCCTCCTACAGTCACTCTCAGAGATCTAAAATCTGCCCTACTGGAGGAATGGTGATTATTGGCCACTAAAATGGTAGAATATTTTACAAAATATTTGTTAGCAACAGTAAAACAAAATGAAAACTCCTCAATCTTTGTATAGTTATACTCGATGCAGAGAGAGAGAGAGAGAGAGAGAAATATTAAGTTTAAAATAAGACAATTCTAAAAGTTTTAAGAATATACAAAATTTTCGAGAGTTCAGATTTGTTTATGAGTTGAAGGTAAAAGTTTCAAAACACTTTGTTCTCTGTGTATTTGAATTATAATGTTTTAAAAGTTCACCAATCAAAAATCCCTTTTCTTTTCGAGGGCTATTGAAAACTACGTAACGATTGCTTTTAGAAATTATGAATTTTGGCTTTTTTTGCCAGGGAAATGTTTTACACTTTCATGTTTTCGAAAATAAATTAAAAGTGATTATGAAGTAGTAGAGGAACATCAATACCTAAGCATATCTTCAATGATCATCGGTTTCTGCCCTTTACTGAGACCTTTTATTTCCCGGAAGAAAATGGAATTGCTCTTTTTTCCATTGTTTTATTTGGTTCTCTTCTGCTGTGATATCATACGATCTCCGAGGACATGTTTGCCTCTGAATAGTCAGACTTAATGGAAAAGAATCGTGTTTGTTGGTCATAAACAACCCGGGGAATCCTTTGTGTAATGTACTCCCAGAGGGAGCGTTCTTGTCATGTAAAAAAGCCAGAGAGTATTTTTGTTCTTAGGGGTTAAAAGATAGCTTAACACAGATTCGGTCTTGATAGAAAAGTAATACAATACTAGCAAGTATTACACATTGCTATAACAAGAATGATTTAAAAAGAACAAGAAAATCGTCTTCAAAGTACTTTACCATAATGGCATCGCAGCACCTCATGTATCCCTTATCCCGGAGAAATTTGCCCGAGTGTTTTGCTTATGTGTTCAAAAGAATTGAAGAGTTCTATTATTTTGTCATTGACCCTATCTCCGAACTTGTCCAAATTAATGTGGGACCTCTTTCTAATTAAAAAAAAAATCATCGAAATCTGTACACGTGGTGAAAGTCATTGCGGAATACGCATAAAAAGTTAGTTAAGAAAAATCACAATTTAATATTCCCACTAAATGATGGGAGTTTCGAAATTTCTTGGCAAATATAGAAGGTATTGCCAAGCTGAATTGAGTTGTTGTAGTTGTGCCCATGGGTAGACGACCCGATCCATAGAAAGAGGGATGCCATTGGTCCCGAGGGGGTTGGGCGTCTACTTGTTCGTCCCCAATTTTGAATAGATTCCAGATGAGGGACTAACTATCACCTGAAATTGGCACCCCCAGAGGCATCGCTTAAGAACTTGGTGGACATAGTAGCCATGACGGATTTTACGTGCACCCGCTCCTATTAGCGTACACGGTCCCACAGCAGTTGAGTCAAGCGGGAGTCGGCCCTCCCAGTCACTGTCCAAGCCGAATGCTGCCTCATTTGCCGTGTTCTTATGGAAACGGAGTTTAGCGCCCAAACCACTGCTGGAAAGCTGAATTCAGCGATGGGAACTTATTGCATGAAGCCAAACTTGGCGATAAATGGCAAAAAGTGGCAAACCTTAGAGCCTTTGAACATTTCTCTACCACCACAGCTAGTGCCAATCCTTTAAGCAATTGGTTTAAAAGTATGTCTTTTTTTAATTTCGTAATGATAATATTATTAGAATGTGACCAAATTAATATGGAACAACCCCTGAGGTTCCTTCCTTTCATAAAAAAAAATCATCGGGGTAGGTCTATTATCACCGAATATGCATAAAACAAGATTCCGTCCAAATAACCTCCCATTTTTTGAAGTCTGTTAAAAGGAAAAGAAGACAAGTAATTTCAAACACGACGATTATTCCAAAACTTTCTTGTTTGGGCATAAACCTTATTTATGATGAATATTTAAACTGCTCGTTCTCTTCGTTGAAAGCGTGCAATTATATTGATATTTTTTCTGCGTCCATGGTTTTTTTGGCATATGTTTAAATCACTGAGGGGCATTCAGTGCGACCTTATTAAAAAGCAACTGTGCACGTAGATCGGAAATTTCTAGAGTATCGTGTTTACAACTAAGGAATCAAACAAGCTAAAACAAATTAGGTAAAAAATGTTCCTTAGAATACTACTTCATGAATACAATATTGAAATATTACAATACATTTTCGAACAGTACTGCTGAAAAGATAGCAAAGCAACATCCTTAAAACAATATTGAAATATTACAATACATTTTCGTACAGTACTGCTGAAAAGATAGCAAAGCAACATCATTAAAACATGATTCAAACAATTACCGTTTATGGATCATCATGTGTTGGAATTCTTATTTTATGCTTTTGTAAGGGAAAGGAATGTTATGCTTAATATTTTTATTCAAAGAGAAGACTGTTAAAAGCACTGTGATTGATTCTCGTCAGAATAAGCGAGAACTTTACTACGTATTGCTGTATTTTCTGCATCCCATGTGCAGTAAAAACAAATTCAAACGCTTTATTCTTCAATTTTCGCCGTAATTTTACCATCATATATGCAGAAAACAAGCACTGTAGTTGTAATTAGTATGCTATTTCATAATCACTTGAGACAATGACATGTGTCAACGGTCATACCTTGCTGAAAATACCAATCCTCATCCGATATACCAAAACAAACAACATCGGAAAAGGTTAATGCTTGGGAAGGTGAAATCCAATAGTATTGAAAAGCAGTAGATTTTCATTCATCTTCATAACTCTTGAATGTTTCTTTTCTATCACAGTAAGAAGTGCGGATTCCATTGAAAGAATATGACAATTTAATATCTCTTTATGTTTTTTAAATTTTGACAATGAAACCTTATTTTTATTCCTTTTAGCGTTAGTTAAAAAAATTCTGTTTGAACGCGAAAACAACAACAAATAAATTTTGCGAGTTATAAAATTTCTGAAAAGAAAAGTTATCAGATGGGTTTTTGAATCATTTTTCATAAAAAAATCGGCACATATTTTGTTTTAAGAAATATTAATTTTCTTTGTAAAATAAAATCGAATATTTAAATTCATCCTATTGGTAGCATTTTTATTGACAGTCGAAATGTTTCAGAAACACGATTGCAAAAATGGCATCAAGGTGATAAAATATAGTTAATTGTGTCATTTTATACAATTCTGTAGACAATGAAATACAAAAAATCTTTGTATTTTGCCAGTGAAATTTTGAATATACATTTACCGTCTACGCTTTGCTTAATTAAAAAGATACATATACCGTCTATACAACTATTACGAATTTTCGAGGTGATAGGGGTTGATTCAGCAATATATAATTCAGGAGTATTTTTTAATGAAAGTATCATTGAATTTATGATTCTCTGCTAATATTTATGATATTCTGATCAAAACGCCTAAGCATGATTCTAAATATTTGCTTAAGATATCCACTCTTTGAAATAAACACAGCTTAGCACGTTTTTTTCAAGAAGGTTTTCCAAAACACTTAACGCAATTCAAAACTCACCTTTGCAAGAGCACGCAGCACTGGCAAGAAAGTAAATACAATAGTTATGTTTGTCGATTTCTTAAAGTACTGGGCTCCAGTGTCCCAGGGGTATTCAGAACAAAGAAAAATAATTTCCCTATTGAAAGAAACAGAGGAGGAGAAGAAAATCCCAAATTGGATTGTTTTTATTGCCAACATTTCTCTTTCTCGCAAGTTAGCACTCCTTCCCTTTAGCTGTCTTTTTTGTCCTTTCATTTTCTTTTCGCATTACCTTTCGCCACCAACAATGTAAAATGTTTTTGTTTATTTATGTATGTATTTTTTTAGCTTAGATACAGAAACTTCCAGGTTTTAAAGCAAATACATGGAACATAGGCTTGTTCTATATGTAGTGATTTGTAAAAAAGGATTTCTCGCTTTTTTAAACTTAAATTTTTGTCTAAGGCATTTAATTTTTATGATTTTAAATGGTTAAGATTATTGTTTGTTTTAACACAATATCGGTTAATTCAGTTATAATCTTGCACAATGTATCAAGTAGAAAATTTCTATGTAAAGAGTGTATGCATCTTTAAATAGAAATTATACTAAAATTTTTGTTGTATGTATATATATATATATATATATATATATATATATATATATATATATATAAAACATTATCTATTTCAATTTTTAGCGTATATCTTAAAAGTAATATTTTTAGTTTTCACATTATAAAATTCAAACATGATTCAATATTTTAGTAAATTTAAACACACGCAATACTAGTTTGTATTATTGGATTCAATTTTAAATATCCGCACTCAATTTATTTTCAGAAATAAAAATAATTAGATAAATAAACTAACAATAAAAGCTGCTTACTTAATTTTCCTTTTCAAAGCTATAAAAATCTGCGTGACTCATTTTAGTGCACTTAATGATAACTTCGACACTTCTTAATAACTCCTATAGCATTTTTGTAATTACCAATCTAAAAGACGTCCTTGGAACACAAAAAGGACAAGTTCAAACTTTTAAACAGAAAATAATGCACAAAACTATCAACAATTATTCAAACGCTTTTGATATGCCGAATAACATTATTGAGCGAATTCTGGGCATTCATTTATGCGAAACTTTGAAAGTGGAACATCATTAAAAGGTAAAATATTTTGTCCGTTTGCTTCTATGAATTCTTTTAAAAGTATTCGGCAAAGAAAAGCCTTAATAGTTTTGAAGTATTCATTTGAAAATGAATCTTTAATGAGATAGTTTAAACTTAATTAGAGGCAAAACCCTGGAGTAATACAATGAAAATAGACACTCAAATTCGGATTAAATATTTATTATAAACTAGCTGAAGTACCCGTCCTTGGCGGGTTAGTGAATGCAAATTTTCAAAAAGCAAGAACTTTCGTCAGCATTGTAGGAGTACACAGAATGGATGGAGTATGTTGCCAAAGTAAAGAAAGCGAAGTTATAATTTTTATGTATTGTTAAAATATTACAGGTTAAGAGAGTCACTAAGTGATATTTCATTCGCTTGAGTCGTAATTATGGGATGCGCGAACGAATATTTACGAATATAGAAATAATTTTCGCAAAATCTCAAAATCTAATCAACATCTTTGAAAAATTGGAAGTCTAGAATTTAAGTTGAGTGACAACCTATCCTATCACCCAATTTCATTTCATTCCCTGCAGTCTTTATTTCGTGATGCTGGAACAAAATTTCAGCATTTTAAAACGATTTTCGCAAAATCTCCAAATGTAATCAAAATATTTTAAAAATTCAACACCTATAAATTAAGATTAGCAACTACCTATCCTATCACTCAATTTCGTATCATTCGTACTAGTTGTTATTACGTGATGTTTGAAGAAATATAAACGTATTTTGAGAGAATTTTCACAAAATCTCAAAATCTAAATGTTTAAAAAATTGGATACCTATAGTTTATGTTGAGCAACCATCTATCATGTGACCAAATTTCATATCATTCGCTTCAGCCGTTTTTACGTGATGCTTAAACAGAAAAAGCGTCACGGACAGAATGACAGAACGACAGAACGACAGAATGACAGACAGACAAACTTTTTTTTGAGGGTCGCATCGGATTCCCGGGTGCTTGAAACATATAGAAATCGCAAAATTTTTGAATTCCAAGAAATGTACAGACAAAAGTCTAATTTTATTTATATAGAAGATAAATTTCGATTGCTTCTTCTTCATAAAAGAAACCATAACTGATATTAATGTTTATGCATACTGGATAAGTGTCTACTACAAGAACTAACACTCAATGAAAACCATACAATTTTTTCATTTTGACTCTTCTGCATTGGTGGAACCAAACGGGAGGGGTATGACTTACTTTTAAAGAAGGTGAATTTAATATTAAAAAGTGAATAGATTTTTTAAAAAATAATCCCCTCTCCCCTAAAAACGCTTTGTTCTCCAAATGCTTTGTCGTTTTTATCGGACCAACTTTCCTGATTTCTCTATTGCTACTCTGATGACCGAACTAGGACAGGAAAAATGCAGGAAAAATTAAAAGAAATATTGCATGAACTACATGAAATTATTTAAAAGTGGTCTTCCTACAACTCTTTAAATGCATTAAAATACGAGTAATTGCTTGCTTTAGAGACTCAAATTAGAAATTAGCTAGTTTCTTTCAGATTTAAAACACATTATTATGTATTCTAATAAATAGGTAACTTTTAATGAAATTCAGTTCTGAATATATTTTATTTATATAAGTAAATTTATTAGAATCTGATTTTCTATTTTCAAATAAGGTAAATGTACCAGTAATGTACCATGTACAACTTACTAAAAAGCAGGCTCATATTTCACCCCTGAAAACAACTGAAGTAAAAGATGTTTGTGTTTACTTGATATCTTTTATTTCAGTTGATTCTAGATGCGACGAATGAACATTAAAAAAAATTAAAAGTGGTCCATTACTAGTACTCTTACATTAGTTTATATATAAGTTAATATTACACATCGAACTAATTAAAAGGGGCGGGGTGTGCTGCATAATTCTCACAAATTAAAAATGCATCCATTTTCTAGGGCCGGGAACGGATTTACTTGTTTTGTCTTCGCGATTTGCTTTTTAAAGTGCTAAACGATACTCTTTTTAAAAATCAAAACATAGTACCTGTTAATAAGACAGGTAAGAGTAGGAATTTACATTCGTTTGCATTAGTTTTTCTAATGTACTGCAATTTTTTCAGAAACAAGAGGCGCAACTCTCCAATGAAATAAAATCACTTTCTTGCTATATGACACTTTAAACGAATATCTTCTAAATTTCCACCGAGCTTTTTTGTAAACGCTGTGCAGGTGGCGTGTTTAAGAATCTTAGAGCTTTCTTTTCTTATCTGTATCTCTCTAAACTTCGAAAATTTCGGAACCACAGGGATGGAAAAATTGTGTTACGTGTTTCTTATCTTGAGTCGCGAATCGATAACCGGGAGTAAAGTAAAGGGAAATCCCTTGTTTATTCCTGGAGAATGATCCCCGGTCACGGAAGGCGATTACAGCATCGAAAGGAATCGAAGATTATTGAGGCATTAATGTTATAGAGAGTTTATTGATTCGGCATGACTGGGTGCTCACCTGGAGAGATAAACTCTTTCCGATGGGACCCGAAAGGCATGTGGGGGGACATTTAGACGAAAAAAAAAATGGTGGAAATTAACGTTTTATGCTGGGGAAAAAAAAACCTAAATAAGTATAGATTAAATAAGAATTGACGTTATAAACGCCGAGGAATCAGGAAAGATTTTAAGGGAGGAACGATAAGTAAGAAGAAGCAGGAAATAATTAAAACTTAGTAAAATAACGTAGATAAAAATGTACCTATCGTCAGCACACGCGTTTTTGGTGAAAAATGCCCACCCTTCATCCTGTGCAAAAAAGGTTCCACCAATGACCAGAGCATTAGAGTGAGAACAAAGTATGATGTTCAGTAATGCGTGGCGACAAATTGGGCGATCCATCGCCAAAAATAACAGATATTGGCTAATTTAAATATTTTATTGCCCTCCCCTCCACCCCTTTGCTATTTGGCAACCTTTGAAAAGAGGAACGCCATTTCTTGTGTAAAAATTCTTATCTGAAATTAACAGCACTGAAACTCAAAAGAATGAATAATCAAGAGTCATTGATTGCCCTTTAACTCTTTGAGGCGCAACCCTTTCCCAATGATGAAAAAAGGGCAGCCGTTGCCATCGCCTGGCTGTGCCGGCACAGCCAGCTGTCGTCAAAAAAGAGTCTCTAGATCTGTGGCACGCGATGAACGTTTCGATCGTCCGCCCTCTTGCTGGTAGTTAAGTCGAGCGATGGCAACGGCTGTCCTTTTTTCAGTATTGGGCAATCTATCCGGCTGTTCTCGCATTCCTCCATTTTTCAGCAGATGTCAGTGCTGTTCAAAATAATCGTGACCAATTTTTGACGGGAAAAAGTAAAGCATAAGTAACGTGACGCGCCAAAAGTAAAGCATTCTGACGTGCTAAAAATTAAAGCATTCTCGTGGAGCTATGTTTCCCGCAACTATTTTTATAGAAATCAAATCTATTCTTCGTGACTTGCAACAGTCAAAACGTCAGAGTTGGGTGTTCCCAGAGCGGGAACACTGCGCGTTAAAGGGCTAAATACATCCAAAAGTATTCTACTGATCTTAAAAAATGACAGAGCATAACAAAATAGATAACTTAAAAAGTGCATAGTTGCAGACGTGATATTCGAACATCATCTATTAACCATTTAAAAAAAATGCAAAGTGTTAGGTTCCTGGCCACAATTTGTTGAAATTGATTAATTTTGCTGCAAAGCCCACTTTATTTCAGTTGATGTTCTCAAATTGCATGTTATTTTGAACGATGCCGAGTAAACATATAGTTACTGGGAGATTTCATTAATACTTGAAAACTCTTCAAAAGCGATTATTAACCGGTGAATGAAAACTGCGTATATGACTGTACATTTTAATTATTAAAATTGTTTTTTGTATTTAAATTACTGTTTAAACGCAAATCTGCAAAAGAATCTTGTACAATGAAGAGGATAGCTTATTTTCACTTCATGGTATACTAAGACGACTGAAGACTCTCAAAATACAGAGTTTGAATTATAAGCCCACAATTTCATTAAAATATTGAGTACTGATAGTAACGTCAATTATTTATAAGGTAATATATTACTATCTAAGGAGGATGTCGTGATGTAAAATCTTTGTTACGTTAGGGGAGACCGGGGCACAGTGAGACAAAGCAATTTTTCAGAATTTTTTTTTGTATAAGCCTCGATACATGGCGCTAGGTTACCCGTGGATCTGCAACAATTAGCCAGGTAGATTCTGGAATAGGAAGATGCTGTTTCTACTTGCCATCAAATGCTTGTTATTATTATTTTCTTTTCGGGTTTATTTTTTGACTCTCGGATGCATCGATTTATAATATTTTATTTTATGAATAAAAATCAACCATTTGATCAAGTTAATTGTTCCTGTTATGGGGGCAATTATGATCTGGAACCTTTAGAATAGGCTTTAAACGAACTGCTTAAAATGTTGAATTAGAAGAAAATGACGGAGTGGGGTACAGTGAGACAGTCGAAGTCGGGGCAGGGTGAGACTGTCTCATTGTGCCCTACCCTAAATTCCGATTTGAAAGGGATATTTTTTGTTTTATTTATGGTCCACTAGAGTTTTTAAATTGTTTTTATTTGTTTTACAGGTATTTCAGCGCATTAAAAATGCGAAATAGACCGCGTAAGATGGAAATAGGAAATTTTCTACCGATTCCTTGAGAAATATGGTAAAAATGGTAATTGATGATGGTGTTTCACGGAGTACTTTATTAGGCTATTTGGTTCACCCATGGATAATACAAGTAGACTAATTTCAGACAACCATGAGAGTCATTTATCTATTAAAGCACATTAACTGGCAAAAGACAATGGTGAAACAGTGATCCTATTACCTCCACACTGTAACAGTAAATTACAGCCCCAAGATCTTTCCACATTTCTTGTTTTTAAATCATAATTCAACAGTCGACTCATGGATGAACCAAAATCCTGGCAAACCTCTTACGCACGACATAGCCGAGTGTTTTGGTATTGCCCATTAAAGGGCAATGATTCCTAAAAATATCATTTCGGATTACAAGAAATGTGGAATCTTTCCATATGATAGAGATACACTCACAGATTCTGGGTTTTTTTAGCTTCATATGTAACTGACCTTCTGATTTCAAGGGACGCCACAGATAAAGCAGATCATAATAATTCGCCAACTATATATAAAGCGATATAAACGAGCCCTCGTGCTCTTTTTTAGCATAGAGTGTTTTCTTAGGTCCTGGGAATTTAAGAGGATATCCGTAGACCAAAGGGAAAAATGCGAGACCAATGCAGAAAGAGCGTGAAAAAAGGAAAAGTATCATTGCATCTGACACCCCTGTAAAACAAGTTTTAGGAGAGGAATACACAAAAACTAGAAAAATAAAAAGAATTGTCGAAAATAGAAAAAAAGATGTAGGCCAAGATGACACAACTGATGAGAAAGAAGAAACTAAATTGTCTGATAATTCATCAGACCATGTTGACATGTGTGAAGATCTACCTTCTGGGTTAGAAGAGATAGATCGGGATCCACATCGGGATTTAGAAGGAGATTTTGTTATCTTAAAATTTCGCGACAAACAGAAATATTTTTATGTTGGGAAAGCTATATAGGTAGCTTACAGCGATGGAGACTTGGACATTAATTTTTTTGCGCAAGAGTAAAAACATTTTGAATGTTTGTATTTGGTAATCTGTACCAGATGTTGCATCCGTTCCGAAAAAAAAAAATAAATTTTCGTTACCAGCTCCTATGAAAAGAAACGGTATAAAGTGAAATTAATCTTTTTTTGCAATTTGAAACTAACTTTTTAAAATTTAGATGTGCGAGGAAACTTTGCTCAGTATGATTTAATTTTTATTTTAAACATTTCACATATTATGTCTCACTAAACGTTGTATACTGTCTCACTGTACTCCATACGCAAAATTTTATGATCCCTTTTTCATTTTATTCTGAAACTTCAAATGATAATGAAAAATTTTGTTTTTCAGAAGATTTTATACTTACGTTGTATTACAAATCCACATTGAAATTTTTCTTATAGTATAGAAATTTCACCCTTTCTTGAATTTTATATTTTTCGTCTCGCTGTGCCCCGGTCTCCCCTAAGCCATTCCACATCTTCTATTTTTTTCTAAAGCTCACTAACACCCTGTATATGGAGAAAGAATACCTAGTTTTTACTGACCATATATCAAACAATATTTGCTGTTTTTTACGATCATTGAATTATTAAACAAAATATTTTCATCAATTTTTGCTTTTGAACAAAATAAAAAAGCGATTACTTCACTAAAGAGGATGTAAGACTCTAGTGTAGAAAGTTAAAGAGAAACATTCAAGAAATAAGCAAATGTCAACTGTTCTATCGTCGTATAAAAAAAATCTTCCCATTTAAAATGTTTACTACATATAGACAAAAATCTATATTTGTTTACGTTAATTTGGGGTATTTTCCTTTGTAACTTTCTTTATGCTAATGTTTCTTAGAGGGGAGAAGGGTACATGCCAAGTACAAGTAATTTTTCCAAATTCAAGGGAAACATGAAAGTTTGAGAATAAGAAGTCAATACTTGCCTTGATAGTTAAAAAATGAGTTCTTATCAAAACTTAGGTGCAAAACATGCCGAAATAGTTTTCAACATAACAGCCAAAGAAGATTTAGGTATTTTTTATGTTGGTAAATAGTTTTGTTACTCTTTCTTCAAAAAACGCTGTCACCAGTAGTGTGAGTTGAGATTATTGTTAATTATATAACATAATTACTATTGGTCTTTCTAATCTATCTCCCCTATGCACACAGCATCTGAAGTTATATAAGCAACTACTAACTTACTTTTTTTATTTAAAATATTTTATGGAATAATTTTAATGTGACACACACATATACATACAAATCTTGTAAATTTAAATCCGTGGATTTTTTTTTGTGTGCATAGAAATGTACAAAGAAAAAACACACTGCGCACAATAAGCCGTTAATTGGCATTTTAGAAAGTAAAAATATATGCCGCTGTACTGAAATAGAAGGATGCAAGTACTGCAGTAATTATATCTAGCCAAAACAAAATGCATGTTTATTAATGGCTTTTGAATTACATTAGATCTTTTTTCTTTTTACTTTCTAACATAAAATAAATACAAGAATTAGAGGCATTAACTTTAAAAACTATATAAATTTAATTAGAATAAATGGATTTTAAAAAATATTTGCACTTATTTATTTATGCTCATTAATCAGTAGTTACTTTATTAAATAATAAATGTGCAAAAATAAAATAATGCTAGGTGCTTAAACAATTATTTATTGTATGATGTTTTGTAAGTTGCAGGAAGATTCATACATAGAAAATTAAAGAAGATTGTTTTAATAAATTAATTTTCCCTTTCTCTTGTCTTTCTTAAGCAAAGCACAAGATTTTTTAGCTATTACTTTTTGTAAGACTTTAATCTATACAAAAAAACATAAAACAAAAAAAAAAATGAATAGTGAAGTTATACAAATACTAATTTTAAACGTAATTTTTAAAAAGAGAAAGTTTTACTGTTGTTAAAAATTATGAAATAAAAATTTGACAAAATGAAATTGATTTCTGCGAAATATTTTCCGTTTACAGAGCTACACCAAACTTTGTTAAGACTATTGTATTATTCAAATGCTCGGTGAGCTTAATTTTTAATGACTTAAATGGATTTAGAAATGAAGGATTAGGATTGTTTGTACAAAATTAATATATTTTAAGGGATTTAGGAGTTTTAGAAATTACTGAACATGATTTGTAATACACGGAAAAGAAATTGTTTTAATCTTTATTTTTTACTTATTTAGTACTGGCGGAAAATATTAAAGGTGAAAGTTCAGACTTCTCAGATGAATCAAACGCGATAAATTGTGCTACTTGTAGAGCCTGCAACATTATTCATGGCACCGAATTTGAAGTTATTTTTTGCCCTTCATGATGAATCCATGATTTTAATCTCATACGGATTGCGAATGTTTGACTATGACCTTCCATATTCAAAAATTCTTAATGTGGCAGGCTTTGCCCGTACAATATCTTTCAAAAATATTATTAACTCTTTTTATAACATGCTTTATTACTTTTATGAATGGATGACTGATTTTGACTGACAATTTATCCGGACACCCGTCACTGAAAAATTTATGTTTGACAAATCTGATTAGTAATTATATCTCCCCCTGGACGTTCATTATTAGCCAAATCATTACATTAATAATTAGATTTTTTTCTAATTATTTTAACATACAAAGACAAGAACTTGTTTTTATTAACGTTTCTGTGCAATAAAGCACACATTGGTATTTATTTGGTAGCACTTTTTTTGACTAAAACAAGGCTTTGATTCTACACGACACTGATTCAGTGTGCTTCTTGGAGAGCTGAAATTTCTAGATCACGGTGGCAGACCTTATAAATCTGTCAGCGAGATTTTGCTCTTCATTAGCGGCAAAGAAAAATTTTGTATCTCACGAACTAGCCAGAAATATTGCCTGTATTTACTGAAAATCAACAAAATTAGGGAATTCCTCGGGGCTAAGTATTTAATGAAGAAGCTTTTTACTTCCTTGTACGTAGTATAAGGAAGTAATGTGATCCCGAAAAATTTTGGGGGCCAAATTTCGACAAAAAAACCGATTTTGACTACCTCAAATTTTAATTTAAAAATTTTTTTCGATGCATCTCATCGTAGGCTAGCATGCACGATCACATTAACGCGTCTGCAACTCATTTTGACCAGCGGCGAGTCTACTGTGGCCAGTTTTTCCATGCCGTCTGTACGTACGTACGTATGTATGTAACTCGCATATCTCAAAAACTATTGGCCGTAGAATGTTGAGATTTGATATTTAGGATTGTTCTATGATCTAGTTGTGCACCTCCCCTTTTGGTTCCATTCGACTGGATAGTTTATCTACAGGACAGCCCAAAAGATTCGAAATACATTACGCTCAATGGGCCGAAACTCAGTAAACTCGCATATCTCAAAAACTATTAGGCGTAGAATGTTGAAACTTTATATTTAGGATTGTTGTAACATCTAGTTGTGCACCTCCCCTTTCGATTCCATTCGACTGGATAGTTTATCTACAGAACCGCCCAAAAGATTCGAAATACATTACGCTCTATGGGCCGAAATTCATCAAAGCGTTTTTTAGAGGTATTGGGCTATTTCAAACGACTCAGAAGTGATGTATGCTGTAAAGAGTTAGAAAATGAATTTCTCCATTAAAAAAAGTGTCTTTATCATTTATAGTTCTGCTACAGGAACACTCAAAAGATTTCCAATACATTACGGTCAATGGCAATTTTAGGGGCATTCATCCATTTCAAGCACAATACCGTCCTACCACATAAGTTAGGTGATGGTCCGACCACGGTCACGTGCCTCCCTCAAGAACTATGCCAAAAGTCGCCAAGCTTGGCGACTTTTGGTGTACGTGTGTGCATATTTAACTCTCAAATCTCAAAAACTATTATGAAATTTCATATGTAAGAATGTTGTAACATCTAGTTGTGCATCTCGATTTTTGGTTCCAATCTACTGGAGAGTTTATTTACAGGACCACCGAAAAGAATTTTAGTACTTTAATGTCTATGGACATCTTCAATATAATACAACTGTAGACAGTCATTGTTTGGTACATGCCCAAAATCTCGCCGTCTGTCCTCGACCTTGGCGAGTTTTGGCGAAATATCGCCAAATTTGGCGATAGTCAGTCATTTGGTCCATGCCCAATGTATCGCCATTTGTCATCGTTCTTGGCGAGTTTTGGCGAAATGTCGCCAAATTTGGCGATAATCTGTCAATGTTTGGTTCATGCTTAAAATCTCGCCAAATGTCGTCGACATTAACGAGTTTCGCCGAAATATCGCCAAATTTGGCGCCAAAAATTATTTCGTATTTTATATAACTCTAAAACTTTAACCCGTAGATTTTTTAACTTTTGTATTTAGAACTATTGTAATATCTAACTGTTTTCATATCTTTTTTGACAGCAATCGACTGAGAATTTATTTACAGGGTGAGCCAAATGACTTTAAATACATTGAGGTGTATGGATGCATTCAATTCATTGAAAGTCTGTGGTCAATGACTACTTTGGCTATCCCCAAAATCTCGCAGACTATCTCAAGTTTGTCGGCTTTTGGTGAAATATCGCCAAATAAAGTGTCAGAAGGAAATCTTTCAAATTGAACTCAGCTTGGCGATATCGAAATATTTGGCTAGAAATCGCTAAACCTTACTATTATTGATATTTTATCTCTTTCAAACAAATAAGTTTAGAGGAAGTGCGTCGAAAATATTTGTGATCTAATGGACGTGCAAGGAAGTCATGTGTTGGACACATCAGATTTTTTTAAACTACCAAATTGAAGTCCTAGAATTACTGAGCAACATCGTTAAATCGACTAAGTTCATCAACAAATTGCAATTTGGCCCGAACTGTATTTTGCCAGAAAGATATCCTCTGTGCTGCAGGTAAAAGAAAGCTTATGATCTAAAGTACCAAATGACGTTTGATTGAACCCTTTCAGACATTGTGTCTAGAACTGAAGATACAAGAATTGCATATACTGTTGCATAGGGTGAATATCCTACATTTAGGTTGCCCATTTTTATTACTTTCTGTTTTTATTCTGTGTACATATGAAGAAAAAACAATTTCCCTGAAAAATTGAACCATCAGGACTTTTATTTAATTTTAAATACAAATTCTGTCGTTATTATTATGAAGAATTTCTAATTTAAAGAGAAATTATTACTCCGGACTGAAAGGTTAAGTAAAAAATATGGTACATTTAGTATCTTCAACTTAGCAATAAAAACTCGAAAACATGATTTCTCGTAATCTTGACATATACAGGGTGGTTATTAATTAAGTGAGGTGTTCAGAGCCCTCTAGAAAGTAAAGTATTGGACGAAACCTAACCCAATTGGATGAGCATGCATAGTAGACCATGGGATTTTGAATCCCCCTCCCCCTCCCAAAAAAAGTTCCAAAATTTGCCACTGGAGCAATTTTGGCGCTGCAAAAGTGTATTTGCGTAAATATTGAATGGTTAATTGACAAACAATACAGCAAACATAAATTTTAATTACAAATTTGGTTCAATATGCGCAGCATTGGTAAATTCCAAGAACTGGTAAATTCCAAGAACCAATTGAGATCGGGGGAACTCTGGGCACTTTTGCAGCGCCAAAATTTCCCCAGTGGCAAATTTTGGAACTATTTCCTTTTTTTAATTGGAATCCTTTTTTAATTGGAATTATTTTTTAATTGAAAATTGATTTTTTTCTTGGAAATCAAAATCCCATGGTCTACTATGCATGCTCATCCAATCTGGTTAGGTTTCGTCCAATACTTTACTCGCTAGAGGGCTCTGAATGCCTCACGTTAATTAATAACCACGCTGTATATTTCAAAATCGAATTATAGTTTTATTCTTTTGTTCATTTTGTTCATTTTTTGGCATGTTCAAATTGTCAAAGAACGCAATACAACACATTTATACTACATTATTTTTCTCGAGCCATTTGTTTCATGCATTAACTGAAATGATTAACACTTCATTAAAAAAGATGGCTAAATAATACAAAGCAGAAACATCTAGAGATGATAAAGCAAGTTCGTATTTTTGCTAATCAGTTAAAAAAAAGAAAAAAGAAGAACGTAAATCCCCGAAAATTGTGTTATGTGCTTATACGACGGTGCCCAAGAAGTTATCTAGGCGAGAATTTCATTTAAAAAGAAAGTATCAAGGGACGAAAAAAGTTTAAACACAGTTCATGAACCATAAACACTTTTTTTTTTTTCGAAAGAACATAAATTTTCTTAATTTCCGCTGAGAGTTCAGAATATTCTAATTTACTTCCGGCCATGAAAGTAGTAATTAACGAATGGAACAAGGTTTGTTTTGCACTTAAATGATTCAGACTTAAGCCGTTTTCTTGATGTAATTGTAGCAGACGAAAAGTGCAGCGGAAAAAAATTCCGGGGTGTGTAATTTGCGAAGTATTTTCGAGCGAAAGGGTTTATCGCATCAGTTTAGTAAACTGCTCTGTAATTAAAATTGGATGTTAAGTAAATCCTAAAAGCGATGAAATGAGAAATGAATGTAGAGAGAGCGAAAAAAATGGAATTTAATATATGCTGAAAAAAAAAACAGAGGAAGAGGAAGAATAATAAATTATCCATGGATAAGTTTTTATTAATCCTTCGAGCATCTTAAAAAAGGACAAAAATGCAAAACTGTTTTAATTCCCTAGCTGAAACAAATTAAATTTTTATGTATAAGGTATCAACTTCAGGCTATTAGGTACCGCAGGCAGAACTGTTTGGCTGCGATGTAGTCTCGAAGCTCTTCGAGGGATGCTGGCTAGGATCCTTGAGAGAATGTTTGCTTGTTTTATATTAGAGGGAAGCTCTCGTCACAAAACGTGCCATTTAGAGCTAATTGCGCCCTTTCTGAAGTTTCCTCATCGCAATTATTATCCTGTTGAGGAGATGAGAGACTTCTGTGCTTATGCATCCCTTGGAAACAGCTAGCGACCGCTGGGACCAACAGATTTAGATTGCACGTATATGTATGTACTGTTACAAAATTGCAATGTTTTTTCCCGCTCAATGTGTGTTGCGGGAAAGTGAGTTATACAGGTATTGTTGCAGGTATGGAGTATGTGACCCTTCCCCATGGCGACAAAAAAGAAAGTTCTCGAAACTAGTGGAATTTTGGCTGTATCTTAATTAGGAAAGAAGCTACTGGAAAGATCTAGAAAAATGATGCCACATCGTGTACATCGTCATTTCCTGCTTAGAAAAATATAAATTCTCTCTCGCTGTCGAGTTACTGTGATAGACTGCGATTATAGAGATAGTAGGTATTGCGATTTGAATAGTGCTATTTCTGTATTTTTTAATGATTTGCTGTTGCATGCATGTTTGCCTCACATAAATGTTGTACTTTTTTGTGAGGTACAGTACTTTGATGGGTCGAATAAAAGGCTATTGTCCTTTTTTTCGAGCCTGTTGGAGTATTTTAATACATCCACTAAGAAATTTTTGTAAGAATACATAGTGATCTTGAGTAGTAGGTTGGCGGGTACTTCCTCATGTTACATGCCCCAAGTCTACCCCAACCACTGAGCTAACATGGTCCAAGAAGGTATTGTAATGGAATTTGCACTCGATTTGTTGGCTCAACACACTACTTTATCGCTCTTCACTTTTTATTAATTCTTTTGAATACAATCGCTTATTCTTTGCTATCGTTATTACGTTATCAATATTATTAAACCTTGCTCGTCTCCTAAATGTACGACAATAAAAAACAGTGTTTGCATATAAAACCCAAATTTAACCTATTTACGCTCATCACTGCAAAGACGCAACGATAAAGATTCTTTACTGATCCTTGGATTAGTTCCCGAGACAGATTTTTGAAAGCTCCGCTGAGATCCAGTCATCCACGAACGTGAAAACGTAAGTATGCATAGGCCCACACAAGGAAATAAACCTGGATTCAGAACGGAATCTTCGACGTTTCGTCTGCTCAGTTCTAAGAAATTTTTACATCTTAGTCCTAAACGGCTGAGATGTAAAGTTATTTATGAAGTGGTTGTCATGCATTATATATTAATATGGATAATGAGAGTAAATTTAGATGATTAAGTTTCGTTTTCTTACTTAAATGAAAATAATAAACAAGAATGTCATACAGGGACAAGGCATAAGTAATTTTTTTTTTTTTTGGAAAATAATACTACACAAAAACGCAAGAGATATTCTGAGTTTTAAGTGACAAAATAAAGAAAATTAAACTTATGTGTATGATAGGCTTCTATTTTCCTATAAAATGCTTACTTTTGATGAGCCATACATGGATTTTGTTTTTGACATGGCCGTGAAGTGACTAACATAAACATTGATTCTATTTGCACATTAAGTTTCTTGAATTTTGTTTAACATAAATACAAATTTTCATTGCTGGATGATGGAACTTGGACGAGTTAGATATTTGAGACTGAACGAAACATTTTAAAATTTAGCTTGTGAAAACAACTCACAAAATAGTAAAAGTTCTACTATTTAATGTCAAATTTCGAATTAAAATATATTTACTGATCTTTTTCAGATTTGATCGGATTGATATTTAAAGTTATTTAAGTTTTTTGAACCATACTCATTCCCATAACTACAAATTTCATGCGTGCTATTTTTTATAATTACTATTATTTGCCTTTTTTAAAAGTGTGATTTTATAATTAATATAAAGAAGCTTTATTCTAAAAAAAGTTTTGCCGTTATCACTGGACTTAATTTGTAATAAAAAGAAATGCTTATACTATTTTAGAAGATTTGTTTTAAAATTTGAAATAACTGTTTAAACATTTTTCTCCATATTTCAGTGCTGTTTGACTATGGAGATATCCGTATGTTTAAGGAAACATGCTATTATGATGTAAAATCGGTAGATATATATTTTTGATGAAAAAATATCAATAAGTTGTTTTAAATAATATTTCTTTTTTACCCTAATTTTCAAACATTAGTTAGCAAGATTTGTACTCAATAAAAAGCTTGTTAATTGCATTTGGAAACAAAATATTAGCTTTTATCTGCTTATTGTATCTATATAATTTTCTTGTGTTTCCAAACAAATCTCAAAAAAACTAATAAATTTCTGAAAATTTGAGAAGCTCTGTTGTTATTTTCAATTTAGAGATGATACAAACAGCTTATTACAAGAAAAAATTAAGAATTTAAAAATATTTTTTTCTTTCTACTTTTATTTTAATGGGCGGGTTAGTATACAGTTAGGCTTAGTTAATAGCATGTTTCATTGAAATGCTCCTAATAAATGTTGCTTGTAAATGTCTAAAAATATAGGCTAAAAATCCTTTGAAACAAACGATTTAAATTTTTGATCAAAAATAAATGCCTACTCATTTTTGTTCAATTTATTCTACAGCATAGCAATGGCGGTATTCAATGTTTATCTGGTACATAACAGCCCTGGCTAGAATATTTTTAAATTTAAATAATTTGTAAGTCATGACAGAAAATAAATAAGACCTTGAGTAAGTGTATAATTTTGTATCTGCTTTATTTAATCTATTATTTTTCAAACCATCTGCTAACCATTTTACCACACATTTGTGGAAGTTCTTACCACACATTTCTTACCACACAGTTCTTACCACACATTTGTGGTAAGAAACAGTACTTAATGGATTTAAAAATTTTTACATTTAAAACTAATATAGTTACATAAAGTCTTTTCAGATGTAAAGGGCATGAAGGCATTTCATATAGTAACACAAAAATAGTGCCATGTATGAAATTATTAGTTACAGAAAACAGACAATGAATAAAAAACGCCTGTTTTCAGCTCAATTTTATTTCATTCCATTTCGTTTAAAAATTACCTGATATTCAGTACGTGACTTTTGCTTTTGTATATGCTGAGTTTAAATGTACAATGAAAAGATAAGGGAAATGTTGAAAATCGAAACTTGCACTCTATTTTAATATATTAACCACTACTTTAAATGAAATTTACTACACGTAGTAATAGACAATATTCACCAAAGAAAAACAAGAGAGACAACTTTGCTTCGTTGCATATCAATTAGAGCAAATGGTATATCTTGCGTTCGGACTTGTACTTTAACTATTACACAACAAATTATAAATCATAAAGCAGATTATGAGCATGTTAAACATATGTTTGAGCATCTTAAAGTATTTTTCAAAATTTTATGTGTTTTTTTATGTTTCGTGCATAATGATGGAACATGTTTTTCATGTATAAACGTTGTACAAATCGTGTTATTTCGACGGAAATATTTTTTAAATTTGAGACTGGAACGAAAAAAAAAAACTTTTTTAAATTTTGTCATATTTCTAGTTTTTTGTGAATAAATTTTGTGTTTCTTAAAAAAGTAGTTTTCAATAAAAATATACTATGAATAATTAATAAAATGAAAATATACCAGCAGATATACAGCATAGACCAAAGGTACCTTATTAAAAGAAGTAATGCATTTTAATAAGGTACCCTAAAGATAAAATTTATAAATAAAAATAATAATACTTAGTTCCTAAATGAAAACCAATATTGAAAGGATGCATAAAGTGCCTCAATTTAACATTTCCTGAATTCTGCCACCAGGGAATAGTGTTGAATCTACGATTTTCAGGGATACTTATCTCATCACGCTCTCCATTATTTTAGTCACTGCCAGTGAGTATACCTGGAAACACTTTCCGCTGCAGGATAACATGCAATTTTCGGTCGGGTGCTTTGACTGAAGATTGCATTTTCTATCGAATAGTGAAAAGTGAGAGTTGAAATGTAGCTGATTTTGTGACGACTCTTCTGCGTCTCCGAATTTCAAAAATTTTCGTGCATTTGAATGTCTTTGAATTTTAGAATTTTCTATAACAAGTTTTAAAAATTCTTGGATGAGTCATTTAACTATATAAATATTAAATCATTGCTAATATTAACACTAACAGTAGGTCATAATTTAAAATAAAAAAAATATTAGTGATTTTTCTCTTATTTTGGATTCTTCCTTTGGTTGTAGATCCACCTCCAGAGTTCTCTAAACGAAAAAGGATAATACGTACTCCTGCAGCGATTTTTCCACTCTTTAACATCAGTATTAAGATCAATCAAATCAACCACTTTTTCTATCAAGAAATTTCTGGAAAATTTTTTTGGAATGCCTTTCTAAAGAAATAAAATTAGTTATGAGTGAAATAAAATTCAAACGGAGGATCATTCTGCCCTTCGGTGAGGGTAAAATGATTCTTTGGATTCTTTTTTAAAATTCCATTATTTTTCGTTACTCAATTTGGTCTAAAACATTATTAAAATATGTTTATGATGCAGAACAGAGTGTAAAATAATGTGGCAAAGGGCCAAAATTTTATTTAACAATGTTTTTTTTTAATGCAAGTTTTCCAAGAGGATCATTTTGGGACACCTTCCCCGACGTCTTACAATTATACATGAATACAGTTTTTTGCTGTTATAACAGTTTTTTTATTGTTTTATTGAGCAGGTAGTCAGTTCTCAATTTCCTATCTGCTTCCTACTTTTACAATACATTCACTGCCGGGTTAGAGTAGAAGCGACATTTCTTTCGTCAATTTCACATATAAAATATAGTTTTCAGTAATAATAAATGATTCAAATCGTGACTAATAAAAATTTCACATATTTCCTTAAAAGTGAGCGTTTTTGCAAAAGTTAATTACTTATTCACAAAACTGATATATTAAATTTAGCTCACGCTCGTGCCTATTGAGTGATCGGCAGCAAACGTCTAAAATAAGTGCATTTAAGGGTTAGATCGCGCTTTTTTACAGCTTATAATTTTATGTTTTTTCAATTTAAAAATTTATTTTGATACTCTATAACTATATGGGGCGGCGTAAGTGTCAGTATGAATCATCAGAACATTAGATGCCCTACGAGAAAGATTTTATTTAGAAAAACATGTAAAATTTAATGGAAAAAATGGAAAATGATTGAATTAAGAACCATTTAACTGAAAATGCAAAATAGCTGTATAAAACAACAGGCAAAAATTAGTAAATTAATAGTATGGAAGGAAATACAGTGTTAATATTACTACTATAAAACAATCTTATAGATTAAATTATTAAAGTTTTGTAAAATTACGGAAATGCACTTATCACTATAAAACGAACGCTTCGGTTAGTGCAATAAAGACCGCTCAAAGTATCATCCGTAACGTTATGCTTGTAATGCTAAGTATCCTTTTTTAAAAGACTTTTTTAAAATATACTTTAATATAGAAACTTTTTTAAAATAGCACATATGTGCTATTTTAAAAAAGTTTCTATTATTTCATTTTTAAAACTCAAGTTTTCTGTTGAGTGTTTTTGTTAATCATATAAAGTGCAAGGCAAATTTTGAAGCAGCTATTTTTTCGAATTATATTTAAATTTGAAGGCAAACCTACTTAGAAAGTTTGAGCAATAAAGCTAATTTATTTTAGTCTTCAGCTAATTTATTTGAAGGTTTTTAAAAAAAGTATTTTTATATAAATGATAGAGAAAGAATGACTCTATGGTGGTGCTCACTCCAGGAAAAAGAAATCTACTAAATTTTCAGATGAAAGCAGTCGTAATAAATTCTCCACCGTGATAAAATGTCTTTGGAAAAATGAAGCGGGCACAAAGAAATAATATATAAAAATTATTCAGTATTGGTAAAATTTACGCATATTTTAAAATACTTACGTACCAATGTTGAAGGGTATCACGGAATCTACAAAAGAATTACGAACCAATTAATAAACTAGCTTTTAATTAAATAAGTAAAGTACAGTATATAAAACATAAATTAAATACACGAAATACAAATTAAATCGATAAAGTGCGAATGTTAATACATAAAAAATGCTATGAATGTATATTATTACAAGTACTAGCTGAAGTACCCGTCCTTGACGGGTTAGTGAATGCAAATTTCCAAAAAGCAAGATCTTTCGTCAGCATTGTAGGAGTACACAGAATGGATGGAGTATGTTGCCAAAGTAAAGAAAGCGAAGTTATAATTTTTATGGATTATTAAAATATTACAGGTTAAGAGAGTTACTAAGTAATATCATTTCATTCGCTTGAGTCGTAATTATGTGATGCGCGAACGAATATTTACGAATATAGAAATAATTTTCGCAAAATCTCAAAATCTAATCAACATCTTTGAAAAATTGGAAGCCTAGAATTTAAGTTGAGTGACAACCTATCCTGTCACCCAATTTCGTTTCATTCCCTGCAGTCTTTATTTCGTGATGCTGGAACAAAATTTCAGCATTTCAAAACGATTTTCGCAAAATCTCAAAATGTAATCAAAATATTTTAAAAATTCAACGCCTATAAATTAAGATTAGCAACTACCTATCATATCACTAAATTTCGTATCATTCGTATTAGTTGTTATTACGTGATGTATGAAAAAATATAAACGTATTTTGAGAGAATTTTCACAAAATCTAATGAAAATGTTTAAAAAATTGGACTCCTATAGTTTATGTTGAGCAACCATCTATCATGTGACCAAATTTCATGTCATTCGCTTTAGTCGTTATTACGTAATGCGGGAACAAAGATTCACTCAGTTTTAAACGATTTTCGCAAAATCTCGAAATCGGATCGATTTTTTAAAATTAGATGCTTATAGTTTAAGGTGAGTGACCACCTATCATTTCACCAAATATCATTTGTTCACCTTTGCAGTTATTACGTGATGTGCGAACACAAATTTACGCAGTTTGAAACGATTTTCGCAAAATCTGAAAATCTAATGAAAATTTTTAAAAATTCGACGCCTATGTTAAAAGTTGAGTGACCACCTATCATGACACCCAATTTCATACCATTCGCTTCAGTCGTTTTTACGTGATGCTCGAACACAAATTTACGCAGTTTGACAGGATTTTCGCAAAATCTCAAAATCCAATCAAGATTCTTTAAAAATTGGACGCCTATGTTTTAAGTTGAGTGACCACCTATCATGACACCCAATTTCGTATCATTCGCTTCAGTCGTTTTTACGTGATGCTTAAACAGAAAAAACGTCACGGACAGAATGACAGAATGACAGAACGACAGAACGACAGAATGACAGAGCGACAGAATGACAGACAGACAAACTTTTTTTTGAGGGTCGCATCGGATTCCCGGGTGCTTGAAAAGGATAGAAATCGCAAAATGTTTGAATTCCAAGAAATGTACAGACAAAAGTCTAATTTTATTTATATAGATAATTTACTTCTAGTTTAATTATGAAAGAGAATTAATAAGTAAGGGAAAATATGACGATTTTATTTATATTTTTGAAAACCGATTTTTAAAATGTTTTTAACAATTTTTTTTACTTATTGTTCAAAATTTTAAAATTATTATTTCGAACCCAAAAATAGTTTTTTTTTTTTTGGCGTACTTTTAATCACGTTTAACAAATTCGTAATTTTTCTTTACCGTTTAATTAGAATAATTAATTAAATGAAAAAGATATATAAAAGGTTCTAATATTAATTTTTTAAACCGTAAATAAAGCATTTTGATATAGATCAAAGTATTCTCATAGAAACCTATTTATGACAATATTAAAGATGTTAAAGCATATATATATATATGTGTGTGTGTGTGTCTGTGTGTGTGTGTGTGTGTGTGTGTGTGTAATGGTGTAATGTATAAAAAGGTAGTTTGGGTTTTACTAGTTTGGGTATTGTTCAAGCGGGTTCTTTCACTATAAGTTTTGCTTTCCTGTCATACTTGCCACGCGCGCTCTGGAGCTATGCTTTATTCATTTTGTCAATCGTCAGTTCTTTTTAGTGTACACGTGTCCCCACGCCTTTGTAACCCCGGATGCGGGTCATGTTGGTAAATGTGTGTGGTTCGATTAGAGATAAGAGAGAGGCGAAATTATGTCTTAACAACCCACGTGGTGTGGTGAACGTAAATACGCCCGCACCTCGAAAATCCTCACTCTTCTGCCACTAGAACTGCCTAACTAGTCCACGCCGATTTTTGTACCCGTCTCCCCTCCCCTCTTCTCACTCTATATTGTAACTTAAATGTAATGTTCAATAAACCATATTACCTGCCTTAACTCTGGAACTTTACTGGAAAATCTGACGTCTCATATATATATATATATATATATATATATTGCGCTTGGTGATTCGCTACTGTCTGACAAACTTGCAGGGGGTATAGGGGGTTACACAGACGGTTCAGAATCACACAGCAATGCGGGGTCGTAAACGTTGTCTTCAAGTACCTGTTAATAATCACTTTGCAAGAAGTGTTGAGGTGTGCATATAATTTCTTAACCAGGTTTCATAAACAATGGGCTTTCCTCAGACAATTTCATAAATGTAATGGTGTAATGTATAGTAATGAAAGAAACAATTCTGAAATAACAATTTGTATCCAGTGCCTACCGGTGAAAGTGGGATTAGATTTTGAAAAACCATGGTCGGAAAGTTTACTATCTTAAAATATTTGATAACTCATGCTACCAAGTACAGACATTGACGCATGGTAAAAAATGTCATAGTTGTATGCTAAAATTCTACTTCTTAAGTGCGATAACTTTTATGAGTAGTTTGCATGCACCTTTCTCATCGAGAAACATCATTCAGCTCTGTATGGGATATTTGATAGAATTGGTTATTGAATCAAGTGTATGATAACTCAGGTGCATGCTCTTGTGGAATTGCCCTACCATGTTTCGACGGCCAATGGATGAACCCATGAAACTTCAGCCCATCTTAATTGATCAACTGGCTGGATATTAAAGAGGAGAAATTTCGATTCCATGTCATAAATTCTTTGCGAATTTCATTCCTTTTTTAAAATAGACCAAGAAGTTCTAATTTCACTTCAAAAGACACTGTTATCTCCCTTATAGGATAGCTCATATATTTTAACTAAAATGTAAAAAGTGTGTCTCCTAAGCAAAGAAAAGATAAACGAAAAATCAAATTTCTAAAGGAGTATTATCTATAAAATTGCACTAGTTTTCTCATTCTAGTTTTCTGTTGAGTGTTTTTGTTAATCATATAAAGTACAAGACAAATTTTGAAGCAGATATTTTTTCAAAATATATTTAAATTTGAAGGCAAACCTACTTAGAAAGGTTAAGCAATAAAAAAGGTCTTCAGCTAAGTTATTTGAAGGGTTTTTAAAAAATATTTTAAAAAACCCTTCTTCAATATTTAATAGAGTAAGGTCTTAAGAATGGACCACTTCGTAAAAGGAATACTTACTCTTCCCGAGATAATTTTATTAAAAAGCGTCAGCATTTTCTCTCTCATGGATTAAATACTTTTCACATCTCAAAAGGTTGGATGTCTTAACTCCTTAAGAGTGACTTGAAGGTAGGTACTTGCTTCATAACTTTAAATTTTACCCTTTGAAAATTTGCTTAAATGAATGCAAACTTTACTTTGTGCCTTTGTTAATGTTGTCGTATTTGGAACATTTACTTTCGGACTTGTGTGTTTCGTTAGAAGAATCCGCTTATAAATCCTTGTCTGTCCAGTAAAGTTGAGAGCACAATGAAAGTTTTTTTTTTTACCACAGAGAAAGGTAATTTAAACAACTGGAGTATGAGTGGGAATCAAACCTGCAATCGCACGCTTAGGGATTGGCGTGGAGTTGTACAGGCCCTTAACCTCCAAGCCACTGCTCCCCAACTTGTTTCATTTAATCCTTTGAGGCGCAACCCTTTCCCAATGCTGAAAAAAGGGCAGTCGTTGCCATCGCTCGACTTCACTACCAGCAAGATGGCGGACGATCGAAACGTGCATCGCGTGCCACAGATCTAGAGACCCCTTTTTGACGCAGCTAGCACAGCCAGCTGTCGTCAAAAAAGGGTCTCTAGATCTGTGGCACACGATGAACGATTCGATCGTCCGCCATCTTGCTGGTAGTGAAGTCGAGCGATGGCAACGGCTGCCCTTCTTTCAGCATTGGGTAATCCATCCAGCTGTTCTAGCATTCTTCCATTTTTCAGCAGATGTCAGTGCTGTTAAAAAAAATCATGACCATTTTAACGGGAAATGACGTGCTAAAAAGTAAAGGATTCTCGTAGAGCTAGGTCACCCGCAACTATTTTTATAGAAATCAAATCTATTTTTCCTGACTGGCAACAGTCAAAACGACAGAGTTTGGTCTTCCCAGAGCGGGAACACTGCGCGTTAAAGGGTTAATTATTTTTCATAAATAAAAAAACTGACATGTAATGATTTCACAAATAAAAATAAGTTTAATTAATGCTATCAAGAAGAAAATTTTGCAAGGCTAAACAGAAAGAGATGATTAATTGTATGTAATTTATTTTTAAAAAAGTCAGTTAATGTGAAAAAAACACCCACTTTTTCACGAATTAAATATTTTGTCACTAACTAGATTTTAAAGTTCGAAAGATACTTTATTATGTAATCAATTTTTAGTGAACAAGTTATATAAAGCACTCATTAATCAATTTGAAAGTTTAATTAATAAGTTTCGGTTTTCCATTGCATACTTTAAAATTGCTTGCTGTTATTTATCATTTTCGTTTCAAATCTTGGGGAACACATTTTAAAGAAAAAACAAAAAAGAACGAGATCATTATTGCTTTCCTCTAGATAAGATTAATAATAATTTTAAGCGTAATTAAATATAGAAATTTTCATTAAAAACTGTACCAAGCTCCATGGAAATTTTATGAATTGCTATTGTTTACTTTAAATAAAAATTAATCTTTTTTAAAAAATTTAAGTCAGATTCAAATCAGATTCAATCAGATTCAGTTTCAAATTTTCTGTTCGAACTACTGCAGATGTTAATATAATTATCTCGAAAACATTTATTTCTTTTACTCGCTTATGAAGTGTATGACATATGAGTTTGATATGTTTTATTGCAACGCACATACGTTAACCAATAAAATTAGGAAAAATTCGGGCAAAACCCGGTCCAAAACTGTTTTTTATCCTGTTCAATACGTGAAGCTACGTGAACGAAACTGCTTCGTTGTAAGTTAAAATTATAATTAGTTCTTGAGTTTTGAAAATTCGAGGGTGGTGCAAAAATTCACGAAATCCAAAAACATGCAGACAAAGCAACTAGGACTGGATGATGTTGAAATTTTTGCATCGCGATGCTTCATTTAGCTTCACATCGATATTTTTCGAAGCTTCGATGTCAAAATAGGGACACAGTCATTCATAGGTTTTTATACTTAATTAAATTCTAATTATGTAATATGAATAAAAATGCTCTTGAAATTTTTTTGAATGCTGAAATTTCTGGCTGAAAGAAATGAAGGTGATTACTTTTAAATTTTAAGAAATGTCACATTAAGTATAAATACTGGTTTGAATCGTTTCCTTCTTTATATGAAAAAGTATAATTCTTTTTTTAAAGTTTTAATGGCAGAACAGCAAATGAGAATATAAACTAATTGTAAAACCTTAAAAATGTATAGTAATTTATATTATTTTTATAATACTAAGCAGAAAAGAAATCTTAAAAGGTTACTTTATAAATTTACATTAAAATATAAATAGTAGACTTGATTTTGATTCTTTTTGTGTTACTTATCAAGATTCTTTTAACGTAGTACGTAATATACTTAATGATTTTTTAATACTTTAGTAACTGTAGAATAATGAAAGATAGAATAGGAAACACGATTAGCATATAAAAATATTTTAAAAAAGAACTTAATTTTGGAAAATCAAAGTGCTTGAATTGCAACGAAAACAGTTTCAATGCATTTATTGAAGTAGCAGATTTTTCACTTGAATATCGAAAAAAAATGTTTCATTTGAAAATAATTTATAATCAATGTATTTACTTTTTATGCTCGGGGCATAAAAATACTATTGGCACGATCACTCATGCATTGGCCGGATTCGAGATCGGAACTCCCAGATCCTGTTCTGAGTGGACTGACTCAAAATATTTTGATTTAAAAGAACTTGTTTGGAAGTTTAAGAAAAATATCCCGTTTTCCATTTTTGAAAATGTTACACCAGAAAGTTAAAACAATCAAACGAGCAGCTATTGTTTAGTCTGACATCGAAGCTCAACAGATATATGGAAAAATTAAACGAGTTCGATCTAACGCCGAAATCCTGTTCTTTCCTATTATCAAACTCATTCATTATCAATAAGTAAATAATGATGAAATCGATATCGGATTCTCTTACATAAACGCAAACATCGATGGCATTTTCCTAGACCAGGCATGCCCAACCCGTGGCCCATTGGAAGACTTTTGCAGCCCGATTGAAGTTTTTAAGTGTCTATATTATTTTTAGACATTTGGACTATAGACGGTTGAACCGAAAAAAATCGTGTTGCTATATGATTGGCTATGCGCATTATATCAGCATTTGGAACTTACTTATCCCTGCGAGTCATTTCTTTCCAAACTAAACCTGGTAAAAACAAAATATCGCAACAGGTTGCTCATTGAAAACATGACCGATCAACTACGATGCGCATCGACTAAATTATCCGTTGATATTAAAAAAATCTCAAGTAAAATACAAAAACAAGTGTCACATTAGCTGGAAGGTAATAAAATACTTTGAATAATTTGTTGTTTTATTTTGATATGTGCGGCTCACCTCAGTTTAGTAAATTTTTACTTGGCCCACCAACCGATTTGGGTTGGGCACCCCTGTCCTAGACCCTTCTCTTTGAAAATCTGACATCGGTGTTACGATACTTGATTTACATCAATGTTTTTCAATGTATCGATAAATCTCCCAGTCCTAATAACATGGCATTTGGTACAGATTATTTTTTACATAGCTTCCATATGTATCAAAGTATTTATTCCATTTGTATACCAATCTTCTGAAACCGGTATTGAATAAATCAAGGCCCCCGGTTGCTGAGCCAATGAACGACGGCACCCTGAATTGCGGCATTGGCTCGGGAATGCTATTCTGTAAGGCGATTCTTTCAGGTGCGAAGAGATTTAAATCACAGGCTGCGAAATCCAGGAGGGGGATGTTTCAATTTGTTCCATCAGTAGCACTGCAGCCAATCACGTATAACCGAGGCCGCGGGCGGGCGTTGTCATGCAGCATAGTGACACTTCCACTAGCTGACGATGAATTTCTATTGGGAGGTTTCCCGAAATCCAAAAAGTTTTATTAGCCATTCATAGTTATAATAACGCATTAGAAAAATTCCAATTGATTCTGAAGTATTTGTATATAGATAACGTGTATTGAAGTTGAAAGATTTCAATTCGGTCTCTATTATCTATAAATGAAATGATTAATATTTTAACTTGAAATAAAAATTGAAAATCTAAAATTCTCTTACATAGTTATAAGATTTTGTGAAACGTTAAAGAGTTCTTCAAATTTACTGTTCATTTGTAGTATCAAAAAGTTTAAGCATCAAATCCCCAATATTAATTTTTGCTAAAAAAAAAGATATTAGGGGAATGTGGTGTACCTTGGACGTATGTGTACCTTGGAGGGACATTGATTGGCAGCCTCCAGGAGAGATAAATTTAAACTAAAATATTAGTTGCATATATTTATTACTAGAGGCTTATGGGAAGTTGTTCTATGACTGATCAACACACGTGTTGCTCATGTAAAAACCAAAGTTTGTTTTCAGCATCAAAAAGTTACATTTCAAGGACATATTATTTTTCTTCCATAACTGTAAGTATTGAATTTTGTTTTGAACTAATAATCACAAGTTTAAAAGTATGTTTTCAGCTACATTTATGTATATTTGAAAATGGTTAACTCTTAACATAATAAGGTATGGAAGCCATTTTGTAAAGCACTTGCTTGTAGTGTACCTTGGAGGTAGCTAATGTTGTGTACCTTGAAGGTGCCACCAAGGTACACTTCCAAAATTTATTAATAATTATGAGAAAAAGTTGTTAGAAAGTATTTCTTTACTTTAATAACCAAAGTTCTGGTCAAATAGGCCCAAATCTAAATGTAGACTGTTAAACTCCTGAAGTTGTAAACCTAAATGTAAATTCAAAAGCAAAGTTATTTGAGCTTAGTATTAGACAGTAAATAAATATTTCAATAAATATATTAATAATTATTTATATATTATTGTTTCATGAGTAACATTTTTTAACAATTTTTTAACACTTTGCATTTTTATAAAAATGTGCACTCTGCATTTTTGAAAAATTATCATTTGGCACAAGTTTAGATCACTTGAACGTGGAATAGAACTAAATGGGTTACACACAAAAGAGAAGATATTAAACAGAGATTATTTTTATTTGACTATATTTTATTCCTAAACTATTACAACTTTATTATTTTAGTTATATGAACAATTTTATGTTTTAAAAACTGTAAATTTAAAACTAATTACTCTAATATTGGCCCAAAGTAGGCCTATGCAAAATCAGATTACTGTAAACAAATAATAAACCAACTTTTCTTCATGCTGTGTAGTACTCCATCTGTTAAAAATAAATACGTCCAAGGTACACCATACCTACCTCCAAGGTACACCCCTGGTGGTGTACCTTGGCTGTATGGTAAGCTATTTTTTAAATAATTAAAAACGAGTATTTGGACATTTTATAAAAATATACGTAACTCCTGATATCCTTAAATTTATGGAAAAATATGTTTTACTAATATTATCCAAACACTTGTTTTGTAAAAACTCAAAGTTTGAAAATCCCTCCAAAGTACACCACCTTCCCCTACAATCATTCGAGTACACAAACTTTGTTACTTGTAAGTAGTATTAAAATTCGATTGATAGGAAATAGTTTTTTGCCCGAAGTTAAGCTCTTAAGCATAGAAAAATTTCACAAAATATTATACGAGTAGATGATAGTAGTAAAAGCTCATATTCCTTTTAGCTCAGTACATTTAGAAATATATAAAAAATATGTTTCAAGAAATTTCCTATACCATGTAGAAAAGCAACAAGAAAATCCATTTTATGAAATATATGTCATTAGTATTAATGATTTCTTCCTTCTGTAATTTTTTATCCTTAACTTACCTCCGGAAACTATTATTTTCAGAGTATAAAAAAGCAGAAGGGAAAGAAATATTTTCCCAATATGATGAATGTTTGTTTGAATCAGAGTGAGAATAAGATTTATTCACTCATCATATTTATCAAACTAAACTCAAATATAATACCCATTTTAATTTATCGTGAATTAATAGGATTCATTACGATTGCGTTAATTATAAAAACAATTAATTTACTTTTCAAAAATTAACATGCATAAAAAGTATTTTTCAAACCTTATTAATTTAAGTACACATTTTACTTATAATGATCAAAGAACTCCCAGAGCAGACAGTCGAACGGAATTTTACTAGAGATTTGAATTTAGTTTTTTAAATTTTTGTGCATACATGATATTGCTATGTGAAAACGTTCGTTATTTAAAGTTACTTCCGCCTTTTTTTACAAGATTAATTGACTATCAACTATTTCGTTTCCTCGATATTCTATAGAAATAATATCTTTTAATAATAAGGTGTAATTATTTGTTCTAAAATAAGGTTGCTTAATCTTCTTTTCTGGGTTTTTGTTGACATTTAGGTAAATTATATAACTTAAAATAAAATAAAATGTTATGTCTATTATTTATATAAATGCCTATAGGAATTTTTGCATCCCTTTATTATACAGAGATTATAAATATTTGCTTTTACATAACGTCTTTAAAGCTAAAAACTTTTCTTCCAGCTTTATTTGAAAGTGCACTATCGCAAGCTTACGATGGTTGTGACGTCCAATTATCCTAAAATTACCACTAACATGCGTACTGCTTTTAAAGAAAAAATTTTTGGGAAATAATCATGGTTTGAAATCAATTCGAAGTAGTTTATTGTTCATAATCTTACTTATTACCACAACTTCGTTGTTTAAATGGTCTGTAAATGTTTGATTATGACACATAAAAGACTTTTCTTTTTTTTTTTAATTCCACGCAATAATTCAGTCAGTATCTGATCTGATTATTCTATACTGTAGCCAGAATTCTAATGTACTGTGGAAATGACGTTAAGGTAATAAAAAATTCTTAAGTGTATTTGCGATATTTCACGCCTACTTCATATTACAAGAAAAATGCTTATCTGCTTTAAACATACAAGTGTATTTCCATTTACTTGAGGGTTTTGCTGAATAGTTACTGTAATATTCAGAAGTTTTGTTCTGTTAGTTTTTAGTATTTAGTGGTTTTTAGTAGTTAGTTTTTAGTATTTGTATCAATGTCGCATAAGCTGTACAGTGTGCTGCAAAACATTATTCTAGTTTGAATATTTATAACGATTTTAATAATTATAATAATAATAATAATAATCTGCAAAACGCTATAAATATCTTTCTTTCTTTACTTTTTGAATAATTGTATTGGATTTTTGTGCTGTGATTTCTTCTTCTTTACGATGACGAATTTTACCTAATCTGTTATATCAAAAACTCACTTTTTATCACACCATAGTTTTTCATAAAATAGATTCACCGAAAAAGCAATAAAACAGTCCTTTATTTAAAAAAAGTTATTTCAGAAAATCACTTAATTAGATGCACAGTAGAATACAGCAGTTACAAAATAATCATACCTAATAAAAACTTTAATACATTATTATTTTAGGAATTAAATTATGTCTTTTTAAATAAAAATTATGTGCATACATTTATTAAAAATGTAATATCATCTTTTTTTCTTTCTTTCCACTCATATAAGCTCGTTATGTTTTCATCTTAAAACAACTTATCGTTATGCTTCTTCAATAAAAATTATTATCATCATTCTTTTTGCATTTTTTTTTCTTTCTTTTGTAATATAAAACTTTTTTTTTTTTTTTTTTCCAAAAAGCTTTCAGGCGGAAGATAATTTTCCAAAGGTGTTCAGATTCGAACAGCTATTCTGAGGTGGCTCTATGACCAAGAAGCGATTTCCTATTCTAAGGACATCGAATGATTCATGCAACGTTTTGGCAAATGTCTGAAGCGGTTGGAGGTAAATAGAGAAATAGTGTTCAGTATGCATGTTATATTGTATTGTAGTAAACTTCTCAAAATGTATTTTTACCTCAATTGTACGAGTGTAATAATAGTATAGTGTATTAGCTAAATGTAGGTGCTAATACACTATACTTAGGTGGATAGTGGACTGGTAGATGTAAATCTACCAGTTGGGACTTTTAAATACAGGTCTGCGCCGCCACGCCACGTTGTATCCGGCCACATGTACTACGCCGGCGTACAGTCGGCGCATTAACTTTATAGAAAAGTTTAATAGTATTACCTTTCAACAATATTGTTATCTTTTTTTTTCAGAATTAAAAGTAAAATTTTTAATGATACGGATTTTAACAGGAAAATCAATAATTTACTACTATAATGTAAATTTTGGTATAAATTAGTTAGATAATGTTTTAGAAATCTCCCCAATAAATGTTGTTTTCCTACTTGCTTCATTTAAGACTAGAACATTTTATCACCTGTGTGTGGAACATGACACTGTTCCTCTTCCACATTGCAGTTTGTCTTTTCAAGTGCTCGTACATTTTGCTTAGTATTGCTGAAGTAAAGGGTACGTTCTGCTTTTAAAGGGAAATATTTACTACGTATGGGGAAAAAGAAAAGAAGTATTGCTACTACTAAAGGCTACACATGTTTTGTATTTTGTTAAAAAGGAATAGGGGAAACTTTGCTGGGTAGTTATTTTTGGGGATTTCAATTACAGAAGCAGCATTGAGATTTATTTGTTAGGTTATTCATCGAGTTACAACTCATGATTAGGAAAAAAAGAGATATCGAAATTTAATAATGTAAAGTACATAATACCTTTTTGAAAATAGTATAAAAAAAAAGATATATACCTTTAATAATGAAAAGTACATTGCACTTTTCTTTTTTTGAAAATTGTGTATACTTTATGTTGCGAAATTACAGCATATGATAATACGTAGATTATTGTTATTTGTATTTTCACTGTCTTTCAATATTAGTCTTAACAAAATGTTTGCTATCTTGTATTCTAACCTTAAAATATCTTAAAATACTTCTAACCTTATAATAGTTTTACATTTCTTACGTTTTCCTCAATGTCTAATAGTTCATATCTGTGTTACACAAAAATAAAAAGATGCTTATCAATATTTTTAGAACTACACAAATTTTACCGTATACCGTAAGTAAAAAAATATGTTTTCCTCCATATTTGTACTTTTCTGGTTTTTACAAGAATTTAACAATTAATTTTAAAACACTGTTGTTTAACGATCTGTACTCATTAGACAGTAACAAACAAACAATGTCAGAAAGATTCTTCACTAGTTGTACTCTATACTCTTCAAAATAATAAACGTACATGTCTAATGCATTTTCAAGAAAAATAATGAGGTATAAGTATTTATTTCACTGTGCAAAGTTGCTTGAGGCACTTTCTATTAAACATATAAGTATACATTGGAAAAAAACTATATTTTCATTTGTTACTCAATACATCATAACGCTAGTAGTTTTGCCGTTTATATGAATGATTAGTACAACTTGTAAAGATACAATTTCATTTTTTAATCAATGGTATAATTTGATTGTTTTAGAAACTGTTTAGCGTTGCATTATACCTTAAAAGACTATGATTAACTTCTTATCGGTTTGGAATAGCTTATATGCATATGGTTGTAAAAAAAAGAACTGCTAAAAAGCAAGTGTCAGGCTTATACCGATAGCGAAATATATCGTGAATGTGGAATATAGACAATATATAAACCTATCGATTTCGGGAAAATCTTTTACTTTTGTTTTGCTGTAAAAATATTTTAAATGTGTACCACAACGGCAAGTACATACTCAAGACATTTCCATAGTCTTTAAAATATCTCATATTAACTTATTTTTTTCAGCCGCTGCCGCAAATTCTTTTCCGACGCGGACCTCTAATTTCTAATTTGCATTTTGACGCACGGTTGGTTTATATGATTTTGTTTTATGTGTAAATTTCCTCACATCAGACCTGTCTAACAGAAATTATTAAACCAAACTGATTACGATCGCAAACCAAGAGCCTATGTTGTATTCTATTTTCAGTGGCTCCTGAAGTTCAAAAATTTTTAACGTTTTAATATTTCTGCTCTGAATGCTATATGTTCTATTATAAATTTCATACATTACTAATAATGACTGTATGAAGCTTTTATTTATTTCTTTTTAGATACATTATCAGTTGAATACACGAGATTCCAGATGCATTATTGTAAAGTCGTCGAAACTATGATTGAATAATTATTCTTTTAGTGATGTTTTTGAAATAATGTTGTTTTTATATTTTAATACTTTAAACGTTTGTACCTAAGTTATCAAATTTACAACAAATTACTAACAATCTCAACATTTGATATTTGAATAATTATTTTTAACCCAAAGATGCCATTAAATATCCATAAATTGTCTTTTTAAATTTCAACTCATTGTAGATAAATCACTATTGAACCACCCCGGCCAAATGTGTATATTACTCAACGGATTGTCAATCAAAAATATTTTCCTAGAAGTAACACCATTTATCAAACAGAAAGTTCGATAAGTTTATTGGGTGGGTGTCTTATATGTCATTAGTATCGACTTGCTGTGGCAGATATTTTCTCCAAATACGTCTCCTGGGGATATTTTCATCCACTTAGAAAAATATTGTAAAATAATATTCCTAAGGAAACAGATTGCGTCTGTTATATTATTTGACTAACGCAGATATTATAACGTGAAATTCAGTGGGTATTATCTTATACATTTCTCATTTTTACGTTTTTAACCTTACAAGGCTCATTTTGTTTTCTGTGTCTGAAATAAATATATGTGATAATGTTAGAGATTATTATTTGGAGAAAAATATAGTTTTAAAAATAATAACCTAATATTTTACTAGAAAATAACATTTTTTATTTCAGTTTTGTACCTTTTACTAATCAAACAAAATATATCAGGTGAAGATACACACACACTGAAAAATAAAATCGTACGTTTCTAGTTGTACATGAGAAAACACCAAAGTATAAAAAATACAGTTGACTCGACTGTGAGACAAAGATAACGAAATACAGTGTTGCCAGTTCAAATTTTGGTATTTATAAAAGACTAAAATATTAATAAAATAAGGAATGATACAGAATAGAAAAAACTTTAATTGAAGAATATTTTAAATAAGAAAAACAAGAGAACGCAAAATATAATTACTTAGCTTTTAGAAAAATAAAAGCAAAAAGACAAAATATCAATTCAAACTTTTTTGTGATGCATATAATATATTTTTCCACCAATATACGCATTTTTAAATAATGTTTAAGCGCATTATATTTGTTAGTGATGGAAATTTCAACGTTTTTGTACAAAAATATTCATTTATTATCATATCGAACTCAGTGAACTTTTACTAGAATATAATCCTTAAATTGAGAGTCCTGCATAAGTCAATATCAAATGATGAGTGAAGATAGCTATTGGACGAAAATATGAATTTGCACGAAAATACGCAATAGTTTCATAATAGTCATTATTTCCTTATGACAAAAGCTATATTCAAATGAATTCTTCTTGTGTCTTTGGGAGGAACAAGAAAAGCACCGGTGTTGAATTGTCTTGAATCTCATTGCTCCAGATGTCGGAGTTTTACCACCACAGTTATGAGGTTAATTTTATTTCTGATCATTTCACGGGATTAAATAAACATTCATAGTTAATTTAACAGCACGTAACAATGACCCTTTACTGCATCCGGAGGATATCTTACAGAGATATCTTAAATTGGCTGGAACGAATAATCACTGCGCATATGACTTGAAGCATTGCGAATGAATTCAACGAAGTTAATCAAATAAAGCATTCATTTGCATCCAGCACAGCATCGGCAAAGTTAGTTAGGTGTTTGAGTCCGGACAATAACTCACTGTTACAATGCAAATCTAACGGAATTTCGATATGCACTGCCGTTCTGAATGGTAGAACAAACGGAATTTATGCGCATAGTGGATTTATCGTACATTAAAGCCTTTGAGTTTGGAATACTGTTATCAGTTTCTTTCGTGCAAAATCTATAGGCGACGTATTGGAAAAGCAGAAGTATCGGATGAATGTCCCCGAATTTGCTGTGCGTGATGTAAAACAGGGGAGGCAACGACCAACTTAAATCATTTTTTATCGTTTCAAAACGGTTTGTATTAATATGCAGCATTTTGCGGAATGTGAGTAATTTCGTTATATTGATTGAAGCATATGCTATATTTTGGAAAGCATATTAACTATATAACAAAACTTCAACTGTTGATCTATTGGTTAGTTCCATCTTTAAAAACTGGGAGTTTAATAAAATTTAAAAAATCACTTCAATCATTCAAGAATCGTACTGTAGTTTTTTATTAGTAGATGAAAGACGGGAGGGGTGGGGCATTTTTAACAAAAATATTCCTTACAAATTATTATCTACAACTTAGAAATTTTCAAAATAAGATCTTGAAGCATTTAAGTAGATTTTTAAAAATGTAAACATGATGGTAATTATTAAAGTCTTAATTATATAGACAAATTAAAATAGTGAAAAATATGTCTCATCCCTCCCTTACGTGAGAGGGGATGAAGCATGCTTTTAAAAGTAGAAATTTATGCAGAATTTTCATAAATATTCGGAAAAAATGACACAATGTAATTCATATTCCCAAGTTTTGTTGCATATTATAACATGTATTTATATATAATGTGGAGTCCACACACAAATAAAATGAAAAATATGCCTGTGTATGACTGGTTTCGATAAAACGTCTTTGGTGGATGAAGTTTTGCGATAATATGATCTTTATCAATGATGGAACAGTCGATATCTTGTAGGAACATAAAATTTTATTTTTTCTCCCTAAATTAAAACATGGAAGATAAAATTTCGTTTTTAATTGCCCCACCCTCCCTGTACACGACATCTAAAAAAAATTATTCCTAAAAATGTGCAGCTGTCCAACCTAACTGCACTGCTTCATACAATGCTTCGTGCACTGCTAGTCACGATGAATAAGACTGAAAACTTGCATTGAAAGAATGCGAAATTATTTACTTTTGGCGTTGTAATACAGTTTTTTTTTTTTGGTCACATAAACTCACAGAAATTTGTAACTGAAATGATTTATAGTTATAAATATGATTCTATGACGCTACCCGCTGTCCCACACCTCCCGACCTTCCCCTAGTTGCGGTATGCGATATCTTTAGAAATTGTATAAGAATCCTTTACAGCCTACAATAACATTAAATTTGTTTTAATAATCAATATTTATGATATAAATTCAAAATTTCAAGTACTTTTATCGGATTACTTGCGTAATTTTTATACACCTGCCTCCAAACACCGCAATTTACAGCCACTAAAGAAAGAAAAATTATTTGATCAAGACTCTTTCACTATTATCGACATTCTGTACAATCAGAAATAACATATGCGGAGGTTATCCAATAATCGATGTTTTCTGAATGCATTCCTGTCAAATAAGCATTAAATGTCTGATAATATTGAAAGGTCAATACCCAGAAAGCTTACTGAATGCAAGAAGCTGCCCATGCGCTCGGAAAAAGGAGGTATTTATTGATATCAGGTGGATTAATTCCTAAAGAGTTACATAAAAGGACATGTTATTCATATTTTTGATTCGGGAAGAATATATGGTAAACTAGAAGATAATGCCCGTTGTGGAGGAAATTACAACGGGCACTGGGAAAAACATTTGACGAAAATACGTCTACACTCAATATATTGAATCTTCGTCCACTTAAAAAAAATAACTTTTTATTTAATTTTTATTATATGCCGAAATCGGAATTGCATTTTCTTCTAAAACATGCGAAAACTTTTCGCATTCGGAAAATTTCGTTTCGCTGGGAACATTCCCCCTCTTATATCAATGTTTCATGGTGACGAAATCATTGTATTTGTGAAAAAAAAGAACTGGGTAATCTAGAAAAAATACGAAACGAATTGAAACGAATTGGGATCACTATTTTCCCTTCAGAGCTTGAAAATCGGGATTTCAGTATGACGTCATTGTCACTTTCGACATCTCATTTTGTCACGCAAATGATTACTTTTTTTACTCTGGGAAATAAAATGGATCTGAAATAGCGAAAAATAGCTTAAAAATTGAGGGAGTGGGTGGATTTTCAGATTTTTAAAGTAGCACAGATTGCTTTCTGTATTTTTATACATAAGCATGAAATATTTCAAGCGGATCGTATACACAGTGTAGATGTTATTGCGCATTTTGCGCTTGACGTTTTAATACTTTTGGGGTAATGGTGGAAAAAGTTTTACCTCGGAGTGGTTATTGGAATTGTTACAGAATGTCTGTGAATACAGTGAGTCTGTGAGTCAGGGATTAGCGTTAACTATTGGTAGTGGGTTATTAAATTTACATATTTAAGCTTAAATTAATATTCACTAAGCTCTTTGACAGCGTTCCAAGGAATCTCTTGCCCTGATATATAATCTTAAATCAGCGCTTTAACACTGGTTTTTTTTTTTTTTTTTTTAACTGCTTGGCGAAAAAATGAACCCTTTCAATTAAAATATAAAAGTCATTCCTTGAATATTTTAATTTAAATGGCTGTTAATATTTTTGTTTTTAAGCTGTATGGAAATCATTTTAGCTTTGAAATGAAAGTAATTTTTTTTAATAAACTGATGTCAGTGGCGCAGCAGCAGAAACATGGAGCCAAGGTCTACGCCACCTATCCACGACTTCGCGACTATTGGCTTTGGTGTGCGGAAGCATTTATCTTAGACAGATGGTCAGCCAGATGAAGAGCCCCCAGAGTTTTGTTCCACAAACAATCTTGGTGATCAGTTCTTCAGACTTCGGTGAGTCTGAAAAAGTGTCCAAAACTGTACGGGGTGACAGAGCGCATCTACGCGAACCAATTTCGTCTTAGAAAGTATGGGCCGAACGCAAACGGCGAGCCGCTAGGTGGCGTCGAACATGGAAACTTGAACGTCGGAAGATGGCGTCATAAATGTTATAAAAGAGTCGGTCTTTCATCCAAAGGTATTTTCTTTCGTGGATCGCCACAATTTTCACAAATGTGCGTCAGTCCTTATTCCGTAGCCTGCATTATAGATGGTTGATGCTCTTTTGAGCCATTTCTTTGAGCCTGTGCATCCATTTCATGACTGTGGATACAATGTTTTCGGAAGCATCTCCTCTCATTCTTGCGCTAGTTCTTTAAACGTGCCAGTGGGAAACTACCCTTTAACTTCACGCCGCTAGTGTTCCTACCCACCTTTTACACCATTTACAACGCCACCTAGCGGCTCGCCGTTTGCCTTCCGCCCGTACTTTCTACGACGAAATTGGCTAGTGTCGATGCGTTCTGTCATCCCACAAAGTTTCGGCCACCTTTTCAGACTCACTCTGTATATGCTATATACATAAGGCATTCGCAATATATGTTCACCAAAAATTGGACAGTAATCGCATCGAGTTTCATAGCGCTATAACAGCGCATACAGAAACTTTAGAGATAGGAAACGGCAAACTGTGCATTTTGTGATTCTGTTCATGCTTTTTGTGAAATAGGAAGCTGAACGAAATGCACCCCCAGCGTCCTATTTAAGATTCAATCGTTGATATTCAGTCGGAACTGGCAAAGATATAAAATAGGAAATGTCTAAAGAATTTGACAAAGGAATTTCTCGTGGTATCGGCATTTGAATATAATTTAAACTTTTATTTCTACGTTTAAACTGTAATTGGTTTTCTACGTTTTCTACATTTTAACTGTAATCATCTAAACTGTCAAAGATTAACTACTGTAATTGATTTTTAAGCATATAAATTCTGTATAATTTTTAAAACCTGAAAAATAACACAAGAATGAATAAAACATCATGAGAAATACTTAAAACTTGTGAAATAGTTTAGAATATTTTCAAACGTATATTGAAATAATGTTTTCCGCGAGATGATGCTTTTAATTACTCTAGTATCTGCGTACCCTATTTTATGAAATGCTTTATGTTTTGCGCACTTATAGACTATACTGCCAAATGTATAGAAACGAACAGGGTGGCCATTTCATTATGTGGCCTCCTAGTAGGCGTTTCCTCATGAGTGGTCTCCTAATTTTCAACCACACCCCCAAACATCTTGTTGCAATACATTTTCTGATTGGCAACGGATATTTACCGACGTATTTCTTAAACATTAAGAAGAAAGCAGATGTTTTATGCCATAGCCGAAAAACAGGATACCCGTTACATTACATATACGAAAATTGTCCTATGATGAAGTACCACTTCCAATCCAGTGGTTCTGTAGGTATACATCCATCAGTAATTTATGTTTCTGATAGAAAACAGAGAAATATGTCAAAATTATAGTATACTGCAAACACTATTCTTAAATTACATTAAAAAAAACAAAACTGATGTGGACAACACATGACTTCCTTGCATGCCTATTAAATCAAAAATATTTTCGGCGCATTTCATCTAAACTTATTTTGTTTGAAAGAGATAAAAATACAGCTGTAATAGTAAGGTTTAGCGATTACTGGCCAAATATTTGAGATATCGCCAAGCTGAGTTCAATTTGAAAGATTTGTTTTGGGCACTTATAATTGGGCGATATTTCGCCAAAACCATAATGTGCGATAAAGGCGAAAGTTGTGAATTATTTTAATAATGCATGTTGTCATTCCGTAATATAGCATATGTGTGTTGCAATGTTTTATTTTGTGGTATGTGATGTATATTGTATTTTATTTTGGGATATGGTATGATAAATGTACAAGTACATGCGAATGTTCTCAGTGCGTGCAGGATGAATGATCCACATGTGCTGAAAAATTATAATATTTTGTTTTGAGGTATTATGTTGTGATGCGTAATGCGGTGCTCGAGAGACGAGCTGCTTGGACATTGAATGGAAACGTGTCCGCCGGGGGGAAATAAAGTTGTAAACTGTTTTGCAGTCGGCTTCCCCTGGGGATGCTCCCTGTTCCCTAATTTTGAACCAATTTCAAATGAGAGACCTAGTTTTTGGATCGGCACTCCCAAAGGTATCGCTTAAACACGGAGACATTAGAACTGCGACAGATTTCATGTGCACCCTCTTCTTTTTATGTCTCACAGAATCAAACACAAAACACAGTGATGAAAATGCCAGTAGCGCGATATACCTAACTACAAATATCTAAAGCAGCAATCATTATCTTTCTGAGCATATTTTCCTGAATATCTTGTGTTTTGCCATTTTGTTTTTACCACATTTTGAATATAAACTATCAGATACAAAAAACTGGCTACACGAAAAAACACGTCTGCTACCTCAAAGTGTCAGGCACGTATTTAGAAAAACTTAGAAATTACATTTTCCTGGGACGTGATGGAACATTATTAAAGAAAAAAAATGACAAATATTTTAAATATTTTAGCGTGCAGGAATTGATTATCTATGCATGGTATTGGATTGAAGATACATGTACTAAAAAGAGCATGATGAGAATAAGTTTTGAGCATTCACTGGATTCTTTCTTTCTTTCTTTTTGTGCTTTTAATATGATTTCGGAATAATACAGGTTCACATGCGGCTTATATTGCTCAATTGAATGAAATGTTTTTGGACATTTCCGGTGCATATCTAATTGAAAAAAAGAAATATAATACCAAATCTGGGCAAACAGGCACGTCTAATGTCTGATAAGGAAGAACTACGACTTTTTAACAGCACTTTTGATATTTTTAAGAAACAAAATTAAGATGTAACAACAATGATAATTTTTATTTTTTGGGATTCTGGTTTGATTTTTATAGAAGGAAATCTATCCATAATTATTCTTTATTTCAGTATACATTTTTTACATGATATTGCACGGAAATTATACATCCTCTATAAGCAGAAGATCATGAGATTTCAATGAAGCTTATAAAATGTTTACAATATTTTGCATGCAGCACACATGAACATATATTTCAATGCATTGCATTTTAAAAAAATAAATTGACTAACAGGCATGCTCAGTTTATGTATCTATCTATCGATCAATCTATCTATCTATATATTATATATATATATATATATATATAATGCAGATAATTATGCTTAATTGTCAGCATTATTTGTTAAACGAGATAAAAAATTGAATACTTATTTATTTATTATTTTCGGTTTAGAACCGAATTCAAGGGGAACATCTGTGGGTGCTACATTGATTGTGGGTGGTGACCCAGATTGTGCAACCCCCCCCCCCCACACACACACACACACACAAAGCGGTGGAAAAACCCACTTATGTTTTTCAGTTTGCATCTAAAGAAAACATCAGTAGATCCACCCAGTACTGTGGGATCCTTCTCGAAAATCTACAACTGTCCTGATGGCAATGTGACCCCAAAGTAATAGTCACAATTCGGTCATGAATAGTCATTGTGATGGTGATGTGTAGTCACTGCGAGGACGATTGTGTCCGCCTCTCTTGACGGTCATTTTATGACCGAATAGTGTGGTCACGAGAAGACAACTCATTGACCTGAAGGGAAAAAAATGCGAGCCCGATAGCATACAAAAGGTGCTGCCATCTTTGACGCAATTAGGAATCTCTTCCAGGGATTTCGATTCTTGCCAATAGATACGAACCTGGATGAACTATCTAGGAGTAGAATACAATAGCGTTATGCCAAACAGCCTTGCAACTGGCTCTTTAAAAAATGATGTGGCGTACTTTATAAATAGAGTAAAAGCGCATTTAATACTAAATTAAGATATAAATTAAAAGTTTTAGAAATCTTTTTTTTGCTCTTTTCAAATTTTGTTTTCTAGGACTCTGAGCGTAAAGAAAGGAGTCTGATTAAATATATATATATATATATATATAAAATAAAAAAATGATTATGTATGTGTACAATATTGTTTATTGTTGTTGTTCTTGCAGCATTAGGTACCCTATTTTGCTCTTGTCTTTTTAATTTTGATTTATACCATAATAAAATAATATTCATCATTAATTTCTCCTTAATTATAATTAATTTGCATTATAAAATTTAATTCAAACATAACCGTTATTCATACTTAATAATAATAGCATTTTTGAAGAGTAAAACAGAAAAAGTGAAGTGTTTGTTGGAGTGGGGAAGTGATTTGTTTGGGCATGATTTCAAAGAAAGCTGATTTACCTTTTTTTTTACACTAAGCTAAATACTTAATCAGCGTATTTGATCTTTATACCATACATCAGAAAAATTTCCATTTTGCCGTTGAATTTATCTTCAGAAAGCAAAACAATTTTCTTTCTCCCATTTCCTTAAAATGCATTTTTAGCGCAAACCTTCGGCAAAGAATGGATGGCTACTGGAAAAAGACTCTTTCTTCTTTCTCATCTGCTGAAAGAGGCAGGAACATATTTGCATTTTTTAAAAAAATTGCATTTTCGTGGAACGTACGGAATATCATTTATGAGCATCACAAATATTTAATATTCAGAAGATTGGTTACATCAAATGAACACAAGTCTGTCGCTGCATCGAATGTTCCAAGCATTTTTTATTCGTTTTGTCTGAGGGAGAAAGAGAGTGCATTTGAAATTATTTTGCTGCAATTCTCTCTCCTTATTTAACAGTTGCGTGATATATGAATATTTTGTCGTCACAGAAAATTGCTTTTTTATTATCTAGTTTCATTTTGCATATCGTGAAATGTGAAAAGAGATAAGAATGTATTACATTTCAATTGCAGATAAATTAAATTTATTTCTTATAAACGCTTTGGCTGATTTGAAAAGCGAAAAAAAAAATAGCAATGCAAATAACATTTCGAGACCGCTGGCATAAAATGAAAAATTTCCATTCTGAATAATGATACTGAATTACATTTATATTATAAATTGATAATATTTGAAAGTTAAATAAGTGCAAAACTGAATTATGTTTTTCATCTGAAAGTTAAATAAGTGCAAATATGTAAAAAAAAAAACTTGAGAAATTATGCGCTTCAGACTGTTTATGAGACGTTACTATGAATTTAGATCTACCAAGAAATTTGGTACTGCTGGCAGAAGTATACCTATTAAAAGGATATTTATGAATTTCGAAACTATAGAATAAATAAAGACTGTAAAGTACATGAACGTAAAACCGCGTTGTGAGATAAATGCTTTTAAAATTTGAATATTTTAGTAAATCCTTCGCTTCAACAGTTTTGAAAGTTATTAGAATATTTTGACTAAGCTTGATGTAAGAGAACAAACATTTAAAACATTAAAAAGAAAATTACAGTATGTGATTTCATACTGGTAAATAATAACGAATATAGTATTTGAATAAACTTAAATAGTTCTTTCATTATTATTTACCAGTATTTGTTAAAGGAATTTTATATATAATGTATAAAATTCTTTTAACAAATGTTACATTTTAATCAATTATATACACTTTATTTTTACCCGAATTAACTAAAAATTTGAAAAAATGTATTTTGAACAAGAAGTTGCAAACAAAGTAAATAAGTAAATGTGTTACAATCATGGTTTGACTTTTTTTTTCTTTTTTGTCAGGATACTGAATATAAAAACCCCCTGTTTGTGAAACAGGCAGTGAATCCCTACATTCAACAGAAAAGGCTTTTATTGTGTTTATCTTCTGCATACGAAAACCACATACTGAATATTTGATTTACTTGTGAATAAAATTTGAAAGCATCGGATCTGCAGATGATGGTTCGAATCAAAAATAGGGTGTATATGAAAAATAAAGGATAAGGATATAAAACAGTTTTTTTTTAAGAAGGCATTAATTTAAAAGTTTCTATTACCTAAAAGTTCGCTAAAACAATCAGAATTAATTACTCACTGTTTTATTTGAAAAAAATGCATTCCTTTCTTTCTTTCTTTCTTCCTTTTTTTTTAATAGCAGAAACCAAGATTCCTATGAATTGAAACTAAATATAGAGATACAAAATGTTTGACAAAAAAAATCTACTACACGCCAATAAATTGAAGTTTAACCCTTTTTATTTTTATTTTATCCAATCTAATGTATTTTGACACATCTGCATTAAGATATTCTAAAGCGTTTCATTAAAAGATTCAATTAAAATCCTTTTTTAAATATTAGACAGCCAAATTATTTATTTTCTTTTTTTTTCGGGGAGGGGGGAGAAAGATAACCTGTCTATGCAGTATGACTTGTGTTTCCTTTTTTTAAAAGTTAACAATATGTTAAAGTGAAAAAAATCATTTTTATATTCTTGCAATAAAAAAATAGGAAAAAGAAGCAATAAAACATTTATTCCTTCCGTGCACAGCACAAAGAAACCAATTTTCAGTCGGTTTCCCATGAGAAAACAGCCATTTGATAAGAAGAATACATTTACAATAAGAAAGAATGCATTTACTGATATAACAGCAAAATGATATTCTTACAGCAAGAAAAAGCAACTTCACAGAATATGTGTTTTGCAGTGAGGAACTCTTTTATTGCTAAAATAAATTTCATAAATTATTTTCTACATTGGATTTCATTGTTAATAAATATCAACAAAAGAAATATTTGATATATTTTTTTAGAGTACCATTAGCAGCAATAACTAAATAAATAAATAATAAAAGCTATTAAGCGACCAAGGACAACATGACAGACATGACAGAAAAGTGTCAGCATGGTTGATAAAATGTATTTAGATATATTTTAAAATGCCAGAGAATAATTTACCTATGTTAATAGGACTTGGCAACTTCTGACATTTTTTTTTAATTTAAGGATTTGCACTTACTTACTGTGTATGTCGTCAAAGGTTATTATCAAACAAAAATTTTCACATGGAAAACAAACATTGATGCATCAAAATATTTTTAAATTCGAATTATTTAAAACAAGTCAAGGATCTTCTTATTTATCTATTTTTTTTTTCAAAAATTTTCTTGATTTTTCCAGGACAGTATTCTTCACGACTTTAGGGATGAGTTTTGCTATTGGTGAATATTTTTGTGAGGAGAAAAATAATTTACTATCCTGGAAAACGAAGGGAAAAAAATAATTGCTGTTCCATTTCAGTATTTTATCTTTTCAAAATATAATATTCTAAATCTGTCAAACTAATCATATTAAGCGCACAAATTTCAAGTTAATTGATGAATATATATATATATATATATATATTGCAATTTTAACTCTTTAACTACTATGATTTTGTGGGAAAAAAATTAAGCCGAGAAAATGCAGTTTAAAGGCGTTCTATTTAAAAGGCCATAAGTGCAGTTAAAATGCTTAAAAGCGTTTTCACTACATTTGTATTGATCAGTTCGTTTCAAAATATTTCTCAGTTATAATAGATATTTCGAATTACATTTTAAACAAAAAACTGAAAAATCTATGTTTTATTTCGATTTTCGCCATTTGAAAGATAGCAAGTCGCATTAAGCATTTGCAAAAAATGGAAGTGATCTAATATTTTCCTTTCTGTGTAATGCTTTAGGCGAAGTATTTAAAGAAATGTGAATTGCAATGTTCTTGTTTCTTAAAAAATTTGCTTGTCAGACAAGAGCTGATCTTGGTCTGAGGTCTTTGCAGTTGCTGTGCTACACGAGACAGCCAATTTCTCGTCTCGCCTCCATTTCTATTGCTAAACGGAATGTGAACGACACTGGTTCTTACTGGTTTCGAAATCGGGAAAATTAATTTTGTTTAAGCGAACATTGAAGTCACTTTGCACCAACAGAATATCCGCTCAAATTTTCATTAAATTCCAGTCAGCTTTTCTCACTGCCACAAAATTATAAAATTCTCTTTGGATCAATTTATTAATGCTTTTCACGCGATTGCTTTAATCTCGTTTGCTTTTGTCTTTTATTGGTAGAGTTAAGCAAAAGGGGAGAAACAATGACGAAATTTTGGTCAAAGTAGTCAGGGCCGCCGACAGGGCCCCAGGGCAGCCATTTACGATGCCCCCCCCCTCCCAAAAAAAAATTTTACATTTTTAATACAGAAAAGTTTTTTAAGCACTTTAGAATTAGTGCCCTTTAAATTTACTGTTGGCCATATATAAAAAACCTTGTGCATGATAAAAGTTCCATCAAAAATTGCAAGTATTTTATCAGAATTATTGTAAAGTAGTATACACATAATTCTTTCTTAATGTATACAGACAACCACTTGATACAATTGAATCTAAAACTTATTTAACCCTTTGAGGCGCAACCCTTTCCTTATGCTGAAAAAAGGGTAGCCGTTGCATCGCTCGACTGAACTACCAGCAAGATGGACTGAACTACCAGCAACGTCAGAGTTTGGTGTTTCCAGAGCGGGAACACTGCGCGTTAAAGGGTTAAATGTTGGGTACTCGCTATTTGAAAACTAAAGAAGAGTTACTATAAAATTCGTAGCCAAACACAGAAAGAAAAACGTTAACAAACACCAATTAAAGATAACGCCACGGACCGATTTCGGTAAGTATGACTTTACCAACATCATTGCACTGATGATGGTAAGTCATATTGGTTATTGCTGGTTTGCAGCGTTAAATCTCACTGGCGCTTGCTAACGTTGTTTTTTCTATGTTAAAGCAGAGTTACATTCTTTGTCAATAAATTTCTAATTTATGATTCGCAGTATTCAAAATGCGTAGCGTGCGTCCTCCAGGCCCAGGCCCGGGGCAATTGTCCCTCCTCTCGGCGGGCCTGCTGTAGTTAATAAAACGCTTCTGAACTAGTATATGTTGCAAAAATGCCCTTATTCTAATATGAATTAGATAATTTTAACTATGTTTTTTTGCCAAGAGAGGACAGCTCACGTCACTCGACTACCGAGGGGACTTTTGGAAACAAGGATTTAACGTGCACCAACTGGGTGGTATTTAGCGGTAAGTCGGAATCGAACTCACCGCTGTCTGGTTACAGTCCACCACCTAAATCACTGAACTATCTAAGTCCAGTTATTACTCTTTAGGATCATCGACTAAAAAGTTTTGGAACAAAAATAATTGATTAAAAATATCTTAATGATTTTAAAATGAAAATAAAAAATGTAGCTGAATATTTAAAATATTGTAGGAAACGTCCATTCACCAACCTGTTATTAAATTTGATTCTTTAGTTAACTTCTTTTAAAAAGAAAAGTTACTTTGATGTAAAAAAAGAATCTCTTTAAAATAGATTATTTAAAAAAATATTCCTCGATAAAAATGGAATAAATGTGTTCTGCAAGATTTATAAAGAATGGATGCAGATCAGTTGAAACTTTTTTATGTTACCTAGACGTTATGAACAGATGAAGTCACGAGAAGAAAGTAATTCCAAGTTTTCGCAAATACTTTCGCAAAGTAGTATCCTAAATGAATTATGACTTTTAAAAGAATATTGCAAAAAAAAAAATTGGAAGTACCAAAATTTTAAAAATGTTTTCGAATTACATAATTCAAAAAGAATTTACATTTCTATGTTTATTAAAGTTAGCAAGTAGGTTTATTCAGTAACTGTTTTAGAAAAGTTTCTAAAATTTTTTTTTCTATTGTTGATAAAGTAAGCATAATTTTTAGAACATAAAAAATAGATGTTAATATATTTCTTGAAACTATAGTATTTTGGTTTTTTATGGCTTGATTAATATTTAAATAAACAATGTATACACATGAATAATAGAGTTATTTATTAAACTATAATTAACTAACTACCTTTGATTTTACTGACACCTAATACTAATATTTATGCCACTAGCTTAATTACTCCAAATGGAGAGGATTACTCACTTTACTTAAATTACACACACACACACATACAAAAAGAGATTTTTTAATGATTGGAACAACGTTTTTTTAATGCTTATGTCGAATTTTGAGTGATTTTTGAAAAATTAAAAAATAAAATGCTTTTAAAATGTATCTATGTAAGTTTTTTTTTATATTTGCAAGTACAGGTTACGGATGAAAACATTTCAACAGACATATATAATACTGGATTGTGTTTTAAAGAAGAAAATGTAGTGATCAATATATATTTCAAAAATGTGAAAACATTTTAATTCTATTGAGACGATTTTTTCTTTTTTGGAGGAGCAATACATTGTTTGTTTCAATGTAAAAGAAAGTTCTTAAATCAGCTCATAAAATTGCAATTGAAGGTAAATGTCATTCTAACTAAAAGATGATTAATGATGCGAAGCTGTGCACTGTAGCAAACGGCATTTAAGCATACTAACAATGACACAGTGAAAATAATCGGTAGAACGCTGCTTTGTTCTATGTATTAATATTTTTGTCTTGCTAAACGTACACAGTTTTAAAATTTGCCTTAAGAAATCAATATTGTCTTTAAAAAAACTTTTTATGAATTGTTTCACTATTTCCTCCTTTTCTTGATTAGTTACAAGAATTTCCCTACAAAATAGGAACGAAATACGCATTTAAAAAAGTTCCTTTCAAATTAGTAATTCATAATTCTTAAGCTGAAATTCCTCCAAAACATCACAAATGTTCAAAATGAATAAACAAATAAACCTGTAAAACTAAATAGACTGTTCAGGTGTTTTTCTCTATTGCTAATGATTCAATTAAACTATTGTTTAATAAAGTTTCTAACTTAGGAGCATAATGTTTCCTTCTTCCTCTGATAATAGCCTACTAATGAAACAGGAGTCTCTCTCCCCCCCCCCATTTCATTTCGGGACATACTTTGTGTGAAGTTGATCCTCACTCAATATAGTTATCGTTGACGTTAGTTATTGAAGCTTTAGTAATTGCTTACAACCAACGTATAGGGTTTTGGACTTTACTGCTGTCTTTAAAATGAAGATCATGCTTGCTTCTGGATTTGCACCGAATGACTGCACTAGGGTCCTAAGCTTCCAGGGGGAATGCCCTCCGTGGGGAACTTTCTAAGAGATCCAATCCCGTATTTACGCGAGGTAACGGAGAAAACCACGGAAAACTCCGAAATTCTAGGTCAACAGGCGCGACCGGTGTTTGAACCGCTTGAAGTTGAACTGAGTGAGTTGCGTGAACTCGTCTCAATTAAGTTTGATATACCATTGATTTTTACTTCCTTGTACGGAGTATAAGGAAGTAATGTGATCCCGAAATATTTCGGGGGCCAAATTTCGACGAAAAAAATCGATTTTGACTACCTCTAAATTCACTTTTAAGAATTTTTTCGATGCATCTCATCGTAAGCTAGCATGCACGATCCTATAAACGCGTCTACAATTCATTTTGACTAGCGGTGGGTCCATTTTGAACAATTTTTCCATGCCGCCTGTACGTACGTACGTACGTATATATGTATGTATTTAACTCGCATATCTCAAAAACTATTGATCGTAAAATGTTGAAATTTCATATATAAGATTGCTGTAACATCTAGTTGTGCATCTCGATTTTTGGTTCCCATCTACTGGAGAGTTTATTTACAAGACCATCGAAAAGAATTTCAATACTTTTATGTCTATGGATATCTTCAATATAATACAATTGTAGACAGTCATTGTTTGGTTCAATCCCAAATCTCGCCGTCTCTCGTCGATCTCGGCGAGATTTGTCCAAAATATCGCCAAATTTAGCGATAGTCAATCATTGGGTCCATGCCCAAAATATCGCCATTTGTCATCGTTCTTGGCGAGTTTTGGCGATAGTCTGTTATTGTTTGCTCCATGCCCGAAATATCGCCATTTGTCGTCGACCTTGGCGAGTTTCACCGAAAAATCGCCAAATTTGGCTCCAAAAATTATTTCGTATTTTGTATAACTCTAAAACTTTAACCCGTAGAATTTTGAACTTTTATATTTAGAACTATTGTAATATCTAACTGTTTTCAATATTTTTTTTGACTGCAATCGACTGGGTAATTTATTTACAGGGTCAGCCAGATGACTTTAAATACATTAAGGTGTATGGATGCATTCAATTCATTGAAAGTCTGTGGTCAATGACTACTTTGGCCATCCCCAAAATCTCGCAAACTATCTCAAGCTTGTCGACTTTTGGTGAAATATCGCCAATAACGTGTCAGAAGGAAGTCTTTCAAATTGAACTCAGCTTGGCGATGTCGAAATATTTGGCAAGAAATCGCTAAACCTTACTATTACTGATATTTTATCTCTTTCAAACAAAATAAGTTTAGATGAAGTACGCCGAAAATATTTTTGATTTAATAGACGTGCAAGGAAGTTGTGTGTTGTCCACATCAGATTAAAAAAAATTGTCCCTTAAATTTAGCCTTAAAAGTTAATATTTACTTCTTATTATATTCTCTGTTTAGTTTGAAAGACTACGTTAATATTTCTAAGTCCTGGTGCATTTGCTGAATTTTCTGTGTTTTTTTTAGCTCATAACACTTAGGTCAAACAAAATGTATGCCCTTTCGGTATACAGAAGCTGTCCGCAATTACTAATTCGAGGTGCGAGGAAGTTTATTACGAAAGTAGTTGAATGGTACGGAAACGTAAGCTGCAAAAACGAGTTTTGCGGCATCCATCGAAAAATCAAAAATTATATTCTAACAAAAAAATTAGTCTAAAAAATGTGGTTAATTATATTCCGGAATTGTTGGCTACTATGATAATCACACCCACATAATTTTCCGTAAATGCAGATTTTAGTGGAACGGTGGTTGTACTCAGAGAACATTTCGTGCATGCCGCCATTAGACGGCGTAGTACCTAGAGACCACTTCGTGGATGCCGCCATTGGGCGGCATAAGTACCCAGAGAATGTTGTGTGGCGCCGCAAATGGGCGGCAGTAGTGACCAAAGGGTTGATTAACACCGATCTTTCATTAAGAAGCAAGAAACCAAAAATGGGACACTGCAAAATATTACTGATTAAACACTAGGTATCCTTTCTATTTCAGTTCTGATAAAATTAGCCAAAAACGCTAATTTTCTTTCCAGTGTATCCCATTTGCATTTCTAGAAGATGCTATTTCTTTGAAAGGCAATCGCTTTTCCCAGTTCTTGTTTGTTTCTACGTTGGATTACGGCCGATTATCTACACTAGGGATCTAGGCCGACGGGGGGGGGGTGCTCTCTGAGGATCTTTCTAAGGGATCCTAACCCGTATTTAGGCGGAGAAAACCACGGAAAACTCCAAGCAGCTAGGTCAACGTACGCGATCTGGGTTTGAACCAGGCACTTTCCGTCTGCCAGCTGAGAGAGCTATGCTGTCGGACTCTGCTCGGGCGTAATTTCGGTCAAAGTCTTCTGATGAATATTTTTAAATGACGAGAAGGAGCAGGTTAAACATGGGTTTAAGTAGTGGGTTTAAAAGCACTCAAGGAGAAGTGGGATTCCTTTTATACCCGATCCCTTTGGATCGACCTCTGTAGTGTATAAAAGGTCGTGAAAAAATGCCTCGTTCACATCTACATTGCAACCACACACTAACCTCTGATGGGGAGGAATTTCTCTTTCAATAGATTTATTTAAGTATGTAATTCCGTAATGCAAGTTCTTTTCAAATATTTCTTTTTGGTGGTTAAGAATTGTTGTTTTCAGGGTGGAAAAGAATAAAAGGTTCTAGATAAAAGAAGATTATTTATCTCAATAAATCAGCTGGAATAATTTAGATTCGATATAAAACTGTCTAAGAGTATTATTTATTTTTAAAACTACCAGACTAGAATAATTTTATTTTTTGGCATCAAAAAAGGGAAAACATATGTATTGTAACATATTATTGTGGCAGCTTCGTCACTGATAAAGCGCCTTTTTTTGCTTTTATCTGTTTTTTAATAAAAAAGGAAAGAAATTCAGTTGACTTTGTTTTACGTTTCTCTGTTTAAGAAGATAGGAAAGTAAATATTTTTCAAATTTCATTTTCTTCTAATTTTATTTTGACTCATGAAATTTGATTTCCTATATGAAACATAAGATACATTCGATAATAAGAACTCAGATTTCGTGCTGTTTTACTGCTTCGGAAATGAAAAGAAGCATTTTAATGGAAAAGTTAACAAATCATTTTGTTTAAACATGCAATTTCAAACTTTTTCTTACCGTTTTCCTCCAAAATTGTAGGCTACAAAACTTATGTTAAATGCAACTAATACGAACAACACGCGAAGAAATTTTTAGAAAGTCAAAATGATGGATTGTAAAATGTTTAAAGATGCGGATAAAGTATAAAAAAATTACATAACTATAATTGTCTAGTGAATTGATTTTATACTTTGAATGTTATTGGTATTAAAGTTTGAAATGTGGCTACGAAAAATATTTAAAGATTTAGTGAAAGCGAATAGAATTCGCACACAAAATTAATCCAGAAAATATCTTCTCTTGATAAATATTAACACTTTCCAAGCAATTAGTTTATATTTTGTCCTGTTTCTATGAGATTGGTATGTGCTAAAACTGTTATAATAAAATATTTATGCAATTAATTAAGGTCATAATTTTTTTAACTCTTTGAAACGCAAAACAGTTTTACATATCTATTGAAGAACAACTGCCCATACTGTGCAACGCTGAAAAATTGCAGTCGTTGCTATCGTTCGATTTATCTACCCGCAAAATGGCTGTCGATCGGAATACTAATCGAATGCCACAGAGCTAAAAAGCTATTCAGACACAGCTGGTTGGGAGGGGGGATGGGCAGAGCTGTGTCAAAAAGGTTCAATCGACCCATGGCAATGGCTGCTCTATTTCATCGTTGGGGTTATTTGAGCCCGCTATCCTGTTTTCTTTTATATCGATGAAAATTCATCAAATTCTCCAATTCTCAGGTAGTGCCAGAGTTAATAAAAATAGTTCTGTACGATCGAAACGATCGAAACCCTTTTTTGACGACAGCTGGCTGTGCTGCGGCACAGCCAGCTGTCGTCAAGAAAGGGTCTCTAGATCTGTGGCACGCGATGAACGTTTCGACAGTCCGCCATCTTGCTGGTAGTTAAGTCGAACGATGGCAACGGCTGCCCTTTTTTCAGTATTGGGAAAGGGTTGCGCCTTAAAGGGTTAACTTACTTTCCTTTTTTGGTCAAATTAAAAATTTAGTTTAGGATCAGTTAAAATAGAAAAACTGAGCACTCTATAAAAAAATCTAATTTTGAAAATAGTCTGACACTCTTTTAAGAATAAACAAGATAAATAACAGTAAAAATATTTTCTAACGCGATTACTAAAAATAAGATACATTACATTAATCACAACTGGCTGATTTGGGTGGCCCATACCTAACTCTGAAATGAAATAAATCAATGTTTTCTTACCATAAAAATATAAGAAGAATTCAAAAGTTTAACAGCTTTATTTTTATAAAAATTCTGTTGATCTCTCAATTTTTCAAATTTTACTTTGGTTTTGTTACATTTATAGTAGGGGGAACTACCAAAAACAAAAGATTGCCGATCAATCAGTTCATCGAGTGCCATTGTAAGAGTGGAAAAGAATTTTTCCTTATACAAGTGAAAGAACTTTTTTTTTTTTTTCATATTTCTTATATCTTTAAAAGCACTTCATTGATTCTTTCTGTATGATAAATCGCTTTTAAAAAGATAAATGGAACTCTTTTATTGCTGAAAGTGGACTCTTTAAAACTCTGTTACTGTTTTGGGTTCACAATTGGTTGTTCGGGCGCATTTTTACACTGGTCTTCGAAAGATACTATTGACCTAGAAGATAAGAGTTAAATAATTGTTTTCGACGAAAACGACAATTCGAACTTGTCGCTGAAATCCATTTTTCACTGCATTGAGGTTTATTTTCGATTGCTAATAATTATGTACTATTTACACATCTTTATGTTTAATGAATCATTTTTAGCGTTTTTAAATAATATTTTCACGCTTTCTCCCTGCTCACAAAATCTACTTTTTCTAATTTGAACAAATGTTTTTAAAATAAAAAAAAATTAAAGTTTCTCATAATAGAGCGTTTGGAGGAATTAGCGTTTCAACCTTTCACGGCACGATTTGTCTTTTCTTACGGGAAAAAATGGTATTTTAACCCTTTAACGCGCAGTGTTCCCTGCTCTGGGAACACCCAACTCTGACGTTTTGACTGTTGCCCGTCACGAAGAATAGATTGGATTTCTATAAAAATAGTTGCGGGTGACAGAGCTCCACGAGAATCCTTTACATTTTAGCACGTCATTTCCCGTAAAAAAATGGTCACGATTCTTTTTAACAGCACTGACATCTGCTGAAAAATGGAGGAATGCGAGAACAGCTGAAGAGAATCCCCTATGCTGAAAATAATTTAAAAATTCAAATTAAAGAAACTGCCGCATGAAACTGGCTTTTATGGTACGGGGCAGGGTTCGAAGTAACTACCAGCAATTACGAAAAATGCCGTGCGTGAGCTTAGCTTACATAGCCTCGACGATCTAAAGCTCTCACGGTAATTTTTGCAGCGATCATTCGAACCCGAAGATTTCTTTATTCTTCCAATTTAAATTATCGATTTTTAAGAAAAAACGCTTGAAAAAAAGCTTGAAATATATAACAGGAGTTTGGGGGTGAAGCTTTAAAGAACATGAAGGCGAACGAATGGAATATTTTGGCCAGGTAATGCCGAAGCCGCGGAAAGAAAACCGAAGACAAATGGTATGCCTCTCTCCTTAAATGAAGCCTTAATTAGGATAAGCGCGGATAGTCTTTCGCTTTCAGATTTTAAGGATGATCGAACATTTCTAAAAAACGGTTCGACGCATGTGATTGAAGGCCTCCCTTTTAGCTATGTAGTCGTGAAACAGCTTTGTGTAATTTTTGATTGATGTCCTTGTAAACTTGATAATAAGGAAATTAAAAGTGTATCTTCAGTATATTATTTGAGCATTGTATATTTTGTATCTCGTTGTATATTTTGTATCTCATGTATATTTTATTATTTCGTATGAAATTGCAGAAAGCTTATAAGGTAAGTGAAGCATTTTTTTCACTTTTTCTCATCGCATTTTTCATACTGAATTATTTTATAAAGTTTTGCGAAAAAATTGTAACTTAAGTTTAGTAATATAAAAAAAATTAGGTTTTGTTTTGAACAGAATACCTTTCGCTGCCAGCTTATAAAAGTACACGGCATTTTTTTGCTGCGAGCTTCCAAATCTTATTTCGAGTCATTGTATATGCCACATGGGACACAAAGCGCGAATGTTTAAATATTAAATTAGAAAGCAACAAATAAATGGAATGAAGATAAAAGAAAAATCACAATATTTACGAAAAATATTTAAAAATTAAGCAAAATTTTATTTTAGAAGTGTTTGATGAACACATATGCTACAGAATTAACTGTATGTTTTGAAATTATTTTCGAAGTATTTTAACGAACTAAAGAATTACTTTGAGATTAGCAGCAAAACTTTTTTTTTTCCAATCGCATTCCGCTGATTTGGAAGGCTTTGACCACAACGACTCGGAATCGTTGGTCACTTTATTATGGGGGCACCTAGTAGGTGGACCGACGTCGCCCCCTATGAAGGGACGGACAAATGGCAACCAAGCCCAGTCGGGGATTGAACCCGAAACCGTAGTACGGTGCTTTACCCACCATACAATTCGGTCGGCTTAGCAGCAAAACAGAACAAGAAATAAGAGAGATAAAGAACGAGAAATAAGAAGATTCAGTATAAGAAAAACTTCAGGATATTTAAAAAAAAAAAAAAAAAAAAAAAAAAAACAGGTTCATTTAAGTCAGATTTGGCAAAATGCGAAGTAACAATTTCGATCCCGATTCAGAGAGTTCCACACTTAGTTGCACACTTGAAGAAAAGATTTACAGTAATATTTTGGAAGCTTGTGCCACTGTCTGATTTCCATTTAATTTGCCTTGTGGCATACATCCTATAGTCTTCATCGTTAAATGGCATATTTGCCAAGGGTATTTTAGTTCTTTTAAAACCTGAATAATCATTTTTACTTCGGATGTGCTTGGGTATCTTCTTTTTCCTCTCAGTTTTATATTACCAGTTTTAAACAGACGCACTGCAATCTCTTGTCTGTGAACCGAACTTATGGAATATCATATCAACTGCTTTCAACTTTAGAATAACGCGGAATAACGAGAAGTACGAGTTTAACAAAAGCACGGCCAGTAAAAGAAAATTCTACAATGATACTTTTTAGAGATTTCATTTTATTTTTATACTGCCTTAAATGATAGTGTAATAATGCACTCTATACATAGTGTTTATTAGAATGTTTTGCTACAAAATGACAAATTTATGCTGATTTTCTGCTTGCATTTCTTCTAGTGTAAAACCTTCTCGATCTATCTATCATTGAAATATATTCTCACTCGTCTGCTCTTGTTCCAAATCTGGGACACTCAAGAAAATCTCGTTAGGAAAAATTGCATATTGTCAGTAACTATAAAGTTATTGTAAGTAACTTAAGATATAAAGATATCATAACTTAAATAAATGTAGATGCTACGTTTAACCCTGCAAAATTCAACCAAAAAAAAAAAAAAAACTGATTGCCTAAGATAAAACTAAGTAGAAATTTAGAAGGGTTTTACCGGAGTTAGATATGGCAAATGGTGCAGCGAAGGATTAATCTTTTTTTATAGTCAAGCAAGAAAAAGTAGCAACAAACGGTTTTATAAACTTTTTTCGAATTTTAAAAATTCAATTTAAACACAAAAACTACATCCGTGGAATAAAAGTATTAGTTTTAGCCTATTTTGTCTTCACAGGCTAAATTCCACAATCTACTAGTTTTACGTAGTTCAAGCAGACATTCAAAAACAATTGAAACAATCGATACAAACAATCAAACAATGAAACTTATGATAAAGGAAAAGGAAATGAATTTATTTTCATATAGATAACTACTGCAGCTAAGGTTTCGAGAAATAAATGCATATCTATTAAATAACTTTAATAAAACTGTTCAGAAGATAATATTAAATACGAAATCAGAAGAAGCACACTATATTATTTAGAGTTTGTAAGCAAGTTAATATGTGAGCTCTTAAGCTAAATCAGTGGCAAATAACAAGCAACCTAAATGATTCAATGTGTACCAAATTTTTATGTAAATGACATCGCATCTCAGAAACAGAAAATTCCAGAAATAACGTTTTTATTCCATAAAAAGAGTAATTTGTGTAAAGCTGTTCTCACTTCTGAGTTAAAACAAACGAATCAGGCACAATAGTTAAAAGTACTTGAACAACTCAAGCGAAACAATTCTATTGTGAATGCGGCATCACATCTGTATAATCAAAGTACCTATTTGAGGGAAGATGATTCACAGTACGATATGGAAATTCTCATGATCGAAGATCTCGAAAATACATTTAAATAAATCTTTTGTGCAGATGCAAAGCACACAGAATTCGATGGGCCATAATCACTACGAATGTGTGCAGTTTTACAGAATCTTAATGAATCACGGCGATGTTCTTTCGAAACTTAGCAAAGAGAGAAGATAACTTCCCCGCAGACTCAGAGTTTCACACGCGAAGTTTTGAGATAACGTATGTAATTATGGATTGCTCTGTTTTTGTCGCAGCAGCAAAATGCAGCCGAAATTGCCATTGGATTGGCTTCACGTCGCAGAGGAGTATTTTCATCTGATAGGCCGCATGCACCAACACTGCACTAAAGAATGATTAATCTGCGGGCGAAAGCAGATCTCTTATCGTACATTACCAAAGCGTTTGCCGACAGAAACAAGAACCTAATTGATAGTATTAACAGGTTCTGGATAACGGCTTTGGAAGGATTGTTTGTAAAAAGAAAAAATCTGGAGTGACTCCACTCGACTTTCCGAACACTTAAGATTAAAATCATTACCAAGCATTTAAATAAATTTTATTCGATGAATCATTCAAACATAGATACTAAATTGAAGCTCAATCGAATGCTCAATCGAAAGGCTAACGCACTTTCAAGAATTTTCTCCCATAAGCCATAATGTAAAAGAAATCTTTGTCATAGCTCTGTAGGAAAACTATAAGTACTAAACACACCAAAATCAATACCGGTCTTGCGACGGTGGTTTATAATATATATACTCAATTTGAGCTCAATCGAATGTCCCGTTTAGGAGCTATCGTGTTCACACACACACACACACACACACATCTCGTAAAAACAGCATAAATGAATTCAGAAGACCTCAAAACTTGTAAATACAGCAAAATCGAATTTTTTCATGATTATAATACTTTCCTTATATGGTACATGTTCGGAAAGTAAAAAAAAAAATGAATCGAAGACAACCGTGTTTAGTTTTAGTTAATGATTGATTTTTACATGATATACAAACATAAATAAATATGTAGTTTAAAAAACCAAAAAACACGCTTCAGTGATAAATTGAACTAACTAAAAAGCAAAAAATAATTCTTAATATAGAAATAAATTAATGAACGAAAAATAGTATTATTGTGAAAAAAGCGTGGGGTGCTATGTGCTATATTTGTTGTATCATTTTTGTACTAATCGTATCAATCGAATAGTCTCAAGAACTGATATAGGGAGCACCCCACGCTTTTTTCACAATAATACTATTTTTCGTTCATTAATTTATTTCTATATTAAGAATTATTTTTTGCTTTTTAGTTAGTTCAATTTATCACTGAAGCGTGTTTTTTGGTTTTTAAAACTATATATTTATTTTTCACTTTTTAGTTCGATTTGCTATAAAAGCGTGTTTTTTAGTTTTTTTTAAACTGTATGTATTTAAAATTTATTTTTAATTTTCGATATCTCTCATAAGACACTAAGGAGCACTAAGTTGGAAAGTACTACAAAGAAATAATTTCTTTTCACTGTGCACCAGTGGCGTAGCCAGGATTTTATTTCCATTATTATACCCAGGTGGGCTGGGTATCAAATTTAAAGCTAAAGTTCATTTGTAAGCTAAATATCAAATTGTAAGCTAAGTAAAGGGTTCTATTTAGCCCCCTGAGCCCCCCCCTCTGGCTACGCCCCTGCTGTGCTGTGCACCAAAGTATTAATCAACCTGCAGTTAAATGCTACCTTCCTCACTAAAAAGGAAAAATAGGTCTCTAATCAAGAAATAAAAGCGTGTTAAAAAGAATGGCCTTAACATGTTCTTGTACTCAACTCTTCCATAATGTGATGGATGACGATATTTTGTAAAACTAAAAATATTGCCGTGCCCAGGATTCGAACCTGGGTTAGTGCGGCCACAACGCAATGTACTAACCACTATACGATCACGGCCACAGTAAGAAAGGGTTTTCTTAAGATTGTAATATTTGGAAGTGTTCTACTTTCAATCAGGATAAGAAATGAGGAAATTATTTAATCCTGGTGATCCTGATCAGGGTAATGAGGTAAACTTATAAAATTATTGTATTGTCACCGGTTCTTGATAAATGTACAAAGTTTGAATTAAATCTGTCCTTTTAAAGTGGGTCAAAATCGAGTCTAAAGGAGTCGGTTACAAACATACATATAGGTGAAGCTAATAAAAGCGTGTTAAAAAAGTGTGTTAAAATCAGGATAATGGGATAAACTTATCAAATTATTGTATTGTCATCGATCCTTGATATATCTACAAAGTTTAAATTAAATCTGATCGTTTAAAGTGGGTCAAAATCGAGTTCAAAGGAGTCGGTTACAAACATACAAGCATACAAACATACATACAGGTGAAGCTAATAAAAGCGTGTTAAGTAAAAAAAACAATTTCGATATTATCTATTAACTTATGATAAAAAATACCTTCTTGTTTTGGTTTCTATATCCATATGTTTTATACGGGAACTTGCATATCAGGAATTTCGTTTTAGGATGGAGTTAAGAGGAAATATGCTTAAGATATTAGCAATGGAAAAGCTTTTCTGGATCTGATGCTTTTTGAAAAATAATTCTAATTGTCATGGCTTCTTTCCTCTTGAAACAAATTCTACACAAAAATCTTAAACAGTATTTCAAACATAATAAATAAATAAAAATCAGAGAAAAGGAAAAGCTCCCGAAAAAACTATGATTCGCATATATTAAAGTGGAACTCTTAAATTAGTCTATCTCCAGCTGAGCTAACAGGAAAAATAAGCAGTGCCTACAGCCGAATTGTAGATCTCGAATGAAATGATCTGAATTCTCTGGACTGCGATGATACTAGTACAGGTTTCTTCATTTTTTTATACCATGCTTTTTATAACTTTTTAGAGTATTTTTGTAGAAAATGTTAAGGTTTCTAGCTAAATTTCTAGATCTTTCTGCTAGAACAAAGAAGTATATGTGAAAGACAACTTGGCAGTGAGCATTCTTAAATTGAATTCACGCTGATTTGGTGAAACTGAGATTCTTTCCAATGTTATGCAGTGGGCATTTATAAACAAATAAATCTCCTATCAAAATAGATTATAACTAACAAAATGCAAAAGCTTATTAGTTGACACTATAGAAAATTAATGTTCATTTAAACTAAAGCTTATAACACAATGATCTTCCCTGCAAGTTCATAACACTATCTAGGACTTATAACAACAATATTGACACCACGTAAAGTAACTGTTAAATATGTTTACTAAGCCACATGTAATGTTACGCGCTTTCAATTTCTTATTTGCACAAAGTGCCGAATTGTGTTAGCTCGATTCAAATTGTATCTTTTTGATGTTTCTTTAATCTCAACAAAGTAGTCCTATTTGACTTTCTCGTTAAGAAAGATTAAGATTAGCCTTTTCTGTTACTAATCTAATAAAAGAATTTTTTTTCCAGGAGTATCCTATTGCTTTTCTATAGTTACCCTACTGCCACTTCCCATTTAAGTATCGAACGTAATTTCACTTTCTCCCTTCTTCAAGACAAAAAACTGGGTACAAGTGTTTTCCTGTCCTTCAGAACAACTCGCAGAGTTCTTTAATGGTTTACTTCGGACAGAAGAAATGTTATCACACGTTAATTTGATTCAGTGCTTTTGTAACAATAGTTACAATATCCCGAGAGCATTCTCAGAGACTTTTCCCTGCTGGGTTTCCCTTTCAGACATTTTTGATCACAAATTAATTTTTGATCATTTACGTATACTCTAGTGAAGGAATTAAGAATACATCAGAATTTTAGCGTGTAATTCAAGACGAAACTCAGTTAGATGTAACTTATTCTTAAGGAATTCTTGGATAGTTATGAACAGATTGGGTTTTTTAATCTAAAAGTTTGTACATAAAAGCATTTTTAATATTAATTGCTTATTCTTAACTATTAATTAGATTGAATTCTAAATACTTGTTTGACATTTCATGATTATCCCTAATTTTAAAAGAGCGTTTTTAGTAAAATAATTTTCTGTGAAAGTACATAATCCCACCTAATGATGACTGTTGGTTTCAAAAATACATAACCATCAGATAACATAATATTTTAACCGTGAAAAATATTATTTGAATTCTCTTGCTTCGTAAATGGATATTCATTAAAAAATTCATCAGCTCTTTATAAAAGGAATGTATTTTAATTACGGACGCCTACAAAAGCTAGAAAAGGCGATGAAAATGGCGGCCCTTCAAAGATTGAACGTCTTCTAGAATTCAGATGCATATGTGATACACTGATAAGAAAATTAATGCATTTAGATAATTTTATCAAAACTGAAATGCAAAGGATACCTATTGTTTAATCAGTGCATTTTACAGTGTCATATTTTTGGTTTCTTGCTTCGTAACAAAAGTACCCTTCGTTTACACTCATCCCACTTTCACGGCAGGGAGCGGGAAAAATGGAAGTAAACGCCTCTCCCGTCCTGCTCATGCCATGACCTTTCTTACTGACCTCTCTGCCCGGCGCTATCCCCCTTCGAGGGATTTTTAAGGGAGAAGGAGGGAAGTACAGTAGAAAACTACATATAGGGGGAAGGCGAGTACAGCTGAATGTAAACGCTCACTACTTTTGGAGCTGACGCAGAAGTATTTCCTGGAAAAAAAAAGCTGAAAAGAGAGAAGAGGTTTGAAGGGCTGAATGTAAATGGGGCAATAGGTGCTAATTAATTTTGTACGTGGCACACATTTTGTTTGTTCTAAGTGCTATGAACTGCAAGCACAGAAAATTTAGCAAAAAATCATTTAGAAATTTTAATGTAGTCTTTCAAACTAAACCGACAAACGTTTTAATAAGAAACAAAAAGTAAATTTAAAGCTAAATTTAAGGATTATTTTTTAAAAATCATCAGTACATCAAAATAAATTATTCAATTGAGAAGAGTTCACTCAAATTCATTTTTTTTCTTGTAGCCTTATTGATAACGATAAAATCTTAATTCTAAATTATAACCAAGACATTATCAGAAAAATATTCAAAACTACATAAAGGATTCATACAATGTGTATCCATATTTTGCACTAATATTCAAATTTATTAACATAATTTTCTGTATCTAACAAACAAAACTTAAGTTTACAAACAAATCATACATTTCATTAAAACCACAAACTCCATTTTGTTGATTTTTCTTATTTATTCGGCACTTATTTTTCGCAATGCAATGCCACGGAAAAAAACAAATGTTAGTAAACAGATGTAGTTCTACAGTTTGGCTTGATTTATTTGTACGAAACGTGACAGATAATCACAGCTGGCAATCCGTAATACCTCCGCCAATACAGAGAACAAAATGATGAATAATTCGCGAATTGTCTTGACATAACAGCTGACGTGATTCGCAGTTTACGCTTTTACCTAATTAGTGCCACAGGCTTCACTTTCAACTAAACTCAACAGATCGCCTGATTTAAAGGGACAGAAGCTGTCTGGTAAATACCAGTTGCCGAACAAAAGGCGAAACTAAATTGAGATTTTATGTAATCATGAAGATGATAGTTATCAGGAATATTACAGGAGGATATACCTAGTTGCACATGTTTCCGTCTGACATTTCCAGGTCAGCTACCGTGTCTGATTTATGACGTAGGGTAATGGTATAATAATTGGAATTTTAGCTTAACTTGGAATGATTTAGATTAACCATATATTTGAGAGGTTTTAACGCTTAATGCGCTTATATGAAATTAAAACTTTTTGTTAAGTTGTACACAGAGTAAGCGAAGTCGTTGGCTTTTGCAAAATGCGCTAATTTTTCTCTTTTTTGTAATTTACAATGCACTGTTTATTATGCAATTTTGTATTAAAAATTTCCGATGCCTGATTATTTTTAAAGGAGGTAAATATAAAAAAATCATTAGTTTCTATAAAGCACAAATAAGACCTCTATACAGCTATTATTTTTATACTAGCTGCGTGCCCGTTCTCTGCACGGTAGGGGACGAAAGTATTTCTTACAAGTATAATTCGAATTGATTCCAGTGATGTGGAATCAAACAAGCAAAATGATTTTACTCTTGGCGTAAAGTTACTCATTAGTTATTCATAAAGTTAGTATAAGTGCTGACCTGAGACCATTATAATATTATAATGTTCTCAGACCATTATAAAAAAATATGTCTGTATCATTCGCGATCAGAAAAAGAAAAACTTGTTGGTTTGCAGCAAAAATTCCTAACTTTCAAAATGTCTGATTTCTACATCATAATCTACACCATTCAATACATCAACTACTCTACATCACACTCATTTGTACAGACATGCTCTATAGGGTTAAGGTCTGGAGATCTGGCTGGCCAATCCATCCGGCGAATATCCTCACTTTCTAGAAATACGTCGACCAGAAGAGCTCTATGTGGCCTCACGTTATCGTCTATTAAAATGAACTCAGAGTTAACTGCATCCCTGAAAAGGTGAACATAAGGCTCCAAGACCTCATCCGTATACCTCACAACAGTCACAGTGCCTCTGACATGGACATGGCACTGTCCATGCCCATGTCAGAGGACATGTCCAGTGTCCTCTGACACTGTCCTCTGACCCGGACTGTCAAAGACATGGAGAGGTGTGCGGCTATCCAACATGATGCCTGCCCAGAGCATTAACCTCCTCTGCCATTATGGTCGATTTGGGTGGTAAGTAGCGGGTCCCTGGTTCTCTCCATATGAACGTACGGGGAGAATGGGTGTTTAGGATGAACCGGGACTCATCAGTGAAGAATACGGTCGTTGATCCATACCCCAACCTCTATGCTCTCTGCACCATGCTAAACGGATTATCCTGTTCGTTGAAGTGAGCAGCACGCAAACAGCAGGTCTTCTTGCAAACAACCCTCTCTTTCTCTCTAAGTCTTTTGCAAACAATCACCCTTGATACACGGGTTCCTGTGACTGCATGCGAGTCACGAGAGAGCTGAGAAGCTGTAACATTCCTGTTATGCCGCTATAATGAACAAATGGCGATCTTCTCTGACCATCATGGCTCTTTGACTACCTTGCCCAGGCTTTCTCTCGATGGATCTGGAATCCTGGAACTGTTTCCATAAGTTACACATGACGCTGGGTGTTAAATTGAACTCTCTACAAATCTGGACTTGAGATTGGCCTGCTTCCATCCACCCCGTAATTCGCCACCTCTTTCCATCATCTAAACGTTGGTGGTTACTTATTTTTACTGTTACAGTTTGAAATTAACCGATTGACTCAAAATAACAGCAAGAAATTCGCTGAGGTGTGCTAGCGAACGAAATGCGTCTTAACTTACATGAACTTACAAAAACTGCTTCTCTACTGCCTCTGCCTACACAGACACATAAGTGTACGCTTACGTATTTGACGTACAAGATTTGCATTTTTGTCTAGAAGCAGTGGTTTTACATTCTTCAGTTCTTTTTATGAAATTCGATAACTCTTAAAGTAATTTTATTTATTTTTTTCAACTGGCAATTTTATTCATTGTTACTGTTTCTAAGACAACCAAACCGTAAGATATCAAACCAAAATTTTTAAGCAGCTACTGTGGAATTGAAAATCCTTCTTTACTTAAAAATTCGTGAAAAATCTCCTAATTTATATTTTCCTCTGGCTTTCCTTTTAAAAGAGGGCGAAATGCATGCTCCGTCGTTTGACAAAATATCAAAAAGTTATGATGGGCAAAATTCAAGATGCAACAGTTTTAAAATTACTTTACAAAAATCATCGTAAAAAGTAATTCACAAAAAAAATTCCCGGAAATCTGAAAAGTATGTTACACATTCAGAACAAACTGTTTCTAAAAGAAAATTTTCTCCTCTATCTGATGATGCAAATATAGTTTTACTGATAGTCTAATTACCGGCATTATTACGTATTAAGCGAGAAAAAAATGCCAAAAATTGCATAAAACATAAAATAAAACATTTTCTGATTTGAATTTCAAAAAAATTGCTCCGAAGTGTGTTAAGACATGTCCTAGTGAAACCGTATACAAAATTTGGTAGGTCTACAACCACCCGTCTCGGCGCTATGCGATCCGAAGGCGCATGCATAAGATCGGAGGTCACAAATCTACACACATAGCCAGCTACATACTTTGTTTACTCTCGAATTTTATTATATAACATTACTACGGTTACTGGATAGCTATATCTGGCAAAATTACGCAAAGTCTGGCAAAGATCTTGTTATGGCAAAGATACGCATGGTCTGTCTGCTTAGGTTGAAGGGTGCCGTGGTCGGAAGATTTTCTAATGGGTTTTAACGCGTATTCACGTTACATCTAAAGAAAACCGAAGAAAAATCCAGACCGTTAGATCGACAGCCACACGACAGGCCCAAACCTGGGACCTTCATACTTCGGTCATTTACTATTTTTAGTGTTTTATCCACTCGGCCATGGTGGAGTAATAATCTGTTATTTCATTCTTTATCAAGCGCTGTCAGTATTCTCAGCTTTTACTGACATGCTTCAGTAAAAAATTCTGAAATGAAAGTACACTCATGTCCATAAATTAAGGATAATGAAGTTCAGGCAAAGAAAGAGAAAGAAGCAAAACAAATTTGACTTATTTGTAAAGTCTATTTATTAAACAAAAAGTAAAGAGCAAAAAAGATGCTATATGTTTGACATAATTAATAAAAATTGCAAGTTTTACTCCCTTGACCAAATTTCAAAAAAGAACCTATTTACAAAAAACAGTATAACATGGTTAGTAGGATGGTTAATACGGAGTATGTCTCCCGGACGATGCAATACAGGCCTGACAACGCCTAGGCATGCTGAGTATCAAATGATCCCTCTGATCTTGGGGAATATTACACCACTCATCAAGCAATGCACTCAGAAGTTCCGGTAGGCAGGTGGGAGGGGGTTGACGGGCTGCAATTCGTCGGCCAAGCATATCCCACACATGCTCTGTTGGATTCAAGTCCGGTGAGTATGCTGGCCAATGCATACGGGTGATATCCTCCGATTGAAGGCATTCGTCTACAATGTTTGCACGGTGAGGACGGGCGTTGTCATCCATAAACACAAATTCAGCACCCATGGCGCCCCGAAACAAACGTACATGTTGTTCCAGAATGACATCCCGATAGATGTGGCCTGTCATCGTTACACTCTGAACATGCAGGTCAGTTCTGGAACCAAGAATAATTCCTCCCCAAACGAGCCATCCTGCACCACCGTAACGGTGTCTTTCACTGGTGTTCTCTTGGTGGTAACGGGTACCTGGCGCTCTCCAGATGAATGTCCGGCGAGAATCAAACTCCAAACTAAACCTGGACTCGTCGGAAAACATCACACAAGATCACTGTTGCGGTGTCCACAATGCATGCTCTCTACTCCATTACTCTCTACTCCTCTACTAGGTTAATCGCAGGCGACAGTGAGTTGCGGTAAGTGGAACACATCTGACAGGCCTACGAGCATATAGACCAATGTTCCCTAAGCGTCTGTACACGGTCTGCCTTGAAACTGTCGTACCGGTAGCTGAAGAGAGCTGACGAGACAGGTCTGATGCTGTACTCCGTCTGTTTCTTTTGGCAGTAACTGCCAAATAGCGGTCCTCATTCGGCGTTGTAACTCGGGTAACTCACATTACCGTCATCTTGGAATCGTTGCCAAAGCCTGGAGATGACACTCTGGGCGATTCCAAGTTCCTCGGATACTTCCAGCTGGGTACGTCCACATTCCAGTCGTCCGATAATTCTGCCACGTAAAACATCATCCAAATGCCTCCTTTGTGCCATAACTATGCGGTTTTTGCACTGAAAGGCTTTCACAGCGCTTGTGAACAATTTTACTTCTTTGCCACCATTCCTTATATACCCCTCTCTTACACTCTCGTCATTGTGACGTACCATCCACGCCATCTGGTGGTTTCCTGTAATTTGCATATTCTTCTTCAAGATGTGTGTGATCATTCCACAGGTGAAATTTTCATTTTAGAGATCAATTTCTGTGTGATTCTGAATTATCCTTAATTTATGGACATGAGTGTATTTAAAAGCCTACTTCGACATTTAACAACTCTTCGTTACATATTAGGATGTGCCGTATTTTGAGCTTTTGCGGCGATAGCATAAGCATATCCAGATTCTATATTGACTTCATTCCCGCAATTAACACTATAAATGATATTTATGTGATTATTTATGTTCTATCATATGTATAGTATTTACTTTTCATACTGATTTCTATTGAAAACACTGATAGCTGTTATTTTTAAGGCTGCAACTATTAAAATTTTCAATTTTTGAAAAAAAGTAGCATATTTTTGCATTTTTTATCAACTGCTTCATTTTCTTTATTTATCAATCTATATGAAGATACAATACATTCGTTACCAATTTTAATACATAATAATTCTTCTGAAAAATAAAATTTAAGAAACATCTGCTTAACCACTTACCAGCCCCAAATTCTAGAGCGTTGAAACACATTGATGGGTGATCCACTTACCCCACGAAAGGGGCAAGTTGGCCATCCTTGACTGAATGTGTTTATTTATTTTATTTATTTATTTTCACTATCAAAACTTCTGATTATTGACAAATGTCTCTATGTTCAGAAAGGCAACTGTTGTGAGATTGCATGGGGAAAAAAATATGCTTTTATGTCACTTACAACAGATGCAGTACTAAGTTACAGTCAAATCATGCTAAAAAGCTTCCCATCTCACCCTGAATAATTTTTGCGATAAAATTTAAAATGATACATAAAACAGATTAAAAAAAGAACTAAAAAGTTTATATATGCGTGAAGATTAAAAATTAAATGAGTGCGTCTTTATGAAAAAAAAAAAAATAGTACAGTTGTTATTGAATTACTCTACTGTCATACTTCACAAACAACAGCTCTAAGAGATATTTGGATAAAACACTTTTGAAGTGTTTCTTAACATCCTTTCTGAACAACATATTATTTTTAGTCTTAATCTATGAACCTGTCTAAAGATTTGAACACCGATTTAAAAATATGGATGATATACCGTATCAAATGTTAATAGCATATAGAATAAAATATCCTTATGTACAGAAATATTTGTTCCAAATTTTGCAAATTCAAAGGATTACTTTAATACAGTACAAATATACAGCATTTTTAATAATTTTTCTTTCATGATTTCATAATATGCTAGATTTTATTAATACTTTACACCGCCAGAGAGCTTAACTATTACTGTATTTTTTTACAGCGAAGTTTGCTGCTTGAATCATTACCAAACAAAATCATCCGTCGTTATTACATAACATATTATTTGTATAAACAAAAAATTCTTCGTACCACTAGTACTCATTAAAGGATAAATTTCAAAAAGAGCTATTGCGCGATCAATTTTAATCATAGAACTCCTATATGAGCATAGATAAGTATTATACTAACTAAATACTAGAGATAATAAGCTTATATAAATTACATACTACATATGAATTAATAAAATCTTATACTTTTTATATACTGGAATTAATAACACTACATTTATATACATTACATTTATTTTTAGTTTTTAAATATTCTATTTCATTATTAGTTTTAATTTTCTGGGAAATAATTGTATATAGTTAGCTAATACATATTTTCATTATTGTTATATTAATGACTTTGTCATTTTATCTCTCACCCCCTTTATTTAAAATTGTTTGAAAAATGTGTCCTAAAAATGCGACATAAAAGTATGCGAATTAATTTTACATGTATTTAAATACTATTAGTTCACAACAGCTTTAATCTATTGTTACACTATTTCGTAAGCTGTAGAATAGGCATCCCATGTATTTTTTACATATATTTAAAAACTATTAGTTCACAATAGCTTTAATATATTATTACAATATTTCGTAAGTTGTAGAATATACATCACAAATAGTTTTTAAATATATTTTTTACACATATTTAAAAACTATTAGTTCACAACAGCTTTAATCTATTGTTACAGTATTTCGTAAGCTGTAGAGTATGCATTACATGTATTTTTCTATAAATATGTTTTAAATAGGTTACAATCATAAAAATTTCAACATAGGGTTACCAGGCGAAATGCACGAAAGATGCGAGATAAAATGACATAGTCAATTAACATTGTTTTAATATGGCAATCATGAAACTAAAAAATTAGGAGGGTTCAGGGGGTCTCCCCCTGACGAGGCTCGAACAGCTGAGTTATATATATAAATACATACTCTCTCTTATAATTTTCACTTTACTTTATTTATCTATATATAACAGGGTGAAGCAAGTCACTATTTGAAAAATAACAAGAGCAATTGTTAGCGCAACTATCAGGGATTACAGAAAATATGCTGAAAATATGAAGATCTAACATATCATACATTTCTTCATAGTTATTCAGTTAATAAGCTCCAAATAATCATAATAACAGTCTGTTTACGAACAAAGTCGTATGAGTCTCACTTAATTTTGCGAAAAGAAGCATAACACAAAAATGAAAGAAAGAAAAAAAATGAAAAGGGAAATTAACTTAAGTGAGGATTCTGTAAAAAAATTAATGCTGAAAAAGAAGAAAAGGTTTTTGATAAAATATTTTCAATTGATTAAAAAAATGGCATTTTTTCAAAAGCAAAAGTAGTATCGTTTATGCATATTTAATCAATCACACAAACATAAAATAATGAAAGTAAACTGCAATTACATAAATAAGCTAAAAAATTCTTTAAAAAAGTAGAAAATCGATTCACTATGTCTCCGTTATTTAAAAGTTATGTCTAAAATTTTGAAAAATTTATTCAACCATAAAAATGTTTAAAAATTTTGTGATCAGAAGCTGTCAGATTTTAAAATACTCTGAAAAAAAATTAAAAGTAATTCTCATTGTCTTTGATGTAAAATGTTACAATATTTTGACTTATCTCTCCAAAAATTTAAGTGTTTCTTGTTACTTTGCATATTTCTATACTTTTTGAACCAATTTTTATCAGACATTGAGTAAGTGTACTTTCTAGAATTTCAACCATTATTCATTCACCTTATACCTTTTCCTTCTATTTTAATGATCATGATATCTCAACAATTTGCCTTCCATCTTTTTTTTTTTGTGACAGATGCCCCAAAATTTAAATAAAGCAAAGAAAGAATGATTTGCTTTGCATCTCACCATGCTTATGAGACAAACGCTATTTTTCCACTGGTAGATATTATTTTACTGCTTATGAATATTTGTTTACGATTCTCTTCCTTCGCGTTGTACAACTATCAGGGACCAACATCGCATCACTTTTAGAATAGAAGATTTGCATTTTTGAAGTATTTGTAGATACCTTCCAACCAAACATTTGAGAGAAGATACATTTTACTATTGTGAAACATATCTGCTCTTTGCATGAAAACTGCATTATTGGTAATGGAAGTTGGAACGAAAGTGTGGCACTACCAGTTTTAGACCTTACACAATCCCGAGTCGGTCTCCGGCATACGTACTTTATTATTATTATTTATTCAATGAAATTTTGGGTAGAGTAAAAGAGTAAAATAAAACACGCGCTACTTTTCGCGAAATCAGTTTTTAAGCCCTGACTTAATATTTTTACATTAAAGTGTTGTTGTTGTATTTGGAACATTTATTTTCGGATTTGTTTGAAGATCTCGATTATAAATTCTCGTTGGACAACACAATGGCATAATTTTCTAGCACAGAGAAAGGAAATTTACAGTTCATGGCACTTAACGCAGACAACCAGGGGATGAGTGGGAATCGAACCAACAATCGTGTGCTTAAGCAATTAGTGGAGAAGAGGACAGGCCCTTAACCTCTCAGATATCGGCTTCCTCTCGCACTGAGCTGTTTCGAATAACAATTCACGTAAATAGCGGATGGTTTCATCACAAATGATGACTGAATGCAGCTCCGCCTTTGCGACAAAAACACAAATGAAAACTTTTTAGAAAATAAGATATGACTTGGAATCTATAATATAATATGACTTGGAATCTATAATTAATTTGTCAGTTATTTTATGTAAAAAAATTCAACTTCATTTATTTTAAATACATTTATTTTTGTTTCTTAAAATGTACTAAGTTTCACTAATGGGCACTCTATTTTCAATAAAAATGTGAAGTTTTTAAATATGGAAATTGTAATTCTCGTTTCATAACGTCTATAAAAAGAAACAGAACCTAGAATTCTGGTTTTCTTATGCGAGAGTGTTAATCCTTTCAAACTCGTTGGTACATACGTGAAAGTACCTCTCAATATACAAGCCTGGTTTTCGAGTTTATTTATATAATCTTCTACCGTTTTAACTTGCTTTCTGACGCAGCTGGCTGTGCCGCACAGCCAACTGCGTCAAAAAAGGGGTCTCTAAATCTGTGGCACGCAATGACCGTTTCGATCGTCCGCTCTCTTGCTGGTCGTTAAGTCGAGCGATGGAAACGGCTGCCCTTTTTTCAGCATTGGGCAATCCATCCAGCTGTTCTCGCATGCTTCCATTTTTCAGCAGATGTCAGTGCTGTTAAAAAGAATCATGACCATTTTTTTACGGGAAAGGATGTGCTAAAAAGTAAAGGATTCTCGTTGACCTCTGTCACCCGCCACTATTTTTGTAGAAATCCAATCTATTCTTCGTCATTGGCAAGAGTCAAAACGTCAGAGTTTGGTGTTCCCAGAGCCGGAACACTGAGCGTTAAAGGGTTATATATTAGAGATAAGGAGGAAATGGAAATTGAAAAAATGCTTAAAATAAGTTCCGAAAAAAATTACGCCACAAAAAAAAATCTCCTCTCGTTAATTTTCAAGAAGTTACACTTTTTGTTATTGTTGTTCCTGATGCCCCTTGACAACCGCAAATGGCGGTGCCAGATCCCCCCTCTTCCCGAAGGAAGGTGATGGGCAGAGGGGTTGCGCCTTCCATTTTGAGGGCCTAATGGGAGGAAGTACAATTTAACCCGTGGTACCCTAATTTCGAACCCATTCCAGAGGAGGGACCAACACCCCGAAATCGGCACCCCCAGAGGTATCGTTTAACACCTTGGAGGACATTGGAGCCACGACAGATTTTACGTGCATCCGCTCCCATTAGCGTACACGGTCCCACAGTAGTCCAGCCGAGAGGAAGTTGACCCTCCCAAGCACTGGCCAAGCCGGGTGCTGCTTCGCTCGCCGTGCTTCAATGGGGACGGAGTTAAGCGTCCAGACCACTGCGGGACAGTTACACTTTTTATATTTGTTTATGACCCCCGTACAGAAAAATTCCCAGCTAGTAAAACGTGCCCCGTACACTAATAAGGTAATGTACAAATTTTGAGAATTATATTTTTAAAAGTTTCAGAGTTAAGAAAATTAAAAATGTACTCACTTACATCACTTTTCAATGGCTCTCGAAAGGAAAAATATAGCGTTGGATGATTGCATTTCAGGGTTCGTACAGAAATTATGAAAGAAAACATTCCTTTCCACTCTAGCAATGAACGTTTACATTCAAATACATCTATGCCACCCCCGATCATCTTTTTTTTTTATAAAGATATTTCTAAAACGCTTTATGATGAAATGCTGAAATTTTGTACACCCTCTTTAGTGTGTGAGGCACATTTTTCAAATTGGGAATTTTTTTTTATAGTGGGTGGTATTAAAATTTGGTTTCTTGGTTTTTGGGGGGGAGGGAAAAAAAAGCAAGAAATCACGGAGTATCAGAAAAAGGGGAGAAGGGCGGTAGATGAAAATAAAATGTAGAATAAGAAATAAAATAGAATATAGAACTTTTTAAAGTGTATTTAACGTATATAAACAGGACTGAACATTTTTTAGTCATTATTTTTATTAAAACATTTAAACAGGACAACTCTTTAAAAAATACTACTAAACATAAAGTAAACACATAAGTGCACACAATAACAATAAACCATTGAAAAAGGGAGGATGGAGGAAAAAAGAAAAAAGAACATTACAACAACTGTTTCCAAGCTGAATAAATAAAAGAAATGAAAGAACTATCGTTCAAAGGACGCTCCAAGTACCGTGTAATGGAAAAATCTTTCAGAAAGCGAATTTAATGAGACAAAGATTGACAAGTAACTTATGGGTTTTATTTACAAAGTTTTAAATATTTTGTCTTTTAAAATTTTTTGACAGGAATTCCCAGAAACCTTGGGGAAACATTATCCAGGAAATATCGGACTGGCCAAGAATGAGTGCTAAGACAGAAATCGGTCTTTCTACAGGCCATGATTGCCTTGCTAGGCATTTACATCGAATAAATATACTTAGTGACCCATGCTGCTTGCTGTGCAATTTACGAGAGTCGATGGACTGTATTCACCTTGCTATTGTACTCACCTGCGCTATTCTCAAAGAGTGTATGGAAGCGCTACTGGGTAGCTAGGAACCGAATGGGCTCATAGACTATTTTTTCTGCCACTTTTTTGTTTTTGTTTTTCCCGTTTTTCTGTTAATTTTTGTTCTTATGTTAGTTTTGTCTGTATTGCCCGCCATTGGAAATTTTAAAAAAATCTTTTAAACATCTGTTCTTTTGAGTGTTTTTTTGTTATTTCACGAGCCGTATTTATCTAGAAGAGGTGCATTGAGCGGAGGACATTTTGAGGGGAGAGAAAACCGCACAATGCTCCAGACAGTTATATCAACAGCCTCATGGTAAGACAGAACCCTTGAAATTCACACTTCAACATCTACTCTATTCAATGTCTTAACCATCCTGCCAACCAATATTTTAAAGCTAATAGCCGGATTTAATGCATATAATACATTGCTCTGTCCTGCAGAGCCAGCTCCACCCCTGCTAATATATTACTTGCATCTCCAGGACAACTTTAAATTAGAGTTTATAATTTTGGAAACAACTTGGTTCAGGATTTTCATGACCATTATTAGTAAACAGTACCTTTAATATAGAAGTTTATTTCTAGTATAAGCCGAGTTTATTTAAATAATAAAGAGGATTAAAAAAACATCACTTCGAAATACTGATTAACACTTAAATATATGTTTATATACATGCTCTAAATTTAAGTATGAATCCTATATTATATTAAATTAAATTTACATATCAAAATAATTGATATATTGGTAGATTTAAATATTATGTAGAAAGCAATTTACTCGTTAATATTGTTTAAAATCATTTTACCAGTTTTTAGGTAATTTTCTTCTTTTTTGCCGTTTGTTATATGTCATTCCTTTAATAGTTTTTCCTCTGGTGCTAATAATTTCTTGTCTCTGATGCAAACAATTTCTAATTTAGGTGTGTTTCAAAAAGTCTAAACACCATTGCTTTAATGAAAGCTCACTTTCAAAAATAAGCTTAAGTTTCAGCATTACCTATTACACACTTTCATCCATTCATTTTCCAATTTTGTCACTCTTTCAAATTTTTGAACAGCATGACAAATAATAACAAAGTAATATGTATAGGTATAAACTTCTAAACATTTTTTTAAACGGAATCTTGAAAAAGTGAGCATATGAATATTTAGTACATATACTATGCTCATTTATTAAAAACACTTCACCAGGGAGTCGTCATTGATTATGCCACTGTAAACTTTATGAAAAATAGACACGAATTACATAGACCTTGTATAAAACGGATTCATATATAAAGAATTCGTACAAAACGGCAGAAACTCGTGAAAAATTCATACATCATGGTGAAAGAATGATGCAGATGTTTCTGTATTACCTGTTAATACTGATGAAGCTGCTCATGTGTAAGTGATTGGTTGATTCAAGAAAATACTGTGTCGTAGGGAAGGGGGGAGTCTAATGTATTTTTTTAAATTTGATTAATTAATTTGATTAATTTAACTAATTAACTAATTTTATTAAATTTGATTAATCAATTTTTTTAATTTGATTAACAAACACTTCAATATATATATATATAACTCGGCTGTTCAAGCCTTGTCAGGGGGAGGCCCCTCTGAACCCTCCTAATTTTTTGCTTTCATTATTGCGATATTAAAATGATATTAATAGACTATGTCATTTTATCTCTCACCCCCTTTTCTTTTTCTTTTATTTTTCCTTTACATTTATTACATCGACTGGAAGTAGAGGGTTTCCTGATCTTTTCTTGCAATTGCAAACGTGGGTCGATGATAACTGAAGTAACTTATATAATTTTTAGTATCTATCTTAACACACCAAAAATTTTGCCTTTCGTTATTTGATGTTGTTGAGCTTTAGGCGAGTAGTGTTGCTGTATTTCGCCTGGTAACCCTATTGGCGAGTCATCCAGAGTGTATGAGAATCCCAGGCTGCTAGGCAAATTTTTAAAATTATTCTTTATTCCACTTTCACATTCGCTAGCCCAGTGCCCTGCGTTTACACCTTTTACAAGTTATTCTTGATGCATCCTTAATTTTATGAGTCCATGTTTTATGTTTCCATGTTTCGTAATTATCTTCATTCAGCGTTTCAATTCGCCAAGTTCCAGTCACCATTTTGAGGATGAATGATGCAGCCTTGGAACGAACGTTAAAAATCAGCAAATAAATAAATGAATCCATCTGGTGTCCATAGCCCTTTAGAAATGTTAGCAGAGTTATGGCACAAACATAGCAAGCGCGGGATTTTAACATAACATTAATTTTATTAAATTAGAACGGAAGAAACAGGCACATCACATAACAAGTTAACATCAAGAAAGGAAAAAAAAGTATAGAAGAAGTAAAAAAGAATGCGTGCGTGAGCCCAGTTACATTTAAGTAGATAAATGTTTATTCAGGGATTCAGAATTCAGGAGGATAAGACATTGCACAAATAATACAATACTCAACAATTTTCTTAAGCTGTTGAAATTTTTATGATTGTAACCTATTTATAGAAAAATACGTGTAATGCCTATTCTACAGCTTACGAAATAGTGTAACAATAGATTAAAGCTGTTGTGAACTAATAGTATTTAAATATATGTAAAATACTCAATATATATATGTCGCATTTTTGGGACACATTTTTTTGGACAGTTTTCAATAAAGGGGGTCAGAGATAAAATGACATAGTCATTAATATATATATATATATACATATATAAACATTTCTCAAACAGTTGATGTATCTACCCTACGTGCCCGTGCAAACAACATTTGCGACATAACATCGCTATGTGATTCTCAGCCTCGGAGTACTCTACTCTTTCCTGCCTTTAATGTAATGAATTATTATACGCCTTGTACATTGCCGTATTGCTAGCACATTAGTTAAATGAATGCTATTCACTATGCCTTCAAATGATGGAGGATTTACTCTCTCCGATAAATGATGGCAATGAATAAAGTTAATCAGGATGCCTTTCATTTCAATATATCTCACGAATTCGGCACCCGAACAAGCTATACATCACACTCTAGTTCAAACAGTGGCTTTACAATCAAACGAAATCACCCGAAACTAGACACAATGTTCGCAAAAATATATTCATGTACCAACTCAATTGGTTCTTTGAAACGTGCTATGAGTGAGTTTATTGAATTTAATTATATATTAACGCGATCATTCTAAATGAGCGCACATTCTAAAAGAGCCTGGAACTTTTAATGTAAAGTCAAAGAGCTTTGCTCTTTATTCTCTTAAAATTCTCTCTTATTCTCTCTTAAAATTCTCTCTTAAAAATCTCTCTTATTCTCTCTTAAAATTCCGGAGAAGCCGATAAGCTGACTTAAATTTCGAAATTCCAATCATTTAGAAGATATTAATAAAAAACTGAAAAATTAAGCATAATGGTTGCCAGGCTTGGCAATTTCCGCCAGCATAAAATCATTCATTCCTTTGCAGCGAAACATTATCAAGTATGTAGAATCGCGTGAAATTGACAAACATGAAGTAGAATGACACCCATTTTACGCCAAATTAAAAAGTATATGAAATAAATAACTCGAAGTGTGTTACACAAAGTTGACAATTTTCAAATATTAAGTTCTCTTAGATAGAAAGAGTTTAGAATCACCGATTATTCGTTTTTTAAAAACAGAATAACTAATTGTAGTAAATGATTTAAAAAGCCCCATTTTGGCATCAGGTACGGTCTGACAAAGGCTATTTCTCCAAGCAGGGTGAATCTAAACCACGTGTTTCAAAATGTTAGCACCCAGTATCTTGAAAATGAAAAATAATTAAAATGCAGATTATAAAGCCAGTTAGGTTCAGCTTGCGTATTTGCTACCAATAGAAATATTGGGTGTCTTTAACTAAGCCATTATAGCGGTTATAGTACAGATTGGATATTTGCCAGCGCGGCGAGATGATATATTCCGTGGTGCTAAATAATCCAATCTACAATGGATTATGCATATGAATATATGGATAACGGTTTTCCCAGCTACCTTATATGAGCAGTAATTACCGGTTATGAGGATGTGTAAATCGTCCAATAATGAAAACTCGCCACTGGTGGCAAGCTATCCTAGCTGTTCCGTAGTTTATATGAAAGAAAACATGTGAAGTGCTGTTTTCTTAGAACTAGTTATTAACTAAACATATACGCAAGTCGCCAAAATATGAAAAATCGCCATGGGTGGCTAATACGCAAGGAGTTCCATAGGTTTTACATAATTAAAAATAGTGTGAAGTTTAAATTTATATGTTCCGAGGAACATGCAAGAATCAAGCAATGTGTAGCTCGGTAACATTCTATCTGATCCAATCTTTGGGTTTTGCCTTTTGAAATTACGCCTTTTTTTTTTACAAATAACCCTTATTAGGGGCCAAATGCCTCATACGAAAAGCGAGCGTAGTGAGTCTAGGGGCCTTGAACCCTAGTATTTAAAAAAAAAACCTTGTTAATAAACACAGCTACGAAAATCGGGAGGCTTTGAATTTTAGAGAATTGTTTGGGCCTTTTATATTTGGGCCGTTTATTGGTTTAAAAAAAAAAGTATAAATCGACGCATTATTTTGTAGCTTTGTCGTGTAACGAAAACCTTTGAACTAGCACTGTCAACGCACTTAAAAAAAAAGAAACCATTTGACAAAGATATAAATTCAATTGCGCCAACATTTGGATCATTTGGTTTTTAAAACTACTGTAAATTGTGAAATTACATTCACGGATCAATTTTTCACCAGCATATGGCAATATCTTGCAGCTATCTACAACAAAGAGCGGAGCAATGATATCGGTGGCAAAGCGGAAAGAATATTTCCAAGAGCTTCTGGTCAGCAACTTTTCGGTCTAATGACTAACGTAAGGGATGTTCATTGTTCACATATTAGGCATGGGTTTTATTCCCGCTACTGTCACACACACATTCAGCAGCTCGCTAAAAATGCTATCAGGGTAAATTCTTATTATTGAAAATTAGTTTCTATAAGAACTGCCACTTTAAGCATGATTGCAATTTTAAAAGTTCAATATTTTACCAATGTTTGGATTTCATCGTATGGTTCTTTGCCGTTTTATGGTTCGATGTACTTTATGATGGTTAACCAAATTATTAAGCATTTATGGTTGAGCATCAAATGCTGGAACACCGTTAACAATTATTCCAATGCGATGTTTTGGTGAAATATTGCATCAAACTTATTATAGTGTGATTACATATTTTTCAATGAATTGTTATAGCTATAGATTGTTTTAAATGGGGGGGGGGATTTGAGTACCTGTACACAATCGGAATAATATTCAAAGTGTTACCCAAGAAGTTCGAAAAAATTAACATAGGAAACACATTAGACGGCAAGCTCCGAAAAGTTATTTAATAATGAGTTTTGGATTTTTGTTTTCTATTTGCCTGATCTTTATTGGCTGAAGTGCTTCTCATGTAAAAGCAATAACAACACTTCTTGAAGAGACCAGGAAATTTATTATATATATATATATACATATACATATATATATGTAAAATTTTACTTTCAACAAATCGCAAAAAGGAAAATCTTGTTATTATTTAAAGAGAGTTTTCCAAAGTTAGTTGCTGTTTCCGCGCCTTTTTAACTTAGTTTTATCGGAAAATTGATACGGTCAATTGATACGAACCAGTTGTGCCTACAATGGTTAAAAATATATTTATCCAATAACTTTATTTAATATAAAAGGCCTAGATGCACCGATATATGTACGGACATATTTTTCATAATTTGTGAAAGGCAAAAACTCAAGATTTATTTTTATTTTATTCCTTTTTTATGCCTCATAAACTCTCAAAATGGGTGTAATCTAAATTCGATGAACATTAAAAGAAAAATGAAAAACTCAGATGATAAAAACGCAAAGGAATTTGAAACACTGCACTAATGTTCAAATCATTTAATCTTTTGTAAAAATCATGCGATCGAATTTTGGAGGGATTCAGACTTTGTTATAGATGATTATGATTCGAACTTTGCTTTTTAGAATAAAATTCATTCTGCAATTCGAGCACAGAAAGTTACTTAAGTATTTGTGGTTCCGAATTTCCCAATTTTTTCAGTTTCTTTAATTAAAATTGAGTGTTTTTTTTATCATAGGCTTTTTATAAACAAAATAAAAACAAAACTTTGATAGAAAATAAGTTAGTTTGCCTTTTATCATGGGAACTATAAGGGTCATGTGTAAATTTAATGTAGTGATTTTGTGTTTTCTACAGCAGTCATATAATATTCAAATAATACAAAGAGGTCATGCATGCCCAGCGCATGTGACTCACGTGTTTTTAAGTTTATCTGAGCATTTTTCAGAGATCTACTTTTTCGGCTACAGTAATGTACATCTTTTTTCTTCGATGGTCCCGACTACATGTAACTTATTCAAATTATTATAAATATTTTTTCCCGATAGATATAGATTTTATTAATTTCCGATATAGATTTTAATTTTATGCCTGGGATTTTTATTTTTGCCATACCTGTTAATAATCATTTTGGAATAATAGTGAATTTTCTGACCATGGTTCGTCAAAAACTAATGGATCTTTCACAAAAAGCACGTGATTAAAATTGATTAGTAAGAGGATTGATTACTAAAGAATCGATTATACAATGATTACAAGATTGATTATACAATGATTACATGATTGATTATTAAAGTGATTATTTACAAGTAAGGGAAAACAACGTTTCCGACTTCACACCTATGTGATTTTAAACCGTCTTGGTTTTCTCTACCACACCTTACATTTTTTCCCATGAGTTTTGAAACACCCTGCATACATTAAATACACACACACACACATACATGTACATATTTAAATTGAATACCAAACATATTTTTTAAGTTTTATAAAGTTTTTAAGTTTGAAACCAATATTCTTTTGATTTTAAAACACATTATAATTAACAATTTAAATAACAGTATTTTAAGATCAAAGCAAAGTTTAGAAATGTATGAAAAAAAATTAATATCCGCTCACCCTCACACTTTATGTGGCTGATACTAACAACTTTCTCAGAATCTCTTGTATTAATGCTTCAAGATGCAAAGCTATTCGTCAAAGTTTTATTTGTTTATCCGAAATACGTAATTAAGATGCAGATTTTCGAGAAAATAAATTGTATCATGCTGCGAAACTTTACTCATTTAGCTTTTGTCGGATTTTTCTGAAACTAAATGAAAAGAATTTGGTGAATCAGTCGTGTGAGTAAATTAGGCGGAAATCCAAACAAAAGCGGAATTAAAAATGAAGGCCAGCCACACTGGATTATTAGAAGATTTAGAATTTTAAGTTCAGCATTTCGTTTACCTTTGAAAAAGTAAATACTTTGCCGCTTGAAAGTAAAGTGAAAACTGTTTATGGAAACAACTGTGATTAAAGTGAAAGAGTTTGTAACGCTTTCCTTTTAGTTATTTAACGGGAATCAAGCCTTATGAAACATAATATCTATATCAATGTTTAATACTTTCAAATGACTATTTTCAGCAGTTTTACTATCATTTAGTCTAACCCGTTTCAAAAAACAAGCAATTTTCTTAAATTCATTCATGCGAACTTTTGGGAATTAGAAAAAAAGCAATTGCTGTTGTTTAATATCGCAAAGAACCACGACAACTTGCGGAATAGAATATGGATTGCGTGGTATAGTACGATGCTGGATAATTCTTTCTCATCGAATGAACTTTTCAGTTTTTAAAACAAATTCAAGAAAAATACATAACCTAACATCTTTAATTACATAAAAAAGAGATATGTCTCATTTCCTAGTAAAGTTTATTTCGTTATCTAAAGTCTTGAGCATGGTCTCCAGAAAGGCGGAGGTAGGTGGACCCCTGGGTCCAGGGCCCTTACGAAGCCCTACGCAATTTGTTTAATTATTATAAATCGATACAAACTAGAAAAAAATATTTCGAAGTTTTTTTTTTTTTCATTAAATGAAATTTTATAAGATCCTAGCTAGTCATAGCTTTAAACTAAAAATATATATTTATGTAAAACAGTTTATCATAAACGTTTAATAAAATTGGTGGTGGTTAGTTATTATCATTGCGTGTGTTGTGTTAACTTGTTTGCAGATGAGCGCATGTGGAATTATAGGATATATTGTTTGCATATGAGCGCAGTAAGCTTCTGAGGAAATCAAACCTAAGCTTTACATTGTGCACGAAGAAAGTGCTATAATAACGAGAGTAGCAACCTCAGCGCACAAATTCATACGCTGTTAGAAACAGCAAAGGGACGAATTTGTACAAATTCCGTCCCCATCACGTTAATTTGGGTGTGGAAAACGAAAATTATCCTTCCATTTCTCCTACTGAACTTTTCTGAGATAGACATTGCGCCTGTATTCAGACTTAAATTCTTTTTGTTTTTTTCTTTGCGATGTTCATTTAGCTTCATTATTCATAGAGTTATGAATTATTGGTCTAAGTATGGCGAATCATTTTGTGGGTCTCTTTTTAAATAACAGCGAAAGATGCATGATTTTGTGGATTAAAAAGTAAAGATGCACAATTATATGTTACCGTAGTTCTCAACACAAAATCTCAGCATTCTGCAGTTAAAAGTTTCACAGTCGTGTCAAACACGTCATTATTCTTGGCGCCCACTTTGGCGACATTACATCTTTAAAATTGGAACTGTCGCCATAGAATAACGAAGTCCTATTGCAATTCAGTCCAAGCAATAGGGCGGATCAGTTTCCTCGTATTCATATCTCTGTGCCATTATGGAAGTGGACAGAGAAACACGCGACTGTAAAATGGAAGGGGGAGGGCCCGTCTATGATCTTGGGTCCAGGGCCCGCAATCGGATGTGAGGGCCATGGTCTCGAGTAAGTGCAAAGCTGTATCCGTGAGTGAAAAAACACTCAAAATACTGGTGTTAAACGATAAAGTAATTAAAAAACTTTGTTACAAAGTTTTTTAATTACTGTATCCGTGAGGTTTTAAAATCCCATCGTAAGAAGCAAAATTGAACGCATCTTTATCGTTACGTCTTTCAATGATTCGATTGAATGAACAAGGAAATCAAGTTTTGAACAAGATTAAGCAATCTTAGCGCAATACAGAACAATAATTTTCAATGACAGCAACAAAAATTAGTAGAAGATAAACTGTCAATGCTAAAAATAATAAAGAGCCTTGTAAGTGAGAGATTCTTTCGTTTTTCTTGCACTGTGGAAGTTGAAGCTTTATACATTTGAAAAAAAATGAAAAACTTCTTGTACAATCTGTAACGTTCCTACATTGTTAATTCTCATAGAGTTATAATCAGAGTTATTTACAAAGTTCTTAGTTAATTTTAACATTAAAACACCAGATTCTTTTATTATTATTATTGATTGCCAATATTGCTTTCAAGTTACGAGATTAAAAATTGAGTGTGTGAGCGTGTGTTTTATTTAACAAACCCTGTAGATGTGCTTTATTTCAAGGGAAAAAAAAACAGAAGTCAGTGTAGTCGGTGGTCGCTGTCTTAGGTCAGCGTTTAAAGTATGTTTGGAACGGTTTGGATGCAAGCCTGGATGCAAGATGTTTTTGGGTTTACGATCGGATAACTGCAAAGCCCGAAAATATCAGGTTGTAACGAAAGTTTTCCGCCAGATTTGCTTGAGTCAGCTCACGCGGTACCCAACTATTGACCTTCTATGTCAAGTTTTTTATGCTTAGTGCGACTCATGAACATGGCACTAAAGTCTAACTCTTTTAGCTAGCTCTCGAGTGGATGAATATTTTATCTTCTTCCACAAATTGTCGTAGGCGGGACTCATCAGCATCAATAGGCCGGCCAAAGCGCTCTGCTTCTTTAATATCCTGGTCCTCGTTTTTGAACTTTCGGTACCCAATCTTCACAGTGTCATGATTCAACAGTAGTACCTTAAGCAGTATACATGATTCAGTGTCATTCTGTAGCTGACTTTTTGCGACAGAACTGAGAGTAAAGGATGGATCCATCTGGTAGCGTGGTAGTTCCATTTCAGACACCTTATACTTAATCATAACGATATAGTTTTACAGATTTAACAACACAGTTCTCTAAAACAAGTCTTTTCTTTCAAATAACAAAAATCGTTTTACAAAATATTGGCAAAGACACCAACGGGAACTGCTCGTGCAGGCAATACTTGGAGTGGCGGAAAACTTTCGTTACAACCTAATACATCCGTTCTGCATAAGCCTTTTATATGCTATATACTAAAAAGTAATGTTCTCAGACTTACTTTTAAAATCAAATAATTTTTCCTTAAGTACTCTTGTTTTTGACTTAAAACTTTTTTATGCTCTCATATTGTGAATCTTATCATAGACCTGTAGTATGCAACTTATATTTGAGAAATATGATGAAAATAATTCAAGTAAAGGAATGAAAAAAATCGTTTAATCCGTTTCATGCACGTCAGTAAATATGCAAAGTACTGATGGGATTCCAGACTTCCAACAACAAGAGAAATATCCCCAAATTTTAACACTACATTAATTGGCGCATAGCTACACCCACACTTAATTTATGTTTATGATCTGTGCGTGTCATTATAGTTTGAAAATCCGCGTAAATATGGATTACTTTTATTTTATTTTACAGAGAGTTAAAAATATTTTTCACATAATACAGGCCCTTTGGAAACTACCCTACGAGCAAAAGTTTAGATTGCTTTTCTTGGCACCGTGAGGTAATTAAGATGCGAGTTGCCGTGAAGCTGTGAGAGCCGATGCGCTTCTAGCTACCATCCGATTTTTATAAACTTGAATTAAGATAACTCAGTAAATAGCGGAGAGAATGAAAACGAATTTCGTACATCGAGAAGACATTACACGCTACAGGAAATTTAAGTGAAAATTCTGAATTAAAGCTCTCGGATAAAATTCGTTCATATAATTTAAACAAATGAGGGAAATAAGTAAAAAGTACAAATTATAGTTTAGCTTGGTTTATAAACACGCACTTAACTATAACCTTTTTTTTTGTAATACTAGATTATTATTTTTTCTTTCTCTCTCGCTTTTTAGGCATTCTAATTATTCTTACTTTAGCTATTAGTGCAAGTAATGAAAATTTAATGAGACAAGAAAATTAAAATCTATAAATATTATTATGTTGCATGAGCGTAAAGGACGAGGAAAAATATAAAATCCGAATTGAATCGTTTTTACATTGGTATTTTTTCTCTATAAAATTAATAAAATGTTCCAGCATCTACAGGAGTAGAAATCAGAGACTCTGCTGTCTTCTCGTGTAGGTGCTCGAACATTTTTTACAGCTGAAGAAGGGCAGATCTTTTGCACTACCCGAAATGATCATATTGTTGATAAGTACCATTGTTATGTATGTTATTATACAAATTTTTATTAATTGTACATTCTGATGCCAGTTTTTGTTGAGTGTTCTTGATATTTACTCTAGTATTGTGTACAAAATATGTTTTGTCTCGGGGAATCCTCTCCATATTAAATCAGGCTCTGAGATCCAAAAGTTAACTTTCAGTCGCACGTTTTTACTTGCAGTGGGTAAATAATAAAATTTTTTTTTTAACGGATAGCGTATAAAATATGAACCAAGTAAACCATTGTTAATGTTATAGTGAAATCTTAGTTTTAAGCTAAAATTAATAAGTATCGAATGTATATCATTATTAAAAAATATACCTTATAAAACCCAAAAATAATAACAATAGTGCCATTTTTTGAATGAAAGCTTTAGTCTCATTTTAATTATGAATTATTAAATTGGATTTTAAAATTCATAAATAGAAACATGCATAAACTTTAGAACCAGTGTACATCAATATCCCCGAAAATAAATTTTAATTTCTTTTTAACTAGTAGCTTTTTAAGGAGCAGTATGTTACATTCCACTGTACTGCGTACTGTTATGACCATTTTCCCAGTAGCAAAGCTGTAAATACTGATATAGACCCATTTTTCTAAATCGTTAAATTTTCACATTAGGTAAATGAAATTTCATATCTGGGGTATTTGAAACTCAAGGACCCATAGTTTGAATTAGATATATCAAAATGAACAAAAATTAGTAAGCACACAGTACCTAAAGAAAGCTAAAATTTACGTAGAAGAGCAGAAATAATTAAACCACAAACCCATAAACATTCGTAACAACTTATTTGTGTGACAGTTAGAACTCAAAATACATGTTAGGTGCGGATGCACTTATCTATTTATTTTTTGTGCATTACTCATACAAAATTAACAATGCTTTACAATGTTACTAATGTTTAACATGTATTTTTCTAAAGTATATATTATTCGTAAAGTCCGTTGGTATATCTTTTGTTTATTATTATAATTAATTTTATTACTATATTTTTTCCCCAGCCAGGGACAAATGAAATGGTTTTAAAATGAAGGAACAATGAGTTTACTTTAACTTACAAATCCTAAAAATTAATTTTACTGTAAAATGATTTTACATTTTATAAATTTCTATACAAGCTAATGACAATGGAGTTTATATTCCTTTTTACTTAAAATAGGTTTCACGCAACGGAGACTTACAGATGCATTTACCATGAACCGGAAAGCTTATTTAAGATTTTAATAACGTTTGACGTTAAGAATTTAATACTTTCTTGATTTCATAAATTGAAGTAGCAACGACTTTTTACAATAAACTTTCTGAAAAATGATTCAAGTTTATTAAACGGACGTTGCACAAATATCTACATTTTTTAAAAGTAAAATCTGCGACGATTCTTTTGTATTTATTTAATTTGAATTTTTTCGTATGCAATATCATTTTGTAAATGCGATATATTATTCATGACGTTACATAAACGAGGGAAAAATAATAATGTATTTTAGATAATAAAAGGTTAAATGCATACACAGATTTGTCCTTAAAAACTATCATTTTGAATTATTAAAATTGCACTACATTTCAGGATGCAAAACAAACATAATTTACGAACTGAAATTGTTTTAATTCATACGTATCGTGGTGTTTTTCTGTCGTAAGTATATTTAACATAATCAGATCATGAAAGTGAACGAGATGTGCTCATTTTCGTGAGCAATATTCATCCCTGTTCAATTTTGTTTGTTTATTTTAAGTAATGCTCTTCTCTCTATTGGGGACTTTTTGAAAAGCTGAATTTAAGGATTTAGCTGCCAATGATTTAATTTATTCTGTTTTGTTTTTGTGAAACCGTACAACTTTAATTACCGCCAGAGTAAATAACAGGCTAATAGGCCATTTAAAGGCGAAATGTTATTTTGGAGGCCAGTTTTTATTGATTTAGGTTTACTAAAAATACATTTATGGACTTCCTCCCCGACTGTGTAAAATGCTTTCAATTTTCAAAGATAATACCTTAAAAAGAAAAAAAAAAGAGGAAAGCCCCCCCCCCCCCAAAAAAAAAAGAAAGAAAATTATAATCATGCAAATTACAAATTTGCATAAAAGATTCAGGGTAAGCTTTTCTTACAGAATGCTTCATACAATATGTACACAGTAATAATTATCTATTATATTATGTGTAATAATTATTAATCTAATAAAATCCCCAATATTAGAGATGCTTATATTGGGGATTTTATTAAAAAAGAATTTTGTGAAAAAGGATTTTATTAAAAAGGGATTTTATTAAAACTCCCTTTTTAATAAATTAAAAAGGAAGTTAAAAGGGAAGTTTAAAGGAAGTCCCTTTTTAATAAATTAAAAAGGAATTTTGTGAAAAAGGAAGACATTTGCGACTGAAATCTTATTTTACTTCCAAGAGGCGACAGATAATATTGTTTTACCGTTTAAAATCTTAACTGATATTGCTAATTAGAACTGTACAAGTTTGAATTAACTTACTGTTATTGAAAAATAAAACATTGTTTAAAATGCATTTTGCATTCACCGTAAATAGTCGCGTCATTTGTATCCACGTGACTGTGTCATGTTTGTTTGCCTGTTTAATTGTTGTTTACCTGCTTATGTGTGTGTGTGTTGCGTGTGACTTCCGCACTCCCGGGACTATGTTTTGTTCGCGCTCGCAACAAATTGTATTTAGTGAAGACGGCATTATCTCCCCCCCCCATTTTTTTCAGTTGTTCAAAGTTTAATCCGCTGTTCAGATGGATAGCCTGAGACGGGGGTTTATGATGATTAGTTCAAGAAACAAGGCTGACCATTGAAATAATAAAAGATTTTTAAAATAAATAAGTAAAAATGCTTTTCTTCGGTGCACTTGTTTCGGGTGAAATAGGTTCACCTTTCATCAGCCGCAGAAATGGAGGGTACACACCACAAGAATAGTAGAGTGAAAAATGTACTGTTCTGCTTCTATTGCTCTTGTGATATGAAGCCCTTCGGTGACTGCACTCTGAAACCGAACTCCATATCCATGGGCACTTAACTGTAATACGCGAGTTTAGAAAGAAAACAGTATGGAATGTGTATGACGTAATGACGTATGGAATGTATACGACGTGATGTAATAGGATGCGCTGTATATGACGTAACGGTAGATATATAACCTCAATATAAAATTGTATTTTCGTGTATATAGGCTAATTAGAAATTAGTTATACATACTTTTAAAGGAGTAGGATACACCAAGACTGTTTAGAATCACACAGCAATGCGGGGTCGGAAACGTCGTTTTTCTGTACATGTTAATAATCACTTTGGAAGATGTGTTGAAGTGTGCTTCTAATTTCTCCACCAAGTTCCATAAACAATGCGCTTTCTCCGACTATTTCATCAATGTAATAAAAGAAAAAATTCTGAATTAACAATTTTTATCAAGCGCAATCGGTTAAAGATGGATTAGTTTTTTTGAAAAACCATGGTCGAAAAGTTTACTATGACTTGAATCCTTCTTCTAAAGTGATTATTTACAGGTACATGAAAACGACGTTTCCGACCCAGCATTGCTGTGTGAATCTGAACCGTCTTGTTGTAACGCACCTCTCCTGGAAATTTGTCAATGTAATTTGGAATCACCCTGTATATAAAGGTGCGTGTACCGTGTTATGAATGCTTCTTTATTTACCTCTGTCACACCACCTCTTACACCCCCACCTTCCCACTCCCCAGAAACGCGTGCACTGACGATAAGTATATTTTTACGCGTATTTTGTTACAGTGTTACAATTGTTTCAACTTTTAAACACTAGTTTTTTGTTGTTTGTATTTTGTTGAGCTTGTTACATGCTTTGTGAACCTTTCCGCAGAATGAAAAGTTGAGTAAACCTTGCCCGGACTGAGAATCGAATTTCGGATCTTTAGAATGACGATGCAGTGTGGTAACCGTTACGTGATTTATACAAAGATTATTTATTTAACTGTTTCCACAAACACTTTTAAATGTATATTTAGGTGCATCCAAAATAACCAGACTTCACAGGATGTTTATTCATAACATTTTGAACTGACATAGTGTTATTTACTTTATCTGAATCGGCAAAGTCAGTGACGCTGACAATGTTTTCATCATAAAGGAGATGAAATTTAATTCCATATCATTTCCATAGGGCAAAATTGTGGCATTCCCCGTTAAGCGCGTTCCAATCATTTACGAAAATTACATGAAACCCAAGTAAGCATTTCCATTCGATAACAGGGTCTACAGTGCGGCCATGTTTGTCCCCAGATTTTTCACTACATGTGCCGCTTTTTATCAGAATAACAAAAAAGGAAATTTTAAGATCTTGGTCTCTCGAATTTCAGAAGTCATATAATAAAACAGTAACAAAAAAGTCTGACTTTAGATTAAGGTTTTTCTTTTATTATTTTATTTATTTATTTCAGAATTCACAAAATAGGAAACAGCTATCAAATGCGCCATTTCGTAAATAGTTGTTCGAACAGTGATAAATTGTTGGTCATATTACATGACTCCAAGTTTGTAAACCGATGCTAAAATCGCTGAATTGAATAGAATGTTATTTTTATTCATTTATTTTCTTTTTAAGATATTTGTTTTAGAATGGTTGTCAATTTTATCCTAAATTATTAACTACACAAACCTAGAGGTGTATGATGAGACTGCTTTGTAAGAAGAGTAATACTTCATACACACGAGATAAGTGCAGTAGTAATTCCAAAACTGTATTATTCTTTTTTTATAGTTAAGGGAAATAGACACTAAATTTCATTAAATATTTTACTTTATATTTTTTTATTAAAACGCTGTTTTGTGAATTCTCTTCCCTTTGACATTAAACGGAGAAAAAAGTTAGTTTCAAGTCTGCAGATGAAAAATAGTTAGCGAATGATTGACTGCAAAAGTCGACCTGAGAACAAATTGCTCCAAGGATGCTACATTACTGAAGTTTGATAAATGTATCATCTTTCTTTTCTCGTAAAGTATGTCACTGGGACGTAAGACTACATCTCTATATTAAACATACTTGAAGTACTGTTCTAGAAATGACACTTTAATGATTTTCTTCGCATATTTCGATCAAATACCCAATTTATACTTCGGGACTGTAAAGTCTTGGTTCAGTTTTATTGATAAAAGAAGACAAAGATAAAAATTTCACTACTTCTTCCTTTTTGTAGTACATTTTTCCTTTTACATTTCTTTATTAGGTCAGTGTCGCAAAATAAAATTTTTTTAAGAATATTTTAAAACTTAGTGTGCTTTTTGTTTTCAATGTACTCCGAGCAAAAATATTTTTTGTACAATTATATTAAATAACAAGAAATTGTTGGATCGTTGTTTTCAATATAAATTCATTCCGAAGAGCAACTGCTGCCTAAAATGCTCTAGGAACGAATAAATTATGCATTTAATCATCGTATATCGTCTATTTATAAAATTGGCAACAGAGTAATACAGATTTACCATAATCCGTATTACTCTAATCCGTATTAATCCGTTAAAACATTACCATGTTTTCCATAAAGGCATTCACAGAATTTTTGCATTTTTAAAAGCTCATTTCTTTAGCAAAATGGTCTCTTTTTTTAAGTTTGCAATTTTTACATGCATTTTCCTCGCTCTTTTATGAATATAAAGATTTCCAAAACACATAAAGGATTTTAACAAATTCTAATTTCTTTATTTAGACCTAAATGAATTATGGATGTCGTTCGGTATCTGAGTTTGACATAATAATTACCTCAGTTTTTAAATAACGTACCTTAATTCCACCAGGTTGGACACGTAACATTAAACTTTGTGTCAGCGTTAAGAATATCTAAACATTAATTTATACTAGGGGTACAAACTGTGAATCACAAATGTGAGTTGTGATAACCTGGACAAGCATAACATAAAACGTGTATATGTATATGAGATCACTGCTACATTTCAAAATCTTCACCTGCTCAGTGACAGAAGTATACACTTCATCGCTTTGAAATATGGGCAATGGCGTACATGGGTAAAGCAGCACCCATGGAAGCTCAAAAAAACTGCGCTATTTCTCGTAGTAAGGACGACTCCAATTTTTTCGTTTGTAAGGAAAATTCTTGAAATTTCTATAGAATTAGCATTTATATTGGTTTGTCTCGTAAGGGTTTATTACGCCAATGGAAAAAAAGATTCTTATAGCATTAGGTTCTAAGGACAGTGATTCAAAATAAATATTTTAGAGTCTTATTGATTTTAGTTTGTTCACTCCCATCGTTGCAAAGACGCGGCGACAGCAATTTTTCCTTATCCACCCATCGTTTCTTCCCTGCAGGAGTCTTTGAATGCTCCTGTTGTGCTGGGCAGCAGAAGAGACATTCAAATATCCATGCCGGGAAGCAGCGATGAGCACAGAAGCGATTGCGAGGACGCGACATTGCGAAGAATCGCTATCGTAGAGTCTTCGCAATCATGGGAGAAAACAGATTAAATGCTTCTTCCGTTTCTTCAATTGAGCAAAGGAAATCTGCACCCATTTTCAAGTTTCACGTCTCTGCCGGTGTTGGTTGCATGGTTAAACTGCTTCGTTTGTCGCCAAGTCAATCAGTAATTCCGCCGACTGTGAAGTTCGCTCAGTTATTCGGTTTTTAAATGCAAAAAAAAAAAAAAAAGTTCGTTCTGGTTAAATTCACCGGCAGCTTGTTGAAGTTTATGGTAAAGGTGTAACGCCCGGCCTCACATTGCGGCAAAAACAAAGACACAAGTGGAAAATTTCATTGGGAAGTACTGGATCATCCAGCATGCAGCCCTGACTAAGCACCATCAGACTTTCATTTGTTTCCAAAACTTAAGGAATTTATTGGTAGAAAGCGCTTGGAAAAATGAAGACAAGTTGAAAGACACTGTTACTAACTGGTTTAATGGTCACGCGGCAAGAGTTCATTGATGATGGGATCCAAACGCTAGTGGCACGACTTGACAAATGTTTAAATGTTAAATGGTGACTCTGTTGAAAAGTGAAAAAATGTTCATATTTTAGTTTGTAATACATTTTACGTTCATAGCTAAATTGTATCCTACTCCATTACAAAACTGTTCTTTCTTAAAAAATGACCTACGTACATACACGCTTAAAAAAAAAAAAAAAAGAAACTAAATTTCGCTCCGAAGGTTTATAAAACCGGCACAGGTTTGTCTTGATTTTCAGTCCCGAGGTGGGAATTTTTGTTCCTATTTTTAAGCGTGTACATATATATAGTATATACGCATGTATATAACTAGCTATAAAACAGCCTACACCAACATATCGATTTAATATTTCATGGAAATTGCGTGCATCTATAGTTTGAGTCTTTTTATTATTATACTCAGTGTCTGTTTGGACCCAATATCATTTATTTTTAAAAAAGCTTAAATAGGTTTCGTATTGATTAAACATTTATTTACAGTTGTAACTTTATTTCAAATAGGATCTAAAAGAAGGGAAACTGGGACACATTTTCCAACTCGTCTTAGTTTTAAAATGAGACGCTAAATGACGTCTGTGTGCGAATTGGCTGAAATAAAAATACATCACACATTGTTTACGAGTTAAGTTTTAGTTCAGTAGCTGATGTCACACCATTAAGAGAGCTGCTTTTTTAAAAATTGTTCAACTGTTAGTTAACTTTCAGGTCTTTAAATAAACTTAAAATAAACGTATTCAAATCACACTTACTATTTTGCCAAAAAAGTTTTCTTTTTTCCAGTAGTTATGAGTTTGTTTTGCAAATAACACAGACCGCTACACATCGATCGAAATTCCAGTACGCCGACGGGGCAGGTTTTCCAACAGCTTAAGTGAAGACAGCACCAAAGAGGATTTTAGATATCTCGTTTGGGTTCACTGTGATTCAGACAATGACTACATATGTTGAAAGAAATATCTGTATTTGTAAAATTGTTAAGTGAAAGTTTTTCTAAACTTATTTAGTGGCATTTGTTTTACATATACAATTATTTTATCTATCACTTTCTCTATTACTTTATGGTATTACTCTTACCTACTAGTGTTATGCCTCTTTCATTTGCAATAAAATATTCATATGTAACAAGAAAGATCACCAGTGTTTTACTGTTTAAAGTACAGCTGGAAAACTTGACCAGCATAAGGGGCATATTTTTCGAACATTATATAATCAGACTTAACGTTTTACTGTCAAAAACTATAGTTACTTTTAGAAAAAAGTGCTAGTTTTTAGAGTAAAATTGTAAAAACTGAGTAAAAGAGTATTTAGAGTAAAATTGTAAAATTGTTTTCCCTAAAGTATAGGAAATGCAAGGTATCATGTTTACCTTAAAATAGATATAAATAAAAAATTACTCAAATTAAATTTAAAGAAAAATGGACTATGTACCCCGTCTTCCCTATACGCATTTTACTGAATTTGTTTTAATTTAATAAAATTTATCCACTTTTTATTTATTCATTATAAGACATAAAATATAGGGGAGACCGAGGACACGTTTTCCAACAAGTTTTTTAGGATATCCTTGTATTTCCTACACCTTTTACAACTTTTCACAATTCTTTTTCAGAAGAAGTGTTAGGTTGGTGCATAATTATCAGGCGTTCGTAAATTTTTATTTAATTTATTAATTAATCAAATTATTAAATTAAATTAAATAAACCATTTACCTCAGAGAATTCACGCAAGAGAATATACGTGAATTTAAAAAAAATAATTAAAAATATTTTAAATTTTTATCAAAATAATTATAGGTTTTTTAGGATATCCTTGTATTTCCTACACCTTTTACAATTTTTCATAATTCTTTTTCAGAAGAAGTGTTAGGTTGGTGCACAATTATCAGGCGTGAATTTTGCACGTCAAAGAAACGCCTGTTAATTATGCCCCAGCCCAATCACTATAGGTTTTGACAGCAAATGGTTAAGTCTGATCCTTTTAAGTTGGAAAATGTGAAATGTAGCGGGACAAGTTTTTTAGCCTACTAAAATGTACAGATGCACATTTTTCAACTATGCCTTAAATTATAAACAAAGGCGATAAATATTGCTTGCTGTTTTTTACTATAAACTTGCCATTTTTTTTTTTCGTATTCTATTGACAGGATGTTTGGATGAGGTACTGCAAGCGGTGGTACTTCTAGCAGAGTTCCATGTACTTGAGGAAGTCTGGGACAGGGGATTCCGATTTGATAGTCAAAGCAGACGTTTTTAGAAGAAGCCCTTCCAGTGGAAGCTTTACCAGTTGAGACAAAGCAGGGGATGAGGGGGGATCCTATCTGATCGTTAGTTGTGTTGTTTAATGAACACCATTTCGACCAGTAATTGTTCAGAGTCCTACGGGGCAGTGGCGGCTCAGGGGTTATTTAAATGGAAGTTCACAAAATAAGTTTCGAAAATTAAATATGCAGATATACGAACGCACCTTAGAAGCTAAAATATATTTGCATTTCCACAGCAGTTAAATTAAAACAATGCACGCAACTGAAAGAACACAAGTCATCTTGGGTCTTACATTTCGTCTCCAATAAGTTTTAGCAAAAGTGTTGTCTTGATTTTTTATTTCAATTTTTTTTTCAATGCTTGAAAAATATAATTGCTTTAGCTCCTAAACACTTATTTTATTCCCATCTTAATAATTGACACAAGTTCGTAAAAAATAATGTAGTGAAAAATGACAAAACATAAAAAATAATAAGAAAATGAAAAAAATATGGATTAACTAACCCAACATAGCAAACCAAGGGAGAATCCGGAAGAGGTAACGGCAAAAAATCGTCCGTGAGCACACTCAAAATGTACGAACGGAGTGATGCCAGCAGAGCCTTACTTCTCCCGCAATTCTCTCCCCGTTTTTTCTCAGAGAGCGGGTTCAGAAGGCCATTTGACAGAACGCACGCGCGCGCGACGAAATATTATGCTGTAGTAACCTACGATACAGTGCGCTAGCTATAATCATAGTATTTAATAATACTGGGGGGTGGGTGAGAGTAAATCTCACGTCTTAAATTTACAAAAATCTAGATATGTACTTAATATATTTTTTTAAAATCTAATTTGTTAATGCTTTTATCTTTAGTTTTTCCTCTGGGAGTTCGCGTGCTCATGAACGCTCATGTTCGCGTGCTCACTGCTACCGGAAACATAGAAGTCCATGGATGCTTTTCTGACACTGCCTGCTACTAGAACAGCATTCATTATTTCTGAGTGAACGAGGCTCTATCGGTCTTCTCTTTATAATTTAATTAAAATTTAAATCTGTAACAAACTATTTTAAAATTAACCGTTTCACATATGGTTATTGGATCGATTTTAGTACACAATCAGTACATTTTTAATACAATAAGACTAGCTGATTCAGGTCGGAGGACATTTTCTAAAGACACGCGTATTGCCCGCTTCAAAGCCACACTATCAATTCGACACCACGCCAATGAGTTGCGATATAAGATATTTGCAAAACAAAGGCTATCTATCTCTCTCTCAATTTATATGTTACGGCCAAAGCCCGAAATCGGCCTGTTCGAGAATTGGCCAGCCGAATCGCGAAGTGGCTTGGGACGATCGGCCAAAGTAGGAAGTAAGAAATCAAGAGCGGATTGTTTTACACACTGTTAAAAATGAAGTATTTAAAAATGAGTACTTCCGTGTACTGTTTTTTTCTTTTTTTTTTTTTAATTACAATTGTTTTAGAAACGAGTTCCTTTATAAGTGACATCTCTGAGTTAAAAATAGGCTTGTAATATATAAAAATAGGATCTCGTGTTATTCTGTTCTCATATTAAAGCCATAATAGAAATTATGCAGTGAGCGTATATGCTGAAACAACGAGATAGCGCGAAGACTATTGAATTTGCGCCCTTCAAAATGACGAATTATATTTCGAGCCAATGCGCTGCGTAACTTGTAAGAATACAAAGGCAAGTTGAGTACTCCATTTTTCAACTACCTTTAAGGGGTATCCTTAGTCTTTTTCTGCTCCATAGACCTATTGCAAAAGATCCCAGATCGCATTGTCTTCCAAAATATCGCTATAAAAAATATGAAACCTTTTGCAAGGGCAAATAGATACCGGTCAGTCTACCATGATCACTTCGGGCTTAGGCCAAGGATTCCCAGCCACTTCGCGAAATGGCCAGCCAAAGTGCAATATACAATATTAATTGCAAGTATTAGGTTGTAACGAAAGTTTCCCGCCACCGCAAACATCCGAACCACACAGTTCGCGTTAGCGTATTTGCTCATATTTTGTCAAATGATTTTTGGCATTTGAAAGAAAGAGACTTGCTTTATGACACTGTGTTGTGAAATCTGTAAAAAATCTAGTTATCATTAAGAACAAGGTGTCTCAAATGGAACTATCACTCTAGAGGATTAGAACCCTCATTTACTTCCAGTTCTGTTTCAAAAAGTCAGATACAGAATATCCACGAATTATGAGTACAGCTTTAAGTACTATTGTTGTATCATGTGACACGGTACAGGTTTGGTACTGAAAGTTCAAAAACAGGTATCTAAGGAGTTAGAAGTTAGAGTTTATGGCGGAAAACTTTCGTTACAACCTGATAATTCGGACTTTGGCCAAACATCTTGGCCAAGACGCTAATCGGCCAGCCAAATCGCGAACTGGCCGAACTTCGGCCTTTGGCCGTAACATATATATATCCTAGGAATTAATGTGAATGCATTTTACTTAAATTTATAGTGTTTTTATTTTAAAATAATTTACATTTTACATTCTACTCCACTGAAAAAATTCGTAGATATTTGTATAAAACTGTAAGAATTCCAAATGATTTAATAGCATATATATATATATATATATATATATAGCATTAGGTCGCTACGGGAGTGCTGTGTAGTCGTGAACCAGAGGGAGAGGCATAGCGAGGATGTTGAGGTCTCCTGGCGTTGGGTATTAGGCGGCTGGAGACTCTGGATTCGAGCCGCCCCGGCCGCCCGCTGTTTGTAGTCGTAGTCGGGCCAAGGATGGAAGAAATAAGTCGAACTCCGACTGCGGTTACATAATTTTATTTGGATAACAATACATCTTTATTAGGCGGTTGCGTCACGTGAAAGTTCCGCTCCTGGGATGATGCATCCGCTTTTATCACCTTCCGAGGTCGTGTCACATGACTAAAAAGCATTGCAATGATTCGCCAAGAGCTAAATCTGGACAGCGGTTTTCCAAGGTTTGTTATGACTTTTAAGACGCCTATGTGGCTGGATGCCGGGACCGTCTACAAAATTACAAAGGAGTTGCAAGGGACCGTGTATTAATTGCAGTTTTTGAACGCGGATTTCTTTGTTCCAACTGAATTAAACTGCGTAGTTCCAGAAATAAGGGATTTTCGTGGGCTTTTGATTTGTAATGTTACACACGCACACACACACACACACACATATATATATATATATATATTGTGCCATGGAATTTTTGTACTTTTACAGTATCTAGTTTTGAAGGTACAAAAGAAAATTCGGTGAAAAATGCATCCAGATAGCACCGAAGTTATTGTGGCAAAATATATTGAAATTCTTTTTCGGAAGAGGAAGAAGCGAGACACACTTTATAAATCCAACACAGATTTACAATAGTCCAGCGACAATCAATAGATTTTGTTACGTAGCATTTGGTATAACATATATCCTGAACGAGAAAAACTAGTATGTGAAAATCTTACATTTTTTCTGTTAGTTCATAATTAACACGAATAATATAATTCCTTTCAAAATCTCATATTCTGTAAAACCGATGAACGTTCAATAACCTGTATAATTACTTTTCTTCGCCATCTTATTTCTTGGTCTCTCAAATACTACAATAAATAGACTTATTACAATAAACATTTGTTTTGGTGCATTGGGCGCGTTGATGTGCAGAGCCTGATTATGACCACCGGGGGCCTCGGGCATGGATGAATTTGGGGGCCCCCATCTATGAAATTCGTTGTAGTTTTCATAAAATTTTGATATAAAAAGTATATTTCAGAACAATATTTGAAATTGAGGGGCCCTTTCGAGCCGGGGGGCCCTGGGCAAAGTCCCGATTTGCCCATGCGATAATGATGCTCTGTTTGATGGGATACGAAACGAAATAATTTGCCCACGAATCGGTCAGACTCATGAGTCTTAATCCAAACATTGAATGGTGCTGCCAGTGCAATGTGAGTGCCAGAGATGTTGGGTGCTGTGCACGTGTTGCATCTGTACTAGGGTACAGTCCCCATAATCGAACGGAGACAAAGACACCGAGACGTGAGTATGCTGATGCACGCTGCTAGTGGATGGTCCAGGTTCGATTCACTGATGAATCGAAAACGAAAACGAAAAGCCAGTGAAAACGAAACGGAAATATAACCGAAGACATTTTTTACAAATCTTTGAATATCGTTGATTGCTTTCTTGTTTCCTCCTACTTAATAAAAGAATTTTTTGAAAATAAACCCTTATTGCAAATTATTTTAGCTAGACTGAAATCAAAATTGTGGTTAGCAATAATAGAGCGATAGCCGATTCCATAGTTTCATCTTATTTTTTATTAGAGCTATGTGTCCCGAAATCTCTCCGTCGCTATATCATAAAACTGATGATAGTAAGTCATCCTTACAGAAACCGATCTGCGCCATTAACTGCAATCGTGTTTTATACTAACATTCTTAAAGGGATAATTATAACATGCTTGCATCTTTGCAGATACGCTCCGCCTGCGATGCCCTTTGACCCTCCTGGCATGGGTTTTTTGAAATCTTTTCCTGTTTTTCGCACTGCCCAAACATTGGTTTGTTATGCGTGTGATTTAGGCAAACGTGCGCGAGGGGTATCTGCCTAGGATGAGGGATGCCTTGGTAGGAGGACTTTCTAAGGGGTTCTAACACGTATTCACGTTACATCTGGAGAAAAACCTACCAAAACTCCAGATCGTTAGATCGACGACCACTCGAAGGGACCCGAACCCGGGACCTTCACACTTCGGCCGTCTACCATTTTCAGTGATATAACCACTGTGCCATGGTGAGGCGCCCAAACATTGGATCACAGTACAAGTATTAAAGAAATCACGTCGGAAAGAAGGGGATATACCATAATCTCATCTTCTGTATTTAAAAGTGAGAGGGTTAACGGAAGTGAAGCGTTAAAGTACATTTTAATGACTGCCCTAAGAGCTTTAACTCTTTAAAGCGCGGTGTCCTTGCCATGAGGACACAAAACCCTGACATTTTGACTGTTTTCAGTCATGAAAAATAAATTTCATTCCTATAAAAATACTTAAGGGTGACATAGCTACACGAGAATCCTTAACTTTTTAGCTCATAATTTCCCGTAAAAATAGTGCATTGCTTTCAACAGCACTGGGATCTGATGAAAAATGGATAATACGATGAAAATACATTGATATAGAAAAATAACTGGATAAACAGCCCAAAGCTGAAAAAAGGGCAGCGCTGCCATCGCTCGATTTAACTACCAGCAAGTAATGGCCTCTAGATCTGAACGATTCGATCGTCCGCCATATGGATGGTAGTTAATCGAGCGATGGCAACGACTGCTCTGTTATCAGCATTGGGAAATGATTGCGCTTTAGAGGGTTAATCTATTAGAGTATGCTTGTCCATATAAACCAACTATCTGTCATACCTATTATTTTTTCGGGGAAGACCATTTTTTGTGAGCCCTAATATTTATATACGTTATTGAGATGATACCATTAATCTGAAAGAAATTATTAAAATAAATTTTCGAACATATTTCTTGTAAAATAATTATGTTTACACACATGACTGTAATCTAAAAAATCAAGATATCCTTAATTTAAAAAAAAAGTGTCCTTTATTTTTTTCGTAGACAGAGAGTTAATTAGAAAGAGAGAGTTTCTTTTGAAACAGAAAACTTTTCTGTTCATGTACGTTCATTAACTTGTCCAAGAAGAAACTTTTGAAATTTACTTTTTGAAAATAAAAATATTGATCAGAGTTTTAATATGTTCATACGTAACAAGTATCTGCAAAAAATAATGTATGTTTTTAAACGAAAAATGAATAATGAAAACTGTTTTTGTTTAAATAATACTGTAACTTTTCATTCGACGACAATAACCAGTCATAGAGTCTTATATTTAAAAATAAAGTAAAATAATGTATTGGTTTTCATTGTAAAATAAATTTATCAAAATTAACAATTTTGTACAAGTAATACAGCTTTTAAAACTTGTAATTTAAAAAAAGAGAGAAATGTGTGTTGAAAGATTGGAACAGCTTCGATATCATTCCATTTTAGCGCTGTTCTGGGTTGGCGATAATTTAATGTCGCCATTTGTTTTAAGATATTGTATTTCATGTATTCCTTCTTTATTTTTTAAAAGAAGGGTGTATAATTTTGTGTTATATAAAGATTTTGATTCCCTAACTAGACTTTCAATTGATATTTACTTCAATCCCCCATTTCGTGTTTTTCCGTTAAATTAATACATTTGTACTAACAATGAATTCCTAGAGCCTTATTAAATCTAAAAATAAACGTAAATGACAGAGCACTAAATACAAGAATGCTAAGAAAATATAAAAGAAAATTGAAAATGCACGTCTAAACAATAGTTAAACAATGGCTAGTCATTTCTATGCTGTCATTTATCACGAGAGAAAAGATCGTTAAAAAAAAAAAAAAAAAAAAAAAAAAAAAAAAACATGCTAAAAAAAGATGATACTGGCTGTACAAAAAGGTTTAACGCCACATTAATAAAAAGAAACTTTTATTTCTGCTGAAATCAGACAAATTCTTGTGATGATATCAGACACCTGCTTTCGGCATTATTGATTATACCTTTGGTTGAATATAAAGCTTTTTTAGGTGTGGTAAAAAATCAGAACGCCCATTTTTCTAAACATAAATTGTAGTGCCTCTATTTTTTTCAGAGTAGATAAAAAGATCTAGTGAACCATATAATACAGAAATTCGTATCTGTAGCAATTCAGTTGGACGCCAAATTTCAGCAGTAGATAGAAACTATTAATATCTGCAGACTATTCAATATAGTAATGGAGTGGCGTGGTATTGAGTAATTGCTTCGAAAGCATTTGACAGTTTCCTTTCACATTCAATGAGTAAGCTGTACTCTATAGCATATAACATATGTGATATCTACAAGATCTATAATAGTCGCCTCTCCTATACATTGCTTTTAAGGCATAGCTTACAAACATGAAATACACTTTACTAAGTAACTGCTTCTAGTAGAATAGTATACAAGGTACCTTGCCTAGCCTGTACTTTCGATACCGTTGGTTATAGACTTGGTTCTAACAGTAAAAATGTTTTAAACAGGATAAATATTTATGGCTACGGTAGCTTAATTTAACAGAACCAAATTAAGCTACAGTAGGACTTCTATTTAACGAACTTTTTCTCGTAAATTCCCCATTCTTAAAATATTACATTTCAAACTTGTATTTTCTTTTATAAGCGAGGTTTATTATAAATTAAAGCACATTTGGAAACAAAATCTCAGACAAAATTACCAAACATTTTCGGTGATGAAACTTAAAAACACGTGGGATAATTACGCACACTTAAAATATTTTGTTATAATACGAAGATAAAACTATTTCATTATAATTGAAAATACGATACAACATGATACAAAGCTTTTTCTTACCATGGAAATTCATTTTCGATGTGTAAAATAAATAAAAGAAATTGATGTAATAATTTATTTTCTTGCGATTTTTTAAAAATTTTGTTTAATGCTTATAAACTTAAAATATGTTTTAAATGTATTAAACATATTTAGTTAGCTCGTTAAATAGAAGCCTAGTATAGTTTAAAGTCTTTTATAAGGTGCATCTCTATTAAAAAAATTTTCTGTATAAAGAACATTTTTTCGGATTGAGTGACTTCTAGAAATAGGGGTCTGACTGCATGAAATATTTACAGAAAATAACTTTGAAGGGTCTCTCATCCTGTGTAGTATTCAGTAAATATTTGCCCTTAAAATTTATTTTTGTAATACAAAAGCACACCTATTTCTTTAAATCTAATGTCACCTATCCGTTTTCTTAGTTATCGCATTTTCGAGGGATGGAATACTTACGAAATACATTAAAATGGATTTTTATGCCAGTGACACTCTTTTGTCATTGATTGATTTAAAAAAAAACTGTTTACGTACAGACCTGTTTCAAATATATATTATTTAAAATAGAAGAAGATTTATTTTTAGTTTGTACGAAATTGACTTATTTTAGATTTTCAGCTTGCGAAAGATCCAAAAATGATTTGAAAGAAAATATATCAGTGAAATTTTGTTTTATGGAGATAAACTTCTTTTTTTTCATATTGCTGTAAATGCAAATCTAATATAATATAAAGGACCACAAAATTACATAAAAGGTTATTTTTCCGGAACCTAAATTCGTTGAATGAGTCCAATAACATGAATATGTATTGCATTTAAGACGTTGAAGCTTTTTGTCACTGGTAGTATGTATTTATGCTAAAGTCACTTTGAAAGTACATATGATTTTAAAACTGAAAATGAACTATATCTGTTTCAAATGCAAATAAAAGTAATTCCTGGCAAAATAATCTTTTTATATATATTCTTGTTGTTTAAAACAGTTTCTGTATTTCATGCAATCTGAGTGACTGCAAACCTGAAACATTTAGAGCTAAAATTTTCGTCAAAGAACGGTCAAAAAGAGTGCAGATGTATTTAAAAAACTTATCTAAATGTATATGATGTTTTATGTATTGTAATGTCAAGAAATTCGGATAGAAAATTTTCTTTGTTGATTAGTACTGCACATAAAAATGTTTTGAAGATTTGTTAAAATCATGTGTGGTGTTTCATAAAATTTTGCAATTGTGTAAACAGTCTCATAGTCCAAAAAAAAACACCAGGTATATTCTATGAAGACACCAACTTCAGTGTTTTGAGACTTGTAGATGTTTTGCAAGACATGGATAAAATGTAGGTTATCGGGTAGATCTGATTGTTTTGGAATGGTCCTATTTGCATGTCATACACACTATGATCACGTAAGAAAGTTCAAGCTGCTTTAGTAAGTCAAGCTGCTGAAGAACAGCAATCCATTTTTGTCTGTATGTGAAAACTCTCTACAAAATATATTAAAAATTTGTTCGATTTGCGAATCCAAAAATTGTTCTTCTGTGAGCAAAGCATTACACGCACAATCTGCGTAGCTGCCTCATTATTGCAAAGCAAACTTGGTTCGATAGTTTTGGATATTTAAGTTTGAAAACCCTGTTGATTGTTTAAAATACTGTTTTAATATACAGTGAAACTTCTGTGAGCGACCACCTCTATTAAGCGACCCCCTCCTTCAACGACCCATTTTTAAGGCACCGATTTTTTTTACCCTATCTACTTAATGTTAAAAGGTCCTCTAGAAGAGACCAGACAACTTTCTATAAGTGACCTGTTCCGGTTCCCTATCCGAAATTTTTCATGTATTTTTCTGAGAATAAAGTAAACAAATACCATATTCCAAACCACAGTTCCTCTACTGTAAATTGACAGCTGGTGAAAACGCACTTACACACCACGAACAAATCTTGTAGACTAGATAAGAGACATGTCTCAGAAACGAGTGATTTTTACCGATGGAGCAGGGCAGTGATGCGATAGAGTCACGTGAAAAAGGAAATTCAAAGAGGAAGTTTTCGGTTACTTTTAGTAGTGGGAAAACGCAGAAACCCAATTTTAAACCAAATGGATTTTATTATTTCAAATTCAGGAAGCATGAAGAATATCAGGATATATGCTCTTTTGTCAGCTGTAAGAAATAAAGTAGCGAGAAAAGTACACTCGGAAAGAGAAAAAGAATCAAACAACCCGACATTTCTAAATATTTTATTACATTTTAAAAATATGTTTGTATAAATACTTATGTATTAGTATGCGATTTCATAAATAACAAAATAAACAAGATTTTTTAGCATTTCTTTTTTCTCCTCGGCCTTCAAATGTTTATACCGTATTGGCCCGAATAGAACGCGACTCCGAAAATTTTCATCAAAATAATTGGAAAAATCCTATATTTAGGCCTCGAAATGAGTGAGAGTCAGGTTTTTAACGATAAACGATCCGTCAAAAAATACCGCATTCTATTCGGGCCAATACGGTACTTCTTTGAGCGACTACCTCTCTGAACGACCGATTTTTCACAGAACGGAGTATGGTCGCAAACAAGAAGTTTCATTGTGTGTGTGTATATATATGGAATAAGAATCACACAGCAATGTGCTGTCGGAAACGCCATCTACATGTAGCTATTAATAATCACTTTGGAACAAGTGTGAAATAATAGTGAACTTGCCGACCGTTGTTCATCAAACACTAATGAATTTTTATTAGGAAACAAGTGACTAAAATTGATAATTTGAAAATTTTATTTTATTTCATGAGTGAAAATTTTGGAGACGAGCCTATTGTTTATCAAACGTGGTTAAGAAATTAGACAAACACTTCAATACTTTTCAGAAAGTAATTATTACCAGGTAAGTGAAAATGGCGTTTTTGACCCCACATTGCCAGTGTGATTCTGTTCCTTGTTATGCGCCCTATCTCCCCTTAAATTTTGTACCAATAATCATGGACACCCTGCATATACACAGAGAGAGAGTGAACTGTAAAAGAAAAATTCCGCTTTTAAACATAATTGAAAATTACTCACTTAAAAGTGTGTGCACTTAATTGGCATTTGGCAATATAATAATAAAAAAATTCGAAACCAGCCGGAAGTACAATAGAAAGTTTACCCTCTATTCTACTCTAGAGCACTGAGGTGAAAAACATTGCGAGTTTACTTGAAAGAACACTGTTTTTGTTGACAGCAGATATTGAAAGGAGAAATTGTTTTCTACTCGGAAATGATTTCTTTTAATGGACAGTTGTTATCTTGTCGAAGTGAAAACTATTCAATAAATAATTGGAGACGCAGAAGAATGACCATTGATCAAACTTTTTTAGTTTTTATCCAAAGAACTTGCAAAATTTCTTGGAACGTAATAACAAGAGTTCTTCTAAAATGAGAATCGAAAATACGCCTTCTTACCTTTACATGATAGCTAGGTTTCGTATTTTTAAAAATAGAGCCAAGAGAGCCTTTCAAACAAGGAAGAGAGTTTTTTTTATGCTTCAAAATACTTGTCTTTATGTTTCTTTTTATTTTTTTAAACATTTCGAAAAGAAATGTTTGCTTTGCTATTATTTTTCAAGAATTTTTTTGTTTTTTAATGTCTGACGATTCTTAAAGAAAACTATCCTTTTGCAGCATTATATATTTATATGAATACTTTTCAAATAAAACACAAGTTGTACAAGGCAGCCACAAAAAGCAAACTGAAAATCGAAACTTTATTGAATACTAAAGATATTTTGTTTTAGTGAAACCTTAAAAAGTATTGCAATAATCAACGTTCCAATGCTTAGCTGGAGAAAAAGCTTGCCCTTTTTCAGACAGTCTAATGAGCACGAGTATTAAATGGTTTATATCTAGTTTCCTGAATAGATTATACATAGGGGAAGGAGGGTAAGATGGCAAACATAAGCAACTATGATTTTTACTGACCATCATGAGCGAGTTTAAGAACTGAGATTTTTGTGATAACTTCTTTCGTGTCTTACTTAACTACACCAATTTTTCCAATTGCTTTTTTCAACTTTTAAGAGGCGAAACAACGGTTCTCCTAAAAAAAGTAATTTTCGTCATCTTTCTCCAGCTATGGGGTAAGATAACTAATAGGATAGGGTAAGATATCGAACTAACTCCGGAATGTGAATTAAACATTTTATTAGCAAATAATTTTAATAAGAAATAGAAAATGCACAGGTCACATTTTTAAGGTCTTTGGTTGGCTTCTCCACTATCCCATCCGGAACACTCAGTTTGAACCCACTTTAAGGACTCATACCCAAGTTCATCTTTGTCTTCTTCCGAGCATATGACGCAGAATTTATACTTAGAATCCACCAAGTTCATATCATCTTCAGTGTCGATGTACGATGTAGAATGCGAATATTCGTCGTCAGAAGGTGAAGAAAATTTCAAATTACGTCTTCTTTTTCTACGTCTACGGTTTCTTTTTTTCTCCTTTCGTTTCGTTTGCCTTTTTAGTCAATTTGTTTTTGTACGTTTAGTTTTTTCTCTTCATGTTTCTATTTTTTTTTTCTTCCAAAGCTTATTTTATGGGAGTTCCCGATAACAGAATCGACGGCAATTTCTTCCTCGTCTTTCTCACACTCTTCTCCTGAAAATGGTAGATGGTCGAAGTGTGAAAGTCCCGGGTTCGGGTCCCATCGCGCGGCTGTCGATCTAACGGTCTGGAGTTTTGGCAGGTTTTCTCCAGATGTAACGTGAATACAAGTTAGAACCCCTTAGAAAGTCCTCCTACCAAGGTACCCCCCCCCTTGGCAGATCGCCCTAGTGTAGCATTGCCGTAATCACACACTCACACTCTTCTCTCAAAATTTTAGCTACTTGCCTTTATTTGTATTTTTTTACGTCTTATGTGCCCTTAAGAACGGATAAGAAATGAAAACTCGAGAAAATATATTTAAAAAAGTGTGTGGGGTAAGATGACGCTCTGAAAATTATTTGTAATATTTCATCGTTGAAAATTCATCATCTTTCCCCTTCACGCCATTTTTACAAAACCAACGTTTATTAGTAACTAAAAAATTATCTTTAATCTTGGATCTACTATAAATTTGTACGTACTAAGCTGATAATTCAGAATATTTTAGTGAGACCGTACTTAGAGACTGTGAGACCGTGAAAGACTTACCGTAGAATCTTGATTCCTTACGTTGAGACCATCAAATATATTACACGAACTCCCTCGGAAAATGAACTTTTGATTATAATTTCCTCTAAACGGCAAGCAGAGGTAGCTAGTCCTAGTGCTAGTCTTAGTTCACCACCAGGTGTTTATTATGCTGACCAAGACGCACTGCCATTTGCGAATACCTGAGAGAAATGCTGAATTCGTCGTCTTAACCCGCTTTCCCCTATATGTCGGGAAATGCTTCGTGACTGAAGCGTTTGTCATTATTCTTTTAAAAGATTGAGCCATTTATTAAATTTATGCAATGCTTGAATACCTAGCATTGGATGCAAAAACTTGGCAATTTAAAGCCAAGTTTATTATTGAGCTTTTTCATTATTGAGCTGTTTAATCAATTTATGCAATACTTGAATACCTAGGCCATTGGATGCAAAAACATAGCAATTTTACACAAGCTTATCATTACCCTTTTTAAATATTGAGCTATTTATTTAATTTATGCAATTCTTGAATACTTAACACTACATGCAAAAACTTAGCAATTTAACGCAAATTTGTCATTACTTTCTTTTAATACTGAGCTATTGATTCAATTTATGCAATACTTGAATACCTAGGCCATTGGATGCAAAAACATAGCAATTTTACACAAGCTTATCATTACCCTTTTTAAATATTGAGCTATTTATTTAATTTATGCAATTCTTGAATACTTAACACTACATGCAAAAACTTAGCAATTTAACGCAAATTTGTCTTCTTTTAATACTGAGCTATTTATTCAATTTATGCAATACTTGAATATCCAGCACTGGATGCAAAAACTTAACATTTTAACTAGAGACGGACTGCGAGACGATACAGAGATTTGCAGTTATTTTGCGAGACGAGACAGGCACATTTTACATTGTGATATAGGGATTTTTGCGAGACGAGACAAAGCTTTTCAACGATTTTGCGAGACGAGACAGCCTATTTTTCATCCCGTGTCCATCCCTAATTTTAACGAAAGTTTATTATTACTCTTTTTAAATATTGAACTATTTATTCAATTTATGCAATACTTGAATAAATATCACATTGAATGCAAAAACTTGGCAATTGAACGGAAGCTCGACGAATATGTCTCTCTTGAAAAGTAACAACTTTCTCGGCAGAACAAAATACTGAACGGAAAAGAACAACCCCCTGACAGAAGCCCACATCCCATCTTTTACACAGCCGGTATCTGCTTTCTCGTCGGTCGTTCTGGGAACAGCCAGACACATGCGGTGTGTTCAAAATGGATCATTCGGTGCGTGCCCCGGAGTACCTCTTTCCGTGACTGACAGACATGCCACGCAGCGTGTAATGGTTTATCTCAGTTCCAGAAGACCCGCATTTTATTGGAAGAAAAGGTATCGTGACCAAAATGCATCACTCAGGGCCCTTCACGGATGTGGAGCTTTTTTGAGAGCATTTTTCTCAGCTCTTCTCAATTGGGTTGCCTTGGCGTTAAGCGCAGAGACAGTTTTTCTTTTGAATATTTCGGATGTTTCATTTACGAAGATTTAATCTGGTTGTTTGTGGAAGAATTAGCTTAAAGGAAGGAAATAATTCATTTCTAAAGAATTGAGATATTTTTTTTCTTTTTTCAAAAGGATTGAGTAGATTTAGGTTAAGATTGCGTAAGAGATTTTAGATAAAAGGGAGTGTAGTTTGAAGGATTAATGGATACTTTAGAGGATGTCTGTTTTCTTTGTTTCATCACAAAGGGCAAAGGGGTTTGATTTCATGAGTATAAAAATTCTGAGAAAAATGTACAGAAATGCCAAAACCAAATGCATAAAAAACTTTAGACAAGGTTCTAAATTATATGAAAATTTGAAAACAGATGAGGCAATAGTTTCATCATAAATAAAATGTCAATATTCAAACTTAAATTCTAAATAGCAAAAAAGTATTTCTGAAAGTCGTTTATAAACTAACGGTTTACATATAATCACCCATAATGTTTTATGTCTCCTTATTAAATTATCGGTGTACCATTCTTTGCATTTGTATTTTTAAGTTTGTCTCATTCCCGTGAGAAGAATGAACCCAGTTATGCTCACTTTGTGAAAATAATAATCAAATTTTATGACACTCTAACTGTTAATTTTAAAAGGTAGCATATTTTTGTCGGGTATGATTTGATTATTTTTTCTTATGTTAGATGGAAGCAAATCAATCATTACAAGTCTGTCTGACAATAAAATCTCAAAGTAAAACGCATAAAAGATATTGTTAAATTTGTTTAAATCATAAGCGATAGTTTACGAATCACTGCGTCGAAAAAAAATTTTTTTTTAAACAATCACCTTGTATGCAAGTGTTTTCTGCTTCTTCATACTAAACACATTCTGATCTATTTCTTTTGAAGCCTGCTTTCTAATGTCTGTTGTTGAAGGAAAATAGTAACCCCCCCCCCCCAAATAATTTTTTTCTAAATAACGGGTCGAAATTAAAACTTATTGATTGCTTTTAAAAATTTAAAATATCATCATATTCTGCATACAAAAAACTCTCATCTGCATAGCTAAGCTAGACATAATAAACCTATTTATGAGTTTATCTTTGACACACCATTTTACATCGATATAGAAGAAAAGCTGGTTATACTGCCTAACACAGAAAAAATACAACTGTTGCCATCGTTCATACAGTTGACTGTTCGGGAAGTTCTTTAGCTCTGTGGATCGTTCTTAGCAATTCGATCGACCTTCATACTGCAGGTAGTTAAATCGAACGCTGGCAACGACTGCACTTTTCCAGCGTTGAGGACATTTAGTCAGTCTATTCAGTTGTTCTTCGATATCGATGCATTTTGATTACATTCTTTAATTTTCATTAGATGCCAAGTACTGATAAAAATAATTCTAACGTCAATTGTACAAATAATTGATAATTTTCATTGATGCGTTAAAAAATAAAGAATTCTTGAGTAATCGTTTAATTCTTAAGTACTTTACTGAAATTAAATTTATTTGTGAATCAAGACTTAGATAACTGATTAAATGCTTGAGTATTTTGAAACCGATAGTCAAAATTTGAAGAGTTTTGGGTCTTCATAGCTAAAATGCCGCGATTTAAACTGTAGTATAGCAGTAAATCGTGTGGTTTTGCTAATGACTCTCTGAGGCATGTTTAGGTGTATATGGATTTTATTAATAGCGAGTAACTCAAGCGAATATTTTCAAGAAAAGTGCAGAATTTTTTTTTCATCGAAATTTTTACTGTGCATTTGCTATTTCTCGGAAATATGCCGCGATTTAAACTGTAAAATGCCGCGATTTAAACTGTAGTATAGCAGTAAAATGTAGTATAGCAGTTTAAACTGTAGTATAGCAGAAAAATGCCGCGATTTAAACTGTAGTATAGCAGTAAATCGTGTGGTTTTGCTAATGACTCTCTGTGCATTTGCTATTTCTCGGAAATATGCCGCGATTTAAACTGTAAAATGCCGCGATTTAAACTGTAGTATAGCAGTAAACTGTAGTATAGCAGTTTAAACTGTAGTATAGCAGAAAAATGCCGCGATTTAAACTGTAGTATAGCAGTAAATCGTGTGGTTTTGCTAATGACTCTCTGAGGCATGTTTAGGTGTATATGGATTTTATTAATAGCGAGTAACTCAAGCGAATATTTTCAAGAAAAGTGCAGAATTTTTTTTTCATCGAAATTTTTACTGTGCATTTGCTATTTCTCGGAAATATACTTAATTCGAACTAAAAAAAAAACAGTTTGATGAAGAAGAATGTCTACAGATCTTGACAAACATATTTCTTCTTAAAGCTTATTGATACACATTTAGATATTTCCAGTTTATTTCCAGACTAAAAGAAATATTAACCCTTTATCTGCTGATGGGTATGTAGAAGAACTGTTAAATTAAAATTGTAAAAAAAAAAGGAAAAATCTATTCATTGTAACCATCCTTTAAAAAATCACTACCCAATACTTCATTGAATCAGCTTATATCACGATTGCATGTTCTATTAGAGTACATTGTTCTCCAGGGGCGTAGCCAGGGGAGGGATACGGGATATATCCCCCCCCCCGAAATTTTTGGATTAGTGATGAAATTCCGTCTATTTATACACATATAAGTTCATATCACCCCCCCCCCCCCGAAAAATTTTCCAGGCGCATATCCCCCCCTCCGAAAATTTTTCCTGGCTACGCGCCTGTTCTAAACAGATAGCTTTTCACTCACTTTCTAATCATGTCGCGCCCCCTCCTCCTCAAAAAGGGCATGAGTGAATTTTAAGACGTCTGTTTTATGATTAAAGGATTCGATTTTCGATTTTCTAAAAGTGTGTCCATCCAAGTATTACTTGACTCCTTTAGCTTGGTTGTTCCAATACTCTTTTTGAAAAAGATTCGTTGACTATTTATAAAACCAGTCATCCAACATATAGCTTATCGATTTTTTTGTAATTTTATTTTTTATTACATTAATCAGTATTTATCGCTCATTGCCTAACTATAACGAGAGAGAAAAAATAAATGCAAGGTGATATTTTTGCCGATTCTTAATTTGGTAGATAAAGCGCTAAGATGTGCTTGAAAATAAGCTACTACGCATCTATGTATTTTATAACATCTGTTCCGAAACTCGACCGGAGCAGGTTTAAATACACTGACCTCTATTTGAAGTCACCGAATGAGTACAGCTGAGCTATCCATCTAAAATCCAGTTTATTAATTGCCCACTGAATACTTGTGGCACTGGAATGACCTCCGAGAAAGCACTTTCGAACTGCCGTGAGGATTGATTGACTGCCGACATCGCATCTACGATCTTGTTTGGTGAAAGCCATTCATCGTTAGAGCCATTTTGTTCTTTCGGATAGATTGAGGAGCTGTTGAAAAAGAATGAAACAAAATGGTTGGATGTCTCTGCCATGGAGGATTGTACCTCATTTATTAGTTGAAACGTGCATAAAATGGATGTTAGGATGATCCTTTTTTTACTAAAGTAAACGTTACGACTGAATATATTCAATTCCATTTAAGATATTTTTATAAAGTGTAAATAATATGCGACATAATAAATTTGATGATGGATTTTGTTTGTTTGAGGGATTACGGCCAGTTATCTACTCAAGGGACCGATGTAGCGTAAATGCGGGACCTATCCCGCATTTACGCAATGTTTCGGAGAAAACCATGGAGAACTCCGGATGGCTTGGTCGGCGGACGTGATCTGGGTTTGAATCAGGCATCTTCCATCTCCCAGCTTAACCCTTTAACGCGCAGTGTTCCCGCTCTGGGAACACCCAACTCTGACGTTTGGACTGTTGCCAGTCACGAAGAATAGATTGGATTTCTATAAAAAGAGTTGCGGGTGACTTAGCTCCTCGAGAATCCTTTACTTTTGAGCACGTCATTTACCGTAAAAAAATGGTCACGATTCTTTTTAACAGCACTGATATCTGCTGAAAAATGTAAGAATGCGAGAACGGCTGGATAGATTGCCCAATGCTGAAAAGGGGCAGCCGTTGCCATCGCTCGACTGAACTACCAGCAAGATGGCGGACGATCCGAACATTCATCGCGTGACAGATCTAGAGATCCTTTTTTGACGACAGCTAGCTGTGCTGCACAGCCAGCTGCCGTCAGAAAAGGGTCTCTAGATCTGTGGCATGCGATGAACGTTTCGATCGTCCGCCCTCTTGCTGGTAGTTAAGTCGAGTGATGGCAACGGCTGCCCTTTTTTCAGCATTGGGGAAAGGATTGCTCCTCAAAGGGTTAAGATGCCATGCACTCGGCTACTGATGGGACAATTTAATGATTTAAGCTTTTTTTTTTCTTTTTGCAAAATACTTTTACACAATTATTTTATCAGCATTAAAACAGAATTTAAAGCTGATTTTTTTTCATGTGAGTTCTCTAGCTATAAAATGTAAGGTAATTAAAGTTTCACTTTCAAAAATTTATAAAAAAAAAGAACTATTTGTCAAAATAAACTTAGGTTAGTGTTTTGGAGACAGACTTTATATATATGAATAAGGGAGTTGTCTGATTTCATCAAAGAACTTAATTAGAAAGCTCGAAGCACTGCTTACAGACCAAAAGCTATTCATCCATCCCGAAAATACTATCGAATTCAATCACGCGATAGATCGCAGCGAGTTTATTGGATGACCAGAACATAATACTCAAATTTAATCAGATATTGGATGACTACAACATACTACTGGGGTTTAATCAGATATTATCCGCATTAAACGAACGAGCATTGAACTAAGGCAATATCGACATGATTGCAAGTATGAATATTGGCTGAAATTATTTGACAAGGGATCAGTCACTGACGATCTTATAAGAAAATTCCGACCGAATGATATTTTAAAATATTTAATAACCCTATAAGGTTAGTAACACTGTTGAAACGATGATGTCACTCTATAATAGAGCAGTCACAAGGATCTTTCTATGTGCCTATTGGTATCATTAGCATTGCCATCCTGATGACTAAAAGAGTGAAATCTTCAAAATCAGAATTCTGTATGGTAATGATTTCGTTTAGTCCAAAGCGTTGAAAGCTTTCAAAAATTAAAAAAAATTCCTCAAAAAAGAATATTTTCCGAATTTTTTTTTTGTTTTATAACTACACATAACATCAGCATTTTCATTAAAACTACGCGATCGACCACGTTTCAAGAACGTATTTTTTAGCAGCTGTCCTTTAAAACTAACTGTTTGTTTCTCTAGCAACTTTTAATGGACCAGTCAATAAGTTGGCACTTTTTCTCAAATTTTTAGCCTGCTTTCTTAGTTCAATCAGCCATAAACTAATAAAATTGCGGAAATTGAAGAAAATATTAGAAAATGTTTCTCCGCGAAGGTAACAAACCGAAGTATAAAAAATGAGAAGGTTCCGTACATGTTTCTTTTTTTCCTCATTCTTCACTACAGAAACCGGCTAAAAGTGGATGAAAAGTAAACCAAAATCTTAAACTACATAAAATGCTGCTGCAAAAGGGATGTGCTACGAATGAGACTTAAATGGGTCATACAAAACACTCAGTAGGACAGTAAACAGGCATTAATTTGTTAAGAGGCAGGCATATTGCGAAAGCATAACTTTGAGCCGACAATGAATCATTCGCTTCTAAAGGAGCCTTCGGGAAAACCTTTTCGTAATAGAATACAGAGGATTTTGCTGAACCACTGAACGATCTTACGATCAAAGTATGAACCATACTATGAATGTATGTCATATATGTAAATGCCCATGTATCTTGAGGTTGTGAGCAATTCTACTCATGATTTTGTTAATGTGGACATACGACATGTGCTCCAAAAACGAAATAGATTTTGACAAAAATGTGTAAACCATAAACGTCACATGCAGTCAACTCCGGTTGTAGTGAACCTCGGGGGACCGGCAAATTTCGTTCACTCTATCCGAAGTTCACTCAAACCGATATTTCCCCATGTTGAACAATAAAACTGGATACAAAACTAGAAAATAGAATTTCATACAAGTGCTGAATGTTTATTAAGTAAATGAAACATAATGGATTGCTTTATGGTTATAGAACTAGTTGTTCAGTAAAATGAACACAATTAATCACATTTATGGAAATGAGGTACATTCCATTCAGTTGGCAAAAGGTGCTCTCGCTTTTAACCTTACACATATTGCATTCAGAATGGAAAATGAAATCTTCCAAAATCAAGAGCGAAAGTTTGGCTTTAGATTCACTTTCACAAGTACCCTGCTTCTGTTAAAAAAAACTTTAAAAGACTACAAAGCCTTACAGCAATGAAAGAAATTATGACCCCCCACCCCTCTTCCCCTTCCTCTTGTTTGGTATAAGTATGTTAGCCTAGACACTGGCAATTCGCCTGCATTTCGGAACAGGTGGTTGATAATCTTTCTCTCTACTCGAACACAAAAGAGGCACTGTTCGTAGGAATCGAACATCACCTCTGCCGTCCTGAAATTTTCGAGTTAACTATAACCAAATTTTGGTTCATGAAATATTCTATATCCATTTCTAACGTATGGAAATCGGGACTAATAAGATGCGTTCACTATAGCCGAAAGTTCCCTATATCCGGAGTTGACTGAATAATCAAGAAACCATATACGTCAGGCAGTGGCGTAGCTAGAAATTTTTCATAGGGGGGAGGATTACGACTACTGCAACTCACATATATGTATACTTATGTGTGATAAGGGAGTGAAAAATAAACCTTTTGTGTGGCAAACAATTCCTCTGGGGGGAGGGGGGGTTGTGACCCCCTATCTTCCCCGCCCCCTTGGCTACGCCACTGACGTCAGGCAGTTCAGTCTCTCTGTTTTTGTTGTTGTTTCAACCTTTTCCAAACTGATAATGGATGTAGCCATTAAAAATTGAAAATCAGAAACGATACTGATGAGCATAGCCGTAAAGTACGTCTTGGTTGTACTTTAAGCCAAGAAAGTATAACCTAATAGCCGTTTGACTATACTTTCTTTCAGGTCTTTTAAAGATAATATCCACACATTACAGTGCAGTGTTCAGACCAGGCAATAGCATTTACTACTTTATGCAGAATATTTATATGCGCGGAAACAGTGCTCATTTTATCAGACGATTCGTTAACTTAAAAAAACTTTAATTCTTTCTTGTTATACAAGGCGGTCGTAATTAAACTTCCCTTTAAACAGAACCGTACAGCAAATGAATGAACAAACTGTCACCCATACTGGTATACGGACCTTCCTACTGTGTAATTACCCTGATACCTGACTCACTGATTCCGTAACAATTCTGGGTAACCACTCCAAGATAAAACTTTTACCTCCAAAATGATTGAAAAATTAAGCACAAATAGCGTCGTAAAATCTACAATGTTTGTACGATCACTTTGAATTTTTTCATAATTATGTATAAAAACATAGAAAACAATCTTCGCCAGTTTAAAATTTCGAAAATACATCCGTTCTCTCATTTTTAAGCGATTTTTCGCTATTTTCAGCTGCATTTTATTTCCGAAAGTAAAAAGAGTGGATCGTTTTCGTGACAAAATTAGGAGCCGCAAGTGACAATTACATTCTATTGAAGTCACGGTTTTCAACCTTTGAAGGGAAATGGCGATTCCAATTCGTTTAAAATTCTTTTTCAAGATTACACGGTTTATTTTTTTTTTCACAAATAAAATAATTTCCTATGCATGAAGCATTGATATAAGAGGGGCCGTTCCCACAAAACGATATCGTTCGAATGCGAAAAGTTTCCGCACGTTTCCAGAAAAGCATCTGTCTATAATGAAAACTGAATATGTAGTTCAGTAAGTGGATGAAGATTAAATATATTTTCGTCAAATGCTTTTTCTTTCTAGCGCCGTTGTATTTACCTCCACAACGGGCTTTATCTTATAGTATACGAGATTCGTCAAAGAATTGGAAAGAAAATAAATAAATAAGAATCTCCACTAAGTGTCGTTTTGTATGAAGAGGTGGCAAATTCCAGTAGAAAATGTCAATAATATATCAAAAACTGGTAAATAAACATTGAAATTATTAGTTCGTTTAAAATATTTTCAAAGCAAAAACAAATAAATTGAAAAAGGTTCATTTTTCATTTGTTAAATTTTCCATCACTTTTATTTTCCTTTTCATAAAAGATAATTAATTGAGCACATCTCGCGTTTAGTAAAAGTAGGCGACCATCGGTTAACCCGGGTTTTAACTGCAGGATGCTGTTTAAAGAGAAGTTTAAATAAAACGCAGATGACAGTATATATATTTAATAAATCGGCATTTGATTTTATTGTTTTTATGACTGTCTTAAACTCCGTGATAAGAGATTAAAAAAAGAAGAGAGAATTAAGTGCGCATATATTTAGCGAATTTAAGCCAGAAATTTATAAAAAGAGGAACATTTTGTGTACAAGATCAATACGGGAAATGTGTTGCGAAGCTATGAATCACACAAGGTTTGTCAAAACACATTTTCTCGAATTTCAGACTTTTTTTTTATAATCGACTAAAACTATTTATTTTCATTTCTCCTATGCGAGAAATTCAATAGCTGCAGAAAATTTTCTGCTCGCATTAAGTGCTTGCTTTTTTCAATATCACAAACAAGTCATATTTTCAACAGTGGATGTGTTACATAATAAAGTAAATGGCTTATGTGTATTGTTTCGCGTTTATGCAAATTAGAATATAAAAATAACAACTCAAAAATCTACTTTAGACGGCAATGATGTCAAATGCTATTTAAGTAACGTTTTGGAACAATAATTTAGAGCAAATGTTATGATATTTTTAACTATCCTAGTTAGCATCATAAATAAATGAGTAACTAAGCTCGTTATAATTCCTTAAATTAATCTATAATATAAATTTGAAAAGAAAAGAAAATATAAAAATAAAAATAAAAATTCCCAAATCGGATAAATTAGCAGATATTTATAAATACATTAAAAGTGACTATTTTTGTATTTTTGGCACATTTTTCATATATTTAAAACACATGCAAAAAAAAAAAAAAAAAAAAAAAATGTAGCAAAACAGCATTATTTTGTTAGATGCCCAACATTTCTTTAAGTTGCGAATGCCCACCCAAACACTTTTGCATAAAATGATAGCGCGACGTGAAAAGCAAATTCATTTTAATTAAAATGTATGAACTCATCTTTAAATTACCATGAGAAATATTGCATCACAAATGATAGAAATGTTTCATAATCAGTTTTAAACATGATAGACGGTCCACGTCTAAAATTCGAGTTCAGAAGGAAGTTACATAATAAAACATTTTTCATTTGAAATCAAATTTAATCATTTTCATAATTACAATCTGACAGTTCTCATTTGCAAAATAGAACATAATGGCTCTTAAACGCAGACAAACTGCATGACGAAATATTTAATTAAAACGTCTAATTGTATAAAATTAGACTACGACTTTGCGCAAAACAAATTATTTTCTGGGTAAAACTCATTTTCAATCACCCTAATTAAAAAGAGTATTTCTCAGATTTTCTGCCTCAAACTGTGCGTTTAGGCAAAATAGACACTTTTCCTTAATTAAAATAAATCCTCCCCTTTCCAAATTATTCTTCATAATTATGACTTGTTAGACCCAGCGCAAATAATTTCTCTGATCCCCGGCCGCCTCTTCATTATATTGGCGCGCCTTTGATGAAAAGTAATTACGACTTTGTTGACACTCGTGAGCGTACAAATACGTCCCTAGCCCCCTTTTGCTGTTATAATTACTGTTCTGTAACGTTATAAAATGAAAGATAACTTTTCTCAAATGTTTGTCTGATTATAAGCTACTGAAATGTTTGTTTGGGTAAAATAGTCGTTGTTGGTACTCGTAAAACACTTTCATACACATAAATGTTAATGTCTGTTTCAGTACCTATCAAATACAGTATGTTAAATGACAATTTTAAAACATATTTAAACGGCCAAATAATTTGTTTGCTTCAAAGTGATTTTAGAATTTAATAATTGTTCGAATCTATTAAATAAAACTATTAAGCATCTTATAAAAGATAATGACTTTAATTTATTACTTTTAAAACTTGCTTTAAATATCGCACTATTTCAGCAAATAAAATACCATTGCATTACTTGTAAAAATAGCCATTTAAAAAAATATTCGTGAAAAATTATTGCAAATTTTAAAATACTAGTATTTATACATAAAATACAAATTACATATAAAATATGTTAACTTAAAATTAAAGGTGAAAAAAAGTAATAAGCACGTAGCAACTTTTCAGAGAAAAAATTCTTATTTTCTTAGTCAAAAATGATGTGAGTAAAAAATACTCTTAAATATTGGGTTAATGATATACAAAAGGAAAAATAACATTGAAAAATTCTTTAAGTCTTAAATGGTTATTAGTTTAGTAGTTTTAATTTTATTTTTAAACTCACCTTTCCGTTACATTGCCATGAAAAGTGGCTACTACAGAGCTTACAGTAAATGGAATGTAAAATAGAAATTACAAATGGCTGAACCAGGGACAAAATGTTGAAGTTTGACATGGTATTTTGAATAAACTTTTTCGCTGTACTGACAGCAAGTTCAAAAGAGTATTGAAAGTTGTATATCGTTGAGAGAGATCAATATGTATATCAAAAACAGTGTTGAAATACATCGTTATATTTTGTGTGCTGGTCTTGAAAAGTTTATGTGTATTTTGTAGCTAAATAAGACCAGTCATAAAATTCAACGATTAAATATACTTTAAGCAGCATCTAAATAAGATGTCTTAAAAATTCAACATATTTCCCGGAGAAGTAGCCGGTATCTTTGTACATGAAGAAAATAGCTGAAATTAATTCAACCAATAAATATGTCTCATGAAAATGTGAAATGCCCTAAAACTTTGGCTATTTAAAGGAAAAGTTTCTGTCTCTTTTGCGCTTAAATAAAGCAAAACAGTCATTAAAATATTTCAACAATCAAGTGTTTACTGTCAACATTTAAGGTAACCTCAAAACTTAAGGAATTGGTCATCATAGTGTTTTTATTTGCGAATAGTGAAATTTACTACTCGTTACTATCGAAACGTTCATTGCGTGCCACAGACCTGGAGTCCCTTTTTTTGACGACAGCTGTCTGTGCCGTCACAGCCAGCTGCCGTCAAAAAAGGGTCTCTAGGTCTGTGGCACGCGATAAACGTTGCGATCGTCCGCCATCTTGCTGGTCGTTAAGTCGAGCGATGGCCACGGCTGCCCTTTTTCCAGCATTGGGCAATCTATCCAGCTGTTCTCGCATTCTTCCATTTTTCAACAGATGTCAGTGCTGTTAAAAATAACCGTGACCCTTTTTTTGCGGGAAATGACGTGCTAAAAAGTAAAGGATTCTCGTGGATCTATGTCACCCGAAACTATTTTTATAGAAATCAAATCTATTCTTCGCGACTGGCAACAGTCAAAACGTCAGACTTTGGTAATCCCAGAGCGGGAACACTGCGCGTTAAAGGGTTAAAACTTTCTTTATGAACAGAAGCTTGTATTAACTCCTAGGACAGGAATCTGCAAACTTTCGACAAAGAAGATAAAAGTTTTCAAGGAATCTTGATAATGAAACTGCCATAGACCCATTAATATGACAACTGTCACAATACACAAGTGCCCGAGAGATTCAATGTACTAGAACCAGAAGTCTGAAAAGCCACTAACGTCTGTACAAACAGCTCTGCCGAGTTCCGTTCCATATCACCTTCAGAAATCTCTAAAAGAAAATCCAATGTTTTTAGAAGGGGGTTTTGCATTTTTCTTAGTGTCGTCTTAGCAACATAACCTCGAACGAGTTTAGCGAATGACTAAATGGCTGTTGAGGGAGAGTTACAAACTAACCTCACTCTACAGTAATGAAACTATAATCAAGATATAATATCTTGAACAAGGAAGACTGATAAATGACTTTAAAATACTTCTAAACTCTAAAGGCTTTTTCGTTTTCTTGCTTCGATGTGCGAAATGAATCATGCGATTCATTATAATGTGAAAAATACCATTGTTCATTACCATTGTTCTTCTCGTTCTATTACAGATGAAAATATGGCGGAAGTATATGCGAAAATAATATATAAATAATCATGGAAAGGCGGTGCAGAAACATATTTAAATGAGAAAATTTATTGACTTGCAACAATTTAATTTGCGAAAAGGTTTCAAATCGACATGTACATCGTTCATTTTCTCGAATCCACTTTCGCTAGAGTAATCAAAACACAAAATAAGATGAAAGGAAAATGTTTTACTACCCCAGGAAATATTTCGTCATTGTTTCTTCAATTTAAATGCATTTCCAGATAAAAGTAAGAACTGTCATGAAATTAATTGGATGAATTTATTCGTAATGCAGTAATTAGCTCTTAAATTTTTCATGCCTTCTACTCATTTCATTTATTTGCTTCTGCATTAAGTTTAAATACTTCCAAAAATTCATCTAGTTAATTTACTCTTTGAAATTAAAGTGCTCGACATTAAAATGAAAAAAAAGAAGTTGAACTAGACATCTACGTTTTTTCCCTCTCTTCTAATTTGAATAAATTTATAAAGTGTCCTAGATTGTTCTTTTACATGCCTGTATGTGCATTGTAATTTCTCTTCTCTTATTGAAACTATAAATTAGTTCATATTTAAAATAAATGTCACAGTAAGTCAAAGGCAGATGTCTTGTGAGTTCCGTTTTTGAATACAACACACTAACTATTTAATTTCAAAGAAGTAAATCTAACATCCTATTCAATAGGGGAAGACTGGGGAGGGATGAGATGACTGTTATTATGCTTTAAAGAAACATACGCATATTTATTGTTTCACCAAATGGAGTAGCCATAGCAACCTATTTCTTGCTCTATCAATCACTTTATTTACCAGTCTTTATGCGCTTATGTGACAAAAAAGTTATTTTACAACACCAAAAGTAAATAACAACTTAAGTTTTTCGTCTTATTATGTCTGACGTTGCTCCATTAATATTTTGTAGGATCAGTAGCCTAAACTTTTATGAACTATCAATTGGGTACAAACACATGCTTGTAAAAAAAAAGCTATTTTATTGAAATGTTATATAAAGGGTGAAATGGAATATTTTAATTCATTCCTCTCTAGGATACCTCCGTACAAGTAATAAGCTGTATGTATTTTGTTTTCTTCGTATTTATTACTTGCTAGGATTTCTTTAATTATTTAAAAAATAAAAACATTCAATTTTTCTAATGAAACTGGGAACTATGCCTAACTTATTACATTTTCTAAACTAATTTCAGTGCATATTGAAGGGTTAGAATCGTCTATTTCTTTTCATAATCATGCGATGATAGTATTGTCATTATTGTTGTTAATACAAATATCCAAGTGTATAAAAGATAGATTGAGAAAAAGATTTTTAAGCCAAGAATTTTACAAAACGAGATTTAAAGTACGAAGAATAGCAGTTAATAATAGAAAATGGTTTTTAAGAAATCGTTTTATGAAAAATGTCCCATTCTTACTCAATCCTCTACGTGCGATTTTTAAAACTGATAAACGCATAGAAAATTATTTTTAAAAAGACAATATGATGTTACTCAAATTCTTGAAATTAGTTGAATTTAACTAATTTACACAGGACTGAAAACAGCTCATAAGTTGGTCTATAGAATGTTCGAAAACTACCTGGAACGTGTCCTAATGATGGTTTTGTTTTCCGTTTTTATCTGTTGAGTGATAGTTGAAACAAAAAAGGAACGGTCACATGTAACTAATTTATGTTGCTCTGTACACTAACATGGCTGCTAAAGAAAGGGTTGGGAGGCTCAATCTGATGAACGAAAATTTTGAAAATGTGTCGCCCAGATGTTGGCCTAAGTTAGTATTTTTCTGGTGAAGACTGATGGCCATTGCAGCACTTTTACCCACAAAGACACTGATTGAATCACAATTGTTGCTGAACTTCTAACTTTTGAAAAAGAAATTTAATAATAAACTATTCATTAAAATTTGTTTTCAAGTTGTTTTTATGTGCTTTTAAACGTTCGAGTTATTTTAACTTGTAACGTGTATGTTTTTGTTTGTATGAAGGTGGTGGAGGAATGTTGCATTTCAGTAATGTCTCTGGATTCAGCAATAATTGTGCTAAAAAAAACTGTCTTGAAATTCTGCCTGCGATGTAGAGCACCTTCCCAACTTGTCTGGCCTGGTCCCTTTCAGCTTGTTCCTGAATACAAATTGGTCTTGCAAAATTGGATCTATTACATCCCAGGAAACAAACACCTTAGGCGTGACTTAGGGCCCATTTTAGGCAGTAGTACTCCAGTATGTGTATGTATTGTACAGGACAAAATCTTCTTCCTGCAGAAAGTACTATGTATCTGCATATCGTACGTAAGGAAGAGATCTTTTTAGTTAACCCTTTAAGGCGCAGTGATCCCGCTCTGGGAACACCCAACTCTAACGTTTTGACTGTTGCCAGTCACGAAGAATAGATTTGATTTCTATAAAAATAGTTGCGGGTGACATAGCTGAACGAGAATCCTTTACTTGTTAGTACGTCATTTCGCGTAAAAAATGGTCACGATTATTTTTAACAGCACTGACATCTGCTGAAAAATGGAAGAATGCGAGACCAGCTCGATAGATTGCCCCACGCTGAAAAAAGGGCAGGCGTTGCCATCGCTCGACTTAACTACCAGCAAGATGGCGGACGATCGAAACGTTCATCGCGTGACCCCTTTTTGACGACAGCTGGCTGTGCGCGAGCACAGCCAGCTGTCGTCAAAAAGGGGTCTCGAGATCTGTGGCACGCGATGAACGTTTCGATCGTCCGCCATCTTGCTGGTAGTTAAGTCGAGCGATGGCAACGCCTGCCCTTTTTTCAGCATTGGGAAAGGGTTGCGCCTCAAAGGGTTAAACTCCTTTGAAAAAGGCCTGACTTCTGAAAACTTCCGGTGGCGTTGCCGTATTTGGAACATTTATTTTCGGACTTGTTTGCTGGATGTCAGGAACCCGCTTATAAGTTCTCGTCGAATAAAGTGGAAACGCAGTGACAGTTCTTACTAAGACAAAGAAAAGAAATTTTAAGTACAAGGGAGTGAGTGGAAATTAAGAATTGAAAACTCGTGTGCATTGCCACGAAAGGGGAATATTTTGAAGAACGATACTATCGGTATGCTGTTAATTTTAACAAAATAAATTTTATACTGCTTTAGTTTGTGTGTGTAGTGAGAAGAATATTCTCCTTTCATTTAAACGAAATTTTAAAAAAAATCTGTAACCCAAAATGAGTCAATAGTACTGTTCGCCGAAAGTCGCACTAGTCACTGTATAATTATTTCAATATTGATTGAAATGATTGTATTACAAGCATATAATTGTTTCGTCTATTTTAGGTTAAAAATAGTATCTTTCAACTTTCAGTAAATTTCGGCTTTCCCCTTGAAAAAAATGTTAAACAATTCTTTCATTAAATAATTCAGTATCTATAATGGCAACATTCGACAAGATTAATAATCAATAAATGTTATACGACACGCATATTTAATTAATAGGAAGCTGTTATTGGTTATTTTAACCTTATTGGTTATTGGATAACCAATTACTTGATTATACAAAAACATAAATAATCATATCCATAAATGCTATTATAGAAACATTAAAAAATGTTTATAAGTGACATTATGGGAAAAAATGTAAAACTATTATTCACATCTATTGAATTAAATTTTCAGTTTGAATTTTACTAAGTAACTATGACCGAAGGCTTTACATAACAATGTCTAAAATATCATCTAATTACAGTTTGTAACTATGTTAAACAAAATTCATCAAGCAATTTAAATACGGGAATGTAAAGTACATGTCTTAATATAATTAACATTTCAGATGAAGCGTTGAATGAGATCTTCAATGAATCTGATATATGTATAATTGAAATCTAATGGAACAGAGTGATAGCTTTAATTAGAAATGCTGTTTTCGCGCAGAAATAACTTAGTATAGAATCGTGTGGAACGTATAATTATCATCACTTTTCCACTAAGCATTTATTTTCTGCAGTATTATAATTCTGTAGTGTGACATTATAATATTGTAAATAAATACTCTGTTACATATTTTCTAAAACATGTAGCACCACAAATAAATATTTCATTATAAAAAAAATTCTACCAGAACGCAGAAAATTTTTTTTTAGCCTTTCTAAGCATTTGAATTACCAATATTTATTGAAATTTTGTATTTGAAAACATATATATGTAATAAATAATTAATAGGTGCAACAGCCCAAACCGAGGATCCCGCTTCAAACGTGGGATTTCGAACCTACAATCGAACCAATTACTTGATTTATAATAACACTTAATTATTGGAAGGAGAATTTTTTTCACGTTCTTTTAAATAATTATTATTTTAGGGTTAAAAAAAACTTACCCTTACAATAAAGATGTAGTCTTCTTTCAATAATAAAACCTGCAAATAAATAAAACAAAATGTTAGTGAATAAAAATACCCTAACAGCTCAGAAAAACGAAAAAACATTTTTAAAAATTGAATCTACATTGTAGGAATAACACACATTTTGGCTATTTCGTACCACTCATTTACGGATCTTAATATTTTTTAAAAAGAAATAAAAAATGAAGCTTGTGAAAATGGGTTACAGTTTTTGTATCAACTGTGTTAGAAGTTAAAATACATGCTTGTATTTCAATATTTTTCGGGATGTTTTCACTTAGCTGTTTAAACGAATGCCGCCGATTCTCATTCATTATGGATCCATTGTGTAACATAAGTACTGGTCATCATAATTCGTGTATTTTGGGCAAAACATAAATAGAAAGTGTTTGAACGAATGAAGATGTGCTTTTCTAGTACCGTTATGTAGCTGGTACTTCATACTTCTTCTGTTGTTTATAAATTAAACATTTTATTATTTATCTGACACTGTGAGTGCTTTCCTAAGTTCAGATTCTAAAGACAGTCGCAAAAAATGCTTTAAACGCTGTATTTTATGACCGAAGTGTCATAATGGTTTGTTCCGCGACTTCGTCCGCGTCGGCTTTAGAATTAGGTCCCGAGAGAAACGAAGCATGTGCGAATAACAAATATGTTTGCGACTAAAGAAACTGCATTTAAATATTATTCGCTTTTTACTTATTTTAAATGAAGTATAATGCATGGTAGTATACTTCATTTAAAATAAGAGACTATGCAGAATTACTAAATTTAGATTTTTTTCAGGCATTTGCCTAATCGAGACTGTTACGGCAGTATTTGCGAACTGTTTTGTAAAAGAAATATTTATGCTATATGCATGAATTTTAGCCTATGTTAATCAGGAATAGTGCAGCTTTCTATTAGCGAAAAAGTTTTAGAATCGGTTTTGTAGTTAAAGAGATGCCCATAGAGCGTAATGTATTAGAATTATTTTGAGTATTCCTGTAAAGGAACTATTTGCGCTACATGCATGAATTTTAGCCTATAATACTCAAGAATAGTGTAGCTTACTATCAGTGAAAAAAGTTTTGGAATCGGTTCAGTACTTACTGAGATACAGATAGAATGTAATGTACATAGAATATGTTACATAGAATGTAAAGAACTATTTGTGATATATGCATAAAAGGTATCCTATAACACTCAGGGTCCTCCCCAGTGTCTAAGAGGTTCTACTCTCAAAACTGGAAGGCGGGAGGAGCCAGGTTCAAACTCCGGTCGCGCCTGTCGACCTAGCCGCTCGCACTTTTCCATATTTTTTTCCAAAAACTCGCAAAAATGCGGGCTAGAATCCCTTAGAAAATTCCACACAGAGGAATTCCCCATATAGGCCTAGGACCATACAGGCCTAGGACTTTCAATCAGTGAAAAAAGTTTTAAAATCGGTTTAGTAGCAGCAAAATTTCCATAGAGCGCAATGCATTAGCATTATTTTGAGTGTTTTTGTAAAAGAATTATTTATGCTATATGCTTGAAAGGCTGCCTGTATGTTAATCCAGGGCATAAGCTATCTTCATTACAAATTTTTCCAACCATTTTTGTGTGATTCAGTCAAAAACATCCAAACACATAAACGTACACATTTATATTATTGGTAGGATTTGGAAATTTACGAAATTTAAGAAACACATCTGGACTTTTTTTGGTACTTACGTATTATCCCGGCGGTCATTCCCGCCAAACTGTTTTTTCGTCAAATGAATTTCCAAATTGTTGCCAATCGTATTCAAAACCATTAATAATTTCATTTGCCCGGCATTTATCTCCGCAAAAAATCGCTCGTCTTGGTGGACCGCCGGGATAATACGTAAGTACACTTTTCTTTATTTATGCTTTTTAATTTGGCGTAAAATCATTATAATTTCCATACTTATTTATATTTTCCAAATGCATGTGATTTTGCAAATAGAATTTATGCTTTATTTCAAAAGCTTAAATCATTTTTTTCGGGCGATAAAACGGTTTTTAATTAATAGTTAGAAAAGTAATTAAAATTTCTGAGCCTCAGGTACACATTACCGAAGTCATGGGCCCAGTCATGCTCAAATTTTCAAAGCTCTGCTTTCTGTAGATTTGTCTGGAAAACATTTATTTTTATTATTAGAGATAGATAGATTTGGCATAAAACTGGCATAATTTCCGTATTATTTAATGTTTTTTCAGATGCACGTGCTTCTTCATTGAAGTAATAGCATTCTTGTTTGCTCAAAACATGAATCACTTGATTGATACGGGCGAAATTCGCCAAGCATGGCAACGTCAAAACGGTTTTTAATTAATAATTAAAGAAGTAATTAAAAATCTAAAATTCTAAGTAGCCTATAACCTTCTCCAGGGTCCCATCTATATGTAAAACCAAAATTCATCATAATTTATTCAGCGGTTTAGGCGTGAAAGCGTCATAAACAAACAAACAAACAAACAAACTCACTTTCGCATTTATAATATTAGTTAGGATTATAGAAGTACAGAGAACACATAGGGGATCAATTTGAAGCAACTTCAATGGACAACTATAACGCTCAGTAAATTTCAGAAAATAATAATTACTATTCACAATAAGCGCTTTATAAAGCACTCACATGACAAACATTTAAATCAATTACTTTAGATAAAATTATTTAACATATTAAAAAATTCTACGGAAAATTTTTATTTGTACAAAATAGTATCAGTCAGGAGTATCAGTCTTTTACTGCTAAAGCATTTCGACTAAATGAAGCTTCTGCCTTTTCAAAAATTAACAGTGCCGATATTAAAGATAATAGAACTAAAATCCAACATAGGTTTTTCTTTTCAAATTATTAGGAAGTATTCAAGTTTTAATTTATATATTTAAAAAAAATGTCAGTAGATATTTTATTTAATCATAGTAAAAGATAAGTGACTAAAAAATTAAATTGACATGGAAGTCACCAATTAAAGGAAATAAAAATTCTCTGTTACTTTATAATTAATTCCATGTAAAACATGATTTTAATTTCGAAAAGTTAAACTATAGTTAATTTTTAATAAACTAACTTGGTATTTTCAACAGAACAATTTTTCTTTTGAAAAATATTTGTTTCAAACATTCATTCTAGATAATGCATTGTTGTGAATAAATAAAGTTGTATTTGCTAATTTAATACTTATATAAACACATAAAGGCTATTTCCAAATGTATTTGCTATTTGTAGGGAAAATTTAATTTAATAATTTGTTATGTAAACATTTTTAATAAATTTATAAATTCAACTTCATATATATCTATTGTCAATTTAAAAAATATAATAGTAATAAGTAAAAACTTAAAATTCTAAAAGCGTGCCTCTTGTGAATGTCTGCATATGAGATCGACATAAGACACCCTAACATCAAATATGCTAACCAAGAAATTAAAAAAAACCCTAATATCCCTCATTTATTTAAATCAGTTTTTATTTAATCCTATGTTTAAGTAGTCATTAGCTGGTGCTAGCGAAATGTTGTCTCACAGGCATAAAACTGTCAAATTAATCCGTTAACTATTATGTTGCAGTCCCCAGTGAGTTGTTGTTCTTTGTATAGTTTCGTCAAGTCACTAAACCCTGTTAAATAAAATTCATCTGCTACAATGTAGAAATATGAAGTCTCGGAGTTTGCTAATTAAAAAAAACAAGGTTTTTACGTAAAAGAGACAGAAACGTGAATATATTATTCAAAGACAAAACACAATAATCAAGGATATGTTCCTTTTGAATTAAATACTTTCGGAAGGCCTATAAAACAGCTCATTAATTGTAATAGTATTCGTAAATATTTAAAAATACACTCATTAAATAGCATTTTTGACATTTCTTAAAGCTTTATTTATTTATTTATTTTTTTGTATAATTTTTAGGTATTTTCCAATAAAGGTATTAATTGTTGACGTCCTGGAGCTTTGAAAAAGCTCGCCCATTAAAATATTCTAATTTATGATTTTCTTATATAGATAAAAATAGAATAGAAGTTATTTATTTAAAAGAATATTCCAGATTCTCATTGTAGTGTTTTCGTCACACAATTCGCAAATTTGAAGAGAGAGAAAAAACGTAATTAATATTAAACAAAAATTTTTCTTATGAAGGATCAATTAATTAAACATTTCAGTTCCATTCTAAACAACTCTTATTATATTTGGCTGTGTTAATAAATTATTTTTTAAAAATCTGATATTTGATCATTCGAAGTAAACATGGTAAAGGTAAACAAAATTCCCTTTTGAATATGTATATATTGCATGACTTTGTAAAAAAAGTTTCTCAACGCACATAAACGGAGTTAATTTTGCAAATTTACTATTTTATCATTGTGATTATAATTTCACATTTAAACTCCTATTTTCTGCCAAAACAATCCTTAGTCAATGTTCTTTTTTAATTATTTATGGATGCTCTGTTTTTAAAAAAATTGTCAAATGTTCAATGACTTTTTAGCATTTAAAAGCAAATACACAATAGTTATTTTTAAAGAGGAAGGAAAGTTTTCAGTCGAATCGAAACACATCTTAGCAGTGAATCATATATCCGTTTAAAGTGATATCAGTTTACAACAATGCTGGCAACAAAATTTGTCTTAGTCACACATTGCACTTTATTAATAAGCATTAAAGAAAGTATGTCTCTCAAGACACGTGTAATTGATTTGTCAATGATCAGGCTCCAGTCATTTGTGAGCAGCTGGTCTCAGAAGACTTTTAACCCATTTGTGCCTAGATATTTTTGCGACTTTCTTCGATTTTCGCCAATATCAGCAGTAATAGATACATTTCTGATGTCAACTTCTTGAACAAGGGGTGATTTCTTTTAAAATCTTTATGTATAAAAATTGAAGTGTCAACATCCTACTAGGTCATGTTAAAATATTTTGTGGAGTTGAGGTTCAATACTCGTGAATAAAGGCTAGGAAAAATAAATAACGTTTTCGACTGATAGCGATAATGCCGTCCCAAAAAAGGGACGCTAGGCATAAATGGGTTAAAGTTTTAATGACTCGTTCAATGATTTCCAAAACAAAATAATAATTTTAAAGTAACTTTCTGCATATCTTTGAAAAGGGCAAACATGTACAAAGTTGATTTTGATCGTGAATAATAGCAACTTGCACGTTGTCATCTGAAAATAGTACCGAAAGTTGAATTAGAATACTCTTTTACTTATAATACATACTTACATGAACACGGAATTTAAAGAATAAGTTTCTTATCAAAAAATAGCAAAAATTTTATATCTACTATAAATTTGAAATGAGCGTCGAATGTTTTTAAAGGTTTAAAATCAATGGAATTCTTACCAACAATCAGCCCCAAGACTGCAGTTCGAAAATAATCCGGCGATTTTGGTACGCAAATAAAAAAATCTAATTATGTCAAGCACTTCAAAATTTTTAGAATGTCTCTTTACAAGCTGTGAGATAAACTACAATAAACGATAGGCCTGTTTCAGTGAACGTAAGTTTTAGAAAAAAAAAAATTCAAAACTAGACAATTTTACAGAATGTGTCACTCTTTGTAACATTTTGCTGCGCAATTCGGAATTTAAGATTTTTTCCTGAAAGTTTCATAGAACACCATTTTATTTCATTTATTTCATTGCATATTGCAGATTATAAAGAATCATCCAGAATTTTCTCGAGTCGTCGGTGCAATTAGTTTGTTTTAATTTATGTATTAAGTCCGTGATACAGTTTTTGTTTTATCCACATACACCCTAAGCAAGTAATTTTAAAAATGAACGAAAATGCTAAAAAATGCCTACAGATTTAAATGAAAATATCTGATAATATCAATTTACATGATACTGCAAGGAGACATTTATAATAATACCTAAAGTTATTTTTCCGATTTCCCCTTAAAAAAGTATAAGGTTCGCACTTTCATTTTATTTCCACGCATTTATTTATTTATTCATTTATTTATATTTCACAAGCTGAAATTTCTACCAATAATCGATTTGTACCATAAATTAAGCTGGAGTCCATTTACGCATATGTGTAATTTTATTTTAAATTCAGTCTGATCCTATTTTAGAAGTCATAGTTTCGACCTAAGTTAGGTAAAATTTGACAATTTTGAATACATCAATGATATTTTAAAGTAGCATTTTAAAATTTGTAAGAATTATAATAACGAATGGAAAGCATTCTTGACCTTTCTTACAGTATCTTCAATGAAAAGTTATTGTAATAAGTATATATATCAATTCAAATAACTGTACTATCTATGAATAAAATTAGTATTGAAAGCTAAAAAATGAAATTATTAATGCCAAACCAATTTCATTCATTATAAATAATCAAGCTTTCATGTTGAAATTCCAGTTTTTAAATGATTCATTTCTAATAGCATACTTAAATCTTCAGGATATCCATTTGAAACTATCAACCCAGCAAACACAGCCCTATCGGATAAGTTTTGGGCCGACATCGGCATGCCGACGCAGAATGTGCCGGGGCGATATCGCTCAGCCGGTGCCGAAAACGACAAATTTACGTCCGCCTGGGCGTGTGTCGGGCCGAAAGGATGGGGTGGTTTTGGATAGGTGTCGGCAAAAACGACAACGGTGTCGGCCCAGCCCTATGCCATCTTTGAACCAAAGCCATAACGTTTTTGGTGCGGTATCGGCAACGACAAAATATCGAAAACCGGCCAGCACCTTACATATTTACAAAATACCGCAATTAGTTTCATAATTAGTTCTCTAGGACAGTAACAGCCCATTACAGTAATAATAATTATTATTATTAATATATAAATAACTTTCCACCACTGGGAGTAATTTTGTTAAAAATACTTAGCTAAATCAATAAAATTATTTGTTTTTTAAAAATGTTTGATTAAATTAAAAGCTTTTTCTGAAACTAAGGGTATTATTTGAAGAATTAACCAATATTTGTTGAATCACCAACTAATTTCGGTTAATTTCACAAAAAGCTTTCCTTTTTAATTTCATCATCCATTTTCCTGAAAGCATACAAATATTTTTTTGATTTTACTAAGTATTTTTAACAAAATTAGTCCTAGTGGTGTAGTCATTCATATAATAATAATAATAATAATCATTACTTTTAATGGGTTGATTGTTGCAGTAGAGAACTAATTATAGAATTAATTATTAATAAACCCATGTTTATTATGAGAAAATCACTTATTTCGTGTAAATATTTTATTTTATATTACTGAACTTTTATTTTATGAGCAGTTCCTCTTACCCACGAAAAAAAAAATGTACACTATTTGTTATTAAAAAGAAATATAAACTTCAAGCAAAGATCTATTTTCATATTTATGTACTTTTATATTTCATTGTATAATCTTCTTTCTAAAGAAGAAAATAGCTTTTTGTAACAATTTTTCCCCTGTTGAATACAGACTTGCTAAGTTTCCAAAATTGAAAAACCTCCTATTTTTTCTAAGTCAAAAAGCTTGATATTTTTTATGCAGATATTTTCCGATTAAAATGCACATATATTGAATGCAGATACAATTTGAGTCTTTTCTTAAGTGAGATTAATGTCAGTATAAACAGCACTGTTTTATTCCTTATTTTTATGATCTAAATAAATTTCAAAATTTAAAAAAAAATCTGAAAATAAAGATCCTTAAAAACAGATACAAGAAACTATCTATAACTAAAAAATGTAATACAATAAACGTTGAAAATTGGAGCTAGCACAATGTACAATAAATAAATAAAGAAAGAAATTGTTTAACCCCATGTACCTTATAAAGAAAAACAAAATAATTTTTAATGCAATAGTTAGATAAATATTTCACTTACTGTTGTTGGAGCTTACCGTTGTTACCAAGTTATATAGGGCTAACCAAAAAGATTAAAACAATGTTAAAGAACTTAATTATTCATTTAACAATCGTCTTAATCCAATTAGTCTTAGTGAAAAATATTTTTTCTTGTCTCTTTACTTTTCAATCCGAACACGAAAGCCAGGAAACTGGAAGTCTTCCTTTACCTCAAACTCTCAATACTCTCATCTCATCATATCCAAACATAATAAACAACTAACAAAACAACACTGACAGTAAGCGCTATCAGCACTGCTATCCGCAGCTGTTAAATAGTTCGTATCGTATGATTCGCTTGGGGAAAAAAACTAAGATACTTTTCAACTGTTAAGGTCTGAAATAAAGTTTATATTTCATGTTCGGGTTATTTGAGTGAAATAATTAAAAGAATTTAGAAATTAAGTGTGAAAAAAAATTATAAGTAAAGCTTCCATAGCATGCCAAACTTAGGTATTGGCGAGAATGTACTTTGTTGATTTCTTGTAACCCCGTGTTTCACGGTTTCACACGCATGGCGTAAGGGGGTAGGGTCGTGGGGTCACAAAATCTTTCTTTTCGCTTTTCCCCATGCTGGGCCAAAAAGAAAAACCTGTCCACCACGATTCCAGTCGGCTGTACTCTTTTTAAATGCTTTCTGGATATTTTAGGGCTTATATTATTTATTTAAAACGTTTATTTATTTATTTTTATTTTTAATGCAATACAAAATATTTTATGCAAAAAAGGTATTTGTTGAAAAAAAGTAAATAGTACTTTCCCCCATATATATATATATATATATATATATATATATATATATATAAATGAGAGTATTATATATATATATATTGCTTTATTTTATTCATATATGAGGTTCAATATTTGATAAGTTATCCTTCTAATTATTTATATATCGTCATTCTTGCGTATTTCAGCATGTTTTTTTTTTATCTTAAAAGTTTAATAAGTTATATGCCTTATAAAGAAGGGAAAGGGAGCTTTATAAGATATAAATTTATCTTATAAAACTGTAAAAAAATTAATCAAGTAACTTTTACATTATAGTATAAATAACTTTTTCAAATTTCATGACAGTTGATAACGACTAAAGTGTGAATTTCTAGGGTTCCGGCCTACCGCGCGGCTGTTTTCTCCAGATGTAACGTGAATTTGGGTTAAAACCCCTTACAAAGTCCTCCGCCAAAGGCATGCCTTAAGTAAGAAGACAGCTCTCGTGTAGATCTGTCTTAACAACAAAACCTAAATAATTTTCGTGACAATTTACAGTGAAAGTAAAAAGTTTAATATTTTTAATATTAAATAAAAATCATAATCACTTCCAATCCCTATTACTGTCTGAGCGTGTCCAAAAACCCTGACCTACGGTTTTCTTCTTTAAATATTGATCATAGACATTTAGAATAAATTACAATGTCACTTTATGGTATCGAATAAAATTTTCATGAGAATTAGAAATGAAAATTTGTTTAAAAACATTACAATTACACTAGCATTTAATTTAGAGGTTTTTTTAATGCCTCATTCATAGCATAATTTAATTTTTTAAAAAAGCATCTTCAAAATAACAGCACTAATGTTTAAAATGAATATTTTCAAAAACAAAAATATTTATATATAAATATAAAGTCGTGACCAAAATTGTGGACACTTTAGGAAATTTTTAGGTTTTTTAAATTTGTATGCTAATAGGATGTGTTAAGTTTCGCAAAATCAAATTCATACAGCATTTTAAAGAGAATTTATAACTAATTTCAATGCACAAAACTAAATTTAAATATGTTCACTAGAGTAAAAGTTATAGTTACTTTAATCTGAAAAACAAATACAGTGATGAAGTGAATTGTAATTTCTAACTTTCCAAGTCAATCACTGTTACTTTTCTGAGCTTGAATAATCTCTCGTCAGCTCAATAAAACATCGATGCGAAGCTGTAATAAAAAATTAAGACTACCCTACGAACTGCTGATAACTCACTGCAATCTTCAATATCTAATGCATCTCGATAATTATCTTTGTTTAACTTCTTTTGTACTACAAATATTTTAATTTTGTTTTTTTGAATTGAAATCGCTATTAAATTATCTCTAAAGTGATGTAAAAGAGTTAGCATTTTGTGGAACATAACATTTTTTTATACGCATACGAACTTAGAAAAAAAAAAGCTTCTAGAAATGTCCACAATTTTGGCCACCACTGTATACTTATAAATTATTCATTATTCTAATAATTATTATTTAAGACCTAAAAGCTAACAAGATAAATTGCTATGAATCAGAATAAAATCTTGCACTTATAAAAATAAACCAGTAATAATAAGCCGTAGTTTTGTTAGAAATCAATTGTCCAGTGCGCCAAATTTAGTCCAGAACCGACAAACAGTCTTGGCGCCCATAGCGAATGAGCATACATACAAACTGACAAATAAACAAACAAATAAACAAACAAAAAAAAACTTTTTATTTTATTTATTTCGATTATGGCATTTGGTTGGTAACTAATAAAAACAGACTTTACTTAATATTAAATTGGGGTAAATACAGGACAGTGATAGAGAATTGGACTATGGATCTAAGAAAAACATGTACACAAGATCAATGTGCCCGTTAAATCTGTTGGGCCGATTCTAGATCATCAATTCTGGTTCTTGTTCAACACAGCAAACAAATAAAATAATTGGCAAATTATAAAGACTTTAATGAATTAAGTTAACGAGTTTAAGTATTTCTTTAATTGATTATTTTCAAGGTGAAGTGCTTGTTTGTTTAAAAATGAAAAAGAAATTATGTTGATGCCTAAATCTACAACAGAACATATATTATAGGCATGAATCATTTTACACTGTAAAATTCCGTTGTATTTTGATACAAATAGAAGTAATTATAACAAAACTATAGTTCAGAAGAGTTTTTTTAACTTTATTTATTTATTTATTTGTATGTGTGTGTGTGTGTGGGGGGGGGGTCTTGCAAAAACGGATAAAAAGTATGGTGATTTATCTGGAAGCACTTAAAAGGCTGTCAAATAAATGAAATGAAATGGTTAAGATATTTTAAAAACATTTAAAGTGATACACATCGCTAAAAATAAAATAATTTTCAGATTTAATTTTACAGCTAAGCCGAAGTACCTTTTAGAAAAAGTAAAAATGCATTTAAAAGATTAGATTTTTTTAATCAAAATTTTTTAATTTGTCTTGTTACTGTGAAAATGAATAAAACATGAATGTGACACAATTTACGAAAGGTGATTTAAGACATTAAAAACTGACCGGGGATAAAAACTAATCTAAAAAAAAAAAGAGTAGTTTTATTATCTTTTTTATTTTTAAGTTCATAAATACTTTAAAATCCAAACACATTATCTTTATTATAAAATAAAATTTATTACTCTATTTATAGTAAAAAAAATTGTTTTTAATCAAATGTATTATCTTTCAAGTTTTGTGCGTGTGTGTGTGTGTGTTGAGGGGGGGGGATGGGATGTAGACTCTCGAAATATATACTTGCGCATTAATATTCAAGAAAAACTATGAAGTTAAGGGTAGGGCCTAGTTCAGATTTGGAAGAGGGCAGCATGCTCAATGAATTCGATGTGATTTATGTTTCCGGTTTTTATACCTTGATATTTTTTAATTGATGACCTATGCTACCAAAAATATTTTGATGGAGTATTCTTGTCGCCCCTAAAATTTTGGGTGTCCTAGACCGTGGCCTAGTTTTCCGGTGTCGTTTTTTTCGATCAACGGTCTACCTATTAGGTGTCTCTATAATAAAGTGACCAGTATATTGAGCCTTAGTAGCGCCGAATGACTGATGGTCAAGTGCGTCATTAGAAAAAAAAAATATTTTAACTCGACTGTTTATGCTAACCATACCTTCGTTCCTGTTGTGCACGAGTATTTTCCAATACCGTATTGGTCATTAATCTCAGCGATAGCAAAAAATCCAGTACATTTACTTTTTGGCTGTGCGGAATCTGCTTGAAGAATTGTAATGAAAATTAATTTTGAAAATATTTAACTAATTTGATCAAAAGCAGTTAAGAGCATTCAGAAAGACCGAGGCCTTAGCCATTATTTTCTTTTGGGTGGGGGCAACATACACGCTAATTATCATATTGGTTTGTTTGTTTGGAAGATTACGGCCACCGGTAGGGAGGATGCCCTCCGTGGAAGTCTTTCTAAGGTGTCCTAACCCTTACTTACGCTAAGTTTTGGAGGAAACCACGGGAAACTCCGAACGGTTAGGTCATGGAAATAACCTGGTTTTGAACAGGCATCTTCCATCTCCCAGTTCAGAGTGCTATGCGCTCGGCCGCTGCGCGGACGATTATCATGTTGGAAAGAATAAAAAAGAAGGAAGACAAACGTCATACAAAAAGGCATAGGGGGTCAAGTTCCGCCTTGCCCTATGCTACCAACGTCCGGGCTCGTAGCCAGGAGGTGCGTTAAGGGACAGTACTACTTGAAAAAATCTTCCCCCCCACCAAGGATAAATTTTACCCTTCTTCCAAATTTGAAAAATAGACAGAAAAGGTGATTTGAAAAAATAAAAATGTTGAAATAAAAAGCCCTTTTGAAGAAATTAAATGTTTTTTAAAAAGTTTTTAAATCTTGATAACTAAGACTAAAGTGTGTATACGACAAAGTGTGCATTTTGAATATTAAACCAAGTTTTAAAATCCCATTGAGATTTAATCTTAGCCGAGTAGATCAGACACTGAACATGATAGACGGCTGAAAGTCCAAGGTTCGGACCCATCTCGCGGCTGTCGATCTACAGTCTGGAGTTTTGGCAGGTTTTTTCCCGATGTAACGTGAATACGCATTAGAACCCCTGAGAAAGTCCTCTTACTAAGACACCCCCCGATACTTGGCAGATCGTCCTAGAGTAGCATTGCCATAATCAAACCAAACAGAAACATTTTGCTTTTTCGTGTATGGAAACAGGAAATGGCTAAAATATAAGCGTTTTTTTTTTTTTTTTTTTTTTTTTTTAAATGTGCGATATACGTGAAGTAAAAAGGTCCGAAAGATTTTGCTTTTTCGCGTATGCATTGTTATTTTGCAATCTAGCTACTGCGTGGCATACGTAACCAGTAACGAATATGCCTGCTTCACTTGACGTCATTAAGCTGTTAATTTTGATTTTGGCGCGCGTGTTATTGTTATTACGCTAATGGTTACATCTAGTTGTTGCCGCTCCCAGCATAAAAATATCGTCCATTTTGGTACCGCATACATTAACGTATTATATAAGGAGATACTAAATATAAAAAAATAGTATCTTTAAATAAAATATTAAAATTGAATTATTTCAATGTCCACATAAGTATGGCAACAATTGTTTATTTACTTTGTTTTAATTCTTTTCAGAAGAAATATTAATTTTTATTTGAACATCTTACAAATAATTTTATTTATAAATATGCAGCATGTAATTATAAAAGGATTTTAAAACAAAACTGGTTTAAAACAAAAAAAAACCCGATTTAAACCAAAAAACGCTTTTTTTTTTTTTTTTTTTTTTTTTTTTTTTTAAGGGTTTTTATCCAACCCTGGGTGGGAATGACGGACGGGATAATAAAGTACCACAAAACCATTTTGGGGACGTATCTTGTCTAAGTGTCTTCCTTGTACAGAGACTAGAGAATTTTTTTTTAAGTTGACTTCAAGAAGGCATTTTTTACTTATCCTTACAAAATAGCAAAGCCAAAGTAGCTTTTAACAATATCTCGGCAAAGTCTTTTAACCGAGATATTGTTAAAAATCTCATCCTATCCTAGAGAACTTTGTTGATCGGTTTGCCAACGAACAAGAGCAAATGGTCTAGATTGTTGCTAGAGTAAATCATATTTCTAATATTTAAAATATATATATATACATTATATTTCGTCTTTTCGCTCTCTATAAGAATTTCGTAACGAATTGCGCTTCCTTCCGTGAAAACAAACAAGTCAACAGGGCTAGTTCCGCAGGTCATTTCAAGGGCGGAGAGGGAGATGCTTTCAACTTTTTCTGCTTTACTCACCCCCCCCCCTCAGGGGTATCTATGCTCAGGGGCAGGCAGGGGCTATGAACATAGAAATAACTCTGGTGGCTATTGAGGGGAGAGCGTAGAAATTGTATCACTCCGCTTATTTTATCCCTTGCTGACGTCTAAGTATTTGGCGTGAAATATTTGAAGTGACCCCATATTTGGCCATATTTGGCTATTAATGAATGCACAACTGAATGAATTCGAGTTTTTGTTAATCTGAAATATTCTTTAAATCTGAGGGAGTAAAATTTTGAAAGTGAAATAAGAATATATATCGGACTGACCGAGGAAAATTTGATTAGCACATATTATTTATTAGTGTACATTAATTTGCGTATTTTTAAAGAACTACACATGCGCCTTTTATTACCGTGTTTACTCGTGTAATAGTCGCACCCCCGTTTTGAAGCAGAAAAAAATAGTTTTAGAGTGCACAATATTATGTAGTAGATTTTTTTTGGGGGGGGGCAGCTACCCTACAGCACAGACACCACAAAAAGCACAGGTTCAAATTATCCTGATTCATGAACCTTCATTTAATCGGGAGTCTTCATTTCTGCCAGCAACTATCTATTATATAGAAAAGTTCCTTAACTATAAATTGTGCTGATATTTTTAATTTTTTATGGCAATACAAATGAAACTATCTTTTTTCTACAATTTTAATCCAATATAATTTCAGAAAGTTCTGTTGTGTAAGTCAGACTAGGATGTCGGTGTCCTGAGCGGAGGAATTCTTAAAGGGCTCTAACGTTTATTCCTAAATATAAAACAATTAATAAACAGTAAAATTGGGGTTGAACATTAGTTTTAATGATTTATTCCCTAATTAATGAAAATCAATCACATTTCCTTTATTTTATAAATATTAGATAATGTTTTGAATGTATAAAAAAATTATCAAATTCCCCCAATTTATGTTCTAGAATTGGGGATACAACGGTGATTTATCCTCAATTATATGTTCAAAAATCTGGTTACCTTATCGAACGCAAATTCACATTCATTTGAGGGAAATCACCCAAAATTTAAACTGCAGATTGACAGATACGCGGTAAACCAGAACCTTGGACCTTCACACTTCAACCATGTTCGGTGCCTTATCCTCTCAGCCATGGTGGTAACCATTTGTGAACCTCTAAAATGCAACGTTTTATGTTCTGCTTTGCAGGTATTTTATTTTTATTTATTTAGTTTTTAATTTTTTTTATTGGAAGTACTTAAGAACAACTATGTATAAAATGAAATTTATAGTCATATGATTTTAGTTAGAAATATCAATAACTAGACAGAAACTGCCCCCTTTGAGGGTTGAGGGGGGGGCGGCGTTAGAAACCCTTCAATACTAAATTATAAAAAGCAAAGTCGGTAAATTAACCAGATAGAATGATTTTTTTCTTTATTTGTCTGTGAAGGGGGCACTTCAATCCTACGGGCTCAAAACATGTAAGTATCGAAACCATAAATTAAAAAGTATTACTTTAACAACATATATGTGCTGCTTGCTGGTTCTATACCGGTCAGTTTAGAAATTACACTTCTGGACCGATGTCGGTTATGCAGTACATCGCCGAAATCGCATGTTAACCCTAAAAGACTTGCCGCAATCGGACCGTTGCACGCCCGAAATCACCTTTCTTTTGCCTACGCCAACGCATTTTGCCGACACAGAACCGACACCGCTCCAATTACCATCTTGCCAATGCCGACATCGAAACGGTACTGCCGATGTCGGCCCATCCCTTACCCGATACGGCTGTGTTTGCTGGGAATGTCATTTGAAATCTAATAACGTCTTAAACATGCAGGTAAACCGCAAACTTTTAGTTTAAAAATTTACTTCATTTTTCTAGTAAGTTTACACTTGCGATGTAGATAGGAACAAAGATGTCTTCTTGCTCGGCTTAGTGTAATAATCTGAAGTGTCATTTGAATTCAGAGTTCTATGCTGAAATCGGAGAATCAGCTTAATGTGTTCTAAATATTTCCTGTAACTGCTGCATACGAAATGTAGAGCTTAAAGGGATTTCTAGAATTGTTTCCGAGCCAGCAATAGTATAAGCTCATTATTGTCTTTGACGGGCGAGGGTACTAAATAAATATTTGAATATTTACAGAATAGGTATACTCCGAGTTATCTCAATGGCGCATTTGGCATATCTGTGAAGTAACGCCCGTGTATATGCAAATAACTTCAACCTCCAAACTGATGCATATTTATTCAGAACACTATTTTGATAAGAGTGCGTTTTAAAGGATAACGTTTTAAACTTCTACACACAAGCCGTGAATTGATACCAAAATGAGTTAAAAAAAAAAAAAAAAAATGTGAGCTAAAACAAAACAAACAAACAAAACTGGCAAATTCACTTACAGTTGAGTGACATGTGATAATTTTCCTATTTCTCTCGACAAATTTTACTGTTTTTAAATTTTAAAACTTAACTGTTCACCAAAATAAAGGATGTTAAAGAGGATAAATTCAATACGTATACTCGATCGATCGTATATGCAAACGGTGCCTCTGAGCCAAAGAAAATTTACTGAACTGTTAAAAATCAAGTTATCATATTGGTTATTTTTTTCGGTTACGTAAAGTAATTTCTTTTTTTTTTTTTTAACTTTGTAAAATAGATCCTAGGTTTTGAAATATGAATACGGAGGTATTGTTTCTTCGTTGATATTTCTGTTCAGTGACAAGAAAAAAGTTGCATTTTTAAAAAATAAGTATTCATTGAATTACACAGAACTGAAGAATTTGCCAGCTAATTTTAAAGAGAAACTTTTAACTTTTTGTAGTTGATGCCAAAATCTTAGACGTCTATCATTACTCTTTGTTCGAAGACATAAAGTATATAAGCCAAATATAAAGAGAACGTTTTTTCTTTCCTATCATGCAAATTTTTTATATTAATTTTAGAAAAAGAAATTACGAATAATTTAATTTTAATTTCAAATTCTCAAAAGCAAATATATTTTTTACTTTAAAAATGTTAAAGCTATTTGCTTACATAAGAACACAGGCACAAAATGGGGTATTTAAAGGTCTAAATTCAATAAACTTTTGTAAAACGACACACATGCATAAATTATATACCACAGGTTCTCAAACAATTTACACCACCGCCCTCTTTGAGAATAAACAAAATAATCTAGCACCCCCTGCCCTCCCCCATATTTTTTTATGGTGGAGATGGAAAAGATATAGTTCTATTTTTAGTGTTTTATGCAATTTAAAAACTAACTAACAAAGTGGCGAATAGCCAGTTTTGTTGTAAAACTTGTTTACTGGAAGTAAAACGTACTGACTTATAATTTAATTTAGGTAGAAGCTCTTTTTTTTAACAAGGTTTCTTAAGGGTAGCAATATTCGACTACATTTTAGTTTTAAATACTGAGAGCTACGTTTTTTGTGGCAAGGACCTTAAGGTTGGATTTTTATAGATGCAGTGTGTTTGCCTTCCAGATTGACTTAACCCCCCCTAATTTTCTCTAAGCTTTCCACTTCTCTCTGAAAGCCTCCAATATCCGCAAGAGGGCGTTATCGACCACTTTGAGAAAGACTGTTATACACTGACAGGAAGGTTAGAACTAAAAGTAAACAGATGCAAAAGGTCCACCCATCCTATTCCGTAAAGAGCTGCACTATCCTCACACGTCGGAAAGTTAGAACTGAAAATAAGCACTTGACCTTGCGTTCACTTCTGTTCAAGCGTTACGTCCCACCAGTGACCGAGTGCATAGCGCTCTGAACTGGGAGACGGACGGTGCCTGGTTCGAAAAAACCAGGTTGCGTCTGCCGATCTAACCGTTCGGAGTTTTCCGTGTTTGCCTCCCAAACTTAGCGTAAAACCGGATGAGCACCCCTTAGGAAGACCCCCACGGAGGATACCCTACCCCTCGGCCTAGAGTCTGCGCGTAGCGAATGGGTCAATATCCCACAAACAAACAAAGTGTTCAAACTTAAATGTCACAGTGGATCTTGGAGCTTGTTAAACTTTGCAACTGGGGTTTCGTACCACTCAAAACGACAGTCAAATAGTATATTTTTATTTATGTGTACTATTTTAGAGTTTAATTAATTTTATCTGATTTATATGCGTTATTATTTTTTTTTTTTACAATAACTAATTTTATCCGATAATAAATTTTTACAAAATTGATGTGTTGGAATAAAGTATTAGGTTGTAAATCTCTTCCGAATAATCACATTCATCTGTTTAATAGCACATCGAACTAATGATACAGTCTCCAAGCTTTAAATCATTCGGTTTTTTAGCGCACAGCAATGAAACTGTGCTTGGGGTGAGGTTTGAGAAATGGAACGAATAAATAAAAAATAATGGTTTGCACTGGTAACTTTTCAATTAAGTCAAAAATATGTGGGTAAGTGGCTCCTAATTATTAATTAGAAATATAAGAAACATTGAACTATAAATATGGGTATAAAAGCTCTCTGTTGCAACAAATTTAACTCAAGATATTGCTTTGGCTCAGATTTTGTTTTTCTTTCTTTTTTTACGAAGGCTGAATACTATACCGGAAGTATTTTTACAATAAAAAGTTTTTCCCAAACTGTAAAATTGTTAAACTGCTTCTGATAGTAGACTATTTGTGCATGTGCATTGAAGATACAACGCAAACACAAATGCATTTTTAAAATAGAAATTATGTTTGAAAAAATTTTGCATCTATAATTTGAATAATTATATTTTTGAATTTGAGTTTGTGTGATTATGGCAACGCAAAGCAAGGGCGATCAGCCAAGGATGGGGACCCTAGTAGCACGATTAGTCCAAAAGACGTTTAAAACACGTTCTTTACCGTCGTAAAACGTGTTTCCAACGCAATTTGGACGTACGTTTTTTGAATTAATTGTGCTACTAGACTAGGGGAGTGCCTCGGTGATTATATTATTTAATAAAATATGTCCAATTACGGTAATTCTTGAACTTGCAAATTTAAGACATTTTTCCATTAAGTATTTAGCAACACTGTGATAATGATTTCAAAATTAAGAAATTGTAAACAGCCAGGTTAAAAAAATAGGACTTTTTGCACATGTCAATATTTCGCCTAATCAATTTCGTTGCAACTGACGATAATAATACGATATTCGACCTTTACGTTAGTTCTTTAATATAGCCATTGGACTGAACAACATTTTCTGAAATTCGTAATTTATGGAGGGGGGGGGTGGCGAAATATTCTTTTTATTTGTCCTACGTGATAAAGAAGGAAAAAAAGAGATATCCGGAAAAGTCTTGATGTGAAATACAGCGAACAAAAATACCTAAAAATCAATATCAGGGCACTTTGAATATCGTCCTCCAAGGTGGGTAAACGTATAAAAAGAAGAAGCCACCTTTCTTGAAAGAAAAACAATATATATTATCTATTAAATTATTCCATACAGCAATTATAAATTCTATGTTCAGGTACAGTTTATTTGTAACTAAAAAGTTCTTGAAAATTTATTTATTTGAATTTTATGCAAAAAATAATAATAATGATACGACATTACTTTACGGTCCCTCTAATAAAAGAATTTTTTGCTAGCTCACAGGTCCGAAAAAAATCTACATGCCCGGGTAATGTAAGATTTTCAGCCACGGGCATGTATTTTATTATTTTTTTATCTATTTTTTTACGCCACATGCCCGATCGAGCATGTAAAAAATCAACCGTAAGAGATTCATTAATTACTTAAAAAAAAAAACAGAATTATTCATATTTTTAAAAGCCCTGGATTTTTCAAAATTTAGTAAGGGAAGTACGGATAAAATTAAAACATGTCTTCGCTCTAGATTATGAACCGATTCAGTGAATGATTTGATGAGAATCAGCATTGATGGACCTGAAGTTGGGGACTTTGATCCTGCATTAGACATTGATCATTGGCAATCTGCAGGAAATGGTTTCAGACATATATTAATGGTCATGCTGTTCATACAGCTTAGGTGTCCATACTGACTCAATTTGTGGTTGCAACGTTTCCTTTCAAATAGTTTTCTTTCTAATCAGTTCAGTTTCTTTTCCTTTCAATTTCCTTTCAATTCCTTCAAATAATGCAAATTTTACAGACCAATAAAATATAGTAATATTTTTCGATCAGCTATTATTTTAGGTTACATGCCTTGCATATTTGGAGATTTTTCTAACCCCTGCAAGCTTAATAAACTTTTTAACGGGTTTCATGAACTTTTTAAATTTGCTTTTTAATAGCAAGTGCTTGGAAGCTTAAATGTAGTTCTTTTTTCCGTAATTTCTTCCATGCATTCTGCATTCACTTAGAACTTATTTGAAAATGTTTGCCTTTTACTCTCAACGAAAGTTTACACTTACACAACCTATTCTGTTACATTCAAATGAAAGCAGTTAATTAAATTCGTAATGATTCAGGAAGAAAAATGAAACTAAAAAAAATTAATTAAATCCATGCACTTTATTTCGTTTTCTTCAATGTTGTTAATTAGGAATTTATTTTTTATCCTTCTAAAAGGATCTAATCGCATTTAATCATTCGTATTGCTTACTTTCTGACAAAACAGAAAAGTATTTACAGCTTCTGTAAGTACATCTTGACTTTCAAAGAACAAGCTTTTGTAAATAACTTGCCTGGAAGAAGTATTTGGAAGTTATTAACATCATTCTTGGGTCTCTTTTCTGTGTATAGATAATAAATAATCTTATTCTGGTAAATGTGTATGTATGTTTGCTATAAGTATGTGAATACTTGAGTCTAAAATTATCATTTGCATTCGCAATAAGCGATAATTTTTGTATTCCTGAATATTACTGCAATAGCTCATAAGTACGGCATTTTCAATAGTTGATAGCGTTTAATTCAAACATTAGTTATAGATATGTAAATTCCTAAGTTATTCAAAATAATACGAAATAACAATATTCCTAAGTTATTCAAAATAAATACAATATCATCCAAAAATTCCTTTCTAATGTAAAAATGAAATATGTGAGTTCAACCTTTAAATTAGATTTCAGTTTGTGTGGGACATGAACAAGTTTGTGTGTTTTTGGACGTCATCAATAAATGATAACTTAGTTATGACCCGGATGAAACAAAGACTTCTTTTGATGCGAGCATCATCAACTGATCATTATAACATCCAAATAAAACAAGCATAGAAAGGTACAGCTGGTACAATGTTCCTGAGCTGTACTTGACCAGCATAATCCCAAAACGTGCAAAGAGCTGCGTCTGAGAGAAGTGTTGCCGGTCACCCTTACCTATAATGGACTATTTTTGTGACAACTTTAACCACCTGAAAACTTGAGCTTCCTGAATCAATTTAATGAATAATTTTGAATAATTTTTATCAGTTCGCCCGCCATCCTTTTTACCCGAAGCGTAAGCTGCCTCTCCGACTCAAACGATAATGGACTGTAGAAGTTGATATTTTACGTTGATTCGGGTTGGCTCGAATGTGTAATTACCGATTACACGTAATTAAAATAACATTGTATCGATATCAATTATCAGTTATCGATATCATAAAAGTGTGTCGAAGACTCTTTTCAGTTTGATTAGTTGCTGGGTTTTTTTTTTTTTTTTTTTTTTGGCATTGGGCGTCATGACAAAAGCACTATTAGGGAATTTATGAAAACACTAAAAAAATTATAATAATTTGTAATGCTTAAAAATGTAAGAAATGAAATGACTTTATTAATATATTAAAATAAATAAATAATTAATTAATGATCAAAATATGAGAGGCGAAAATCAGCTATAAAAACACAATTAGTGAAACTGGTTCTAAGTTCTATGAAGAAAAAAAGTAAAAAAAAAAAAAATAAATAAATAATGAAGAAAGTAAAAACAGAAACAGTTATAATTATAACAAATTAGAACTTTTTCCATGAAAAAAACCCTTTTAACAGGACTCCCTTCTAAAGGAAAAAGTTCACAAGTGGCAGTTTAGATGTGAACATTAAAAATAAAACCGTAAACCACCCTGGTCGGTTATTCGCGCTGAAAAAATCTATAGAAATCCTGAAGCAGTATGATCTTGGAATAATGCTTGTAGGGGCCGATTGTGTTACGTTTAAGACGTACCCTGTATATTCGGAACCTAAATCGCAGTAAGACGCAGTAAGAGATTAGTACAGAAAGATTTTACTATAAAATCACCTGAGATTTTATAACATTGTTCAGCGTGTCGAGACTTAATAAAATATGCGTCCTACAGGTACTGCCGTATTTATTTCGGATCATTTAGTCTCTCATCAACGACACCATTTCAATGCAACCTCCCCCTCTCCCAAAATAAATAATAAAGGACGGGTATAAAATGTTCAAATACTGAATAGTTCAGTTTATGTTGGATACAACTCATAAACATTCTATAGTATTACACGAGGAAATTTTAAAGTTTCTTGATGTAAAAAATTATGCCCAAGCATAAAGGTTTTATTTTATATACTGTATGAAATTTTATGTATTCAGTTGAAATGACAGAATCGTTAAGTATCTTCTACTTTTTTATTGCTTTATTTTAAACATAGATTTTATTTTAATTCCAGCAGCAAAAATAAGTTATTTTAAAAATATTTTAAATTTTTACAAAAGGTCATTTTTATTTAAAAATTTAAATCCATTATATTCCGGAATCATTTGACAATTTATCGCATACCTTTCACAATGTGCCCCTATCAATTAAAGCATTCTCTTTAAATATTGCCTCCTGACTTAGTCTTGCACTTGTTATTAATACAAGCTTATTCTTCTGGGTTAGAGATGGATTCTCCTTCAAAATAAATCCTCTAAAGAATTTAAAAGTGACTGACATCAAAAGATAAGCCGCCAGCTTGAGTAATAATCTCCAAGTATTATGCGAAGCGGGCATTCATTTCCCCTTTGGAGCTGCTTATTACATACTCCAGAGTCATGTAGAACTTCTCGAAAGTGCTTCCAGAAGATACCTTGGGTATAATAGAAATTTCCACAGTCAAAATTCATTATTCAAGGAAGTTTAAAAGGCTTACAACTTGAAAGTTTGTAGAGGGAGCTAAAAATAAAACTGTACGCAGTGCAATGTGTGTATGATTTATTCGAAAGCGAATTGTTAATGCAATAGATTCAAAGTAATTCAAAATGTAGTTTTGCGTAGCGCATACATTTTAAATAAAATTATGTACAGCCCGAATTTAAAGCATTGATTTAAGAGCTTCAAATCAGTTTTAAACTCTTCCAAGTAATTCCAGGCTCAGTTTTGCAGTGCGAATGTGATTTAAAATGTGAATTGTCTCAGTATATAATGCATTAAGTTCGGTGCAAATGATTCGATGTTAGACTTCGTATAAAAGAATGCTGCCAATTTAGAGGGTTTACGCTGTCTTATTCACTTTGAAACAGACAAGATTCTGTTGTTTGTTTCATTATTATTTGAATATCTGGGTTTTTGCATGATAAATTTTATTTAAATCTAAGCAGTTTATGCCGTTACTGAAGCTGAGAAAGGCATGAATTATAAACCATGATGAGAATCATAAGTCGACAAGTTTCCATCTTAGTTTTTTTTTTATTATTAATGGTGAATTTTATTTTAGTCAAAACAGTTTATACCATTATTGTTGCTAAGAAAAGTGTGAATTATAAACCATGATGAGAATCATAAATCGACAAGTTTTTTTTTCGTTTTTTTTAAATTATTAATGGTGAATTTTATTTTAGTCAAAACAGTTTATACCATTATTATTGCTGAGAAAAGTATGAATTATATACCATGATGAGAATCATAAGTCGACAAGTTTCCATTTTAAATTTTTTTATTATTAATGGTGAATTTTTTTTAGCCAAAACAGTTTATACCATTACTGTTGCAGAGAAAAGAATGATAGGAATTATAAGACGAAAAGTTTCCATTTTATTTATTTATTTATTTGTTTTAATTATTATTTCAGCGTCTGTGTTCATGGTGAATTCAATTTTGGTCTAAACAGTTTATACCATTTCTGTTGCTGACAAAAGCATGAATTATAAGCCATGACAAAAACCATAATGTAGGGAAATCAGGAATTTTTATGTGTTAAACAATTAAAATAAATCTGTATTGTGTATAAAATAATGGATTTTGCAATTGTTTCTTTAAATTATTCTCCATACAGTTGTAACTTTAAAAAAAAAATTCACACTCAATACAAATTAACCCTTTTGGTACGGAGAAGCTGGCCGCGGTTATATATCCGTTGTAGTTACTGTCTGTTGTACTAGGGAGTTTTCCAAGAGTGGTTGCATTGTGCGGAAGCGGAAACCGCGAAAAAGCGTTTTGCGGCATCCATCAAAAAATCAAAAATTTTGCCTACATTCTAACACAAAAATTACAATTTACAAAAAGTGGTTAATTATCCCTAATAGCACCATGACCTAAATCTGAAGTCACTGCGACGTGCAAGACCGTCACAGGACGTCGCGAATGAGTCACAAATAAGTGGCCTTGACTGTCTTATGTCCTTCTGCGGCAACGTCACAACGTGACGTCACCATGAAGTCACACTGTGACTTGTGCACGACATTGTGACTTTAATGCGACGTTACAGCGCCGTCACATTCACAGCACTGTGACTTAAATGTCCCACTGATTTAAAATCGAAAAAAACTTTTTTTTTTGAGAAATTCGAAAAATTCATTAAAATTCCCAAAATCATAAAAAACGAAGCAAGAAAGTAGCAATTTCGTAAAGTCATAAAATTAAGTCTCATGTTGCTTTCAAAAATAGCGAAAATTGTGAAAAGTTGCAAGATCTGGCAAGACGTCACAAACGATACGTCACGTTGACGTCACAAAGAAGTCACAAACTATTGTCACTGGCAAGTCACACTGTAACTTCCAGTTGACGTCACTTATGGTGACCAATGTGACTGCGACCTATGTTACTTACAGGGAAGTCACGGCGAGCTCATTGTGAGGTTCCGTGCTATTAGGGATATTCCGGAATTTCTGGCAGCTATGGTAATCAATCATAACCGCATAACCTTTAGGCGGAGAGGCATTAGTACTCAGGGAACGCTTCGTGGCTGCCGCCAATGGGCATCAGTAGCTGCGAAAGGGCTAAAACATACATTTACATTTCGTAGAATTAATATATCAGGCTTTTAATTGAATTAGACACAATAGAATGAGCCGAAAATGTGATAAGGTGACACGGGGTAAAGTAGATAGCCGGGGTAAAATGGGCTCAGTTATTCTTTTATTGTTTTTATTTTACTCGACAGCATTTTTCTAAAATGAAAAAATATGGTTAAAATGCTTACATATATGGCAACATTTTAACTTGGTAAAAAAAAATCTGGCAACACATTAACTTAGCTTAAAGGTCGTTCTGCTCTTCAGAAGATAGAACACTGTGTTTTTAACGACTGACAAACTTATTTCCATAAAAATTTACAGGAAAAAATTTAGAAATCAATTGCTTAAATTTTAGAGAAGAAAGGTTAATCTTAACAGAAAACTTGATTAGATGTTAGACTCAGTAAATTTTAGTAGGCAAATTAGTAGACAAGTTAAATAGACAAGTAATTAGACATGTTCAGTAGACAAGTTAAATAGACAAGTAAATTTTCTAACTCGCAGAAAATGTATACCATGTTTGTACACGGTGTAAAATGGGTACAGCCATAATTTTTAGTTCAAGATGTGAATGTATGAAAATTGATCAAAGTTGAAAGACCTTTGATCAATTTAGAGCCAATTTAGGTTTAGGGAGAGTTGTGCTATACATTTACCCTAAACACATTACATGCAATGTATATATTTGTATGTGTAAGAATAATAAATCCTTATCTTAATAGGCGTACATAGGCCTAACTCTGTATTGAGTACGACTAACAAGACCTATTATTTTACTTATTATTATATCCACTCTATGCAAATTGTTACAGTAGAGATCCAAAATCTGCCTACCCGAATATCGTATTGTTTGTTCAATGTAAACAGTGAAGTCTGCTCTGCCAGCTGCAAGTTTAAAAAAAAACTGCAGTATAATAGACAGATAGAATAACAGAGTAAAACTATGTAATTCTTACTTGAAAAAAATATATATATATGCATATCAGAAATTGTAAACTTTGTATGTAACATTGATACCTTCAGATGACCGACAGTGACATAATTGACACTGAAATACAGTCACAAGGTATAGGCTATATAAGATACACCTATTCCTAACAGATAAAGAGAGTGGAAGTAAAGGTGAGAAAAGTTTTAACCCTTTCAGGCGCAATCCTTTCCCAATGCTGAAAAAAGGGCAGCCGTTGCAATCGCTCGACTTAACGACCAGCAAGATGGCGGACGATCAAAGCGTTTTAAGAAACCCCCCTCCCCCCCAAAAAAAAATTTTAATGACCGATAGGTGGCGCTGATGTTGAATAGGAGAAATGATTTAATGCAAATGAGGTATGCATTAAAATAAAAAGAGCAGAAACACAACACCATTAAGGTTCTATATTTTCAAAGATTTATTTTGCAGTGCGAAATTTCCTAAGTGTATCTGTTGCTGATTCGTCATTCTTATAAAAGAGCTTGATAATCAACGCTTTATCCTCTAACGACAGCATCATGTTGGCATCGATTGAAGAAACCACGTGTATTTAAGTGTTTTATTGACAAACGGATTCGCATAAATCATCTTGGTGCACGCATAGCAGCGCCACTTATCGGTCATTTTTTGAATTTTTTTTTTATTCTTAAAAAATCGACCCTCTTTCTGATGCCACTCGTGCAAAACGAACTTTTTTATCATCATTTGTTCTTAGATTTTTTAAAGTTTGCACGAACTTTTAACGCACCGGTATATACTCAGTTTATTAGGAGAATTTTGAACTGAATACTAACCCATTTTTGCCGTTGCCCTGTACACAGGACATATTTCATGCTTAAAAAAGGATCTGGCTAAAAATGGGTTAACTAATAATAACTGTAAACCTAACTGTATACCCCTTCACACTGAAAAATAATTATAATGGAAAATATTTTTAAGAATTCCTTTTTTTTTATCATAAGCTGTTTAAACTTTTTCTAAATGGAAAGTAACAGAACTTCTCAAATTTTTCAGGAATGTGTTAGTTCCTTCAAAGTTACTGGGGACCTAAGAAGAAACATGGAATCAATAACCAGATGAAAGCTAATATTATGTTTACAAATGCAACTTACAAACTTTCTAATGGCTATAAATCTTGCCTATTAATGTCTGGAAACGTGGGATAAAAAAGAAACAACATTTAAAATAATTTATTTACATTTTTGATCAAAATGAACTGCTCACCCATTTTACTTCACCATCCCCTCTAAATCTTTTATTCGTTTGGTGAGAAACATATCATTCTAATTAACCTAAATTTATACTATATAAAATCTTATATTTTCCTCTTCAATAACCTCACAGAAAAGTGAATTTTTTAAAAATTAACTATTCTATTTTTTCAGTCGCATTTTCCCTCAATATTACCCCCCCCCCCTCCGTTTTAATATTCAAACTGTTATTTAATTAGATTTTTTGTGTTCAGTCTTTTGCAAAGTTTCGAGCACTTTTTTTACATTCATTTCGAATTGATCAAAATTTTCATAAAACTGTTGTTTCAAAGGATAATTACAAAAAAATGGTTAATTTTCGAAGCTAATTCATTCGAGATTCTTCGAAAGTGATTTTAAATGAAATCAAAGACATCAAAAGAGTTTTTTTCCCCTTTTCTAAGCACACCACAGCTATTAACTTTATGATTTCTCTTTAACGTCTCATTCCAGCAGAATAAGAAAATTCTTTCATATCTCATCCATAATTTATGAGTTGCGAATGAAATTAAGGTATCGGAATTCAAACCTTTATTCTCTAATGAAATTTTTTTTAATTTTCGTAGAATAAATGTGCTTTAAATTTTAAACTTATCCTAAGGGCAAAGAATTTAGAGCGAAACGAGGAAATCATTGATTGAATGAAACTGATATTTTCAAAAAGGGCATTCGATTACGATGGTAAATTTATGATTCATGATAAATGAAAAGAAATTTATTTTAACGCAGTCCAACTAACCTACAGAAAAAATTAATTTATCTAAGGAAATTATACTTTAGTAAACAAAATTTTGCTATATCAAAGACATTTTCAATATGTTTGTGAGAATGGAGTAAACTTAAGAGGCAAAAACTTTTTTTTTTAATTTTTTGTTATTTAGCATGACATCTTACATAAATAACAGAATTAAAAGATGACGACTAAGATGTACTTTTCATCATGTTTCACAAAATAAAGTCGTATTGTATTGCGAATTAAGCAAAGGTGCTCTACATCTATCTCCCTGGGGATGGGTTCCTTGGGCTGAGAACTAACACGTATTCACAATACATTTGGAGAAATGGCCCAAAACTTCAGACCTTTAGATCGATATCCGAGTAATAGGCCCAAACCCAAGATCTTCATACTTCAGCCATCTGCCATACTCAGTGTACTACACTAGCCATCTACCATACTCATTTTATTTCACCATACCCATTACATACTTCTACATAATTTTTTCCAGCTTAAATGTTCAGTGTGCCTTACATTGAGTACCGTAATTTTAAGACCTCATTTGTCAGTTTCAAACAGAAAAACTTCTGTGTTTGGGGATGACAGGAGCGAGACAATCTAAAATTCAGTTTTACACAGCCACCTAAGTTAAAAAATTTCTTTTGGCACGCGACTAGGCAACGGCTGCACTTTTTCAGAGTTGGGGCCATTTTTGGAAGTAGATCCAGTCGTTCTTTTAACGATGCCAGTAAGGCAAAAATAATTCTGATTCGAACTTTACAAATAAAGAATGTTTTTTACTGGAAATCACGAGCTCAAAAGTAAAAGATTCTCGCTTATCTACGTAACACTTCGGTTTTGCAGCAACTGATGCATGTTGACGGGAATTACATACGAGCTGTCAAAGAGGCACAAACCCAAATCATAAACAAACCCAAATCATAAACTCTTTGTTGGAAAACATAAAAAAATATACGCTTCAAATTACAATTTCACCCGTTTGTGATTTTATTAGTGCCTCAAATCGGTTTTTATATTCCTCATGAATATTTCAACACTAGTCTTGCAACACAGACGAGTATTTCAACTCTAAAAATAATCCCTTCCAATTTCCTGAGAATATGATTTGAATATCTTTAAAATTTTCAAATACTTTCCTATTATTTATGTCCTCCTTACTATGTGCTCCTTAAGTATTTTATTGAAACCAAATTTATTCATCGTGAATCAGAACAGTCATAATGTTAGAGTTGTATCCTCATGGCGGGGACACCACGAGTTAAAGGGTTAAATTTTCCCTTTTAACCCTTTGAGGCGCAACTCTTTACCAATGCTGAAAAAAGGGCAGCCGTTGCCATCGCTCGACTTAACTACCAGCAAGATGGCGAACGATCGAAACGTTCATCGCGTGCCACAGATCTATAGACCCGATTTTGACGCAGCTGGCTGTGCTCTGCCCTTTTTTCAGCATTGGGCAATCTATCCAGCTGTTCTCGCCTTCTTCCATTTTTCAGCAGATGCCAGTGCTGTTAAAAATAATCGTGACCATTTCTTTTACGTGAAATGACGTGCTAAAAAGTAAAGGATTGTCGTGGAGCTATGTCACCCGCAACTATTTTTATAGAAATAAAATCTATTCTTCGTGGCTGGCACCATTCAAAACGTCAGAGTTGGGTGTTCCCAGAGCGGGAACACTGCTCATTAAAGGGTTAAAAATATGCTCTTGTCGCGAAAATTTAATATTTTTCGTATACACATATCATAAAATCACTAATAAAAAATGTGCTTCACAAAATTCCGTTTTACACCTAGACTTTGAAGCTCGATTCATTATTTATCCGTATTTAATATTTCATTAAATATGCATCTACGTGCAAAGGGATTGTTAGAACTTTCATGCACATCACGTATGTTTCTAACACGTTTCGGATGATTCTTTAATCGAACATATCGTTGAAGCATCCTCGAAAGAAGAAAGTGCCGAGAAGTATGATTTAGGGATTTTAAGTGTAAAAACTATTTCGAATTTTCTAGGGCATTCTGTGTTCTGGATTAAAAAAAGGGGGTATATCCAAGATCGAAGAGAAATAACTAAGCTTCATAATAGATATGTTTACGTAAAAAGCATTTTCGGTTTACGAAAAGTTAATAGTTAAGTCACGTGCTGATAAAACTGGACCATGCAGAACACGCCTCTTCCAGGAACGTCGTTGTTTAATCGGATGGTACTTTGATGAATATCATTAAGCGAAGAACACAGTACATACTGATTATGTAAGGGATTTTTAAAACTATTTTATGAATTACTGAATAATGTTCAATTTGCGTGAGGATATGAAGCAATATAATTACGATGTGCTTTCTGAAATATTTTCTGAAGTCGCGTGTATATTATAGGTGGTGTAGCATGTTCCGCTCACAGACGCAACATAGGCTTAAAGCGATTTCTTAATTTTAATTGTCTCGCTACTGAAAATAAAAATAAAATACATTGTTTAAAAACACATGTACAAAAACAGTGCTCAACTTTTGTTTTGAGGTTACAGAGGGGGGCTCACTGTTCTTGAGCTGCAGAAATTTACGTTCCATTCTGTTTTTTATGCAATATATATTCAATAAAAACATGAATTTTTTTATTAATCTAATACGAAAATGAAATACAATACTCGTATATTATTATTACTATTTTTTTATTATTATAGAAATGTTCCGGTTATTTATTGAATGGACCTTGTACGTATGTACATTTTATACACGTTTTTAACAAAGAATTTTAGTTTTAGTGTTGATTTTAACATCAGATTTTTAACTCTTTCCATCATTGAACTCAAAGTTGACAAGTACTTATGATTGCGGTTTCTCTCTCTGTTTTTCCGTATAATTCTTAAAAATGTGTATTACACAGCATTGATATTGTAGCAGAAACTCTGACATATTGTCCGATTCGTACACATGAAAGTCCAGTGTGGGCGTAAAATTCCAGTAACTAGTCGAATTTCCAGGACAAAAACGGAAAATTTATTGGTTCTACAAACTCGGGAATAATCACCAGGAGCGCAATTCACATGAAATCACACGCAGTCACTCGATCTACAACAGTCAGTCGCTTGTAGACACTTTCTTAAATGCAGCAATTTGCACAAAAAATATATATATATATATTTTTTTTTACGGGCTAAAAATTCGCTGAATTTCTCACATGGAACACTGAACTACTCCTCAGTTTACAGCAATAAAGAATTCGCAGACAGGTTTCAGAATACAGTTTTGCAAAACAAGCACAGAACGCTATGGCTATCAGCACAAGCAAACTATACAAGAGACGAATCAAATCTAACTGCGTAGGTGAACTGCTCTCTCGTATTTATAACTTTTGGCAAGATTCCTAGAAATTTCGGGGAGATTCCGTTCAGGAACATTTTTCATTTATTGCATAAAGCGATTGCGCCAGACGAATGCTCTGAGGGAAAACAAACCTTACAAATTAGCCTATACTATTAATATAATAAAAAATACTTTATTCGCATTTGGTATAGGTAATTAAAGTTAAATGATAATTATAAGAGTGTGTGTATACATTTAAAACTTCAGAGAAAATAGGAATTAGCTAAGTATATACAAATAATTTAATTCTTAGGAATTTAAAACTATAATAAAACAGAGTATTTAAAAATTAAAAATAATGTAGAGTATACAAATATCACTGAATAGAAACCTCCATTTTTCTCTTAAATATATATGCATACAGATACATATCCAGAACTTTATGTTTTACTTTTTTAATAATTTCCCTATATATATTAGGGAAATCATTAAAAATATATATCCAGATATATCCAGAACTTTACGTTTTATATATTTTTAAATAATTTCCCTAAATATATAATCATATATATATCCAGAACTTTATGTTTTATTTTTTAAAAATAATATTATTAAATATATGCACATACATATCCAGAACTTTATGCTCTACTTTTTTAAAAATAATTTCCCTAAATATATATGAGACGTCAGATATTTCAAGTAAGCTTCAGAGTTAAGGCAGGTAATATGGTTTATTGAACATTACAATTAAGTTACAATTTAGAATGAGAAGAGGGGAGGGGAGACGGGTACAAGAATCAGCGTGGACTCATGAAGCAGTTCTAGTGGCAGAAGTCCCCCGATTTTCGATGTGCGGGAGTATTTATGCTTACCACATCACGTGGTCTGCGAAGACACAACTCCTCCTCTCTCTTATCTCGGATCGAACCACACACATTGACCAACATGACCCGCATCCGGGCCTACAAGGGCGTGAGACACGTGTACATCTAAAGAACTCAGAATCGACGGCCTGATGTCTGGCAAATAACAAAATAAATAAAACATAGCTCCAGAGCGCGCGTGGCAAGTATGACAGGAAAGTAAAACTTACAGTGAAAGTACCCGCTTGACCAATACCCAAACTAGTAAAACCCAAATTACCTTTTTATACATTACATATATACATACGTAGCCAGAACATTATGTTTTATATTTTACTATTTTTTTATAAAGAGAAAAACTTCCTCTTCCCGACTCAACCATCCAATTAATACCTTAAAACCAAACCTCACCCAACCTCCGGTAATGTGTAATAGACAATAAACGCATTACCTGTTATGATTGTATATAGTAACACATTTTAGAAACTTGGATAGTTATATTGTCTAGCAGTCAAAGAGAGAGATTAATGATTGGAGACTTTAAAATTTTCAGGACATAGAAACTTGATTTTACAGCAATGATTATTGATGATATTACCGAATACTGATTTATGCAAGCAAGACGAAAATTGAGAGAAGCTATTTACTTCAATGTTAAAATATTTCCTCTTATAAATCGATACTTAGGCTATTGCTAGGAGTGATAGATATACTTAAATCTAAAAAAATAACAGAATTGTTAAGCATATGATTTTTAATTAATTCTAGAGTAGAAATATAATTTATTGGGAAGATAGCGTTATTATTGTTATTAGTTCTTGTAAGTGTGTTACTATCAATATACCTTTTAATAATAGAATATTTATTATTGTAATCTTTTTCATAATAAAATAAGTAAAGATCTGCCAGGTAATTTTATGATGAGCAACCTTTGAGGAATATCATGATTTTGTAAATAAAATTTATTGCCATGTATAGTATAGTTATTATAAATAATAAATTTAGATAGACATTGAAATATTTCAGATCAACGTGGGAAGGTATCATTAGATTATTACCACTATTTTTAACATTGTAAAGGTCGTCTAGAGAAATATTATTGAATAAGTCTTTATATAATAAATATATAAAGAAGTAATGTTATCAATATTACATATAGTGCTACAAAGTTCATAACTTTTCATTGAGATAGAGTTAGCATTACTTTTCATTGAGATAGAGTTAGCATTACTTTTCATATAATACCCACGCATCAGAGAAGATACAGTATCTTTAATAATAGTTTACTAGCTACATTACTATATATGTATTATATCCTATTATGACAGTTCTAAACTTTAAAGGGGTTTTGTGAAATTTGGGTATTAGAAAAATGTAAGGATAGTTTAAATTATTATGAGATAGGTTAAGAAGTTTATATAAGCCAAATTATTTTATTACATACTAGGGGCCAAGGCCCCTAGACTCGCTACGCTCGCATTTCGTATGAGGCATTTGGCCCCTAAAAGAACTTATTCGTAAAAAAGACATAATTTTAACAAACAAAACCCAAAGGAAAGAAAATTTCGAACTTTTTGGTGTATGAAGAAAATTTTTTGGAGTGAGGAACTTTGCTCTCGTGCCTCGTAATTGCCATTCCTTGAATTATCGCACCTAATAATACAAACGGGCTAAAATAATATTAAAATCACTTTTAAATACATAGTCTTGTTCCAAATAAGCATAAATAAATAGGTAAATTTTGATTCAATTTTAGTATTCTTTAAAAATGTTTTATTTTTATGTCGGGAAAATGCAACAGCAAACAAAAATAAGTTAAAATACTTGTGATAGTATAGAAGCCCCAAAAATAATCTCTTGCTCCGGGCCCCGTCCCCTTATGATCAGGCTTTGATGCTAAGCAAGGATTTGTGCAATTCGAAAGGATTTGTGCAAGTTTCGAAATTTATATCCGAGCTACATAATTCGATTTTGTAAGTACCAAATTTCCTGCATTTCTTGAATAATAATATTATAAATATTTATTGACACATTATGAACTTTGCATGCTTCCACATCGCTTTGCATCGAGTTATACTTTTTTTTCCATTGCTACGGGAATTTAAAGAAAAACTTTAAAACTCGAGAGAACCCCTTTAAACAATCGCTGCGGTTAAAAAGCATCGTAGCGCTTTTTTGAAAGCAAATTCAAATTCAATACTTCTGATGAAATTCAAGCCTTGAATCTCATTTGTAGTCTTGAACAATGCTAACACGTTTGTTAGAATTTGAAATGCTTTAGATAATATTGACACAAAGTATCAAAGAGAATACTAAATTTGTTAGTCAATTTGATTGCATTCTTTTCCCGTACTATTCACGAATAAGAACTAGAATCAATTATTTAAGAATTACGTGTCTTGGCACCCTTTTTTTTCTCACTTCCAGCTATTTGACTAAACCCTCCAGCTAGCGAAATCCTAGATCGTCATTAATATTCAATAAAGCAATCTCACATCCCTTTCAATGTATAATGAATTATTTTACAAAGGATTCCAATCCCGGAAAGCTTTGTTGTCTTTAAGTAAGAGTTTCTTTTTGCAAAATTTCAAAAACAAACCTAAAATTGAAAAAATAAAATAACGTAAAACAAAGACCTTTTTTAACTTTATTTGCTTTCACGATTAATGCTATCTTTTAATCAGGTTTAATTGTGTTCAAACAATTAGATTCGATTTGTCTTTTAAATAAAGCATTATTAAGAATTAACATTTAAAAAGTATTTCCTCCCCCTCACTAAGCCAAAAAAAAATTACATTAACTTATCCTGACGCAAATGCTAATAAATTTCTACTGCGTGAGTAATAAAAATGCTTCTGTAAGTGGTGACAGACATCCAAGCTGTGCTAGGAACAATGTAAAGAATAGAATACTACGTAACAAATGAAGGAACAAAAGTTCTAATTATTTGACAATTTATAACAAGCTAGTTCTTGCAAAATGTAACAAAGGGTAACAAAGGATCTAATTATTTGTTATTTTACAACAAAGTGATGCTTAGGCATTGTTAAAACAGGCAAAAATAAGTTAACAATCTTATTGTTTTAGGCATGTATAAAGAAGTTCCATTGGCATTAGGTAATTTCTCGCTAAAACGTAGTAGAAACAGTAAGTGTAGGTTCAGTTTTGAGAACTTATTTTTCAAGCCAGATCTGTTGATAATTCGAAAAACGGGCAATCAGCCACTAATATATAAAAAAATTATGCTTATTCACAAACCTCACAAAGGCACTTTAAAAAAGTAACATATTTCTATAACATAATATATAAAACTTTGAATTTATTTTCCTAGGGGAAACATATTCAAACGCGATGTTCGAGAAAGCTGTTTCAAAACTTTTGTCAAGATTTGCACATAGATTAAATATATTTAAAATACATCTTCAAGGTATCGCAGTAATTTGAATTAATTTATAATTTGAATAAATAACCGATAATTCATACACCGCCTAAGGGAACAATTTTGTATTTAAAATTAATGTATTGATTAAGAAAGCTGTTCATCGGAGCGTTTCGTAAATTTTGATCGTAATTAATGATAATGACTTAATTAACTAAATACACCGAAGCCTTGAAGTGGAGTGATTGATTGCTGTTAAAATAATTGATTGTTGCAGAAATATAATTATAAAGGTCTCTTTGCTTTGGTGCGGTTATCTGAAGGCAAGTTAAATGAAGTGAAAAGTGCACTTTTGGAAGGCATAACTTCAAGTGTAGCCTACTGGGAATCAAGAGAAATATTAACGAACACAAATAATAAGGTCCTTTGTTATTAAATTTGCTATAGAGCGTTCTATTCTTTGTATTGTTCTCATCCATTTAGATGCTTGACATTTTTAACTATTGTTCACGATAGCTGAAATTGTTATAAACAATAGTTTAAAATGTTATTCAATACTTTGTTTCATCTATACATAGACTAGAATAGGGACAGTTTGGATATTTGCTACCGACGGCAACTTTTAGTTCTTTGGCGATTTATGCATGCGCATAATTCATAATCATTCCACATTAAGGTTTCCATTAAAACAGTTCCCCATATATTATTATACATAATTCTTGGCAGATTGTCATGTTGAGCACTGAAAATATTTCGTCTTTCCGTGGTGAAAAATATCCAAGCTCTGCCAGGAAGAATTTGAAGAATAGAATACTTTGTTACAAATGAAGCAGCAAAAGATCTAATTATTTGAAAACTCATAACACAATAATGTTTACCAAATATAATAACAAAGTATCTAATTATTTGTTATTTTACAACAAATTGATGTGTATTCATTGTTAAAGCAAGAAAAAAAGGTAACAATCTTATTCTTTTAGGGCTTGTGTAATGAATCTCCATTAGGGTTAGGTGATTTTTCGGACCTCGGATGTACTAATAACAGACATTACTACTCTTCTTGTCATATAAAGTTTGTCATATGCTTTGTTTTGTCCATTCTCCCATGAGTAAATTGATTGTTGGATGATTTTACTGGATGCGATTCATTTTAAGTCCAACAAAATATTGTGAAAATCGCAAAGTCATTTTATTAATCGATTTGACTGAATCAAGCAAACATTTGTCAAAAAAAAGCAACTACATAACTGCGGTGTTATTCGAAAAAATCATGTTATTTTGGTACATAAGTACAAATAAACTAATTATGCCTTCAAAATTTTGAAACTGTCTCTACAAGCTGTACTACATACTGAAATAAACGATCCGTCTGTATCCGTTTCAAAACTTTTAGAAAAAAATTCTTAAAAATCGGAAATTTTCGCAAAGCGTGTCACTCTTTGTAACATCTTGCAGCTCAGATCTATGTTTAAGAATTTTTTCTGAAAATTTCAGCCACAGATCGATTATTGCAGTGGGTAAAGCAGCTTATGAAGAACCATCTGAAATTTTTGGAGACCATGGGGCTATTAGTTTATTTCAATTTGTGTACCAAGACTAAAAACAGAGTTTTTTTCTTCGACATACACCCTTAACCAAACAAATTTTGTTTAAAGTCTACGAAACACCCTTTAGATATATGATTTTGATTTTACAGCCATTTCTCTGTGATAATGTCGCTGTCTCAAGTGATAGACAAAATTTGTCTTTTTTTACATTTAAATTTTTTTCACGGATCTCATTTCGTTGCTATTGTAGATAAAAATATAAAAATTTATTTTATCAGAGGTACTAATTTACATTTATTGGCAAAATCAAGTATTTTTTGCCAACAAATTAAAAAAAACACTCAATGAAAACTGTCAATCCATGAGCTAGTAGCTTGTTTGATGTAATTTTTCGAAAACGGAAAAAATACTTAAAAAAAAAAAAAAAAAAAAAAAAAAACGTTTTCTGGAAACTTTGCGACGGTCGTTTTCCCGTTGATTAACCGATATGCTTTAAATACTGTACTTCAATTTGCTCGAGAACTCACTTTATGCCTGTAAACGGCACAAGTTATACAATTGCTTCCAGTATGCACAATGTGTAATCGACAATTTCGATCCATAATTTCATGGAGCGAGCGGGCACTTTCAAACTCGACCACCAGCTCGCACTCACTCAAAACTTGGTTCATCAGGACACACTATCATTTTCCAATCATTTTCAATCTAATGAATGCCATAGCGTGCCCCGATGATTCATTACAGCTGCCGAGATCCGCACTCGAGATCTTCTGCTATCATCATCAAAATCTGCTATCATCCTCAAAATCTGCTATCCGGATATCGGACGTGTAGTAAATTTATTGAATTGACGATCCATTTGCGTTACGTAGTTTAATGCTCACGAATGGATCCGAACAGATACTATTGGTGTAAGATTATTCAGATGGCACAGCTACCCTACTGAGCAGTCCCCAGCATCTGGTAATGATTTCTCATCTAGTACAATCATTACTCGCTCGAGTCCCGAAGTGGTCTGGGCGCCAAACTCCGTTCCCATAAGAACACGGCAAGTGAATTAGCATCCGCCTTGGGCAGTGCTTGGGAGGGTCCATTCCATCTCGGCTCGACTGCTGTGGGACCGTGTACGTGCTAAAGGGAGCGGGTGCACGTAAAATCTGTCGTGGCTCCAATGTTTTGCAGGTTTTAAACGATACCTCTCGGGGTGCCGATTTCAAGGGGTTAGTCCCTCCTCTGGAATGGGTTCAAAATGGGTGGACCACCGGGCTAAAGTCAGACTTCTTCCCACTGGGGCCCACTAAAAATGGAAGGCGCTCCTTTCTGCCTGTCGCCTCCCAATCTGAGGGGATCTGGCCCCACATGCTTTTGTCAGAGGGCGTAAGAAACAACAACAACATTACTCGCTTGAGACTGCAGAGTGAGGTATGTCAAAAGCTGGAACAGTCTCTGTAATGCAATGTTCCATGCGTCATATTTCAAAGATCATTCCGCTCTTTGTCATTTTTTTTTCTCATAGTCATTATTCTCCCAAATTCATTGTTCATTATCTTATAAGACATTTATTAGTGCAAAAGGCTGATCACTAACATGCCTTTTGATAGCATGTTTATTCAGTCAAGCTCACAAACATCCTATCAAGTGGAAAATATGAATAATCTTAATTTCGTAATTTTGTATTCGTATTACACTTTTAGCAATCACGTTAATACTTTTGCAATAAGCAAATCATGATTTCAAGAGGCGAGACATTTTTTTAAAAACCTCTGGCTGTTTGTGAAGTATAAAACCTACATTGGAGAGATTTTTAAATATAATTTTAAAGGATACATATTTATTAATAAGTGCATTGATGAACTAGATTTTTATTAATAAATATGAAAGGATTCATATTTATTAATAAGTGCATTGACGATTTTTCAGTTTATTTCCATAAAATGCCAATATTTGCCCAGTATTGTAATATATACAATGAAATTTTTTTTCTCTGCAAAATCATTTTTAAAAGCCATTTTGTGTTGAAGGGATACAAGTGCTACAACCATTCCAAATCATTAAGTAAACTTCTGTTAATGATGGAATTGTGCCGAAGGATTGCTTACTTTCAAAAAGTTTCCATTTTTATACTCTTTTTGTATTGTTCGGGTCGATGTTTTTGACAGAGTACTTAAGTGAGAGATATAAGACTATAGTAGAAAACCGTAAATCCCTTATTAAGGAAATGAAGCCTTTTCAATAAAATAGACTTAGTAATTGTGTTTATAATTTTTTGACTTAAAATTATTAAAGCGTTGAAAAATTTTTTAATTTCGATATTTTATAACTATAGCTATTTTGTCTTTTTTTATTTCAATATTCTCTTTCATAATTCCGATTTTAATTTACTCTTTTAAAATGTAGTACTATAAGTTACCAATAGGTAGTTAATGTTGGCATTTATTTACAAAATTGATGAAAAACCTCGCACCAGTGAATAACAACAATTCTAGTTCATCAATGCACTTATTAATCAATATATATCCTTTAAAATCATATTTCTGTTTCTGTATAAAGGCGAATGTTTTAAAACATTTTAGGTGTAAAAAAAGTTCATACAAAGTATTTTTAGGATAAGCAAAAGAAATAAGTTTTTAAATAATCAAGGGCATCATGATAGCTAATTTGAAAGTTGAAATTTTAAAAAAGGGCATAATGTTTTTATTAACTCAGTAGTGATAATCAGATAATTGTATGTTTTAAAAATCTTTGTTTTGTTTAGACTTTTGCTTGTAATTACAAAATTCCTAACACTCTTTAGTCTTAACGCTTAGAAAACCCTATTGTACAATAAATTATTATGTTGTACAACAATAATTGTTGTACAACAACAATTTCGTACAATAAATGTGAGAATTGCTCGAAAAGCTCTAACAAACTTTTCGAGCAATTCTCACATTTATTATGATTTTACGTATGTGAAATACACCGTTAATGCTAAATTCAATTATATACTGCAATTAAAGTTTAAATTTGATATATTAGATTAGGATATCGATTTATGCGCGCTACTAAGTAGGTTATTTTACGGTTATTAACATTTTTAGAAAGAATGTATGGATTGCCTTAAAAATGTTTAGTTAAGTTTATTTTGGTTATTAAATATCCAATACTGTAATACATTTTGTTCAAATCAAGCAAAACGATAACTCATCCGTGTTAAAATTAATTTAATAAAGTCTCCATTTGTTGACTGAATTTTATTTCTTACATTAACGGCTCAGAGTATGGTGCGGTAAAATGGATAGCCATTTCTTTTTTTATCCAAAATATAAATGAATTGTTTTTAAATTGTATTTTTAGCCTGTATTATTGCACCTTAGTTGTCAAGATTTGTACTCGCTAAAAAATTTAATTGCATTTCAAAACATATTAGCTTTTATCTGCTTATTGTATGAATTTTTCTTGTGTGTCCAAAAAAATTTCAGGGAACTGAAACGTTCCTTTAAAATTTGAGAAATTTTGCTGTTATTTTCAATTTAGAATACGCCTAAGCAGTTTATTATCAGAAAAATGTAAGCATATTTAAAAATATTTTCCTTCCTATTTATATTTTAGGGTGGTGGGACAAAACGGTTATACACTTAGGCTTAGTTATATTCCGGCATGTTTTTAATGAACTGTAATTTTAATGCAATCTGTAATGCTTTTATTCTGCTGAGTATAAATGTTTCCTGCTAATGCCTGAAAATATAGGCTAAAAATCATTTTATAGCAAACTATTTATAATTTTGGTTATAATCAAGTACCGACTCATTTTATACAACCCAGGAACAATGAGATGTTGCAATGAAATTCTTAACTACATTTAAGTGCAGCTGTCTTGACCATACTATTTTTTAATTTGGATAATTTTTAAGACATGATATTATATAAAGAAAATTTGATAAAGTGTATTCATTCTTTTGGGCTTTTTTAAAATTTTATTACCCATTTTACCCAACCTTGAATGGGGAAAAACATCTCTTAATGAAGTTTAATATTTTTCATTTAAAACTAATGTAAATGTACAATTTTATTTTTATGAGTGAAACGGGATGATTGCATTTCATAAAATAACAAAAGAAATTGAACATTATAAGTAGCGGAAAATAGTCGATGAATACAAGAATACTATTTTATACATATTTTATCACACTATACTGCTCTCCTTTTGTTTTGAAACTTTTTCAATTTTTAGAATGGATACTTAATACAAAAATCCCTATCTTAATACAAGAAAAATCTCCATGTGTTCAATATTTTTCTGTCTTTTTCTATCTCTTGTTGCATTGTTCAAACCTTCAAAACTTAAAACAAGGATTGTTTTCTTGTTTAATATAGGTCCGTCCACAATTTTGCTATTCCATATTTACTTTGTAAAGTGTGACTAAATTATTCTAATTATTTACGAGATTTTATGTAGCTGAAGTATTAGCAGTCTTGTAAAATGTATGGTCATACACGCAACTCTGTAACAAAGCTACTCTTCATTATTTGAAGGCAGGTTAAGGAAGTATATAATTTATCTGTAGGGATAACGCCTAAAGTTAGTGCACTGTAGATCGTGGATTACGGACCAGCTCTCTCTAACCGCTTTCTTCCTATTTCATTAAGATAACTGTGGGTCAGTGTACACAATATACAGAACTTTTCAATATATTCTGATTACAATCGATGAGCTTCCTGGTAATTCTATAGGTAAAACTGGACAAAAACGTTTTGCCGTTATAAATACAAAGTTATATTAGCTCAGCTCAATACATAAAATTATACATTATTTTTACAAAATTCAGTTTGAGATTTTAACCCATTAACGCCCAAAGTCCTTTTTTGGGGCACGGTCACATAATTTTTTGGTCGCAAAAATACATAATCATTAATTTGTTTCCTATCTTAAATTCTCTGATAATAAACTTGATTTAAAAAAATACTCAGCGGTAACAAGGAAGAATGTGAATTTTTCACTATTCTAATCATATTTTCAAAAAAACAAAAACATTCTTCATACCCACAGATGTAGAAAATTTATTTATCGCTACAGGCATCAACATAATGTGGAAACTGTGATGAAAATGCCAAGGAGCTAAAATAATTTATTATCTTCAGTTATTCTACGGAAAAGCTGAAAAAGAATTGAAAAAAAGATTGGCATTTAAGGAAGAATAAATAAAATTGAATATTTTAGGGAACTGGAGTAACAGTCGTCACATACTTATTTTACTCATATCTTAAATAAATACCCTACGGAAAATAAAATCCCATTATTACAGATTAATTATCGTAGAAGCTGTAAAATCGGCAAAGTAATTGCCTAATATATTTATTAAAGTTTCTGTGTCACAGTTGATGTATATGCTCTGAACAATCGTTTCAAGTGTGAAATAATGGAACATTAATAACCGCTTTATTAATCACAATTTTGAATTGCGTACATGTATTATGTCGCACTGGTGCTCCTGTCTACATAATGATATTGTGGGATGGAAATCCAAATCTATTGTTCATAGGAAGTACATTCCGTAAACTAGTGATGGCGAACCATTTTTAGAAGTTCTTCACATTTTGTGCGTTATTTATTTTGATCTCGTGGGTCAGTATGTCAGTGGCGTCACATAGAAAGGTGCAGATGAACCTGGTTAAAAACTACTTAAATTGGTTCTCACTTTTAAAATCCTCCAAAAATTTTTTGTTTCCATTTTATTTTACTACTTTTTCAAGTGAAGAGCAAAAAGAAAGTCTACATAAAAAAAATGATATGAGATGATACTATGAGCTTCCACATCAGATGACACCACTCCCAGACGGAAGTCAGCCCTGAGCAGAGTATTTGAATGAACAAAAACACCCACATATATATTAAGAAATACTTTTTATTACTACATTCATTGATGCATATCCAATGTCCACTTTGATTTTTTTACTATAAATTCAACTAAGTATGTGCAGTTCAACCTTGTTAAACAGCCCCTCGATAGACTGCTACAATCATTAATCTATATATTGGGGAGAAAACGAATTTGCCGCAATACATTCCATTCTAATTCCTTCGATAAACCACCCCATAACTTACTTTTCAACCCGCCCCATCTATTTTTCACATTCATTTTTATTTTACATTGTCGAAAAATTTATAAATTTATATTTTCGTAAAATTGATTTTTTTGTACTTGTCCTTGGTACGTTGATAAACATTGTACTTTCTAAAAACCTAGAATCAAGGAGTAAAATAAACTAACTTCTTTTAATATAATAATTTCTCTTTTTATTTTTAATTATTTAAAATATATTCTCCAGAATAATTTTGTCTGGTATAGAAATATAGTCTCTATAACAGAGTTAACATTTACTTATTGGAGAATTCACAGAACAGCTGTATTTGTTTAAATTTTATGAGCCACTTAAGAAATTTGTTACATGCCAAATAAAATGAGTCAGAAAAACGCATATTTTTCATTCGACTTTTCTAATTAAACATCTGGTAACAAAATGAGCATCTGTAATTTCTTTTAAGCTGAAAAATCAATTGTGTTGTTTACAGCGTGAAAAGTATACAAGTTTTGCTAGATAAACCGTTTTTCTAGCCAGTAATAATTAAAAGTTAAGATAACTCGATGTGTACAAACCCAATAATGCAAGTTTCCAGCACTAACACTATTACGAAGGGAAAAGTAGTTTTACAGGCAATGTAAAACGTGTGCGAACGCAGCAATACCAGTTTCCAGCAGGGGCACTATTAGGAAGGAAAAAGTAGTTTTACAGGCATTGTGTAAAATACGGGCTAACACAGTAATACGAGTTCCCAGCACGGTTACTGTTAGGAAGGAAAAAGTAGTTTTACAGGCAATATAAAATATGCCTTGTCAGTTATATGCAAGATAATATTTGGAATATAATAAAAATTTCAAATACAGTGGTCAAGTGGTGTGGGCCATCAACCCAGTATTAAAAAGGAGAAGGGGATAGTGTTTAAAAACTACATTTACCTAATGCTTATTAATAAATTTATAATAAATATTGATAAAATTGTTCGAATACTTTTTTCTAATGGCCTTAGCTCAAAACAGTTAAGATAACGTCTAGCTCGAAGCTGAGCTGTTCCTCAAGTAACTGCCCTCAAGTCAATTTTAAGGTAAAGTGTCAAATCATTTCTATTAATAGCTCCGTTAGTAGAACATTATTTGTTACAATATTATTTGTTCAAAGAAATTGAAAATCTCTTTTGTACGTTTTCAATTACTGATTAAAATGTATTGAATATATTCAAAATGGCTGTTGACACAACAGTGCTTAAAAAATAAAATCAAACTATGCCACAATATGTATATTTCTTCAGAAACGCCAACATGGTAAACTTCAGACATGTATATGTACTGTTAGTAACTGTCCGTTTTACTTTAGAAAGAAGATAACAAAATATAATTACGTCAGTGTTTACGTTAGGTAAACTTTGAACGTCTACTTTGAAACTAAAATGTATTTACAGCTTAAGTGTTTTCTGTTTGCACTCAGTCATTAATTATGAAAGATATACATAATAGCTGAAAATATAACATAAATCACTTTTATGTGCGAAGTACTCTTTATCGCTCGATAAGCTCTTTAATTTGCAAAATGAAAAGATTTAAATTACCATTTAATAAACTAATTTTAAATTTTTTTAGTTTTGATCTATACGTAACAAATTTAATGTAATTATCGTGGCTAAAATTTTCTGATCAATTTTTTTTAAGCAGATGATGTAAACATTTTAAATATCTATTAATTTATGTAAAATATATTTGTTTACATACTTTATAAATAAAACAACTAAAATGTTAGATGAAACCTCCAGAAAGAAAAGAAGTTTAATTTTTTGTTTCATTTCAAAAAATCATCAAAAACGTGTAAACATCAGGTTAAGCTAAAGTCCATGAATTCTAGTATTACTGGGAATATATAAGCCTATTGAACTTTTATTAAAGAATAAACTTCTGGACTTTTTATAATTTATTTTATTTTGTAATGTGATATAGAAATTTATGATTGAAATTATTTTTAAATTGTAACTTAACTATTTGATTTTAAATAATTTTTTTAAAATATTTCTCTTGATATTGCTTGATTAGGCTTTTTGTTTTAATTTAATATTATAACTTCCCTTAAAAATTAAATATTATTTCACTTTTAAGGTTTTTCGTAGTTTAAATGAAATATTATTAAAGTTCCACTTCAAAGAAGTTTCGATGTCTTAAAGTAGCGATAAACTATATTTTAGCTTTCCAAAGTTTCAAAGATTATATTAAATAACTTAATTAATACTTAAAAAATATTATTTATTTACTAAAATTCAGTTTTTGCTTGTGACATTTTACATACATTATTCGAAGCAATTACCTAGTAAGTTTTAAATTAAAAATAAAATTTTTAGTTGGCATTGATGTAGATTTTTCAGTGCTATGTGAATTAATATACCTTTAGCTCGCGCTGACTTTAAAAATAAACGCTGCTTATTGCTTCTTACTGTAAAAGTTAAAAAACTGTCAAATAAGTAGGAAGTGTGAAGGTCTCGGGTTCAGGCCTATAGCGCGGTTGTCGATCTGACGAATATGGAGCTTTGGACGGTACCCTAGACAGATCCCTTTTGCGTAGTCTTGCCATAAGACGAACAAACTCAAAAGAGAAATTTCTTGTCATAATGAACTTTTTACAGTAATAGGTTTAGTTTTCTTCAAAAGGGAAATACTTGAGAGCATAAAAGCAGATTCTGCGAAATATTTTTAAGTTGTAAAAAGGATAAAATTTGTTTTTTAACGCTGTTTGAAGGCAACCGCTGAGAATTTTTAATTTTTTTTTATTTGGAGGTATATTTTTTATTACATATGAGACTTAAAGATTAGGAAAAGTATAAAATAAAAACTTTTTTGTATTTAAAGGTATATTTAGCCAGAAAAATATGGCGAAAAAACCTGATAAATTATCACTTCTGTAAAACGTGAAAGTTTAAAAATAAATGCACATATCAATATTCTCTAAATTAAATAATGATCACCACGACTTTTTCTAGGGAATAGACTATTCTCATAAAATAATTTGAATATCTGAGGGGCTAGAGCTTTTAAAATGTACGCATATATAAATATTTCTGAAAATTCTTCACTACCCAAAATATAAACCTTTATAAAATATACAATTTATAATGTATAGTAATGAGTATAGCGTATTCCCTTTATTGCAAGTGTAAAATTTTATTTTGAGAAAAAGCAAAAAATAAGTTTTAAATACATGTAGAAGTCTGGTGTTTGAGCAAATTTTAAGTATAGCTGTAACTCTAAATAAGATAAATATAAATTGAAACAACTTTCGAAGGCTAAAAGATGTCATTTTAAGATTTCAGTAAAATTGAAAAAGGAATATTTTCATCCAATATAATGTTTTAAACGTGTACGATTGCCTTTAATGTTTAAATTCTAAACGAAGTCAAACCAGCCTTAAGTACTAAAATTAAGAGTTTTGCTTCAAAGAGGAGGTAGTTCCAATTAATCGAGTTAGCGAAAAACAGTGGAAAACGGTATGGGTACTCAATACAAACTAACGCGACAGGCAGCCTCATCTCTGGCGTAACAAAAGAACTAACGATTGGAGCTACATCCTTTTAGTAGCAAAGTAAAGGAATTTTTTTATTCCAATACAGTATATGTAATACCAAACTGACATAGGATGGGGCTACCCCCTGTCTGCAGCATACCCTCCAAATACCATGGGAGCTCTAAAGGTATGAATATATATAATTTCTTAAAGCATAAAATGTTTCTTTTTCTTAATCTTATTTTGGAAAGAGGAAATATTAAGGTTCACTGTTTATAAGGGATCTCAGCACCCCCACAATATCAAAATTTCAAGAAAATATCGATTTTAAGATTTTTTTTATATTAAAATAGTCTACATACTTTAAAGTATGTCTTTCTAAAATTTCTAAGCCATGGCTCTATTACAACGCAAGCTACAGCTGTTTATGTGAGCATCTGTCATCTGTTTGCCCTTTAAATGTTTATACCTTAAAATTGAATGAAATCTTCAATCACATTTATCTCAGTTTATAGCTTTTTTTTAAAAAAATTATAGCCTTTGAAATGCTAAAGTTTGGTCAAATATTGATAAAATTGTTCGAATACTTTTTTCTAGTTGAAACTCATGTATAAAGTAGGAGATTAAGGATCAGATTAACTATAAATTGAAAACATTTTTTATCCAAATGTGACAATATTTAATATTTTTTCAGTTGCAGAATTTTTACTGCAACTATTGTAGTTAAACAAAATCCGATTCTTGAATGCGTTCAAAATTGTACCATTTACAACATAAAAAACTAAAAATTTAGAAAAAAGTATCATTTTAAAATTAGTGGCAAAATTGTAACTTTTTTTTTAATGTTTAAAATTTTTTTTTAATTCCATATATTAAGTTAATTGGGTTTAATATTCACATAATAACCAAAAATTATTTTTGTAAAGTTGATAATTAAGAAAAATTACGTTCGAGGTGCTGTTTCCTTAGAAGAAGTAAATTTCCACCATTATAAAAAATTAAGTACCTACTACGTTAGAAGCAGGCCACTAGTTATCTTCTACTTGGTATGAAGGGGATCTTTATACAATGAAATGTTATTAAAATATTAGTTATTATAAGAATGAAGTGAAAATTATCTATAAATCATTTATAAAAAAAATGCGCTTACAGTACATTAATATTTCGGAAAATAAACATTTTTAGACATTACGGTAAAATGTGTAAAATAAGACGAAAATTAAAAAATATATATGAACTAACAACGAGTGATGTGAGTATGCTTCCTTTTACATGCTAATCTGTTCAGGCTGGTATAAATTAACCTCAAAGCCAAAATACCAGATAAGAATGAAAACAAACTCAAAATACAATATTGATTTACGCTCTAATCACTAGAATGAAATTATCTATTCACTTCTAAAAAGGTTTCAGGGAAAGTCCGTAAATTATCTATAAGTTTCAAGAGAATCAGCAAGCTAAAATTTAATTTTGAGTTTCCACAATGCAGAAATTTTCAGACTGAAACAGAAATTATTTAGCTCACAGGGTGTTATACTTCCAAATAACTTTTACTGAACAAAATTAAATTTGCAATTCAATTATTTTAAGAAATTAGAAGAGGAATTTTGCGGTATTGGAAATTAAATTATTTAGAGCGCATGGCAAGAAAAATGATTTTCTCGAAACACAGTGAGTGAAATGCTGTCCTTAGAGTATTTTTGTTTATTAAATTCGCAGTTTCGTAATTGCATAGCTTTCAAGTAGAAACAATCGGAAAAATGGTCTGAAGGCTGAAAGCGAATCCGTTAATTCCATTACAACTATTTTTGCAAAGAAACATTACATGATTTAGTGTTGATTAGAATTTTACAATTTCATTTTAAATAATAGAAACGAATATTCTTAAATTACAAAACATATGTTTAAAAAAAGCGTTATTGTAACACTTGCATCAAAATATGTATATGGAAGTTCTGAAGGCACAAAATCCTTGAGGGTTTGAAAAAAGCAAATATTTTAAAGTCAGAATCACAACATTCTTTGCACTATCTGGGCATTTTATTGCTCAATCAAGTTTAAATAGCGACTTATTTAAACAAAAGAAAACCTATCTTAATTTGAGTTATTTTAAACTATTGTAGAGTAAAATATGATGTTGAAATTGTGACCCATGCAATTTAATTCAAACCTATGTATGAAATTAAATTGCATGCATGAAATTAAACTGAAATATGTTTGAAATTAAATTGAAAACGGAATCTTTTTCTGTGAACACTGTTTCATGACTTTTTTCCCTTATACTTTTCATTACATTTATTAAAATCTCTTTCACTTTTATTTACGATATATGCTAATAGTCAATGTATTTTATGTACCAACTAAAAAATTTCTGAAAAATATATATATTCTTCAGAGTATTTGTGTCAATGTACCGAACAGGTCTCTTTGTAATAGTCATTTATTTGTGGATCCAATGATAAAATGTAATTACATTTACTTTTCGTTATATAAATTTTATAAAATTTATAATAAGTTTTTTTTGAATTTTTAAGTTTTTAAGTTGAATTTGGATATTTTTAACATGTCTTTTAAAGTCTTTAGAGTTAAGTGTTGTGAACTTTTGCAGTCATGACTGGTATTTATTTTATCTCTGTATTTTTTTATTTTGTCTTACGTAATTTGTCCTTTTATATGCATCACTGTAAATGGATTTTAATCTGCAGTGTGCATTTCTTTTATAAATAAATAAATAAATAAGTAAATAGAATAAATAATTTAAAAACTTTCAGCTTCATTTTTAAATACTGAAAGAAAATAAGTTTATCAAAAAAAAAAACATTAAATAGTAACTGATTCGTTTTTTAGAAACGTAGAATTTTTAGCATTTTTTTAAATTAAAAAATTGTTCTTTATCCGAAGTATTATTTCTGAAACTCTTTTATTCTTCCAACAATCTGTAAACAAAGAGAATTTCACAAGCAATTAAAGTAGTTTACAGCAGTTGTCAAACGAGGCATCGACACCAAAAACCATAAAGAACTTTTTTCTTTGCACAGCTGTTTCGAATGATGGCGAATGAGAAGACTGGTTTAATGGTTATTTAATCGTTCATCTTAATTGGCTTCTATATCAGAACCTATTTTTACGACGCCTCAAAATCGTTAAGTGCAAGTGTACATTTTCCATGAAATTTGTTTTTCAGCTGAAAGACTTCGTTCAATTAAACTTTTGAAAACTACGGTAATGAAAAAAAAAACGTAAATAAATGAGACTTGCACACATAAAAAATACTGTGATGAATTTGACGATTTTTTTATTCGACAAAATTTAATTGGCGCAATTTTAACTGTAACATTTGCTTGAAAAATTTGCGACATTTTGTTGAATGAACGAAAATTTTATTGGATCAATGAAAAATTTTGTTAAATCAAGAAAATTGAATTCCAAAAAATGCGTTGTGTAAAAACATTTCTTCGAATTAAAAAATACATTTTTGTTTGCATAATTTATGAAAACTTTCAGGTGTGAAAAAATGTCCGCAAATAAAAAAATGACAACATTAAATTTGGTTTAACAAGTGTCGTGGTTCATTAAGCTCAAGTACAGTGTAGCGTCTAGAAAAGTGTTAGTAAATACCAAGGATACATTTTTGTTTTTGAAAGCATATCAATTCATTACTTACGTTAAAAAATTTCGAAAACTAAGATTTTTCATTTTCAAAAATGTATAATGATAACATCCAGAATTATAGAATGTAACGTATGATTCGTTAAATAATTGTCTAATAAATTTTTGTTTTTGAAAGCATATCAATTCATTACTTACGTTAAAAAATTTCGAAAACTAAGATTTTTCATTTTCAAAAATGTAGAATGATAACATCCAGAATTATAGAATGAAACGTATGATTCTTTAAATAATTGTCTAATAAATTTTCCACTTATTATAATTAATACGGAATGGAAATTTATCTTTGAGGCTTTCATACCATTTGATAACAATAAAAGTAAAAATCATGTACGTTTTGGAAATTTATTTTTAATAGTGAGATTATTCATTCATAATTAATTAACCGTGGGAGGAGGTTGTAAAGAATTCGGTATAAAACAAGTAGTTCCTTTAAATGTGGACAGAACAAATAGTAAAATTATTTTTATCCAAAATAATGCACTTGCTTCACGCTCTCCCACTCGCAGTAGCGTATATAGCGGGTATGGCAGGTAGGGCATGCACATAGAACGGGGCCCAGATCCCAACGTTACCAAGGCACGACGGCAGTGAATATCCCTTCTGTACCCGTAGTTGCTTCGGGACACACTCTTTCAATGTCTTTGTTGCAGCCCAGCGCATGCGCTCTCATGTAAACGCTCACCGAGAACAGAAGTATTCGAAGGCCCATCCAGGGGCCGATATGCAGGGATGGATGCCCAAGGCAAAAGCTTCATTTGGGAATCCACTCTTGCGAAAATTTTCTTACACCCTACAACACAACTTTCATTTCCCGCGATACAACACCCTTCATTCAGAGGAACGAAAAAAAAAATGATCAAAGAGGGATTGAAAGGAAAAATTGCCGGTTTCGACCTTTTTACATCGAAACCCACAGTACTAACGCAAAAATGCTCTTCAAGTACACTTTTTCCGAGAAATCCGCGTCCCACTTCCTGTTTACCAAAATAGTGATAACGTTCGCTCCGAATATTTCGCTTCGCTCAGTGATCGAAAAACGCCGGTCACCGACCAGCCCCGTTCTGGACGTCCAACAACAGCCCGAACCGATGAAAGTTTTGAAGTCAGACCGTCAGTTAACCCTTTAATGCGCAGTGTTCCCGCTTTGGGAACACCCAACTCGGACGTTTTGACTGTGGCCAGTCACGAAGAATAGATTGGATTTCTATAAAAATAGTGGCGGGTGACCTAGCTCCACGAGAATACTTTACTTTTGAGCACGTCCTTTCCCGTCAAAAATAATGTCACGGTTCTTTTGAACAGCATCTTTTTGACATCTCCTGAAAAATGGAAGAATGCGAGAACAACCAGATAGATTGCCCAATGCTGAATAAAGGACAGCCGTTGCCATCGCTCGACTGAACGACCCGCAAGAGGGCAGACGATCGAAACGTTCATCGCGTGCCACAGATCGAGAGACCCTTTTTTGACGCAGCTGATTGTGCCGCACAGCCAGCTGTCGTCAAAAATGGTCTCTCGATCTGTGGCACGCGATGAACGTTTCGATCGTCCGCCCTCTTGCGGGTCGTTCAGTCGAGCGAAGGCAACGGCTGTCCTTTTTTCATCATTGGGAAAGGGTTGCGCCTCAAAGGGTTAAGCATCCAGGCAATCTCTGACACCCTGAACTTGCCAAAACGTGTGGTACATGCGATTGTGATGGGGGATTTGCAAATGCGGAAGGTCTGTGCGTAGCTTGTGCCGAAGGTGTTGACGGAGGAACAGAAAGAACTTCGACTTTTGCGCAGTGAAGAATTGTTGGAATGGATTGGAAATGATCCAGCCCTGACTTGGCTCCGTGTGACTTTTATTTTTTTGTTCCCCCGACTGAAGAGAGAGCTGAAGGGATAGCGCTGGGAGTCGGTGGAGAACATTCGAGCTCATGTTGCAAGGTTCCTGAGAGGCATTCCAGTCGAGGAGTCCCACGATGCCTTCCAGGCGTGGCAGAATCGTCTCCGCAAGTGTAATGATGCACAAGGGGAGTACTTTGAAGAATTTTAACCATTTGTACCAATAGGATGAATAAATTTATTTTTTCCAGAAAACGCGCATTTCTTTCAGAACGCACCTTGTATTTATAGTGAGATAGGCCTTCACTTTTCTCCACTCAGGCTGCTATTTCCTTTTATATGCTTCGCTTGAAAAGCAGCTCTATCGCTTCCACACGATCAGCACACATCACTCCGTAGGCCGCGCCAAAATGATAAGTTTGCGCTGAATCATTTGGGTGAGACAAAACCGTTTAGCTAAAAATAGGTGTGGATGTAATGCTATAGCGCTATGATATAGTAACAGGGTCATTATTACAATTATTTTTCATAAAATGAGTTTCTCTGCCTCTTATTTTAAATTAAAATCAAAATTGGACGACAGCATTACAAGCGACAGCTTTCTTGACGACAGCTGCCTGTGCCGCACAGCCATCTGCGTCAAAAAAGGGTCTCTAGATCTGCGGCAAGCGATAAACGTTTCGATCGTCCGCCCTCTTGCTGGTCGTTAAGTCGAGCGATGGCAACGGCTGCCCTTTTTTTCAGCATTGGGCAATCTATCCGGCTGCTCTCGCATTCTTCCATTTTTAAGCGGATGTCAGTGCTGTTCAAAATAATCGTGACCCTTTTTTGACGGGAAAGGACGTGCTAAAAACTAAAGGATTCTCGTGGAGCTCTGTCACCCGCAACTATTTTTATAGAAATCCAATCGATTCTTCGTGACTGGCAACAGTCAAAACATCAGAGTTGGGCGTTCCACCGACACTGCGCGTTAAAGGGTTAATCAATTCACATTAAAGTTATCTAGTGCGTGAAACACTTTTATAAATTTAACTTCTTTCATATTTCAGATATAATTCTTTCTCTAAGTAATTGATTTTAGAAGGGAACGGATGTTTTTTATCCTTTCATTTTTTTTGTTCCATCCAGTTTCATTCAGTTTCGAAGCAATCACTTCAACAGAAAGACGGCAGAATCACTTCTAGTCTCATGAGCAAAATGTTCATTTCCTTCCTTGACAGCTGAAAACGAGAGGGATAAGATTTACTTTGCTGTGGAATTGGTTTTCTTCCACCAAACTTCTGAAGTAAGTGTCAAGAATATGTGGTTACTCTTACTTCTTATTTTCCACCAGGTGCGTTGCGAACGGAATTGCTTCCAGCGATAAAATATAAAAGAGTAACTTGTTCTGCTTCAAAAGCAATTCAGTCTGATTCATTGTATCAAAACGTACTAAAAATAGATCAACCTAAATTTTGTCAAAGCTCTTGCTTATTGTATTGCTTGCCCAGTTTCTTAATCACATCTGTGCGATATATGTCTCACATTTTTCTCTGTCAGTGACTTAAACTATAATCTCGTTTAAAGAGTAACTACAATTCATACATTATTTAATGTATTTACTCGTATTAAGTATTAGGTAGTGACTCTAATTTTTAAACATTCGATAAGAAAGTTCTGATTTTTACCGTAGTGAGGGTTAGGTGAATAAGTGGGCCAGCGGGGTAAGTGTTTCCCCCTCCCTTCCATTAAATTCAACAAATTTTTTTTACTATAGCTGATCTGCTACCTGATTTTATATATGTATGACACAACACCTAGAAATCATTATAATATTATTTTATGTTTTGTGACGTTATAAGCAATTTTCTAAAAATTCGGCTTCTTGCAATTGAGCTTTTCCTGTAAAAATACTTTTACCCTGAAACTAAATGTAGTTCCGAAGAACAATTTACATATTTATAAAGATCGTGAAAGGGAAATATTTCTTAATGTTTGAAAGTTTCATGGTTCCTGTAATTAGTTTTTAAAACTAAGTGGCTCAAATGCTCCACAATTGGGTAAAGTGAGCCATCAGTATAATGGGTAAGCGAGCCATTAATTGATCAGGCCGGCCAATTTTGCTCCTAATCATGATCCAAAACAAAAAAAAGTCCTCTATTACTATACTTCTATATCTTAGAATATATTGTATTAGAACTAAGCAAATCAATACTTAGTTCTAATACAATATATTCTAAGATATAGAAGAATAGTAATAGAGGACTTTTTTTTGTTTTGGATCCTGATTAGGAGCAAAATTGGCCGGCCTGATCAATTAATGGCTCGCTTACCCATTAGATACATGCAAAATGTTGATACAATGTGAACTTTCAATGTCGTTTTCACATGATTTTGTTCAGTTTTCTCCACATTATTTCAGTATGGACATTGATATAATATTGAAGCAACATTTTGAAATCACAAGAAGAAAACAAATAAAAAAACAAGATTTTATTTCTTTCATGAAAAATTATTAAAATCATACGGAAATTTACGAAAAATAAAATTGTTGATAATTATCTACTTGAAAACACCATTTTAATTCGTATTAAAATATAGCATTGTCACAATGAATTTTTACAACCGTAAATACGAATAAAAGCGATGTTTTCAAATAGATAATTATCAACAATTTTATTTTTCGTAAATTTCCGTATGATTTTAATAATTTTGCATGAAAGAAATAAAATCTTGTTTTTTTATTAGTTTTCTTCTTGTGATTTCACAATGTTGTTTCAATATTATATGAATGTCCATGCTGAAACAATCTGGAGAAAACTGAACAAAGTCATGTGGATACGACATTGAAAGTTCACTTTGAAACAACATTGTTCTGTTGATAGGGATTAGCGTATTTACGATAATCAATATTTAGTCCTAGGTCTACATTTATAATGAGAGCCTTCATTACAATTTTTTCATGTAATTGTAAGCTTAAATAACATTCATGCATGCTATTTTCTATTTTTAAATATTTTATGGAATAAAATAAAACAAAGCTGTAAGGTAAATGTGTTTAAATAAAAAAGTAACAATGTTATAATATAAACGCATTTTCTGCTATTGAATATGTATTACAGTAAAAGTTGTTGTCAGAAAACCATTTCACCAATGATTAATCACCAATAATTTTTTTCCCCTAGGATTAACAGAATATATATAAACACCTTTATCCACTCGCCTATCCGAAATTTTCACAAGCTTATTGAGAACTATTGCTCGAGTTCCACTCACTCCATGTTAAGAGTAAATGGTCCAACTTGACAGAATCTATTTATGTGTTATTTTTATTCGGCAATCTAAAACTTCTAATTGTTGGAAAATGTCTCCATGGTATAAAAGCCAAGTGTTGTGAGATGTAGGAAAAAAACAATTTATGTTCTTATGTCTTTTAAAGCAGGTGCAGTACTAAATGAAAGTCACTTTTTAATAAAAGGCTGTTCCACTTGTCCCAAAATCCCGTTTTTGATCCGCAGTTTTTAACTTCGTCAAAACTTATTTTAAACAATTTCAGCATCTGTAACATATGCAACATTTGATCTTCTTTTAGCTATTACTAGAAAAAATAACACCATTTTTCGTGACGTTTGAAAAAAAGTTATCCTTTCTTTTTCCTTCTGTTCAAAAAGACGGTCAAAGTACCGGATAAAATCGGTACCTTGACAAACTGACAAAGCCTCACAAGCATGTATCTGTCTTTGGTAACGAAATGTATCCAGATCCAAATTCCTGAAAAAATGGATAAATAAATGGTTTTATATAGAGTGGTCACAAGTCTTAGCAATTTTAAAGGGTATTGACAAAACTTTATTTATGATTTCCGCTCTTAAAACGTTCAAAGCTAATGAATGAACTTAATTTGTAGTAAATTCTAAATACTAAGTTTAAAATGACTTATGGTTCCACGATTTTGAAACCCAGGTATGTTCTCCAATCTAAGAGGGCCACTGTACTAACTTAAGGCTATAAATAAATACTTCAGTAGTAAAACAGAAACGATTTTTTCATTGTTCTCGTATGAGACTTGCATAGTACCAAAAAATAATTAGTGTACAAAATATAACATTTTAAGTTGAAAATAGATATTTTTCAAACAGAAGGGCAAATTTGCCAATACAATATAAAATCAAGCAATCTTATTTCCTTAATTTTATATAATATTATTCTTAGAGAAAGAGTAAACAATTTTAGCATCCTGTTTTGCCAGACTTTTCCCTAAGACTTAAAATAATATACAAATGATGATTTCCTTTCTTAAAATGCGTATAGCAGGCATAAATATACTTTTTAAAAAATAAGATATTAAAAAGAGTTGAATTTCAAAAATACAATTTCCAGAGTATTCCTCGCATGGTATATAACAGCCAAATGTTTGATGGAGGGGTATTTAACTTTGACTCGTTGACACGATCTACCCCAAATATGCTTAGATAGGAAGGATTAAAGTTCAAATGTTCTTCAATGTTTTTTGTCATTAATACGAGTCTGGTTACCCTTTTGAAAGACGCATTCCATGTCTGAGTCTTCTTACAATAAACTCCTTCCCTTAAAAAACTATCTTAATCACATACTAAATTTTAGTTTCAAATGTTGAATTTTAAGTACATTTTATTAAATATGTATGCTTACTCCTGAATTATTTTAAATAAATTTCAACAAATAAATTTGGGAAGAAAAAATCTCTTTTAAAGACAAAAATGTAAAAAAAAAACTTTCAACATAATTGTCAAAATGCGTGTTGCACGCAGAATTTAAGATTTGTTATAATAAATTCGAGAAACATTTTCTTTTCCTTCAGTCATTTAAGAATTTTCTCTCAACCAGGGGCGTAGCCAGAAATTTTTCATGGGGGGGGGGGTTACGACTACTGCAACTCATATATATGTATACATATGTGTGATAATGTAGTAAAGTATATACATTTTGCATGGCAAAAAATTTCTCATGGGGGGGTTATGACCCCCCTAACCCCCCCCCGTTGGCTACGCCTCTGAACTATTTTAGAAACTATATATTTATTGAATATGTATGTGCTTATTTTGTTTACTTTCACAAACTTGTGTGCTCAATTTTATTCTTAACATGTTTAATTTATCAGTTTATTATTTTTCGAGCATTATTTATCGTTTAAAGATATTTTTCTTCTTCACGAATAAAATAGACTAAAAATATTTCTTTAAAAAAATATTCGAAACTATATAGAAAAAGTTTGATGAATATTCGTGCTTCGAAATTTCTGAAAAACATGTTTCTTTTTTAAGTAAGTTTCAATAACCAATGCTCCTCGTTTTCCCCATTTTTCCCTTTTAAAAATAAGCAAAATAAAAAGTGTTAAAAGGCATAAATTACTTCCCCGCAGGTGATATCAGTTTAAATGCTTTATACTTGAACTTCATTTACCAAGTTATTAAATTTATGCAAATGTAATCTACTTTATATTCATCGGCTTCATCATTTTCAATAAATTTTAACACGAAGATACTTCTTGGAAAAGAAAGTTTTCGGTGATAACGCACGAGGAGAAAGTTTTAATATATTCTGCGTCATTATACTGCTATAGGTTCAATTAAAGTTTTAATTTAACCGATTAAAAGTTTTGAAGGTGTCTTTAAGTTAACCGTACATCACAGGAAGTGCCATAAATCTTTCTGTGATAAATTTATTTCAGTTTTTTTTAATAAAAGACAAACCAGAATTTTGTCTCGAAACCTCTAGAGATGGAGAAGATAGAGACCATCAATATGACTCAAAGTCGCATAGAATGGTTGAGTTGCAAACATCGTTTTCGTGCATCAGCCATACATGACTTAAAACATTCATTCAAGTTTGCGATTTGCTTGATTAAAAAATTTGCTCTTTTATCCTTCAATGAGCGGTGGTCTCGCCGTGAAACCATTTCTTTTCAACACCTTCAACTGCAAGTCTCAAAAAATTAGGCTAAAATGGTCGTCTCACATCCTTAAGTATAAAATAAAACTTTGTAACACGTGATGGACGATTCGATCGACCTCCATGTTCCTGGTAGTTAACTGGAGAAATGGCAACGGGTGTATTTTTTTTGGCTTTGTACACTATTTAAAGTTGATAGTCTATATAGATGTGAAAGTGGCTGCACATTAAATGGTTAAAAGCGGTATTCTCCAAATGCCACGCCTTCCTGAGTCAGGTAACCCAAATAGCCGGTTTCACTCTCAGAGATAACAAGAAAATTCTATAGCTCTGATGTTTGGCATGGTGAACACCATTTTCCCCTCTAACCCCTTTGAGGTAAATTGCTTTGCTAAATTAACTCACGACTTTAATGTTTCGTGAATACGACCATTAAAATTGTATGTTTCAACATAAAGTACTAGAGATTGTTTCCCACGAAAATTTAATTTATTTTTTCCCGTGTATTAGTAATCGCGGTTCCAGATTATCTGTAATTAAAATTTCTATTTCCGTTAATGATATAATTTTTAATGAAAGTTTACAAATATAGAGAATGCTTTTAGCCTACTGAAAATGTATCAAAAAAACATATCAAGTGCAATTTTTACCATAAATTTGTACTTGTGTCATCAGATATCGAATATTCTCAGTCAACTGCTATTACTGTCAAAATGTGCACCGAGAAAGTCTTGTCTAGATATTTCCAAAAACTGAGGTCCGAAATAATATCATAGCCCCAATTACAGCTTTACAACTTCCCAGTCCTTATAATAAACATACTGGCTATCGGAATAATCGTCTCAAATGCAATTGAGAGTAATACGTGATTCCACTTAATCAAAGAAGATGGTTCTTCCAGATATAAACGGTGCATTTGTGCTTCTGTGAGAAATCCTTTTTATGTGTGGAAGTGCTGCATTATGTTGCACGACGATGCAAGATTTTCAGAGGATTTACCGAGGGATGAAATGTAAATAATTTGTAACAGAGCTCAGATCTGCTTGCACCCTGATTTTGTCTACAGGGTGTTTTCTTGACAGTATATCTTGAAGTAGTCAGATGAAGTCCATCGTGGAGGTCATTACAACGGGGAGCGGTAGAAAAAAAATGTTTCTCAAAAAATTATTCTATAACGTTCCACACTCAAAATATTTAATCTTTGTCCTCTTAAATAATTTCATATTCTATTTTTAATATCATAGTGACTATGGTTACATTGTTCTGCTACTTAATTTGTTAAGTTAATATTAAATTCAAGGCAACATGCAAACGAAAATCTGGATAGTTTCGAGAAGCTATTTAAACGCACTGAAATTGCAAAAATTTTCAATCAGTACGTTTGAAAAATAAAACTTTGTGAAAACTTAAAGCGACAGTTTCAAACTTTTCAATTTAATTATAACAATTTTCTAAAGTTTTAAATGATAACAAACTGCGAAAAATTACGAAATGGGGAAGTTTTTTAGATTTAAAAATAGCATCTATATATATTACACATAGTTATGAAAAATTTCAAGCAGATCGCATAAACAATACGGACTTTTACAATTTTTTTTAGCTCAATTTCTTCTATTGTTTTTCGAGTAATGGCAGTAAAAGTTTTATTTTGGAGTAGTACGAAACCGGAAGCGTACCAGAATCTGTGAGTTAGCGAGTCAGTAATCAGCGCAACTATTAGAAAGGATACTTCCTACAAACAAGGGATGATTTATCAGCTTAAAAACTCAATATCTTTGCGCAATGTATATTTTGCTATTTTAGCCTACTCAAAGTAAAAAGCATTCTTACCTCACAGATTAACTTTAAAGTACATTGGTTAGATGGTTCAGGATTTATTAAGAAAAATTCCGATAAATCAATATAAATATGTTTTCAACATTAAACAAAAGATAAGTACATTAATAACCCATCACCCTCAGGGCATCTTGTTAAAAGTACAAAAATGTTCTGCTGTTTTCACTCAACTTTAGGTTTAGACAGTTATACACTTAATAAAAGATTTTAGTTTAAGGCACTGTTGAACCCTGTTATAAACTGCTTCCTTCCTGTTGAAAATGCATTATCATTAATTTTTCTTGGATGGCAACGTCAGTCATCAAATGTTTCCAAATAGCCTCGTATTGCCGATGGCATTTAGTTGTTAAATTCTATGTCATGAGTTTATTGGTTTTCCTTTGGGAAATAAGCTTTTGAATGAAAAATTGTTTTAAGTGTTCTAACGTTTGTTTTTTGACTTTGGATCATTATAGTAATAACTAGTATTTTGTTTTAACATAGAATTTTTGCTGCTGTGATGTATTTAATGATTATATAAATGCCAAACTATAAGTTTATAAATATTAACCAAACTGTATTGATCTATAAGTACATAAATAAGTATATAAATACTTATTCAGTTGAGTGCAGTAAGTTGGTTTTGGCGTCCGCTTACACAAAAGCTGAGATAGTATATTACTTACTCTTGCTACTCTTTAGCACTTCCATCTTTTCTCTGCCATCAGTGTTTGTTCCAAATAGGGATGCACCGAATATTCGGTTAGTATTCGGTATACTTCCTATTCGGTAGACAAACCGAATATTCGGTTCGGCGAAATACTTAAATATTCGGCAACCAAATAGTAAACAAACTTAAGTATTCACCCATCGGTAAACAAATACATATTTTTTATATGATGAATGAAAGATATAGTATAGTACCATAGTACTAAATTGATTCAAATTGATACTTACTAATATCACATGTGAATAAGTGTTAGAAACCCTTAGAAAGTGCTCCTACCAAGGTACCCCCATCCTTGGCAGATAGCCCTAACATAGCGTTCCACAATCACACAAAAAACTAATATCACAATGAAATTAGTTTTAATGTAAGAGAAAACATTCAGATGTTAAAGTTGAATTTTGTTGCTTTTCATATTCTCTTAAATCTTATGACACATTACATTAACCCTGCTATTAGTATCGGATTTAAATTTGAAACAGTAACCAGGGGGGAAAACACGCATAACATTAAGTGTTCATAAGCATGTAAAGTCAATTAACTGCTAATTTTTTAATAAAATATGCTGGTAAAAAAAATGACCAGCATTTCACTAACATTTAAAAAAGTTATTAATAATATATAAAGGAAACATACTTGGATATTCAATTTTGCAGCATTTTAATTTTTGAAGTTTTACACCACATGAAATATTGTTTAAGAAAAAACTAATTAAATTAATCATTGCAATCAAAGTTTAATAACGGTTTAATAAGTTTTATAAATTTTAACCAAGTATTCGGTATTCGGCCGAATATTCGGTTAGAATTGTAACCGAATATTCGGTATTCATTATTCGGCAAAATATGGTATTCGGTGAATCCCTAGTTCCAAACACTGTATTTTATGGTTCCGCGTAAAAAACCGACCTTGGAGCATTCAAAGACTAGTGCTAAAACGCAATCCTAGACATAAAAGAAGAATCTTCAGAAGAAGATTACCTTTAACAAGCCAAGAGTACTACGTTTCCAGCGACAAAAACTCTTTCACAGCAGTAGCATAACATTCATTGTCACAGTAACAGCAGCAAGAAATGAAAAACAGTAGACAAAACACAAGTGATAATGCTCCGAACAAAGTCTTGCAATTATTTCCTCTTAAGAATAGTTTGGAAAGTAAGACTGGAAAATCAAAGTAGAATTAAACTACTTCAGATTTTGCACTTGCACCCTGTAAGAGAGTTTTTCCAAGAAAAACTAAATCTACCTGCACCACGAATGAGCCAGTTTTGGTGCTTACACTATAAAGGTGGCGTTTTCTGACCTAAAAGCTTAGGTACAATCCGTTCATCCGTTTTAGCCGTAGAACCCTGTTTATAGGGGACGTTTAACTATAGCAACCCTGTAAATAATACCCAGAACATTGAGATATTGTTTGCACGGAATAAAATGTAAGGGATAACTGAACATATGAAAGCATGACCAACAAAAATAGTTTCTAACTTACTAAATTTTTCTCCACTTTCAATTGGGTGTCAGATTTTATAAAAGTGCAGGTAAAACAACGCATTAAAAAGAATTTTTTACACAATAAAAGTATAAATATGCAATATTTACACACTTTGAGAGACAAATATACATTATTTTTTCAAAAACAGTATCCTTATCATCATTTAATTTTTAAAAACAAAAATTTAGTATGTCAAGCATTCGCTTTAAATCTATTAAAATTATTTATTTAACCTAACATATTCACATTTCAAACCATTTTCAAAATTTTGAACACAAATTATCAAAGATCTCAATTTACGCACCTCTGAAAATGCTTTTTCGAAGCTCCTCATATGAAGTACAAATCTTAAGTGTGTGATTTTTTCTTTTTCTGAACTTTGCAATTTACTTGACGTTCTTGTTTGGTTTTCTTTCTGTTTATTTTTTTCCGAATCGCTGGCTGTTTGCAGTGATGAAAAACCACTCCACTATGTCAAGAAGGAACGAAATTACTTTTTAAAATGTCTTCAGAAAATTCATTTTGAGTGAAGTGCAAGGCAAAGACGTAGCAGCGATTTCTTTATACTCAACCTCGTTTACGTAATAGCAGGGGAGCGCGAAATAAACAGCTGAAATGAATTTTTTTTCATAAAAGTGTGTTTATTTTTAACTTTGACTGCAAAAGAAATAGAATGGTGCTCAGATAGAAGGAATAATTTGAGGTAAAAGCGAAGTATGTTAAGTGTTGTGTTCGTTTTCTGAATAGGTTTAAAGAAATATCCTTCTCTCATACAAATTGCTTTTTTTCTTTTATGTTTTTTTTTTTAAGTTTAAAGTTTCGGTTAGGTGTTTTCATGAATTTCCCAGGCATTTTAATTTCAGAGAATTACCATACATAAAAATGCAGCAATTTGGTAAGAATATTTCGTTCGTTTGAATTGGGAAAAAGCTTTTATGCTCTCTTCCTATAAATGCGCCAACCTATTACTAAATCTAAAATCCTATCTAATATGCCACTTTAAATAATGTGATTGTTTCAAGGTACAGGGAAACCTGTGAAGTTGACCACCATTGTAAGTTGACCACCTAGCTCAGTTAACCTAATTGACCAGGAACGGAATGGCTTAGTTACTTTAACATTGAGTGAACCCTTTATAAGTTGACCACTTGTCTAACTTGTATGTTAACCAGGTAATTAGGTAGAATTTGTCCCAAAGCATGGTTTGAAACCTTTTGTAAGTTGACCACTTACAGAATTTTTCTATTTACGTAATTAATGTTTAACCCTAATAAGCAATATTACTCCTATTTTGTGTCATTTTGTTTTAATTTTTTATGTAATTTTTTAGTATACAGCATATATGTGCTATGTAATGTATAAGTGCGTAGATTATAAAATACGAAAATCAAAAAATAAGTATGTACCCTTGATAAATTGACCACAAAAACGTGGAACCACTGGGTAGGCAAATTAGCAGGTTTCACTGTATTTAAATTTTTTTATATGTAAGCATACAAAGGGTACTTTTGAAGACACCACCAGAATAAGTCAGGTTCCCTCACTTTATGAGATCGTTTGTATGGCTTAACCATTTAACGCGCTGCCTCTTTGCCATGAGGTCTGACGCTTTAACTAATCATTTACGAAGAATATATTTAATTTCAATAAAGATACTTGAGGGAGACACAATTACACGGGAATCCTTAACACTTTAGCACGAAATATCCCGTTAAAATTTTCGATTATTTGTAAAATGGACGTCAGAATTATTCTTGTCAGTACCGGCATCTTCTAAAAACTGGGGAGCATGATAAAATTGCATCGACATCGACATCGTACAACTGCATAGACTGCTCAATGCTGAAAAAGTGCAGACATTGCCATCGCTCGATTCTATATCTCCGTGGCCCGCGATGGGTGATTCCATAGATCGCCATTTTGCTGGTATTTAAATCGAATGATAGTAACAGTTGCACTTTTTCAGCATCGGGAAAGCCTTGCGCTTCAAAAGGCTAACTCAGCTTTGCAGCATATGGCCGAGTCGCATTGTTTAAGTCAGTATGTCTCAGTACTTCGGAATTGTGAGTACTGTATTTTCACTAAGCGTTCTTTGTTCTGCAGAACACTCCTTGTGCTGTGGTTCAAATATGACAGTGTGGGAAAATGGTTTATGATGGATGCAGTAGGCCTGATTTTTTTTTCGTGGTAAAAACAAATACAATCTATTCTTTCATACTCAGCACTGAATCCTTGAAGAAGCTTATAAATTGTAAAAAAAAAAGTAATCTTGAAAGCAATGCAACATATAATTTTTGCATCCTGAATGTTATATCTATGTAGCGAATAAAATTTTTGATCTGTATAGATTTGCGGAGTTTTTTAAATGTAAACTGAAAAAAAAAAAAGATTTACTACAAATTTATCGCGGAGTCAAAATCTATAATCTTAATTTTTAAATACAGAATATGTATGTTAGTCTACTGAAATTTATATATGGTAAGTAATATGCCTTATGTTCCATTTATGACTTCTAAAATAATTTTCTTCCTTAATTCCCTTGATTTTTAAGCTTCATTAACACATTCTGCAACAATATGAGCCACTAAACCTACTCGTTACATACTAGTTACAAAATATATACCCAAGAAAAAAATCTACTTATAAAATGCGCATCTTTTAACAAAGAAAAAAAAGCTGGGGGAAATGTGTGATTTTCCTAAAACCTTGCAGCAAAAAGAGATTACGTTGCGCGACATCAAAATAATTATTTCGGCATAATGCAATTTTCTCACGGAAATTGCTTCTCGTATTGAAGTTTTACAGCATAAATTGGATTTCAGCAAGGCGTGAAACCCTCGAACCGCGTTTCGAGAAGCTTCAATTAATCAGAAAGAGAGGAAACGCTTTTGGTGAAATTCAAGGGATAAACTTTCTAATAACGTACCCGGAATGGCTCACGGTAAAAGTTAAAATATCAAAAGTGCCTCAGTGCATTTTTTATTCATATCTGTCAATTTATATTCCTATGAAGAAAATAATGACTGGTGTGGTATTTTTCCGTCACATAATTCGAGGTGCAAACTTTAATGTGATTGCTGTCAAATATTAAAAATTCATGTGATTGTTTTCAAATATTTTGTTACTAGTATTTTCAATGCATTTATAAGTGTTTTCCTAGTAAAGCCCAGAATGTGGGAAAATAAAATTGCAGTATCCATTGAAAAATCACAAAAAAGTACCCAAGTTTGACGCAAAAGTACATTCTTTGAGCTTGCCTGGTGCTGTTTCAGGGAATTGATAATATTCATGCATCATAAAATGAAAATTATACTTAAGTAACTGTAATTTTCTCGTATTTTCTACATATAATAATCATTTTCACCAATTTTAAATCAAAATCAACAAGTTTTATAAAGAAGGTACAGAATGAAATAAAATGTCATAAAAAAACTGTTGAGACCTGTGCTTATGGTTTAAAATCTTCCTTCTTTCTATACGAATTTTAACTTTTGACGCCATTTGCATTCTTTATTTTATACTTAAGTTTGAAATGCGTAGTGTAAGCCATTATTTTTATTTCTCTGCTTTCTTAGACCTCAGTTCCCACAGACATGAAGTTTAACTGCTCTGGGTGAAAGTCAGGGAATTTTCAAACGTAGATGTATCAAAATTTACCTTCGTAACTAGAAATATAAATAAGGAAAAACAATGAATGTTAAACTGTAGCACACGGTTTCTTAAGGAAAGATTTGCTTGTAACTGTGTTGATTTATATTTTCAAAAACACTAGCGCAAGGGTAACCAAAATAATCTATATCCTAGTCAGATCGCCCAAGTTTAGCGTTGCCTTAACCACACAAATCAAACCAAACTAAAATAATTTATTTTCTTTTTTTTAAATATACTAATTTCCTAAATTTTTAAATATTATTTAATAATTCTTATTTATTACTAAAAATGCATTTTCCAAGAACTGTTGTTATCGTTATCTTTGGCTTTTTATAAGTTATGCAGTATGATGAAGTGCATTCAATATTTTAGGAACTATGACTTAAATTTTAAAATTTTTCTTCCTCATTTCAGAGGTCATGTTTCAAACTTATTTTTGTTTTTTAACTTTCCTTTTGTAACTTCTTGCTGAATCATTTTCTAAATTTTTTAACCAGCTTATTTTAAATATCAAGAGAAATTATAAGACTGGCCTTGAATTTGGTTCGACTTTCTTTTTCTTATTCTTTCAACTATATCTTAGCTCAAGAAGTTTAGTTTAGCAGTTCTACAAATAGATAGTTGTTTTATGATATTTTTATGGCAGATTTTTCAAAAAAAAAATGTTCTGCAAAAATATTTGATAACAAAGAGCACTTTAGAGCGTATACAAAATTTAAAATTTCGAATTCTTAATACGGATTCACCGAAACATAATTCGAAGCTTACAGTCAGGAAATACGAACACACGTCTATACCTAATTTATAGATATTTAAAGGATTATTTGAATACACGACTGAATAATTTCCGGCAAAATTTGCTAATTTTTTATCAAAGTGACCCTGAACTGTGAACTGATGAGCAAAGAGGAGATGAGCAAGAGTCCATAGGTTGCTGCTAATGGCATTCTATAGAACGGACATGCTTTAACGAAATACATATCCACAGAATGTTCCCAGGGTGTCAATGCGAACAAGTAAAATGGCAGTCAATGAGCTTGACCACGATAGCATTTGTAGATACGTTGTATTTATTCAGACATTGTACATGCATTAAATTTGAAATTGAAATACTGAAAAACACAAAGAATCTCTCATTTAGTGTAACCCATCTGATGGTTGTTGAATAAATATGGGCGTTGTCAGAAATACTGTAATTATTTTCGCTCTGAATCTTCTATCATTGGATCTTCTCTGAATCTTCTATCATCTTCTATCATCAATTCTATCGTTTTACTCATGAAAAACGTGGCACAAAATTTTAGTAAAACGGCACCTATAGAATTCTGCTTAAATAGAAAAAGTAAATACTAATTGAGTCCGATTATGTGGTTGGTCTACGTTTGCTTACGATTCGCTCTGTAAATGTACCCTTTTTCATTCAAGCACACAAGTACTAGGACCCATAGACTCTTAGAATTAAACTCTGCACCCCTTGTTCTTCTCCAAACTTGTCAATTTCTTCTAATATAAAATCAGACTTCTACATTTTTGGCGATTTTTACTTTACATAAGCTTTCAATCGAATAAATATAGACGCATCGTTTGGAATAAAAACTAGAATATTCTGCTATTCACAGCAACGCAGCAATAAAACATCAAGGTTTCCGTATTATATTAGAATGATTCGTTTCCCATTTCGTTTTTCTCTTTATTCTGCGAAACTTCGAAAATGTTAGAAGTCCTCTTAGAAAATCAACAGATTCAAATAAAGAGTTTCAAACATATCTGGCAGAATTGTAAACAGCGAGAGAGATAACGAAAATGTTTCAGAATTACATAGCAAAGTGGGATCAGAAGCGCCGTTTTCATACACCTGCTAATAATTACTGCGAAAAAAGTTTTAAATCATTAGTTAACATTATTCATAATACTTTATTACAGATGAGTTTGTTACCCGAAAATACCATCTTTCAATAATCAATCTTGTTTCAGTTTTTTTTTAATTATTTAAGTTTTACCTACAATAGTTTAGAAATTTCACCGATTCTTTAATATCTTTTGGGAAGCGATAATTCGAAAGTGTATGAAAACGATATTTTAACCTGGTCTAGGTGTCTAGAGCCGTACCCAATATTTCTGGAGCTTCCTGTGTAATCAAAAAGGAGCGTTCACAATTCATTGTTTTAATTCCTTGCCAAAGCATTTTGCATGTATACAAAGTATCTCAAAATGTCCCTTATAAATATTTAAATATCGTAAAAAATGACAAGACCACTCAAAAATGCACAATAAAAGTACGGTAACGTTGCCTTCATGTGCCAATTAATAATCACCATAAAAGAAACTTTGAAACATCAGTTTTGCTTCTTAACTAGGTCCCATAAACAACAGATTTGTAACTTGGAAATTGCATCATTGAAACCAAAATATAATCTTTTAATTGTAAAAGTTAGTGCTTTAAAAAATTATTTTCAAAATTTAAGTCAGAAATGACTTTTCAATGTTTTCCTTAAAGTATTTATTAAGTCATGCCATGCATTAAATTAGCATCCGAAGCCTTACATTGGTACATTTTACTTTAGTCTTGTATACTGTACTAGGGGTGGTGAGCTTACTACTGTTAAAATAATGTTTAATTAATAATGTTACAAAATTAAAATTATCAAGCATCAATATTTCTTCCACCCATGCGATATATTGCCACCCATAATTTCGAATATTTTTTCATGTTTTAAAAGAGCAATTCAGAATGAAGGTACAAAATATTTAGAGTGTTTTAAACAATAAGTAGACACAGATGATAAAAAAAAAATAATAAGGAAATATGCTACGCGTGTTTGTGATGTGAAAGTTCAAGCAAAAGAAAATAAAAATTCTGAAAATAAAAACATACATTTCAAGTTGAACAATAAAAACATCTTGAGAAATATTTTTAATTTAAGTTACTATAGATTTAAAAATAAGAAAAGAATGTAATGTGCTCTATTAAAAGATACTGTATGGAAAAATAATCGAAAATGTGTTATCAGAATCTATATAAGTAAAATTAGACTTTTGTCTATACATTACTTGGAATTCAAAACTTTTGCAATATCTATCCGTTTCAAGCACCTGGGAATCCAGTACGAACGTAAAAAAAAACAGTTTTTTCGAGTCTGTTGCTGTGTCTTACTGTCCGTAACGCTTTTTATTTTTGTTCGCTCATGACGTAAAAATGACTAAAAGGAATAAAAGGAAATTTGGTGACATGATGGGGAGTCCCTCAACAAACTATAGGCGTCGAATTTTTAAAAGTGTTGATTAGATTTTGAGATTTCGCAAAAATCGTTTCAAACTACGTACATTTGTAATCGCTCATCCCGTAAAAATGACTGAAAGCAATGAAATGATATTTTCTGACATGATAGTTGGTCACTCAACTTAAACTATAGGCATCTGATTTTTTAAACAATTTGATTAGATTTTGAGATTTTGCGAAAATTGCTTCAAACTGTGTGAATCTTTGTTCGCGGGTCACGTAATAACGGCTAAAGCGAATTAAATAAATTTGGTGACATGATGAGCAGTTGCTCAACTTAAACTATCAGATTAAATTTTTAAAAATATTTTCATTAGAGTTTGCGAAAATCGTTTCAAAATGTTTACCTGTTTTACTCTTAACACATAAAAAATGCATGTAAAATTACTTTTTAATAATTATGCAACACCGATAAGAGTTTATATGTTTAATAATGGGTAGTAAAGTTTACATACTGCATAAACGCAGTACCAATTGATATAAACATTTCACTGTGTATAAAACATTAAGAAAACTACGAACGCTATTTATTATGTATTAAATATTTATGGTTAAAAAGCCAATGATGAGTTGATTTTATCAGGCAATGAATTTCAGGAAACGAAATAACTTTAAAGGAACAGAGAAACAGAAATAACATCAAAGAAATCGAAAAAGTAATAAGTAGTGCAAGAGATTGCATTAAGGAACAATGCGAATGCGTGTGTGGAATTTTAAAAAATAAAGTTTGGACAGCTAAATGTCATTTTCTATAACTCGATCAATTTATTTTCCATTAAAAATAAATGCATTTTATACAAACAGTTCATACAATAGTATTTCCCGACAGTCAAACTTTCCAAAAATACTATTGTGAACTTTTATTTTTGTCAGAGAATATTTAAGATGTGAAGTGCATATTGAATTATTTATTCAGTATTAAGACTTGATTGATTTTTATGCTACAGCAGCACACAATTGTTCTCTGAACGCGAATACACGTTTTATATTCTGCAAAACACGCTCATCTTCGGAATTCGATTTTTTGCATAATCAGTTTCGCATTATTGTCTAGTTCTCAATGGAACTTGCTGCAGTATTTGTATGCTCAACTATTATACGTACAGAGAACGTAATCCATAGTTTGTCCAACAATTTACGTACACTTCCATTCTGAAGACTTTCAGACCCAACAGCATGAGTTCAAAAGGCGTTCAGACTTAACGCAGGCTGGACGTCTTTTGGACTAACCAAACAGCAGACGCAGGTTCTCTGAACGGCTATTAACGCCCAGAAAACGTTTTCTGGGCGTTAATAGCCGTTCAGAGAACCTGTGTGTGCTGTCCTGTGGGTCCCGGGTTCGGGTCCCATCGCGCGGCTGTCGATCTAACGGTCTGGAGTTTTGGTAGGTTTTCTCCATATGTAACGTCAATACGCGTTAGAACCCCTTAGAAAGTCCTCCTACCAAGGCACACACCCCTTGGCAGATCGCCCTAGTGTAGCGTTGCCGTAATCACACACACACACACGTCCGTTCGTCTGTTTTGCTTTTTTTTTAAATCTCTACAAACTAACTCCCACAAAATATGCACCGTTTGCCTCTAAACTGTTGCAGGTTAATAATGACAACTAAACCATACATCCTCTTGAAAAAGGCGCGCATATTGCCTTGATAGTTCTTTTACACGAGAGAACAAGAGTTTTTAAATTGTGTGAAAGTATCCAATAAAATCACGTTAAAATGACATATGCTAATTAAAAATCACAGCAAAGCTTGAGCTATTTTATTAGTTTTATAACAATATCCCGTTATTTTACTTCAAATATGATTACGTTCAAACATATATTTTTTTTGTTTGTTTCGGCGAACTGACGTTTTACTTTGACATTATTAGATCAACTATAAAAGGAACCCAATCGTCAATTGAATTTGTGGAAACACATACACGTCTTCGTGGGAGACATTTCCTTGACGTAAGTCTCGCGTTATTGAAAATTTCCTTTTTGTAAAGATATTTTTTCAAATAAAAATTACTATCGTGTCACAATATTTCTTCCAATCTGATAATGATAAATTGAAGATAATAAATACATTCTGTAAAATACTGCTATAAATGTAGAAAATCCTTGTAAAATCATTTTTTTATATGTCTCTGTATATTTATTACATATCATATTGACATTTTTCACAGTTTTAGAACTGTTCAGCAGAAAGAAAAATTTATTATAAATGATCGTTTTATCCCAATTTAATACCTCTTTTATGAAGTGGTTGCATGAAATCAGTTAATTCTGTGCGTGTGTGTACAAATATATAGACTGTTGTAAAAAGTTTATTTTTCTGTAGGATAATGATTCGAAATTATACAATTTTATATAGAAACCTAAAAAGTTAACTGCTAACTATTTTTTATGGTGAGTAAGTATTCTATTACTATGCCTGAGAAAAATGCATGATCGTTTCCTTCGAGAAATGTCATTTGAGTATTTCTTTAAAGTCTTAGTATAAGAGTAGCATTTTAAATAATAAACAATATCTGTCTACCTATCTCTCTCATCTCTCTCTCTCTCTCTCTGTGTGTGTGTGTGTGTGTGTGTGTGTGTGTATATATATATATACATTATATACGGTTTTTAAATTATAACGATAAAAATAACACCAGCACCTTCCGGAATCATCAATTCTACCCTTAATTTTTTTACCTTTAAAATTGCTTCCTTAAAAAAAAAAAAAAAAAAAAAAAAAAACCATCAAATGAAATTTAAATTTTCAGTGATTTAAACAAGTCTATTTTCAATTTCTTAAAATTTAAATGAAGTCAAAAAATATACTTTCACTTGAGCTGTGATGTACACAATATGCTTGTAATTTGTGAATATGCTGTTTGGCTGTGCACTGCCATCAAATATGGTGAGATTTTGGAATTAATCTTTAGAAATCTGTATATCACTGCTGATGTAATTTTGCTATCCCCAATAAAAAAAAGTCTAAATGTTAATTCCCTTTTCTAAACGAAGAGTTAACTATTGCAGACGTCTAACTGTGCAGACGTACACAGTGCTTGAAATGGTTTGATTTTTGTAAACTACCATTGAGCGTAATGTATTGGCATTATTTTAAGTAGTCCTTTAGGTTAACTATAAATGCTACAGACCGTATTTTTGATGGAGAGAATTATTTTATGATTCTTGATAACATACACTAATTTTGCTTTTTAGCACTTTTATTTAAAGTACCGGAATATTTCTAAGATGTGGTTTAAAGAATGTCTGTATATTAAGCATAAGGTATTGAAATTCTTTTGGGGTGCTCCTGTAAAAGAACTATAAATCCTACAAATAGTGCTTTCAATAGAATACACAGGGCTTTTGCTAAAGGGGGGAAGTTGCACTCCCCCCCCCTAATCAGTCCCAAAGTTCTATTAAACTTGGCAGAATTAGATACCTAGTTGGCAAAATTGGTAAACAAAATTTGGCGAAAACGATCATTTACTTTCTGTTTCTGGAACACTTTGCAAAATGACGTAAATCCAGTTGTCAAAAGTAAAAAGTTAGCAATATAGTTGATAAACAAAAATAAGTAAGTTGGTAAAAATTGGTAAGTTGGTGAAAATATTTGACTTGGCAGTTTATCGACCTGCCCCCCCCCCCCCCGCTAAAAAAGTCTTAGCAATGGCTCTGAAGATACATAGTATAGTATATAAAAATAATTAATAAAATTCCGTAGTAATCGATTCATATTTACTGCAGTTAGAGCATGATCGGACCAAGAGATAGAAAAACGGAAATCGTAAACAATTTTTAACTTAGTTAAAAGCTACTTAAAAAATTCAGAAAGGAATGTTTGGTGGTGTTTTGCATTAAAAACATCGAATTTCAGTAAGAAAATGAATTAAACTAGCAAAAAGATCAAAAGTAATGAGCAAATATTGAAAATGTTTGTACTTTTGGAGTTACTCACTTCATCTGTTAAGCTTGCTTGCTGTGTTTCATGTAAAGGGCGCATTTAAATTAAATTAAAAAGGCAAATTCTCACGGTGAAGTCTTGAGTTTGATTAGTATACCAAATTTGGTAACAAAACACTCGACTGTTTCAGCTGAAGGATGCTGCTTAAAGGAGGAAGTTTTATGATAACCACCTTGTATGTGCGCCCGTGTGTGTATATAACAGAGTATTTTGGTTATTCGCCGTCTGAAATAACATTTGAAGTATGGAGTTTAGATTGTATTAGCCCACTAGAACCACCTTCGGGAAGGAAATATCGGTTTATATGTGCAGTAGATTTATGCACCCGATGGGCTGAAGCCATTTCTGCAAGAGAAAGTGCTAAATTGATCTGTACAGATCAAGGTACAAACTTTACTTCCAAGTTAACTCAGGCATTTGAGAACTTGTTAGGCGTTTCACCACGTTTTTCCACTGCAGAACATCCTGAGAGTATGGGAGCAGTCGAATGCTTTAATCGAACTCTGAACGATATGTTGAAAAAAATTGTACAAGAATATGGTAAAGACTGGGATACTCACCTCCAGTATCTTATGTTTGCATATAGAGAAGTGCCTCAAAGCACTACCGGATTGTCACCATATCAATTGGTATATGGAAGATTACCTCCAGAACCTTTAGCTTTGTTAAAAGATATTTGGACAGGTGAATGACAGATTCTAACGACCGCCTCACGTCCAATTGCGTAATATTTTCAAAACTTGTGGAGAGTTTGAAAAGGGCTCACAAATTCGCTTCTGAGAATAGCAAGAAGGCTCAGGAAGAGTGTGTCTCCAGATATAACCTCCGGTCAAAATAAAAGTCATTTGCAAGAAAGAAAAGTTTTAGTATTAACGCCGTCATCCTCGCATAAGCTTTTAAATACCTAGATCGGTCCAGAAACAGTTACGCAGATTACCAGACCACATTCCGTAAATGCTGAAATGGAAGAAGGAAGTATAAGAGAACTTCATGCGAACAAAGTGCGACCATATATTCAAAGAGTAAATCACGTTGGTATGATTTTTGAGTTAGACGAAAATTTCGTACCATTATGCACCTACGGATACACAAAGCAAAATCATAGAAGATATTAGGACACACCTTACCAAGCTAACGAATAAGCAAATACAGAAACTATTTCATGTACTTAAAAAATAATGCAGCTGTGTTTAGTTCTAAACCTGATCGCGCCAAGGTAGAAGGTCACTCTTAGGGTTACAAGAGATTGTACAATAAAGAACCATACCGAATACCTATTAGTTTGCAACAAGAAGTGGATCGACAGATTCAAGAATTGTTAGACATGGGTCTAATCAAGCACAGTGATAGCGAATAGGCTCATCCTCTGTTTTGAGTTGCCAGGAAAAATGGAAGTGTCACGCTTTTATTACTTTCGTGTATGAATGTAATGGAATCTCCAATTAACTTGGACTTTTTTGTCCGTGACTTTCTTCTTTTACAATAGCACGCCCAATAATTCCTCCTTAGTTTACTAAAAAATAATACTAATATTTACATTATTTATAATTATCTATCAAACTAGATCATAGTAAAAATTTCGTAACACTATATATAGCTCGATTTAAATTAGATCTGCTTTTTATTAAAAGTTCATTCTACGAAAGAACTAGTAAACTGAAAGTTACATAAAAACACAAAGAAACAAATCCCTTTATCAGTTTCAATATAAAGTCTATTCCTAGAAAATGTATATTCTTAGAGGTTAAAATATTTTTTTTAAATTATTACTTCTACAACGGTTTCGTAATCCAAGTACTATCCATCTAAATACTTTTTTAAACATGCAATTATCACATTATACTAACAAAGTAATTTTTTAGTGATTTATTAGGATTTCTTTTTCCTGAATCTGTATTGCTTAAAAACAATTTTTTATCTCTCATTTTATTTTTAATTGTATATTCCATGTAATTAAAGAAAAAATATAATTAAAATCACTTATTCATAACGTTCCAGCCAATATTCATTATTCTATGCGTAAACATAAGGTGAAAAAAAGAAGTTATTCTTTTGATTTAATTATTAATTTGTTTCGCTCCTGTAGTACAATTAATTTAGTTTTCATCCTGCATTCATTTTAAATTATTAGCTTTAGAAGTTGGAATTTAAACTAATTAATATTGATAAAAAATTGTTAGTTCAAAATGGTTTTACACTTCTTAATCGAATAGATGCATAATAAATTGTTACAAAAAATACTCATCTTAACATATGTAGAAAAACTAAAATAATATGCAATAGGTTAAGGTGAGATAAAATGGGTAGATATTTCTTTTTCATGAAAGTATAAACAAATTGTTTTTAAATGATATTTCTTATTTATCTTAATAGTTTTAGACTTTAGCCTTCAAGATTTATACTCATGAAAGTGATTAGTAATTTCATTTGAAAGTATATTATTAGCTTTTATCTGCTTATTGGATTCATGTTTTTTTTTTTCCTGTGTCTCCAAAAATCTTTCAAAAAGTTGATGCATTCCTGAACTTTTAAAATATTTTTTTTTCCATTTGCGTTTTAATGTGGTGGGGTAAAACGGTTAAACAGTTAAGGATAGTTAATATTGTATTTTCAAGTCTCCTCCGATGAAGGGACGAACAAAATGACACCCTACTCCCTGCATGGAATTGAACCCTGACACGTGGTGTGGTAGAATGGTTCTTTAGAAACTACACATCCCGGGCGGCATATGCACATAAGAAAACTCTCATTTGATGATTAACGACATACATTTTAACAGATACAAAACTTCCATTACCTTTATTAAAATACTGCAATAGAACACGCCTTATTTGTCAACGCAGTCACCATTTAATGTTGGGCACTTATCGTAATGACTCACAAGGTTTGAAATTGTTTGAAAAAGTCGAAAGCATTTCTGGGGAGACTATTTTTGGAGGGGGCCCCTATAAAGCTGAATCTTGTTAATGTGAAAACTCAAGAGAAACAAAAATTCATTCGAGTTCGAAGTAATTTGTGTAATAATTTATATTTAACGAAAGAGCGTTTATACTTTATGTAGATTTTATACAGCGCGTACAGATTTGTTTTGCAGTTTGACTGTTGCATTTAAATTGGGTGTAAATATTTTCTTGCTCAACTTAGATTGAAACTAAACTTTAAATCAAATTAGAATTTTCATTTAGAGCTGGATGTTTCTCAAATATTCTCTTTTACGACTTACATAGATAAGTTTTTACGTTTAAAAAAAACATTCGTAAATAGAATTTTTATCGCTGTAAAATGAAGGAAAATGCAGAGTATTCTTCATAAAATTATTCATATGGAATCACATTTGACTAATTGCATAGTAGTCAAATAGTATTGCATAATAGTATAAAATAGTATGTTATCAGAATTATCACATACTTTCTTTTATGGTGATATTTCCAAGTAGTGTTATAGTCTGCTTTAGAGATCTTCATTGCTGTTCATCAAAGATAAAAGTTTTTACTTGAATTATCTTACATTTTAACTTTATTTTGACAGTCGGAACTTTAATTTCAAATTTCTCCTGATTTTTACTACGAAATAATCAAAAAAGTACCTTATAAGTGCAAACAAACTACAATTAATAGTCATCGGTGTGAATTCATTTCAAAATATTTCATTCCGCATTATGAAATAGAAATAAAAGCATTTATATAATCGAAATTAATTCATACATCTATTAACTTAATATTCCACACAACTTGACAAAGCACATGTTATTAAAACGTTAATCATTTCAGATAATGGCTACGATGATGGTGTTACTAGAGTCAAATCGTACGTTACATAATATTAGAGGATCGATTTAATATTTATTCAAGCGATGAGGAGGATTTAATTTCAGAATTCGTTTACAATGAAGATAAGTGAACATATTGGTACATCAGATGCATTTAGATATTCGGATCCGTAATTGCAGATAAGTCAACGATAAAGCCAGAATAAATTAGTGTAACTATTATTATAATTGGTAAGTTATTATCTCTTCGAATATATTCTTAACTCTAAACTTTATTGATGTGTTTTACATGAAATAAAATTTAATCTAAAATCTGAATTTACACTGTTTTAAGCAAATTAATTCATCCAAATACAATAAAAATTATAAAATTTTTGAAAGAAATACAAAATTTATTGCTTGTACCTCTGTATGTATTAAAATTTAAAATTGGCCCAAAATGAAGACCGAAATTGATTCATTTGAGTACGTGCGATTCTGAGACAATGTACAAAGTTTACAAAAGCTTTATCTATGTGACATAGAGTCATTGGTTTAAAACAATGGTTCAGTAATCAAAAGTTATTACGTTTAATCACACGTAATAAAAATAAAAGGAACCAGTAGTTCTACAACGTAACGAGTTTATTTATTTCTTTTGTCTCCCCTTCATAAATAAACAAAACATATAAACTATCCGTTCTAAATGTAAAAAAATAACTCTTTAGTTTTTCTTGGACATCTTATAAGCTTTACAACTCTCTTTTTTGAAAACAAAACAGGGAATGGAAGACGGAAATGGGAATTGAAGCTTAGTTTAGCTCAATCAAAGAGAACTAAAACAGTGTTACATTACATGGCATCTCCATTACATAAATCGTCAAAAGTTATTCAACTGGTATGTTTAAAATAGACTGAGAAGTTGTGTGTCCTCTACATAAATTGGAGTTTCTAAAAGAAAAAAAGACAAGTTATGCATGACACTTTTATTATTAGTTACGTATTGTTTCTGACATGTCTTAATTAAAATTTCAAAACCCCATCGAGCCATACTTCTATGACATTCGCAACAGAAGTACTTGATCTGTGAAAAAGAATAGAATATTACTTTACGGATGAGATAATGCCACTTGTCTGCATCAACACACAAATGAAAATTGCGAACGTTCATTTTCTCATCGCTGAAGAGAAGTTTCTTCCGTATTATTTACTTCACTCTATTTCGGGAACAAGATGTAATACCTAGACGCAGTCTTCAAAGTATTTTGATTTTTTAATACTATTTTTCCTAAATATTCAATGGATGTACATGTTCTTTTTTCAACTGATGTTCACTGGAAGGAAATGCACTGGTTTTACCCGCATGTTACTGTGTAGTTCCTAATAATCCCAGAACAAGATGAAGAATAAAATGAGCAGATAGAGCTGTAGTTACAAGTAACTGTATCAAAGTATACGGATAAAAGTAAAAGAAATTCTCTCGGTGTGCTGGTTACTGTGCTTCTGTCACGCAAGCTAACGTTTTTCTACTTTTCAAAAAACCAGAAATTCATCGTTATTAAAAATGATACAGTATTAAGTTATGGAAAAAGAGATAATATGTGTATTAATATGAACACAAACTTCAATTGCTTTATTAATTTGAAAAAAGTAACTTCGGCTTAAGCTCAGCGCAGCTTTGCATGTTATAGTGTCATAATTCTATTTCAATAACAAAAATAATATGGCAATCAATACATAGATAAAAGCCAAATTTAAAGGATTCAGCTGTGGGCCATTTACTTTACTTTCATCATAATAGACCAGTAAAATATATTCAATCGAAAAAAATAAAAAGCGAGAGTAGGGTGCATTTTCCATAGGGAAATTTCCGGTGTACATTTTCCATTTTCCACAACTCTTTTTATCATTGAAACAATCCTCTGATAACTGCAGGGAGCAAAATAGCCTAATTGGTGACACACCACAAATCACCTACGGAAGTTTCAGTTCTGTAGCTGCAGTCAGATTGTCGAAACATGTTATTCTTTTCTGTATTCTTCCATAGTGAGTAAATTTTCAGACATTTATTCAAACATCAATGAACGTATTAGTATTAAACTTGCTGGTTTGATATTTCTTGTACTAAAAAGGAGTTTCTTTCCACACATAACTATGCGTTTGTTTTCCATATAACTGAACAGCGTTATTCGGGGAGGTAGTGTCAAATGTCCAATACTGCTTAGTCGGGGTTAGGCTTTCCAACATCATAGAGGACTGGTATTCCAAGACGTATTTCGTTGGTAAACGTATTACCTTACATCCTACGAAGAAAATGCGACGTGGAAAGAAAAGAATTGAAAGTCAGCAATACTTTCGTTAAAAATAGCTTTAAATGTATCTTAAAGAGAAACTTCAAAAATAATAACATAAAATTTGATAGAAAGATTTCCGAGGCCATTCCCGGCTGAAAAGATGTTTGTACCTTCATCTTCACAAGTAAAGGGCATTAAAACATCAAATACTACAAAAGAAAAGTGGCATGGTATGCTGTCTAAGACTAAAGGAAAGTATATAAATGTGTATAAAAATTTACTTATTCCGTTTGTTCCAAATATAATATCAATCAATATGTAATATTTCTGTGTTTAACGTTTCGTCAAGATAAAGTCAAAATTGCTGCCAGATCTTTAACACAGAACATAACAATTTCAATTTTATGAATCTAATTGAACGAAATATTATTATAAACGCTATTTAGAGATTTATGTTCATTTAATAGCTTAAAGTTTAACCAAAGATGAAAGCTTTCATTAAATTTTTGGTTAGCTTTCCTTTTCCTTTAGCTTAAAAAGTAAGCTAATATAAATCTGTTTTAAATGCAAAGCAGATTTTAAAAGGAAACATAAAATAGCATGCTAAACTCTCCTTCAGACAGCGTCCTAAAATATAGAACATTTATAATAAAAACTACTCAAATTTAAAAAGTTTTTTTTTTTTTTTTTTTTTTTTTCATTTTTTCATTTTTTAATGCATGTAAGTAAAAGTTTATGAAGTTTTTATCTTACATCGAAATTTGCTATTTGTTACCTTTGAAAGTATCCCAATGTATTCATATTATGTAATTTTAAAAATTTAAGGCTTATTTTTGCGGATATTTGAAAAATAAATTCACTTCAGAAATAAAAAATATTTTCTCGTTAAGTTTTGCATGTGACACACACACAAAAAAAAAGCAAAAGGAAGAACATTAGCTTGTTGTTAGATGATAAATTGATGTTTTCTTTTCTTTTTTTTTAATTCACGTTAAAGAAAAAACGAAAAAGAGCCTCATTAACTGTTTTCGCATTTTTTGTGTCGAAACATAATTGAAAAAAGTAGCGAGTTTTTATTTTTACAATTCGAAGGAACATGATAAGTATCCATTAATAATAATTTTATTAAAATTAAATGAGCAAGAAGTGAAAAAAATAGAATTCCGACAGAAGTAAAAAAACATGTTAAATAGCGTCGATGCAAAATATTACTTACCACTAGAATCATTAACTTTATTAACTAAAAATCTTTAATAAGCTATGTATGAGTGAATGACATGTTAGAAACAAAATTAATAACTTTAATTTGTCTGCTTCAGTATAAACGGATAATCGGGACAGCAAAAAATTGTATTAAGTTATAAGAAAAATTACAAATCTATCACATTTTGCGTAGCACATGAAAAAAAAAAAATACATAAGCTCACATATACAAATTCTCCCAAAATTTCTAAAGTGATCCTAGAAACTGCAAACTTTTTATTTATTTTTGAATTTATGATGTTGGGAAGTATAATCCGACATTACAAAAGTGTATACACAATGTCATGTAGTACGTTTTTAATTTATAAGTTGAATTACCTTGGAATTTTTTTTCATTTGTTTAGAACTTTAAACATGCATCATTCTCTCATCTAAGAATTCTTTAAAATATTCAATCCACATTGTTTTTATAAAGACATTAATGTAGCTGAGATTGGAATATGTTTGAGTGTAGTAGGATTGCATTAAATGGCAGAAAGAATTTGCTAAAATACTCCGAGCATAAGTCAGTTTTCGATAAATTTCGTAAATTTTATTAAAATTCCAAAGCCATTTTCTTTTAAAAATTTCAGCAAACTGAAATGCACCACACTGAAAGGATTTTAACTTAAGATCAGTCTGAATAAATTATGTACATAAAAAAAGTATTAATTCTTATTTCTATGTAGAACATTTCTTGCAAATGATACCCTTTTATCTGTAGTTTGTATTAGTGATGCAAAGGATATCAATTTGGCCGGACACCGGACACCGAATATCTGGCTAAACTTCCAACCGTATATCCGGTCATCCGGCATCAGTATGTTTTCTCCTTTTTCTGTTTTATTTTCACTAGTTTTATTACATTATACAGCTGATACTTTAAAAGGAATATTCTCATTAGTTTCAAATCATGTATTTCAAAAGTTAGAAATTTTTGGGAGTTTAGATGATATTAGTATCAATTGTTTAGATGATATTAGTATCCATTGTACTGCTATTAAATTGGATGCAAATAACAATGTCGTTGATACATCAGATCGCCTTCATAAGTTAGGTAAATATCTTACAAAATCAAGTATTGAAAGAAAAAGATCTCATTCAAATAATGGAAAATCGATGTAACGAATTTCCCTACTTGAACAAAATTAGGAAAGGGGGGGGGGCTTTTTTAACCAGCCAGCAGTACTGAAGAAAGTAGACTTTTCTCACAAGCAGGGTCACTTTATGAAGAAAGGGTAACCGAATGACAGCACCTAAAACTTTATATAATAGAATTATAAAAGCATTTAACCCTCTAAAGATAACTACCAAAGAAAATGTAAGGGGAAAAGTGCAATAATACGGTCTCGTTTAGTTGACCGAATTCTCTTTCGATAATGCGTCATATAAAATAATACAAAATAAACCTCATCACAGATTTATTTAAATTATGCCAAATGCATTAGTGATAAGTAAATATATTTGATAAATAATTAATAAGGTTTCTGCATTAAACTATTTGATTTATTTAATTTTTTTCTTATTCAGTCATTTCGAAACGAATTTCCTTCTCAAATGTTACATAGCTAATTGAATAAAATGCATTAGTTTTGAAAATATTTTTCAAAAAAGCTTCTGCACTAATGAAACATACGTTTTGATCAAGTAATTCGGGTTGAAAACATTTATTAAAATATTTCACCGTTTTGTTAGCTATCTAAAAGCAAAATAAAGGTTAAGGTATTTTAAAATTCACTTTATATTCTAAAATTCTTCTGAACAAATCCGCTAACTCCAAAAATATAAATTTTGCATGTTCAAGTATCTTATTTTTACCCATGTAACTAAATAATACATTTCTTCAAAGAGCAACTGCAGCATGAAGTGTAGTCTTTCTTTAAATCTTTGTAAAATTCCGCATGAATTGTTACATCGAAAACAAAATACTTTTAACGAAACTAAAAGATATAAGTCCGAATAAATTTTGCGATCTCTAAGGAAAATATATTTGCATACTTTCGCTAGAAACGCTTTAAAATAATTTGTGAAAGTTGTAAGTATGTCTGAGTGTCATTCATTTTAATACTATTTATTACTTTATAACAGTTTTCTCAAATTTTAGCGCTGTTATTAGTTTCAGACATGGATCCATAAGCTCAACTTTGAATTCTCACTATAACGGTAAGATTTTTATTCTTTATTATTATCTTTTAAAAGGGGCACAGTAGAATGTAAATTAAATAAGCTTTTAATGTTAGCAGAATAATAAAAGATACAATGTCTCACGGCAACTGTAGCCTTTAAAAGAACAAAAAAAAATTTTGATCTTTGGTAATAATACGACGAAAACACTGACTTAATTTTAAACGGTAAAATAGCTAATACTGCTTTATCAATATGTCAAAAACTCCTGCTCGAAAATATTTTTCAGGAAAGTTAGAAATTCAGGGGCTAAAAAATGTAGAAATATTTTTTTTTCCTCTACAAGCATATTTTTAATTCTTTCTCTCTCGTTTTGTTAGCATTATTGCTTTCACTGTATAGCAGAATTTTATTTTTAGTTTCACTTTAAATAGCTGCTTAGCTTATCTATAAGAATAGTGCTTTAATTCCTTCAGGATTTTTGCATAATTAATTTAATTTTTTAAACAATAATAAACTCATTTTTATAAATAAAATTATCGAAAAAATTATCCTTAAATTGGTTACCTAAACGGTGGTTAAAATCAACTTTTACGTATTAATTCTTCATTATTTCACCACCGTGTGCTAAACTTTTGAATGTGAATATACTTACAAACTGCTGTTTATTACGACCGATTTAGCAATGAAAAAATAGCTGTCACAACATGGACATTGGCGAGCATTTTACAAGATTGTTATAACTAAACTTCCCCTATAAACAGGGTTCTACAACTAAATTGGGGGGAACGGATTGTAACAAAATTTGGTATGCAAACAGACAATGCATTAGATGCGCTCAGGTAATTTTTAAAACAAAACAATTACAAAAATTGTCCGCTGCGTGGCCCTTTGCATGAAAAGTAGCAATTTTACTATAAAAATGGAAAGTGGCATTGGAAACGGCTAATTCGAAATTTTAAAACAATTTCGACATTTTTCAGTGATTTCTGAACATTAATTACACCGGTCAACACGATTTTTGGGTCTCACTTCTACATGTTAAATTTTAGTTTTTCCTACGCCGAAACTAAGGGAAATATTTTTTTAAATGATAAGGGAAATATTTTTATATTAAGGGAAATATTTTTTTTTAAGTTTGCTTTTGTGTGTAGACATTAAAACAATTTTTCAATTTTTGGCAAAAATCACTGATTTTTATATTTTTTTTTATAATTCCACTCTAAATTATGATCAGAAATTTTTTTACTGGATATAAAAGTCTTTTTCATTCTATATTTGTGATAAACAATAACATATAAATGTAAAATAATAAGGAACTAATGTCTAAAAGTGAATATTTTTCGTATTTCTTTTATGTTCGTAAGAGCAAATAATAATACAAACAAATAATAATATTACAAATAATACTACAAATAATACTACAAGCAATACTACAGAGCTACAAATAATAATACAGTTTACTTTCGGGTTAATCAAAGTGCTGCCATCTTTCGTTTATGAAATAAATTAAAATATAATTGTCGACGTAAATCATACAAAAGCAAACTTTCAGAACTACAAATGAAATTTAAGTGTTTTTCAAAGTCTAGAATCAGAATTTAAGCATGAGAAACCCCCCCCCAAAAAAAAAAAATGTTGGCTGGTGTTATCCAAAGTGGTTCACCCTTTGAGCTGATTTCTCTGAAAAATGCCACATAGTGGACGTTTTTTTAAACTAAAAATTTTAAAAACCTCCTTGGGCGCATCTGATGTAAAATATCATAAATTTGGTGGCAATCGTCTCACCCGTTTAAACCCATGGGCCCTGAATTTTGAACTGAGCAGATAAAAATCAATGAGTAATTACATACGCTGCACCATATGTAAGTATCTTAAAAATGAAATATTGTAAAATTCAGCCAATTACCAAACTAATTAAGAAAATGCTCTAATTCTAGAACACGGGGCTTGTGCACGTTTGATAGGGGCTGCTGTAGGCCTCCGAAATGACAGTGTTTCTGCAATCCCTAAAGTAAAATCCAGTAAATCCGTTTCATTTTTTCTGTTTATGTAGCAAACTTTTGTAGTAGTTGTTTCCTTCAGCAACTTTTGCAGTAGTTGTATCTTCTAATTAGATATTACTTCTCAGCTATTACTTTCTGTCTTCATCTGATATGACTGAAGTCAGGCAGGTAAATCAGAAGAACTGGATGGCAGGTATTCATAATTCGTCTAAGTTTATAGCTTCTAAATCAAAATCACCTTGATTGTAGAAGTATTCAACGGCTTTCTTCATGGACAACTTTTTAATTCTCTTTTACTTAACATATTACCCACAAAAAGATAAGAATGAATTTTAGTGAAGGTAATTTGTAATAAGCAAACAAAACTATGGTGTAAATTATTCAATAAAAGCATTAAAATACAAGAATTATACGTAAAACACGGTATTTTTAAAGATAACTATCTTTTATTCTGAAACAAAAGATTTATGCTGATAGACTCCTGGTGCACTATTAATAGAACAAGTATAAAAATACACATGTTAGCTTTGAGACCTGATGTCCTAGTAGTAGAACAAATGTTAGATTCACAATACATCAATAATTTCATCAATAAATACATCAATAATTTCATCAATAAATACATCAATATTATTTTGAGAACTAATAAAAGATGCATTTAACTTTTGGCTTCAGTTGGCTTGACACGTCCACAATCTTCTCTACTGGAGATATTCTGTCATCTACAGAGCAAAAATGATAACGTTCTGCTATTCTTGCATGTATAAGGTAGTGGGACACTAGGTTTTGTTGTTAAAATTCTGGAAAATTAAGAATGTCGACTAATGCAAAGACGTGTTCTAATATTAAGGCGTCAGGGTCGAAGGGATTAAGCTTCAGTATGTTGCTTATATGGGAAATTTAATTATAACCACCCAGTGTATGTATCCAGTTTTTTATTTAAGAAGAGAACCTCCCAAAGTTTGAGGCACTTATTTGCTTATTAATATTTGAGGTCGTAAGAAATGTTATCTTCTAAGGATTTTATAAAGTAATTTTGTACAAAATAATAATATTTTACAATTTTAAAAAGATGTAACATTTAACTAATTTGCTATGTAAATCTGCCCCTAATCGGAGATCTAGGATCTATTTTTATACTGCAATAAGAGTTGGAGCTTAAAAAATTCTTTCAAGAATAACTTTATGCCTTTTAATCCATATCTGAACAAAAAGCTTTTTACATTTTTTTCGCGAATTAATTCTTTATAGTCTGAAAAATTTATGACCAATAATTGTACCTTTGATATTCTGAAATTGTACAGGGTTGATTATTCCATTTTATGCTTAGTATCTAAGTCAGGCAGGTGGTGTGGTGGCTGATGCAGCATTCTGCCACACGTTGGCTACCGACACGATTCTCGGCCCGGGCTTGGGTTTTAAAAACTAAAGCTCCTATTTAATTGAATAGTATTATGTTTAAGAAAAACCTATACGAAAGATATATATCTAGACGGGGTATCTTGAGCGGAAAGCTTTTTAAGTGGTTCTAACGCATATTCACGTTACATCTGAAGAAAGACCATTAGATCGACAGCCACGCAGTAAACCAGAATCCAGAACCATCACATTTCAGTCGTCTACCGTGTTCATTGTTTTATTTACTCAGCAATGTTACTCAGCATTGGTTTATGTACTCAGCAATATGTCCCCATTTGAAAACGGGAACGACGCAACACAAGTACAAGCAAACAAAAAAAATCGGTTTTCTACCGAGATTATGATTTACGTAATATAAAACAAAAAGTATTCTGCTCGTTTCATTCGAACTTACGTACGCTGGTAAAATAGAATGGACTTCCAGTCCGCTGCCTTAACCACATGGTTACGATTACACGGTTCCAAAATCGAAAATGACCAGTCCATAATTTCGTAGATATCATCTGATATGTGCGAAAAAAAAGACGATTTTTGGAACAAAAAATTAAATAAATAAAAAGTCCTATTAAGAAGTATTTAAAAAACTATTTATGAAAAAGATAGTAATATTAGGGTTAAATTCAAAGAGTAGAAATATACTAGAGAGAGCATCGCCATTAAAACCCGTTGAAAAGTGAAAAAATAATGATCCATCTGACTTGATGCACGGAAATGAAGCGAGAGGCTGAACTTGTGTAATATCACTATTTTCGGCGAGCGGTAAGTGTAAACAGGAAGACAAATTTATTCTCTATATACGTATCACAAACTCTATTAGCGCAAAAAAAATTATCGCCAAAGTTAGTGGATGTAGAGTAGATGCACTGAAAAATTCTTCATTTATAAAGATTATGTTTTAAAATCATAAGAAAACACTCATATGTGAAGGGTTATTGCAGAACCCTTCACAAATCATGACTTGCATCCATATACAGAGCATTTATGTACCATTTTTTCTTAAAAATATAATAATGAAAACGGAAATGAACGCCCTGGCTGCAAACGCTCTATAGAAAACTAAGGCGAGTTGGATGCGCAAGAATTATGCGGGTGAAATCTTGCCACAAATCAGCTGATGCAATAAGTGTCTCGAGTTTGGGTTGCCAAAGCGCTTTCTGTTCCTTATATGCACTTTACGATTAGACCATGTATTGTTATGCCAAGATTCAGCGTGATCGAACGATAAAAAATTTGCTAAAGCTCGTAAAAAATTTTTAAAGAGGAACTACATAATTACTAGGGCAAGTTAATAAAAAGCTTACTGATTAATTTCTTTTTTATTTAGAAAAAAGAAGAAAAAGCATTCTTACACTTATCGTGTTACACACTTATCGTGTAACTCCGATGGCAGTGAATACCTTATACTTTGTTTTACTTTATCGTATAACTCACTGTCATCGGAGTTACCTTTGTATGCAAATTTCCAATTCGACAGGGCGATAGTAAGTGGGTTGAAATTCTTACATAAAATTTAAAAGTGGAATGACATAATAACAGAACAAATTAATAAAAATCGACGGAGCCTCCTTGGCCCAGTTGGGAGAGGCGACATTCTCGTGACCGAAGACTTGCGAGTTCGATCCTGGAATCAACCAAAACCGTCATGCTCGCTAATAGCAATAATAGCGACTAGGGCACGGTAAATACGCCGTAGTCGCAATGTCCTAGTTCCCATACAAAATAACACCTCTGGCGTGGCAGAACTAAGCCCAGGGTCTTCAGCTTGGTATTTGCTACAAAGGTAACGATGGAAGTGCTGCCATCTATCGGCTCCTGGGTGAGATAGAAATGATCTCTTCCGGAGTTTGTGGTAGAAATTAACACTCTTGGCAGGTGCTGCCGCTATTGATGAAATCTGAATTTGGGGTTGATACAGATGCTGTAAAAAGCAGAAGTACCTAGTCCCCATAACTCCATGAAAAATAGACATGTTTCTTCCTCAATAAAAAGCTAGAAAAATCTTTTATAAAATGCTGAATAGAGTCAACTGCAAATAAATAAATAAATTCTGTCAATTTTCCATATACATTTTGTTAACAATTTTTGCAAAATATTCTGAACTTTGCATCATTTTTCTTTTACCGTCCTTAACGCTTATTGAAATTCATAGAATTTTACATTTTGCTTTACTTAGCCAAAAATCCTCTTATATAGGGAATATAAAACCACATTTCCCAGAATGGGATTTATCGGCCTTCTTTTCACGCACTTTCCTTTTTTTACAGCCAATTTAAACTCCAAATATCGATATTCAAGAAAATGATCTTGGCATTAAACATAGTGAATAGCCTAATGACTGCGGTAACACCTGTTATCAAGCGAGTCATTTTTATTCTTTATCTCTGTTCAATGCCGAAAGGCGTTTATGTAACAGATAAAGCGCAGATGTTATGTATTCTCTGCTGAACGAAGAAATTTCAGACACCCATTATCCCAGAAGCATTATAAAAGAAATGATGATCCCCTTTCTGAATATTTTTTGTAATTTGCATTGATAGCCAAATTGTTGTTCTTTATTCGTCACTCAACAAAAAGCTATTTAATCTTCTAACTTCCATGTTAAATATTAAAACAGCAAACACATTATGGGAATGCTCCGTTAGATAAACATTTTTAGTCAATAATTTTTTGTTTTACAGATTCGCTGAATAAAACGTTCAAAAATTACTAATCGTTATGAAGCTGTTTTTTCCTCTTATTTTCTTACGATATTAATGTACTTAATGTTTTTTTTTTTTTTTTTTTTTTTTCATATATGATTTTAAACAGTCGAAAATGTCTTAAAATTAAGAAAACGGTACTGCTTGTATGCATAAGGTTATAGATCCATGAAATTCGTACGTGTAACTTAAAAGGTGGTGATCGCGATTATTTTATTAAGATTAGTCAGTGGCGTAGCCAAGGGGGGAGGGGGGGTCACAACTCCCCGTGAGAAATTTTTTGCCATACAAAATGCATATTCTTCAATGCCTTATCACACACACGCATGCATTTATGTGAGTTGCAGTAGTCGTAACCCCCCCAACCCCCAATGAAAAATTTCTGACTACGTCACTACGAGATTAATCATACATATTTTATGAGTTAATACATAAATTTAAATTTTGCTACATTGCATTAAAAAATTACTATAATACGATGCAGTAGTTAATTGCTTGAATCTAAAGTTTATTCATTTAAATACTGTTATTAAGAATTTAGACTTCACATTCTATCTACAACCTCTCAAAAAAGAAAGATTCGAGTAAAAGTAAAACTTCCTACGTTGGTTTCGTACATTAAAAACTATCTTTCCTAAGGTATGAATTAGGTTATGTACGACTATAATTTTTCATATTTCTGCCGAGGTGCGTGTTTTTCAAAAACCAATTGGTTATATGCAAAGCTGAAATAGTAAATTTCGCCTTACTCGTATGCTCTTTTGAGATAATGTATTACAAGATCTAATTCATTATGATTTCTGTTTCATGATGGCTCCACATAGCCGTCATACCATGTCGGGTAACCGTCTACCATGTTCGGTAGTTAAGCCACCGAACATGGTAGACGTCTGAAGGGTTAAAGTCCCTGATTCCGCCCCGGCCACGTGGCTGTCGGTCTAACGCTCTGGAGTTTCGGTCGGTTTTCTCCAGATGTAACGATAATACGCGTTAGTACCCCTTAAAAAGTCCTCCGACCAAACCACTCCCCCGTAGACAGATACTCCTTGTGTGGACTTGCCATAACAAATAAGCTGTTACATTAGTTCCTACAGGTGTAAAGCACACGAATGCCTTCGTATAGCATGTTAATGATTAACTTTTTTCCTGTTCAGAGCGGTGCACAGCGAAAAGTACCGCATGCTTCCATATTTGCAGAAAATATGACTGAAACTATGAGACAAACATTTCAGTGAGAAAAATTCGTTCAAAAATCACCAAAAGCAGCCGTGTCGCAACGTTTCAGTGCGAATAAAACAGACAAATAACTATTTTCAAGCAAAGAAAATAATGAAGAGGCTCTGTAGCAATTGTATTATACCTCTTCATTGTGAGAAAATTTGCATATCAACAACTGTAGTATAACGTTCTAAAACGCCACCTGGTGGTAATTTTTAGACTAATTTTTTTCAAGTCAAATTTCTCTTCCACCGTTTCAGTAAGGTTTCCTACAAATTTGACAGTATTCTGGCCAATAGTTTTTCTATTTCAGCACTCTGAAGAGGGGGGACTTCATTACGAACACCTTGTACATCACTTTAGTGTATAACTAACGTCTTTCGAAGTAGAATCCTATATCTTTCAAACAAACGCGGCTTCTTATTTATATATACGTTTTAACACTTTAATTAGTTATTTAAAATTACGTTACTGTCGTTGCTGTTACTAATGGTATGTCAGGAACGTGATTTTTTTTTTGTGTGATAACTAATTTGGGAAAGTTTATAATTTCGTAATTAAAATTCTTATTCATGAAGGACTAAAAGTTAAATATTGAGCACATAATAATGTCTTCAAAATTGACTGCTTATTTAAATATTTTTCGAATTGAAATTTAAAAAGAAGCTAAGTATAAAATAAAACTGAAATAAATGCTTGAACTGAAAATATTTTTTGCATTGTAAGTGTTAAATGAAAGGTTTAAATTCTGGTATAATGATCAGGTTAGCTTATAGATCAGGTAACGATCGTTAATATATTAGTTATTAGAATTCATCGAGCGTATAATGATCGAGCGAGATGTTAATTTTCAAGTTTCATATAAAAGACATTTATTTAAATAAACAAAATTTTTATACTTGACGACAAATTAAAGTAACCAAATGTTGTCAGGAATTCGAAAGTTTTATTAAGTCTCTTCAATAAATGTACTATAATTTCTTATAAACTGTTGAAAGTCTATTTTAAAACTTTCATAAAACAAGCTTCAAGGAATTTCAGAATTGATATTAATAACTGTTTGAAAGAGTTAAATTTCAGCTTCTTAATAGAACTATCTTAAGATACTTCAAGACCTTTTTAAGTATGTATTGTTTTAAGTTAAACTTATGATCATTAACTATGATATCCTCGAACGGTAGACTTTAGATTAAAATCGGTAAGCAGTTACGCTATTCATGCATATTCCTCCGCTGTAAGTATATGTAGATATAATTTAAAATGTCTATTCTATTTATAATATCGATATTTTTTGGTATCTCTATAGAAATATGCAAAATGCAATATACAGGGTGAATCTAAACTCTTGGACAAAACTTTAAGAGGTGATAGGGCACATAATAAGGAATCAGAATCACATAGCAATGTGTGGTCGGTAACATCGTTTTCACGTAGTTGTTAATAATCACTTTGTTAAAAGTGCTGAAAAAACAGTGCACTTTACGACCCTTGTTCGTCAAAAACTAATGCATTTTTCTCCGAAAACAGAAGACTAAAATTCATAGTTTAAAAGATCTATTTTATTTCATGGATGGAATTTTTAGAGACGAGCCTATTGTTTATGAAACTTGGTTAAGAAATTAGACAAACACTTCAATACTTTTCACAAAGTGATTATTACCAGGTAAGTGAAAACTGCGTTTTTGACCCCACATTGCTATGTGATTCTGATTCCTTATTATGTGTCCTATCACCCCTTAAAGTTTTGCCCAAGAGTTTGGATTCACCCTGTAGAAATTGGCAAAATATTAAAGGATTCTTACAATATTTTTAATAAGATTACATCGGTTGAGCTGGTTCATAATATTTGGAATTTTTATACTACTACTACTACTAATAATAATAATAATAATAATAATAATAATAATAACAATAGTAATAATAATAATAATAATAATAATAATACACTCATGTCCATAAATTAAGGATAATTCAGAATCACACAGAAATTGATCTCTAAAATAAAAATTTCACCTGTGGAATGATCACACACATCTTGAAGAAGAATATGCAAATTTATGGACACCACCAGATGGCGTGGATGGTACGTCACAATGACGAGAGTGTAAGAGAGGGGTATATAAGGAATGGTGGCAAAGAAGTAAAAATGTTCACAAGCACTGTGAAAGGCTTTCAGTGCAAAAACCGCATAGTTATGGCACACAGGAGGCATTTGGATGATGTTTTACGTGGCAGAATTATCGGACGACTGGAATGTGGACGTACCCAGCTGGAAGTATCCGAGGAACTTGGAATCGCCTAGAGTGTCATCTCCAGGCTTTGGCAACGATTCCAAGAGGATGGTAATGTGAGTAGACGTTACAGCACAGGTCGCCCCCGAGTTACAACGCCGAATGAGGACCGCTATTTGGCAGTTACTGCCAAAAGAAACAGACGGAGTACAGCATCAGACCTGTCTCGTCAGCTCTCTTCAGCTACCGGTACGACAGTTTCAAGGCAGACCTTGTACAGACGCTTAGGGCACATTGGTCTATATGCTCGTAGGCCTGTCAGATGTGTTCCACTTACCGCAACTCACTGTCGCCTGCGATTAACCTGGAATAGAGAGCATGCATTGTGGACACCGCAACAGTGGTCTTGTGTGATGTTTTCCAGGTTTAGTTTGGAGTCTGATTCTCGCCGGACATTCATCTGGAGAGCGCCAGGTACCCGTTACCACCAAGAGAACACCATTGAAAGACACCGTTACAGTGGTGCAGGATGGCTCGTTTGGGGAGGAATTATTCTTGGTTCCAGAACTGACCTGCATGTTCAGAGTGTAACGATGACAGGCCACATCTATCGGGATGTCATTCTGGAACAACATGTACGTTTGTTTCGGTGCGCCATGGGTGCTGAATTTGTGTTTATGGATGACAACGCCCGTCCTCACCGTGCAAACATTGTAGACGAATGCCTTCAATCGGAGGATATCACCCGTATGCATTGGCCAGCATACTCACCGGACTTGAATCCAATAGAGCATTTGTGGGATATGCTTGGCCGACGAATTGCAGCCCTTCAACCCCCTCCCACCTGTCTACCGGAACTTCGGAGTGCATTGCTTGATGAGTGGTGTAATATTCCCCAAGATCAGATTGATCATTTGATACTCAGCATGCCTAGGCTTTGTCAGGCCTGTATTGCATCGTCCGGGAGACATATTCCGTATTAACCATCCTACTAACCATGTTATACTGTTTTTTGTAAATAGGTTCTTTTTTGAAATTTGGTCAAGGGAGTAAAACTTGCAATTTTTATTAATTATGTCAAACATATAGCATCTTTTTTGCTCTTTACTTTTTGTTTAATAAATAGAGTTTACAAATAAGTCAAGTTTGTTTTGCTTCTTTCTCTTTCTTTGCCTGAACTTCATTATCCTTAATTTATGGACATGAGTGTAATAATAATAATGATGATGATGATGATGATAATGAAGTATAAATTTATAAGAGAAAATTTTGAAAAAGTTTTATAATTTCATCTAAAACCACTTTCAAAAATTAATTCTTCAAATTAAGAATCTTACTAAGAATTAAATTTTAATTTTCCCATTCACATATTCCATTTACTCAACTCAACATTTTCCCTTCCACAAATACTTTATTTGTTTCTTGCCTTGGAACATTTTTTTTTTGCATCCTTTTTCTATACGAGAGTAACTGGTCGATGAGCTCTATTTTCTATACAGCAGATTATGTAACCCCCGGATAAAATCTTCTCCAATGTTTGGATACAAATAGTTCGAAAAATATCTTCGAAGAAACTTTTCTGAGAATTTTCACCTCAGGCAAGACCACAGAAAATTTCCCTACAAAACCCAAGAAACCTTTGATTATTTATGATACAACTACTTCAAAAGAATAAAAGCAGCTATAAATTAACTTTTTTGAATAAAACAATAGACCACAGAACTTTTTTTTTTTTCAACTTTGTATTGAGCTTTTAAAATTTTATACATTTTATGTGTTATTTTTTTTTTGCTTTAAAAATTTCATACTTTTATGCATTATTTTGTTTTTAAATTTTTCATTATTAAATTCGTAGGGTCACGTGGGGGAAAATGAGAGTATACTGAAATATACCTATTTTCACCATAAAAATTTAGATGTTTCATTATTTTTTTTTCTATGGAGATACATTTTAACAACATAAAAAGCATTTCTAATGAAGTTTTAGGATATTTCAAAGACGTTAATGTCCACAAAACTTCTTGTTTTTGCTCTAAGCATACTGCCTGTTAATAAGTCATATTGAAAAACTTTATTTGAGGATCCTTATAATTAGATAAAGCATTTATATTTTGATACTTATTAGTAGACAGACATGAAAAGAACTTTATTATGAAAAATTAATAATAAAATTATAATTTCTGTTTTCGTTTTTTTTTCTGAGATGGGGTAAAATGGTTAGACTTATCAAAGTTCTATACAATACTTTCATTTCTATTTCTTCTTTTTTGTAAATATTCTTGAAACACAAGTTATAATAAGCAAAATTGGTGCAGATAAAAATGAATTAAAGAAAAAAAAGAAAAAGGAAAGTCATAAATCGAATTTTAAATCTTGGGCGTTGAAAAACATACATTAGAGAAAATATTAAATTTGGCTTAGTATGTAGCTGAACCTCAAATTTTTCAAATTAGAACTTTCAAATTTATCCACGAATATATAATTTATTTTCATAGCTTATGTTTACTCATTTCAGGCGTGGCTGCAGTCCCAACATTCATCTCCTACCTCACCCCTGTGTGAAACTTAGTGACATTTGTCACATACTGAGTGAACCTGAATTTGATAATCGTCGGCATTATTTCTTTAGCTAAATATTTTGCGAAATAATTCTTTTCTGTGCATTTTTTCTGTGCATCAGTATATTAAGAATATATTTAATTGAGTGTCTTTACATGATTTTTATTAAAAGTATACAGATGCTTTTGTACTTCCCCCATTTTTCCCCATGGTAGGGGAAAATGGGGGTATCAATACTTGCCTAACTAAAAATGACACAGTAAAAAATTATTTTGATAACATTATAAAGCAATGCTATATTTTAAATCTATATAAGTCAAATGTATCTAATATACAGGGTGGCCATAATTAAACTGCAAGTGTTCAAGGGGTGCTGGAGAGAAAACTACCGGGAATATTCCAGTGAAATTTGGTATCTACACGTTTCAGAACATGCGCAAGTCAAATATGCAAAAAAAGAAAACCGTCATTTTCACCCGATAGATGACGCTGTACCGTATTTCAAAGCTCAACAGTGGCATATACAACTTCCAAAACCGATAGACAGAGCATAATGACATTCTAAGAGGCATATAAACGATAAAAACATCATTTACAGTTTATCAAAATTCCAGGTGAGGTGTGTTACACCAGAAATTTTAAATGCGACGGCGGACCACGCTGTTTCACGTTTTCAGCATGTGGTTGCATCTGGTGGTTCGCATATTGAGCACATCATGTGATAATTTCATTGAATAAATAATGGTTTAATTGTTTTCCAAAGCGTCTTTATGAATTGTTTAATTTGTTATCTTAATTTATGTTAATTTTTGATTGCATGTTACTGTGAAAATTTAATTACTGAAGGGAATTGTATGGAATTTTGATAAACTGTAAATGATGTTTTTATTGTTTATATATCTCTTAGAATGTTATTATACTCTGTCTATCGGTTTTGGAAGTTGTATATGCCATTGGTGAGCTTTGAAATACGGTACAGCGCCATCTATCGGGTGAAAATGGCGATTTTCTTTTTTTGCATATTTGACTTGCGCATGTTCTGAAACGTGTAGATACCAAATTTCACTGGAATATTTCCGGTACTTTTCTCTCCAGCACTCCTTGAACACTTGTAGTTTAATTATGACCACCCTGTACATCTATCGTTCAATTGATATAAATTTAACAGCTTGATTTTAGGACTTTATAAAAATTATGCATGATTTTCTTCCACTTGACCCTATTTATTGCTGAAAGCAATACATCCATTCTAGTTTTAAATACTTTTACTTATAAAACAATTTATTGAAATTTTTTATTTATTTTTAGTTTTTTATTGTTTGACTTACTGAAGATAAATAATATAATGTATTAATACATGCCTCTTTAAAAAAAGTTCAAATGCACATATGAGATGCTGTAAGCAGAACTAAGTGTGTTTTTATTGATTCAATATCAGTTTTATGAAACATTGTTAAATTATTCAGAATAAGAGAATAGATAAGAAAAACGCCACCCCATATCGCGGCTTGAAATTTTAAAACGCTGTTCTTTTCGTTTTAAATGTTGGATATAGCTCAAGTCCTTATAGCTTTGCTTTCTTCAACGGGCAATCACCATTTCAGTTATTACACTTTATCCCTTCGAGAGAAAGATTCTTCGAGTGCGTCCAAATGCATACTTGATAAATCCGCAAGAATAAAGGAGTGCGATCGTTGTTGTATACTTGCAACAACATGGGATCTTTTTCTTCAATCTTCTCTCACGATTCACTGAGCCAGAATATTCCAGTCAGAAAGTAGGAAAAGAAAAGGAATAAATAAACGGATCTCGAATTATCTTTGAATACGTTTCAACTAAAATTTTAAAGGATTTGCTAGTTCTTTTTTTTTTTTTTTTTAGGTTTCCGAAGAGAAATCTGAGATTTACTTCAATGTTTTTGATCTTTATGAGGAAAACAAATTAAACCTTTTCCTTTCGCCTGAGTTCATAGTGAAACGAGGTACATAAATCATGCCAAGTTTGTTACTTATGAAACATTTTACACCAATAGTTGTTAGATCTTTTCGCAGCAGATACACGATTGAAGATTCTTTTGCTTAGCCCGCCATTACTTTCAAGATAGATATTTGAATGATTGCATGTGCCACAGTCTTTGCGGAAGAACAACGGCGAACAACATCTTTGGGTTCAGCGATAAAAGAAGAATACTGTTTAAAGCAAATTGCTATTTTAATGACTGATTTTTGGGTGACTGATCAATGCGGATTTCTTCCCTATCATGGATTGTACACAAACATAACATTAATACATAATTTCAACAAAAAACATTGTTTCTCAAACTTGTCAACAATGTCAACAATGATATTGTCAACAATGTTATATTGACAATAATACCTTCGATCCATGGCTGCGAAGCTCATCTAAGTTCGGCGATTTTTTAGGTCAGCGAAACTGAGTAGGAATCTCAACCAAAGAAATAAATATATTTCTGCTTTTTTACTCTATAAAAGGATAAATACTTACTACTTCAGAACTTGCATGCTTTGGTTGTCATTTCGTTCTTTCAGAGTTGATATCACTTTTTAGTTCTAGTGTGTTTCGGGGTGGAAAATAACGAAAACATCCATTGTAAGTCCTTCGACTGACGAAGTCTTATTGTTCTTCATATCACTCTATAATGTTATTTTTATGAAGGGAAAAAAACGGCATTTTGAAAGAATGTAAACTTTCTCTGAAATATTTTCTTAATTTTGTTAAGTAAAGAATTAAAAGATGCAGATTTCATTGGACAATCTCTCCTTAAAAATTCAATAAAAAATGTAAGAGTGTCTGCATAATTAAACAGGTAATTTAGATGAAATGTTTGGAGTGAAAAACATACTTTGCTATAAAAAAGAAATGCTGGGATGAAAAAATGAACAGCGAATTGTTTGCACTTTTTCCCATGCATTATCCTTAAGAATGAAAATTTAAAAAACGAAAAGGAATAAATGTTGTAAAAAAAGAATAAGAAAAAACTTAATTTTTATTCATGAAAGAGACATTGTGTCTCATATTATAAACCAGGAAAAACAGAAAATTGTTCTTTCATTTTTAATGATATTATAAAGTAGCTAGACACTAACATGTAAAAAAATTAATAGGATGTTTATGCAAGACACTTGTGTTTAGATGGTAGACATTCTTGCAGCAGAACATTATGTCTTATGATTAGTAATAGAAAATAAATGAGTAGAAATATCATTTATCTAAATTTAGCAATAAGATAGGTTCACCAATTATTGGCATTGCACCAGTAACTGACACTTTACTAGATAATTTATTATATAAGTTTTTATTTCGGAAAATTTAATAAAGTATTCGATCTTATATTTACACTCATGTCCATAAATTAAGGATAATGAAGTTCAGGCAAAGAAAGAGAAAGAAGCAAAACAAATTTGACTTATTTGTAAAGTCTATTTATTAAACAAAAAGTAAAGAGCAAAAAAGATGCTATATGTTTGACATAATTAATAAAAATTGCAAGTTTTACTCCCTTGACCCAATTTCAAAAAGAACCTATTTACAAAAAACAGTATAACACGGTTAGTAGGATGGAATACGGAGTATGTCTCCCGGACGATGCAATACAGGCCAGACAACGCCTACGCATGCTGAGTATCAAATGATCAATCTGATCTTGGGGAATATTACACCACTCATCAAGCAATGCACTCCGAAGTTCCGGTAGACAGGTGGGAGGAGGTTGACGGGCTGCAATTCGTCGGCCAAGCATATCCCACACATGCTCTATTGGATTCAAGTCCGGTGAGTATGCTGGCCAATGCATACGGGTGATATCCTCCGATTGAAGGCATTCGTCTACAATGTTTGCACGGTGAGGACGGGCGTTGTCATCCATAAACACAAATTCAGCACCCATGGCGCCCCGAAACAAACGTACATGTTGTTCCAGAATGACATCCCGATAGATGTGGCCTGTCATCGTTACACTCTGAACATGCAGGTCAGTTCTGGAACCAAGAATAATTCCTCCCCAAACGAGCCAACCTGCACCACCGTAACGGTGTCTTTCAATGGTGTTCTCTTGGTGGTAACGGGTACCTGGCGCTCTCCAGATGAATGTCCGGCGAGAATCAGACTCCAAACTAAACCTGGACTCGTCGGTAAACATCACACAAGACCACTGTTGCGGTGTCCACAATGCATGCTCTCTACTCCAGGTTAATCGCAGGCGACAGTGAGTTGCGGTAAGTGGAACACATCTGACAGGCCTACGAGCATATAGACCAATGTGCCCTAAGCGTCTGTACACGGTCTGCCTTGAAACTGTCGTACCGGTAGCTGAAGAGCGCTGACGAGACAGGTCTGATGCTGTACTCCGTCTGTTTCTTTAGGCAGTAACTGCCAAATAGCGGTCCTCATTCGGCGTTGTAACTCGGGGGCGACCTGTGCTGTAACGTCTACTCACATTACCATCATCTTGGAATCGTTGCCAAAGCCTGGAGATGACACTCTGGGCGATTCCAAGTTCCTCGGATACTTCCAGCTGGGTACGTCCACATTTAAGTCGTCCGATAATTCTGCCACGTAAAACATCATCCAAATGCCTCCTTTGTGCCATAACTATGCGGTTTTTGCACTGAAAGGCTTTCACAGCGCTTGTAAACAATTTTACTTCTTTGCCACCATTCCTTATATACCCCTCTCTTACACTCTCGTCATTGTGACGTACCATCCACGCCATCTGGTGGTTTCCTGTAATTTGCATATTCTTCTTCAAGATGTGTGTGATCATTCCACAGGTGAAATTTTTACTTTAGAGATCAATTTCTGTGTGATTCTGAATTATCCTTAATTTACGGACATGAGTGTATTATATCTTCAATTTTATGCGCAAATTTTTATCTAGAGGAGTTCTATTTACCAAAAATTGAGCTTTTAAATTTACTTCTAAAAAACTTCTGATTATCAGTAACTGGCTAATTTTGAAATTAAGATAAATGCAGTTTCAACCTGTTCCTATTTAACGCAAGTTTCTTTTTAGAACTTCATTTAAATGAAATAGAATCAGATAATATTACATAAAATAAGTCTGCAAGTCTTTTTAATGGGTAAATTTATTTATTTGTTTAAGATGGGATGTCAGTTACTGAGTTAAAAAGAATTCCACCAATAATTGACACCCATTGTTAGTTAATGGTTTTTAGTCAAGTTGGTGGCAATTTCATAAAACTTCTAAGAAATGCAGTAAACAGCTATTCATAAAGTTATCTGCAGATAATTTTTTTAATATATTTTTCAGCGATTGACACTATGTCAGTTATCGGTTCTAATACTGTTCAATGTTTTCATTCTGCATGCTACCCGTTATAGAAATTTGAGTGTTTCGGAATGTATAAAGCTTATAGTAACAGATCGTATTTATTTTTAAAAAATGGTTTTGAAATCAAAAACTGTGCTACAGTCACAACAAATTTTTATTTGTGATGAAAGTGTCTCTATGCTTTTCTAAAATTAAACGAGGTGTTAGGCCTCAAAGGAAGTAAGGTCATGTATAAAGTTTTTGAAAGATATGACTGAAAAAATTGTTTACAAGTATTCAAAAACTGCTATTTTAGAAATCACAGATGACACAAGTTCGCCATCATTTCAAAAATGGAACTGTCTTGTTCTAAACACGAGTGTTACAAGATCTAATGAATGAAAAAAGTAGAAAAAGTATTTCAGATCAAAACGGGGATGGAGGAATTTAGAAAGGGAGTAGCATAAAACAGAAAGATAAAATTATAAATTTTTCTTAGTAAGTTCGAAGGTGAGAGTCAGAGAAGCTCTAGAGCTCGAACAATTCAGAAAAAAAAATTAGTACTACAAAAATATGGACAAAAAATATTTCTAAAGCATTTTGCATTAAGAAAAGTTCTATTTAGGGAGAATAACTGAGACCTGAGACGTCTAGTATCTTTAAAGAAATATGGAAAATAAATATACCAATAAGGTAATATAAGTAAGGACAGAAAAGGCAACAAAAGCTACATATGCTATGGACTAATAAATTTGACTGTAAAAAAATCTACTTACAGTTGACAGTGACATTATAAAGAAAAGAAAAATATTCTGTAGGAGTACGAAATATTAAAAGTGAAGTAGATGAAAAGATGATTTAGCTTTGCTCGAAAAAAATCGCTTCCAAATCTTTCTAATCAAAGTGCCTTATATTATGTTGATTTATTGTCATTTTATGATAATTAGCTCTCAAAACACTGAAATATGTAGCACAACTAGTTCAAAAAATTGTATGAGAGTCATCACTCCAGGTGAGATGTAGCTCAGTTGAGCGAGCTTTAATATGAAATACCTGTTTTACGTTTTTATCATAGCTGCCAACTCTTCCGATTTTATCGGAAGATTTTCCGCCACAATTTTTCAATAGTTTTATTTTGCATTAAAAATTTGGAAATTTTTTAAGCTTGCTAAGTAAAAATGAGTGGTGGAAAATCTTCAGATAAAATCGGAAGAGTTGGTAGTTATGGTTTTTATGCACGTCCTTATTGTGCATGTTCTAGATTTTATTATTGATTAAGTTGGATTATAAATGAATTGTTGTTGTTGTGAACATGTATATTGGATTTTGGTGCTTTGCTCCAAGCCCACTTATAAATCCTCGTCAGAAGGACAACACAAGGGGGTGCCCTCCGTGGGGTCTTTCTTTGTAAGGAGTCCTAACTCGTATTTACGCTAAGTTTCGAAGAAAAACACGGAAAACTCCGAACGGTTAGGCCGACGAACGCTCTATGGGACCGTACAGGTCCTTCACACTTCGCCCGTCTACCATTTCCAGTGACACAACCACTGTGCCATAGTGAGGCTATTATAAATGAAAGCAGCATCTCTCTGTTTCTTGACACTTTTATAAAACCCGGGACGACCGATGACCGATGGATAGGTCTGAATTGATTTATTATCGCCTTTCTATTAGTGGTAGTTTTTAAAAAATTTCATTTTTTGTATTAATATTTTATTTAAAATATATATAATTCGAAACGAACAGGCAAATTAACTGCGTACTCTTGACGGAACCGGACCAATATAGAAAAAAAAACGTTACATATTTCTTAAAAATATGCCTTAGCCAAGTTATACCTCATCTTTCCTATCGATCGCATTTTTCAAATAACTCGAAGATTAATGTTAAATGACTGTTTGTAGATGCTAAAAACTGACGTAATAGAACAAATACCTCGTTATTATCCCATATAGGGACATATGGGGTAAATAATGGTCACTTCCTTTATAGCTTTTTTTTCTTTTGCAAAACAGCTAAATTATGCTAATTCATGCATAAACATTCTATTTTCTTATATCAAGTTCAAAAACAATATAACTATAAAGAAAATAAGAGAAAAAAAGACTTTTTACATTACTACAAAAACATCTTCCAAAAAGATTGTCTCTGAAAATCACGATTTTTTTAAAGATTCGTGTCAAGAAAACATTTTTCATAAAACAATTTTGTTGTTGCTGTTTTTTACTTGCGGACGGTCTAAGCTTTTCATACGCAGGTATATATCCTCCAAAAAAGTATTCGAGTAAGAGATAAATTTCCAACGTTGGTTTAGTATATTAAAAATTATTTAATCATAGAATATGAATTGGACTGTGTATAAATATGAATTTCTTCACAATGACTTTCCGTATTTCTGTCAAGTTGAGCGTTTTTCAAAAACCACAATTCTTATTCGCAAATCTAAAATAGTAAATTCATCTTTTACTCGAATACTTTTTTTGGAGGGTGTATATTTTCTTCGTTATTTTTAAAATTACTTTTAAAATATGCTCATTTATTCCCCAGTTTCCTTTTGTAATTCTGGGTCAGTGATATTTTTTAATATTTTGGGTGTTTTTTAATTTATTTCCGTATAAAAAAATATCAGTATTTACTATGACTGTTGTACTTTACTGTAATATTATATTATACTTTAACTGGGAGATATAGAAAGTCCCCAAAGTGCAAAACGAGCTAATTAGGAACTGTTTAGTGTCTAATGACAGTGAAAATGAGATTGAAGAAGACGCAATAATAAAGTTGCAAAGAAATTCCTCCTTTGAAGAGTTTAAGAAACGTGGTAGAAGGCATTCATATTGTACGTGAAGAGCAAAAATACTTTGCTGTGTGTTATGATTAAGGTGACCAAACGTCCCCATTTTCCGGGGACAGTCCGCAATTTCAGGACTTTTTCAAACTGTACCCAAAATGTAAAACAGGAATTGAGAAAAAAAATTTTAATCATTTCATTGTTTTTACTGTTAATTATTTCATTAATTATAAATATCCCCAGTTTTGTTTCAAAATCATGGACATGTCCCCGATTCCATGTTCAAAAATCTGGTCACCTTAGTTATGATTAAAGTGACCAAACGTCCCCAATTTCAGAACTTTTTACAGTTTGGTTCCAAAATGTAAAACAACAATTGGAGACAAAATTTTAATTAAAACAATTATGTCTGCCCAATTTAAAAAGAAATCAATCATGTCTCCCTTATTTTATGAATATTAATAATGCTCTACTTGAATAAATAGAAGCTATTTTAAAAGGAGCGCAGAATTTATAAAATGTCCACAATTTTTGTTTCAATACTGGGGACACAAAACTGGTTTGTCAGCAATTCTTTCTTCTAAAATAATCTTGCCATTTAATTTTTTTTTCTTAAATACAACGCAATATATAAATAAAAATCTGTCTGTGCGCTAAATAATGATAATTTAGAATATTATTTACTTTAGATATGCATTAGTATAATAAAAGAATGACCCACATTTACCCCATATGTGACACATAGTTGTCCAAATACGGGTAATTCCTGGTCTCTCAATAACTTAAATAAAATTAATAATAAGGCAATTTCAGGTAAATTCATTATTTGAATAATTTCTAAATTATTTGAGCTTGCTTCATGCAAATTAAATCATCTTTCATACTTTAAAAAATATTAAGATGTTGTTGTTTTTAGACCGATAATTCCCCCATATGACCCGACTTTAATATAAAGAAAGGTCATTTTAAAAATAGAGAGTTATTTTAAGATGCAAGAGCTTAAAAACTGAAAAATATTATTTTACTATCGATTTTTTTACAAGATGTAAAGTCAGATAATTCCCGTTGGAGAAAGAAGACTTGACAGATGGCCTAAGGGTATATTATTAGATTAACTATTGTGAAATTTATTCTTTCAATGAAAAAGACTCTTTATTTGTTTCTTGATACTAATTTCAAAAGAACCACTAAAAATTCCTGTAGAAAATACTGTTATAAAATTACAAATTTAAGCGTACATAATCGGAAATGTTTCGGATATGCATTTAAACATGATTTTAAAGACTAACTTGGCTTTCAAATAAAACCAAGTTCAATTTTTGTTGCATTGCTCAATTGGTATTGCAATTTTTTTACACGTAATATTTATAAGCAAATCAAAGGGGGGGGGGAGCTCTGTATTCATCGGAAACGAGTTACATGAGATTGGGTGTTTTACATCAAGATATTAATGGCACATCTAAAAAAATGTAAAATTCAGCTCATTTTAAAAAAAAAAATTATTTAAAATATGTTAAATCTGAGAGACTTTCAATCTTATTTTACTGCAAAACGGAAAGTGTTATAAGATGTTCACAGCATTAATTCCTTAACTCACTGTATTAAGAAACATTTAAAATATCTAAAGTGATTTACAAAAAAAAATATTATTTTTGACATGTTTTATTTTTATGTTAATTTTTTTTCAGTAGGAATATTAAAATTTTCACTGCATGGAGCTGTTTTTTTATAGTATATGTCTAATTCATCATCTTGAAAGTAGACGAAACTAACTTTAAAATAGGTAACTCCCTTGCAATCATGAATAATGTGTACTTGTCTGAAAGTTTCATGCTTACTCCCTTTATAACATTACTTCTTACCTGAAATACTAAAAAAGAAGATTTGAATAATTAAGTATTAAAAATAGTAAATAAGAACAGTATAACTTTTATTTAAGTATTGAATAATTCTTATTCTTCTATCGGTGCAAAAAACGATCAAAACAATCTTACATACTTAAGAAGCAGATAAATGTATTTTAAATTACCTATTAGCCAAAATATAAGGCGATGTTCTTTGACCGATTATTTCCCGTAAAAAACCTGACTCGCACTAAATTCGAGACCTAAATGTAGGATTTTTCTAATTATCTTAATGAAAAATTTCGGGGTCACTTTATATTCGGGCTAATACGATATGTTATAGGAGAAGTTTTCTTGATGTTTAAGAGCTGTTAATTAACGTCTTAAATAATTCTTTAACATTAGAATTTTCAAATTTTCTCACACATCTTAATAAAAGGGGTTAACCCTACAATAATTATTATAATTTCAAATTAGTATAGATTACGCGATTTAGTTCTGCTATGTTTTACGTTATTTATACAAAATTTGTTTAATAAGTATTAGAGTGTGAAAGAAAAAAATGTTTGACCCTGGCAGTTTTTTGTATCATTATAACCATAAAGTATTTTATAATGTATATGAATGGTAAAAAATACAACAAATGTGTTACGGTCTAATCCCTCTTATTTCTTAAACAAAAAAGGCATCAAATCACCTTTAAAAAAATGTTAGAATACATTTAATTCATGACAACTAAAATTTAGGTCTGTTTTCATGTTGGCTGTGACGGGCTTGGCTTGGTTAAAATCCGAAAACGTTAACAGAGCTTCCAGTGCAATATTTTAGTAGTTTTCAGTATAAATATTCTTCAATCTCCCGAAGTCAGCTACAAAAGCACAGAAATCTCCTATACACCTACATACCTCAATATTACTAATCGCGTTAATTAAGTTTTTATTACGAAAAGAGATTTGGTTTACACTTTGCACTTTCAAAATTAATTATATTAACTTAACAAAATTCAGCTTAAAATTATAAAAAAGATTTACAATGTATCACTATTTGAACAGCATATAAAATTTGTATAATGAATATATACAGTGTTATAGTGGTCATTATCTATGTTACCCTGATAACTATAAAGAAATAAATGTTTCAAAATTTGATAGATTCAGATTGAAATATTATCCTATTATAAAAACTTTCACAAGCTGGAAGAATCCAGTTTTTTATAGTGAGTTCCTAATCATATTTGTACTTTCCCCATTTGTATTCACTGACATAGAATACGAAAATAAAACAAAAACTTTCGTTGACGTAAATTTATTATCCTTTCATAATTTCCTGTCACGAAGTTTGATCTTGAAGTAAAAAAAAAGAGAGCTGAAAAGTAAAAATATTTTACTTTAGTCTATATCATAATTCTTTCTAATGGACTATAAGTCAATACTATTTTTATGTTCTGCCTTTTTCCAAGAGACAAATGATACATAAAAACATGAAGAGAATTTGTATTGTATTAGCTCTGAAATTTGTTCTAAAGAAGATATATGACATATATTCTAACAACTATACTTCAAATAAATATTATGTAATTAAAATTTTTTAATGAAATGTTATATAAAAATGCACGTCTAGTTTTTTACTCTAAAAAATTTTCAATGAAAGCTTAACAATTGTAGTAAAAAAGTGTAATTTCTTTCGCGCAAATTGCATGTGTGGTATTGGTTAACACTTTCTAAGAAAATTGAAAATTTTTCATTAGTTTAATTTGCTTACCTTCTCATTTTATTTATGCTACAGCTACCCTAAATAGTTTGACTAACTGCAGTAACCATACATGGTTTGGCCGGATTAGTTACTTGTTTTGTAAATATGACTAAATTCTAATGTCTCAAGTTCACTTCTGAATATGGAGGCATCCTATTTAAAATCCTTTTTTCCTACAGGAGTAAACTAATAATTTCAGTGCAAATCGTCTCCTTTACAGTAAATGTTTGAAGAGTAGTTCCTCGACGTTATTTTATTATTTTCTTTTGCATTATGTAACTTTGAAAATCGCCTTTTCATTTAATAAAGCAGGTTTACGATGTTATACTACTAAAATGCAAAGCAAAACATTAAGACTATTTTCAACAGATCTGAACATGTGTGACGAATAAAGACTCAGACTATGTTCACAAACAGCGGTGATTTTGAATGAAGGTCAAAATAATTTCTGTTTTATTTTATCGCATTGCACAATTGTTTAGTCATTAAAAAGAGATTTAAAAAGGGAAAATTTTGTCTTTATGCACTTTTACTCTCGCTTACATAACTCGTGATTTATTTGCACTTAAAACATGCCAAAATCTTCCCCGACTGCATAAGTTTTTCTCTTTTTTTTAAGGGTAAAACTGTACATTTATTCTGCATATATGTATCTCTCACTTTATAGTTTGGAAAATATGGGAGCTTGAAATTCCTCCTCTAAAATTACCAATAAATAAATAAATAAACATTTTCATCACTCATTTCAGAAAAAAACTGTGTATAGAATTTTTGCAGGTAGCGATAGACGGACTGCAGTTTTTTAAATTGTTTATAACACTTTCCAAGAAGGTTGAAAGGTATTTATGATTTCGGTTTGTCTGTCTGTCTATATGTCCGTCCATCTCCCATTGCCGTAAATATGCATCGATTTCTTCGAAATTTATGTATGTTACACTTATCTAGTGTACCATGTACCCCATTGAAAATGGTCTATGTGGAATTTATAGTTTTTCTACAGGAGCACTCCAAATAGTCTCAATGCATTGCGCTCTTTGGGAAGTTATTCTTTGAAGCGTATCATCCTAATACATAGTTAAGATGATCCCTGATTCCAAGATAAAAAAATTTCCCGTCATTGCTTCAAACAGATTGCAAAATTAAGAAGAAAAAGCTTAATAACATCTACACCGTTTATATGATCCGCTTGAAATTTTTCATAAATATGTATAAAAATATGAAAACAATCTGCGCTACTTTAAAAATCTGTAAATCCACCCTTTCCCTCATTTGTAAGCAATTTTTCCCTATTTTCAGCTGCATTTCATTTCCGAGAATCAAAAAAGTTAATCATTTGCGTGAAAAAATTAGCCATTGCAAGCGAAAATGTCTTTTTCCAAATTTATGAGTTAATTCTTTTTCTCCATCACTAAGTAAAAGAATGACTTTCTGGAGAAACTGAATTGCTTTCAGATTATGAATTGAATATACGAAAATGTTTTTACGCTCTTACTAATAATACATAACTCACATTAATTACTTATATGACGTTAATTTCTTTATTATAAAAATATTTATTCTATAAATGATTAACTGCGAAAATTTACTATTACAAATATTTGCAATATTAACATTAATTTGGAAAGTGTTTTATAATCTATGCGATCCGCACGATTTGCCTATCTTGTGTCTTTTAATTCAAGCTGACATCCCAAAATAAATATCAAAACCGACTTATCTGAACATGCTTTATATTTTACTATTCGACTGCATACTACGTCGTTTGTCGCAAGATAAGTTCTGTGGATGAATTCAACTTCGGCGGTCCATTGTGTAAGCCCTGGGTCCAGCTCCAGACTAGAACTAATTTCATATTTTTTAATTTTCTCGCGTTTCAATTCGTCTTATAGCTTAAGCATTTATCATAATCGACTATCTCTATGTTTTTTAACGCTTTCCAACGAAGTTACACTGTAGAAATAATTTCCATGAAAATACGGAAAAAATACTGGCAGCTGAGACGCCAGTACTATTTCCGTATATTTACGGAATTTATTCCTGTAAACTCCAGTAGAAATTCTGTTCCAGAGAGGCGCTGACCCTTGATGTGCGGAAATTGTCCTGTATTTAGATATAAATGAGAATTTCCGTAAAATTTTACGGAAAGTTTCCAGTATTTGTTCCGTTATTTTTTAGAGTGTAATAAATTCATTTCAGTTCGTTGGTTCGGTTTGTTCGTGCTCTAACTGGGGTGAATCAAATACTACTAAAATGACGTATGTTATACCCAATTAAAATGGTGTATGTAGCATTTCTAGTTCTTTCACAGGAGACCCAAAAGAATTTAACTACATTAGGATCTATTTTTAGTCATTCTTGAACGCGTATTTTAGAGATACTCGACTATCTCAAACGAAACAAATTTGGTACATGCTATTTGGAATGACAAAATAATGCTCTCTATTGAAATAGTGTCTGTAGTATTTATAATTCTTCTTCAGGAGCACTGAAAGAATTCTAATGCATTACGATTTATATCAGTTTAGAGATATCCATGCATTCAAAGTACGCTATAATAAGTCTATCAGGTATGCAAATAAGAGGTCGCATAGTCGCGCGGTGAGACCAAAATATTGGCGAGTGCGACTAAAAATTACATTTGTTTCCACGGTTTTGAAAGAAGGAAAGTTTAATACCACCAAATATTTTTGTCGGTGCCACTAAATATTTGGATTCTATTTGTAACATTAAACTACAACACTCTTAAAAAAACGGAACAACTAATGGGAACTTTCCGTAAAAATTTTACAGAAATTCTCCGTTTCTATATGAATACAGGACAATTTCCATACATCAAGGGTCAGCGTCTCTCTGGAACAGAATTTCTACTGGAGTTTACAGAAATAAAATTCCATAAAATACGGAAATAGTACTGACGTCTCAGCTGCCAGTACTTTTACCGTATTTTCACTGAAATTATTTTTACAGTGAACAGTTTAAGTTAATTTGAAGGATGAAAACAACATTTAAAGTTCTTTTACAGGGTATCGCAAAATTACATTCATAGGGGTATACGGTTTTTTGAGGGTATTTCCAAAATGCTACCAAATATGACTAAAATGCACCACTAAACTTTTGGAATACGTTTTTCTGTTTTTGAAAGTTTATAAAATCAATCCATTTGGCACGATTTATCCTTTTTTTTCTTTTTTTTTGTGTGTCTGTATACTTAAGAATGGCATCTTTTAAATTTGACTTCGCTATTCAGAGATAAGTTGCTGGGTTGCAAACTCAAAAGTAATTTTTTAAACTACCGTGTTTACCGTCAAATTTTGACAGTTATGACTTAATAGACATAAATGTACGATAAAGCAAGTACAAAAGGTAGTTGTACAAGTATATGCGCAGAAATTGTTTCAGCATAGGTACCTTTCATTTGGAAGAAAAATTATGATAAATGAATTAGTAATTTTCATTGAGCGACTGCAGGAAAAATCATCCTGCGTTTATCATAAATTGAAAATAAGCTTCTTAAAATCTGATTTTTTAAATTTGATGCTACCAATAGTTATTTATTCTTTTAAAATTCACTGAAATCTAGGATTTGTGCATTCACTTTTGCTTTATAATAAATTATGGATAAAGAAAGCAAGCGTCAAATTGAAAGGGAAAATAGACCGCTTAAAATATTTTAAAAGTACACATAATTATGAAAATATTGTAAAATACATATTTGGCATTTTTTTGTAAGAAATATCGTATTATTTCAAAATTTTAAATAAACACTCAAACAAAAAAACCTGTGTTTTAATAACCGATATTCACTTCCGCCGTGAATACACTAAAATCACAAAACTGTTTTTAATTTTTGGTGGTTTTCTTAAAAAATTATTTAAACAAAATACTTTCCTTTCCTTTCATATAAGCAATAAGTAACAGAATTTCTTTTTCTGAAATGCTTTCTAAAAGTTACAGAAAATTTAAGAATAAAGTTCTGGGAGCTTATTCACGGAGTAGAACTTAAGATACTTCTTTCTGCCTGAGGTGAACCACTCTTAACAGAATATATTCCTATGTAACTTTTTACGCTGGAAAATCCATCTTAATCAGAATTTATCTTCTGGCTTATAGTTACATTTCACTACGCTCATATAACTTTCTTTTCGAGAGAAAACATACAGAAAACTATTTTTTCTCGTGGAGTATATGTTAAAGCTTAGAAATGTCCGTAAAGGTAGCACTAAGTATGCTATCGAGACATATTGACTGCTATTGGTTATGCTTAATGATGTCAGAAACTTCCATAATTTGTTTTTTTATATAATTATAGTAGAAACTGTTTCGAATTTGTATAGAACCTTTCTTTTACATTTTCGTTTACTTAATTGATATTTATTGCTTTAATTGAAATAATAGCACACGAGTGGAATCACATATGTACGCTTTCCAGGTTAAGTAGGCTGCCGGAAAAAAGATTTCGGTGACACATCAAAATTTGGAAAAGGCAGCATTTCTCACAATAAATAACGATTTTTATCATTTTGTTAACCTATTTTTGCGACTTTCTTCTGTTTTTGCTAATACCAGCAATATTAGATAAATTTCTGATGTCAACTTCTTGAACAAAGGATGATTTCTTTTAATATTACTACGCATAAAAATTGAGGTATCAACATCCTACTGGGTCATGTTCAAATATTTTGTGGAGTTGAGGTTCAATACTCGTGAATAAAGGCTAGGAAAAATAAATAACGTTTTCGACTGATAGCGAAAATGCCGTCCCAAAAAAGGGACACTACGCATAAATGGGTTAACCTATATCAAAATTTTGGGGTTAAGAGTGTTTTATCTTCTGACTATGTCCCAGTTCTCAGCCAATGAATTCATGTGAAAGTACTGCACTTTCAAAATTAACACTTTTCCTCCTTGAATGGATTTATGCATACTAGTTGTCTGCCAGTGGTCGAAATTCGACCATAAAGCATTCATTTATTTTTTTTCATTTGGGTGTGAATAAAGCTCTTCTGAAAAAACACTCAAAATACTGGTGTTAAACGATAAAGTAATTAAAAAACTTTGTAAAAAACACACATAAGAAGTAAAAGGAAAAAGGATACGCGTTTCGTTCAAAAATTGTTTTGAACTTCTTCAGTCCAAGCTCTTCGACGTAAAGTCAAAGAACATGTCTCACCATTCCATATACACTGGAACCTACTAAAGTGACTTCCTTGGCTAAGAGACTATCTGTCTTTAGGGACTACTTTTGTACAATTTCACTTTACAACTACCACACTTTTCTGTGAAGACGGTGTTTTTGTAAAAACTCTATCATATTTTGCTAAATACAAAGACAGCTCCAGCGAATGGGTCATAGGGTCATCTCCCTCTACCGACCTTGGATTTAAGCTAATCTAAAACGTTTAGTGGCTCCCTCTTAAAAATTGAACCTGAAACTATCGTCGGCTAAAGACCCATTACGTTTGGAGTTATAAAATCTTAAAAAGTCGAATGATTCAAGTATACTTGCTAAGGCGTACCACTGACCATGTATGAAACCTTGCTGCCTCAATGAATTTGCCCTTTTTTCGAATGATTGTCCTTCAGATTTATTTGCTATCATCGCAAATGCGGGTATATTTGGAAATTGAGTTTTTGAAAGGATATGATAAAATAGTACCAGAATATTTTCTAAGTGGAATTAAAATTCTTTTATTGTCCGCGGTTCCAGTTCAAACTTCGCAATCAACAGCATTACGATGTATAAACTTTATGCGCATTCCTGTTCCATGGACTATTGCTTCCTTTGTATTTAAGTTTCTTATTAGAATAACCATGCAATTTACTAACTTATGTGGTGGCAAACTCTGTTATTTTTCTGTTAGCCATGTGCAAATCCCGCCAGCTGTTTTTTCTGGGAAACGTTTAAAGACTACTTCTGAAACACTGTCTCCCCCCCCCCCCAAAAAAAAAGGCGGAAATTTTAATCCGTATAGAAAATAGTATTTAAATACAAAATTAAATAAATACAAAAATATCAATATACTAAAAAGAAATTTGTATGCTTATTGGTTACATAATGGGTAATTTCTGAAAAACATAGTGGGGAATTTCTGAAAACGTGTGGAATTGAATAAAAATACGAAATTAAATTAAACTTCCAAAAGATGGAAAGGGATAAACAATTATGTACTGGAAATCACTTTATGTTTGTAAGAATTTTGCGCAGATCACAATTATTTGGCAATTCTTCACTTGCTCCCGGCTAACCGGAAAGAAAAGAAAAAAAAATAAGGCACTCACAGTCAAAGAATTTAAAAACTCAGTTATTGATTTCACTGTCATCATAGCAAATTATTTTATTGTAACTACGGTGATATGCTCTCTATTCATCAGATATTCGTCATTCAATTATGCCAACATTAATAAAAGTTCAATCATCATTTTTAGGCTCTATTATAACTGACTTCAATATGTTATCTGAGAGTATCAGAAATATTTCCATACACTTCATTAATAATATTATTTTCACTCTCTCTTAATTGCTGAGGTATTTCTCCAATAATATTTTTGGCGAAAACTTAATTTAGCATACTGCCTGTCGGGAGTTATGGGAAATTGTCGAATTGGCGCGTTTCTGTGTAGCGTCTCTTGGATTCTGACCTGCCGGAACGAATAGTAAATATTATTTTCTCCTCCAAGGTTTTTCTACAGCTTTTAAACATGGAATTTACAACACTTCGCGCACTTATCGCCGTCTAAAAAAAGTCGCCAAGCACATTTTAGTCATTGGCGTATCACCAAACTGGGGAATAATTCCACTTTCTGCAAATTTTGTTGTAAGACTATAACCCTATAGTACTGCTGAAACTAGGTGTTGTTATTTCAAAATTGACACAACAACGGAACCATCGCCCGACTTGGCGCGAAATGCCCGACTGCGTGCCAAATTACTTCTCTAATTTTTTTACCGTGCATTAACATACTATACAAAAATTTTAAGATTCACATAAACAATTCCATTCGAACTTTAACTGTGCCAAATTTCACGGTCATCCGTTAGCGCAGTGCACTGCAAAAAGAACACTAAGGTTTTGCTTAGCGTATTTATATATACATAGATACACTGAAACCTGTCTATTGCTACCACCCTGGGGAAGAGCAAAACTGATCACTTTATAAAGGTGATTACTTTATGAAAGCAAGAAAGTGTGATGATTCTGAAGTGAAGTTGTACAAATGTAGTCACTGTATAGACAGGTGTTCCATTTACAGAGTTGGTCACTTTATCAGGTTCCACTGAATATGTATACATTTTAATTGAGAAATCATCTCCTGTACTTTTTCTTATAGTTTAACAGTTTTCACAGTAGTAAATTCTACACAAAATTCAAGTAACATTTTGGATAAATAGAATTATACCTTAATAAACAACCTCATGTGTTCGTAAGCCATAAAATATTCATTTGTTCTGAGTGATCATCTGCTAGATCATGTAAGGTGACTTTAATTTGTCTTATTCGAATTTGTGCTAGCTTCTTTTTCTTACAACAGAGAGACATAAAAGACGAGACATAGTGTATGAGCTTCTTTTTCCGTTTAAAATAATTTGTACAAAGAATTGTATTTTGTTATATGAATAGACAATTGAGTTTGACTTTCATAAAATGTCTCGTGATATTCTTAATTTTTAAATTAATATAACATGTGTACATAAATCTTCCATCTTATTATCTCTAAAAATATACGAAATTGTTAGCCAATGCATTTAAAGAATTTCACGGCTTCGTCCATTACTTTATGGACGTTTTAAAGCCAAATGACTAAAAAAAAATCTCAAATGCTACCATAAAGATTTCAATAAAAATCCAGTTCTTTTATTTTTTATTTTTAAGAATTGTTTATTTATATAAATTTTGGAGTCAATAAACTGTTAAATTCTTTGGAAAGTCTTTAAGTTCTGTTAAGAATGACTTTAAAAATTCACTTCAATATACAGAATAATTAATTTCTGCAAAAAAGGAAAGAGGAAACTAAACCTTTCAAGGGAAATCTTTAATTAAGTTAAATTAGATGCCGAAGATGCTTTCCCATTAAATTCTCCCCTTATACATATAAATTAATTAATAAAGAGTAATTTCTTTATATATATATATAAAGAAATATAAAGTTACGCTGCATAAAATTTCTCGTTTGAACAGCAGGTAATTTCAACAAGCGGTTCATCTGAAGGATATATTGCTTTGAAAACTTCAAACTACCAGAGCAGAAAAGCACACCAATTTTCGTGTAGGATCTCTGAGGAGTACTTTAGAGCTTTTAAATTCAGTTTTGCTTTACGAAAACTCTAAAAATAAATTTTTTCTTGAAAATATAAAGATTTTCAGCTTTGGACTTATAACAACGAAAACTTTTATTTACTCTTCATTAAAGTCGCCTTTTATTGTTGCCAAAATTTTTAAGGATTTTGTATCTAAAATAGCACCAGAAACTTTACCTAAAGAAAGAAGAGACGCATTTTATTGTATTACAATGTGATTTAAAGTTTCATTTAAGCAGTATTTTTAATTGTTTCGATTTAAAATAAAATGTGATACAGAGTTAAGATTTAAATGACAATAAACAGTTTTTTCTAACTGCATGTAGCAAGTAAAATTTTGTTTAATATTCGGTTGATCCAAAAAAAAAAAAAAAAAATATTTGCAATATTTTTGACGTGGTAATAAAATCAGCAAAACTTTCTGAAACCATTTAATTAACCACACTGAAAAACATGTTCGAGTTTGCTGGATTTTTTTCTCCGTTTATCGAAAGACTTTTCGTATAATAGTATAAAGCTTTTTGAATTTTTCAACTGTTTTACTGGATATTTACTATTAGAGGAAGGCGGGGCAAGATGACCCATTGGCTAAGATGACGACTTCAGTATTTCTCTCGGATATTAAAAAAATGGCAGCACGTTTTGGTCAGCATAATAAGTACGTCAAGTTGGTCAGCAAGTAAGTAAGTTCGTCAGCACTAAGACTAGCACTAGGATAGCCAACTGTACTTGCCGTTTAGAGGAAGTTATAAAAAAAGTTTATTTTCCAAGTGTGTTCGCATAATATTTGACCATCGCAACGTAAGGAATCAAGATTCTACGGTAAGTCTTTTTACGTTCTCCCTAAAATATTCTGAATTCTCAGCTTATAGCGTACAAATTTACAGTAGATCCAAGTTTAAAGATACTTTTTTAGTTACTAATAAACGTTGGTTTTGTAAAAATGGCGTGAAGGGGAAAGACGACGAATTTTCAACCGGGAAAGACGACGAATAATTTTCAGCTCGTCAGTTTACCCCACACACTTATATATACACACACTTTAATATATCTTCTCCAGTTTTCATTTCTTATCCGTTCTTAAGGGCACATAAGACGTAACAAAAACAATTAAAGGCAGGTAGTTGAAATTTTGAGAGAAGAGTATGAGAAAGCCGAGGAAGAAATTGCCGTCTCTTCTGTTATCGGGAACTCCCATAAAACAAGATTTGGAAGAGAAAAGAAAGGAACAAGAAGAGACAGAGCTAAAAATACAAAAGAGATTGACTGAAAAGGCAAACAATACGAAAGGAGAGAAAAAGAAACCAAGACGTCATTTGAAATGCTCTTCATCTTCTGACGGCCACTGTTCTCATTCTATACCGTACATCGACACTGAAGATGATGTTGAACTCTGAGGATTTTAAGTATAAATTCTGCCTCATATTCGCGGAAAAAAGCAAGGATGAACTTTGGTATGAGTCTTTAAAGTGGGCTCGTACTGAGTGTTTCGGTTCTGATTGTGGAGAAGCCAACCAAGGACCTTAAAAATGCATGACCTGTGCATTTAAATATATTTTTTTCTGTTTCTTAATAAAATTATTTTCTAATAAAGTGTTCATTAATGTTAATTCACATTCCAGGGGTTAGTTCGTCATTTCACCCTACCCCATTAGTCATCTTACTCCATGGATGGGGAAAGAAGACAAAAATTACCTTTCTTTGGAGAACGAGTGTTTCTCCTCTTGAAATTTTGTTTCTTTTTCCAGAACATTGTATAAAAAATTATTTTTTATCCCATCTCTATAAATTAGTCTTGCCTTTTCTTCTTCATATATGCTTTTACTGGCGTTCAGCTTGGCCAGACATTGTAAACTTTCCCTTTAAATTGATTGTACAAAATGATAATTATTTTTAAAAATCGAAATCCTAATTAGTCTTTGAAACATTCATTTCTCGAAATGTGAATTAAATATAAGCAACCTATAAGGATTGAGATATTTTTGCAATACAAATACTAATATGAATAACATCGCTTACACTTTTAGAAACGTTCCTCTAAAATGAACAATCGCAAAACCCGGAAGACATAAAGGAATTGAACGGAAAGAAACTGAATACATTGTTCCTGCTTAAATACATTTTTACGATACACACCTCTTCCGCCTTTTGTTAAAATCGTTCTGGGCCGGAACAATATTCCATATTCTCTTTGTTCTCCTTAGGCAATAGCCCTTCCCAACGATCCCAGCTGCAAACGTTCGTAGTAGCCTCCGTCTCCGGGCACATTTAAATTAAGCAAATGTAAATGGAGATGAGAATTTGAGTGCGAGTTGGATCAAGAATATGTAACAGCTCTAAAAATAAATCCCCTTGTTTAGAAGGAGAATGTATAATATTAAAATTAGGATCCTATTTGCATATCACACAAAACGCTTTCTTATAGGACTAAATGGTGGTTTTATCAAAATGGTGAAGGTAAAATTTATGCGCATTTATAAGGTATTGAATTTATTACACCTTAAATTTGTCTTAAATGTATTTTAAAATTTATCGACACGATAGTATTTAGCCTCGCAGTGGCGTAGCCAGAAATTTTTCTAGGGTGGGGTGGGGGTTACGGCTACTGCAACTCACATACGTACGAGAGATAACGGAGTGATGAATATACATTTTGTATGGCAAAAAATTCCTCATGGGGGGGGGTTATGACCCCCCTATCCCCCCTTCTTGGCTACGCCACTGTAGCCTCGAACTAAATAAAAGCTCGATACGGTTTCTTTTTCTTTTTTTTCCTGTTGTTGTCTTATTTTTCTTCATAATAGAACAGACAGAGTAAATTAATTATTATTTTAAATACGAATATATTTTATTTTCGCCGAATAAGTTTTTATTTTCCAGTAGTGAGAGAATTATCAAAAGAGTCAACAGCGAAATGATATTTCTTCATAATTTTGAGGGCAAATCTATTTTTTAACTCAGTCTAATCTTTACCTAGAACAATCCATTTCCAAGAACTTAAATGTATTTTCCGTGTAAAATACGTACTAGCCATAATTTCAATGGATCTTTCAGTATGCAGACAATGTCTTCATACAAGAGTCAACAGCGAAGACATATGTCTTCTTAAGCTGTCTTCTTAAAGTTATCTGAATTAAAAATAGGTTCGTTCGTGTTTAAAATTAATTGAAACTTTATTCAATGACTTTTGAGTGATAACTTTACAGTTTTGAAAAATCTATGAAAATTGAATCGACTTGAAAACAATACTCTCTGCTGCTAAGAAATATCGAATTTTTATCGGTGAAAAGTTGTATTAATGATTTGCAAATGAAAAGATGCGTTATGATATTTTTCAATCTTCCCACTGTGTCTTAGTGTTACTGGGTATATGTGTAAATTTATTTTTTCCTTTAATAGAAAAGGAGAAGATACTAATGAAAATAGGTATTTTTCTATGTTTTTTATTAATAGGCCTTCATGCTAACTTTTGTTTTATACACTGAATTAAAAAAGCCTATACTTTATTGAGAAATTAGAAATATAAAATAAATTAATATTTAAATAAAAGCTATAGAGTAAATATATTTCAGATCTATAACATTAAATTTAATTAGTTTCCACTTATAAGAGTTTTGTTCAACGTTTTGTTTGCATTTAAAGAAGGTACAAGAAGCATATTTGTGTATATAAACTTTGATTGTATGTATAATCCTTAATCTTAGAAAATTAATGTTTAACAAACTAATATTAAAACTTCCCTGATTTACTTTCTCCTCGCTTGCAATACTTAATTAATTATTGTAGGCGAGTGAAATGCGGCGGGTCTATTTACTTAATATTTAAATGAATAGGCACTAGCTGCGATCAACTAACTGCTTTTGAAACATGTTACTCAATGTTAACAAATAGTTAAAGATTATTAGCACTCTTAACGCGTAGTGAAAAATAGGGTTCACATACAGAAATTGAGAGAAGTGATTGATTGCTTTTTAATATTCACGAGAAAAGTGGTATCTCATTAAATAAAAGGATTATACTTCATTTAGCATAGTGCATAAATAAAAGGATATTCATGACGTAATAGTAAATTAATATGGAAATAAATGGATCAAAAATATTTTATTTTTAGTGTAACAAAATACACAAACAGTTTTAAATGAATAAAAATAAAAATACAGATGCATTTGAAAGTACGTGCAAATTTTTTTCATCTATCTATGATCATATTTGTAGTTTGTCAATATATAGAATATGTAGCCTACATTAATCGTTAATGCACTTGAAAGCGCTTATAAAATTTCCTTTAAAAGATCGCATTATTGACAGTATAATATGTTATTGAATTTTTACATCGATCACTCGCCAAAAGTAGGGTGACTGTATATTTAAATAATAGGTTTACAAGATAAATGATATTGCAATGGTTAGCCCCATAATTATTTTAGCGATTTGCCGATAATGATCAAATCTACTGCATGTTTAATATATAGTTCTCCCTCTCGCTCTCTGTCTATCTATCTATCTATCTATTTACATATATGGAGAGAGATAGATAGACTGAGGTAGGGGGGGGGATTGACATTTTTTTCCATAATTATATTTACTGTATTTTAAATGTTCTATTAAAAAAATTCTCATCATATGCATAAAAATTAACAATTTTCCTGATCACCGAGAGAGGAGAAGGAAGGCGATATTTTTTCCATAATTATATGTACTGCGTTTTAGATGTTGTATAAACAAAATCTCCTCATGAGAACCAAAAATTAAGTTTTTCATAGAATTTGTTAACTGTGCTTTAAAACCTTAAAAATTTAAAATATTTCTGTTCGGGTGCATGGAACTCCTTTAAGATGCACTTATTAATGTTAATAATCAGCGTAATGTTATTAGAACTGGACTTATTAATATTAACATTGAAATTTAGTTAGAGAATATTTTCCGGCTTAATAAATGTCCTAATCATAATTTTCTTCTCAACTTTATTTGTATTTACATTTTAATTAAATTTCCATGCTCAGAAATGAATCGCAAAAAAATTAGTGTGCAAATTTGTCAAATCGAGATGCTGGACAGCATTTCTGCACTTCCCTGGTATTTTGCGAGAGGTATTATTCTCGTGATACTTACTGTTTTTATTATTCATCATATTTTTCAATTTTAGGTTTATTGTTCAAAATAGTTAAAATAGGGCACTTTTCAATTATAAAAGTAAAATACTGGAATTATTGACACAATCCAGCAAAACAAAAGAATTAAGTTTAAAAAATAATAATATAGCAGCAAAGTGACAAGGCATAATTGACAAAAAGAAATGTAGTTCAAAAAGGTTTCGATGGATGGCGCTGACATAAGTGATATGAAGACATTATCCAATTTTCCACCTTCTTGCAATTTCTTACAGCTTATGAAAATCTAGCTACCTTTCAAAATTCCCGAAAATCCTTTTATAAAACATTATTTTTCTTTAAATGCCTTTTACGAGTGCAAAATTCTCTAAAACATTTTTTTGCTACAAGCCCCGTATTGAGCTAGTTTTCGCATAAAATGAGACAAAATTTCCAGCAGAAGATCATGCAAGTACTTTTAAGAGATATCCAAAGCAAATTGTACAAGCTACACATTCATGTTTTCTCCAGCATTATTTAAGAAGAAAAAAAACACTTCGATTCATTTTCCAGCTCTTGTCATCATCAATCTCTCCCAACAATGTTGCTGCTGCCATTCTTTAAAGCAGAACCTATCTTTACACTTCGAAGAGCGTACAGCTTCTCAGCGTGAAAGATTGAGCACCCTTGCTTATAAACAGGGATTCCCAAAGAAAACTACCGTTATTTTCAATTCTTGCGGCAGATCGAACCTGGAAAAAAAAAAAAAGAAAGGACGATCTACTAGCCGAATGCAGAAAAATTCATTGGATGGGATATTCGATTCTTTTCCCGTAATCTGCTAGAACAGGTTCAAAATATCCCGGGATCTTTTTTCGAATACTTATCACGTACGCACTGGCTCGAAAATTTCCTGATGAATAATTTGGATTTTTCCGTTTGGGCGAGAGGTATTATTCTCGTGATACTTACTGTTTTTCTTATTCATCCTATTTTTCAATTTTAGGTTTATTGTTTAAAATAGTTAAAATAGGGCACTTTTCAATTATAAACGTAAAATACTGGAATTATTGACACAATCTAGCAAAACAAAAGAATTAAGTTTAAAAAATAATAATACAGCAGCAAAGTGACAAGGCATAATTGACAAAAAGAAATGTAGTTCAAAAAGGTTTCGATGGATGGCGCTGACATAAGTGATGTGAAGTAAATTTCGAAGACAAAAAAAAAATCTCTCTATTCTCAAATTTTATTTATCGCAGACTTTTCTTTAATTGTTCTTTTTTAATTTAAAGTTTTTGAAGTTTTTGAGTTTTTGAAGTTTTGTTTTTAAAGTTTTTGAAGTTTTAATTTGATATATTTGAAGTTTTTTACAAATTTTTGGGACACCTTGGGTGCGCCCTATTTTAAAAATTCATTGAGAAAGAACAAATAATGAGAAGAAATTACTGTTTTTATAATTAGGATTAGAGATAAATCAGATTTGGGGAAACCGAAAAATGGCATCATGTGTGTGCTATTTATCAGTCACATTTTAAAAAACTTTTTTTGGTCATCCCCTTCCCCCCCCCCAAAAAAAAAAAAACTGAAACGTTTTAGTGCATATTTTAAATATGCATTAAAGCGCTACATTTTAAAAGCGTAAGATAATCCCTGTGTCCCTATTTGTCGTCTTTGCTACATTATGTTAGAAAGTGTATCATAATCTATGTTTGGGTGGTATTTGTCTTTCTTGTTCCTTAAAACACTTTTTAAGAATTTCAAATCTACATGTATTAAAATCGTTAGTCAGAACTAAAACTGTTTTACAATCTTCGTCAAGCATATTCTAATTATGCTTCCCCTTTATTTACACTATTTACATTAATATACAAATACCGTCAAGGTGGGTTTTGTTTTGAGGATTTATTTTTGGCTCCAAACTCGACGATAAATTGCCGATTTTGCCAACCCTGGAAACTTTTGACGTTTCACTACCCTGCTGCTTTTTGCAACCCTTGAAAAGTGATTGTATAACTATTTTTTTATTTTTTATTTTTTAGGATTATTTCATAATTCGTCTTTCCTTTTTGCGTAGATAGTTTAATAATTTCACAAATAAGCGACTTTGAAGGGTTTGGAAATTTCTCTTTTTTTTTTTTTTTTTTTTTTTTTTTTTCGGGACATGTGAAGAAAACGCTTTTCCCTTCTACACTCCCCCATAGGTTACAAATTTCAAAAAATCAGTCAAATCTAGCATCTTCGTTTAAAAACTCGTTTACGTAGTTCCCAAATTTCATATTATTAGCTGCAATAGTTTCGTCTGGGTAAAATATTAACGGATGAAAAATCGACATTACTTTCCAGTCACCCTAATATTATTGTATTTGTGTTAAATCCAAGTAAATTTCGTTCGTCGTTCGCACTCATTTTTCATCGCCCAGAAATGCATCATAATGCTGCATAATAGTATGCACTAATAACTTTTACATCAATAGCATGCATGTACTAGCTAAAGAATTTATATTACAGTGCATAGTTCATAAATTATATGTGCAAATTTGAGAATCATTTATCTGAAGTGATAATTTATAGTTTTCGTTTCTTTTGATCGATAATCAACCAGGCTATGTATAATTATCTAGGGTTTTTAAATTACGTTTCAGTGCACAAAGAGTACAATTATGCAATGAACATTCAGATAGTTTAAATCATTTGTACTCGTTAGTGTTTCTCGTAAAGATTAATGACAGAGATAATACTCACCACAAAGCTATGATTTTGTATAACTACAGTATGATTAAAATATATTTAAAATGCTTACACGAGTGTTTATTTTCTAAAACGTGCTTCATTCTTTTTAACCCTTCTAGATTCGGTGTCCATTATAATGGACATACATTTTAAAATCTTGTCTCTTTTAACACACTGAATGCGGTGAGTTGAGGTTCAATCTTTTTGAAAACTTCACACCTTTCTTCACTGATCTCACTGTTCGCTTTGTTTGAAAATGCCGTTTGTTTGAAAAGCATAAGTATGTTTCTTTTTGTTGGGTTTTTTTTTTTTTTTTTTTTTTTTTTTTTTTACTCACGACATTAAAGTCGGGTCTGAAAGTATTCATGGGGAAGTAAAGAATAAGCGTGTAGAAGTAATGTTTTTCTATACGTAAGCTTTGAATATTTTCGCATAAAATATAGTTTTAATTTTCAGTCTCTCTTTCTCTTAAAAATTCAAAACGCTCAAGTAACTTTCCGTTTTCTTGCTTATGTTGAAGCCGTACGTAACCTTTATTAAAATATACTTACGACTATCTAAAATTTTCTATTAATGCTGCTAATTATTTCTTCTTAAAAAAATATTGAAATTTGAAGGTTACGACTTCGGCATATATCCTTTATTGCATTTTCAATATTAATGAATTTGTAAAAGGAAAAATAGTGAAACGTAAATCTAACCATACGATGATCAACATCAATTAAATATTAGACAGGTGTTTCAGCATTTCTCTCCCATTCCCATTAAAAATGAATCACATTCAGTCATATCGATAGAAGCATAAATGCATAGGAATATTATTCTAGGGTTACCGGAAAATGGGTGTCCTTCCTTTACATAAAATTCAAAGAAATTTTCCACAACACAACTGAATTACAAACAGGCTGGTGTCAAAGTAAAGGACTCATATTTCTTGAATTTTAAAGAGAGAACTTTAAATATTTTTTTTTTCTTTCAAGAAAAATGGCCACCCTTCCCCTTTTTTCACGTCTACCCTAGTTGGGGGGAAGGGGGGGGATTGTATTCTAAATTTTCTGAAATCGATTGTTAGGTAGTAGTGAATGTTGCATTTTACAGCAAGAATTTTAAGGATATCTGTCTTTGAGATGATGCAGGATACACAAAAAAATAGTTTTTATAATAATAATAGTCTAGTTCAAATACTCCGAAAATACTCTAGCCAGTGTTTCCTTTAAAATGTTAAATTTATGAAATTAAACAAAAATCTTTTTTTAAGAATTTATTTATTCGTATAAATAACAAATGTTTCTTTAAAATAACGGTTTACATTCAACTGTAATCTTTTTACTAAATTACTTGTCCAATATGCATTTCTTATTTGTATAAACTAGTTTAAAAAATGGTATAAATGGATTTTTTATAAAAGTTTTTTGGGTCTAATTTCATAAATTGAATATTTTAAAGAAACACCGACTAGTATTTCGTTATAGAGAATAACAATTTTTCCATATTATATAATATTCCTTATAATTATGGTTTTATAGTTCATAATTTTTACACTTTGTGCGAAACAAAATATGATGGTTTTAATTCACTTTACTTTCCATTATTTGCTTATTGTTTCAAATAGAACACAATTTGGTCATTCTAATGTTTTCAGTAATAAGATTCTCACAATTCTAGAAAGACAAAAAAAATTATTAAGCATGTCAAGCACTTTAATATTTCATTTTTTAAACAGCTTTATATTTTCTTCCTGGTTTTCAGTCTTTTTTTTTTTCAAATACTTGTAGTCATTTACTAACAAAGCATATGCAAACTAAAACTTGTCCAAAATATTTAAATAATGGTACTATATTTTCACATATGTAAAATTTACAGTTTGTAGTTTTTAAAATAATTTTCTACTCCCAAATACCTTTCTCAGAATAATTTGAGTACATGAATAAATTTCTTTTACACACAGCTATATTTTACCTCTGTATATAAAAGAAATTAAGTTAGTAAATATTTTAACATTTCTATAGAAAAATAATTGAAATTTCTTTTATTTTCTTAGCACGTTTACCTTCTATAATCCTTTTTAAAATTGTGTTTCATCCCTATTTTGACGTGTTGAATTGAGTACAAAATTACAACAAATTAAAACTCGTTAAAAAACTATAAAATGGATTATATCGCATTATTTTTTAATTTTTAATTTCTTAAAAATTTTGAATAAATTTTATCAAAAGTATAATTTTAAATCAGTGCAAAGTAAGTTAATACAGCAAATTTTCATAAAAACTGTATCATCAAGGTATGTTTCGCCTCATGCCTTTTGTCACTAAATGGCCCATAAGAAATAATATTGCAGAAAGTAAAATTTAAAGTAATTAACTTCAAATGTAAAATTTTTGTTTCGGTTTGTTTTGTCGACAAACCGAAATTAATCGACTAAAACTATTAATCTACTATTAATCGACTCAAAAGCATGTTTATGAGTAAACTAATGTCAGAATGTTCATCGTAAACAGTTTTCAAACACAGAGACTCAATATTTTAATAATATTAACGTAGATGTTCCATAATTTTCTATTTTTATGTAGTAAGGCATTGTTATCATATTACCATTATTTACTGCCTTATCTCTGGGATAAATTAACACACAGCGCAAGGCTTAACGAAATACCGAGGCATTCTTAGCAATAAATCATGCGCTCTAAATAGTCAGATTATCCCATTCAAGCGAAAGTATAAAAGTGATGAATATGAAATCTCATTAATTATGAATCGCACAATTCTTTCATAACACGAGATTAAATTCATTGTTCGATCTTGTTAGACAAGGGTGAGAGGGTTTCAAAACTTAATAGGCTTATCAAAGGCTTTATCTGGAAATCAACAAACAGCTTTGTTTTATTAAGTTTATAAAGCATGGCAATTCAATAGCGGTGTTATGCTCGAAGATCGTTCTCATTTACCCGATAAATACATTAAACAAAGTTTATGATTAAATCATCATCAAATTCGAAAATCAAGATAGTTGAACTATGCTTTTTTAATTCAAGGAACGCTGAGAAATTTCATTTCTAGAAATTGAGCATTGCATGTCATAAACTTCATTAGTAACTGTAGTATGTGTCGATTTACTTTTCAGTATTGGCCTCTCACTTCAGTTTTATCATTCCTTTGACCTCTATATTGCAGACAGTAAAATTTTGAGTAATTAACTTCAAATGTAAAATTTTTGTTTCAGTTTGTTTTGTAACAGTTCTTTATTAATCGACTCTAAAACATGTTTATACGTAATGTCAGAATGTTCATCGTAAACAGTTTTCTTATAATACGCATTTCGTGAATTCAAACCATATTTAATTCCTTTAGATATGTAACTTGTTTGCATAAGGTTTTTAAATATTTGCTTTTTTCTGGTTCAGGCATACAAGAGGGCTATCTATCTTAGGGGGATGCCTTGGGATGAAGATTTTTTAAGGGGTTCTAAGTTAAGAGATGTTTCATCTGCATAAAACCGTGCAAAACTCCATACTGTTAGATAGAAATCCGCGCGAGGGCCGCAAACCTGGACCTGCCAACTTCAGCAATCTCCCAACATTCAGTTTCAGTGTGTGTCAACAATCAGTGTGTCCCAACATTCAGTTCATTATCTTCCTGTAGACTCGGCCATATGGTCGGTTTTTAAATGAAGACCCGTTAATGGATCTTTAAAATGGAAACTTTATAATCAGCCGACGCATTTACATAAATCTGCAATTGTAAGTTCAACTGTGAACTAAAGTTATCAAGAAGACAAATATTTCGTAAACCATTCAAACAAATTTAATTTTTGGATGCGTTGTTTACAAAACATACACATTTTTTTACGATAAAAAGTACTTCTTTATAACATTTAATCCAGCTCATTATCTTCATTTATGTTATAAATAATACCCCCTAGCAACTCATGCGAATTTTCTGATCGTGACCACATGTTTCACATTGTGTTATAAGCGTTCTGGTACAGAATTTGAACTTTTACATATTAAATATCAAGATCTATTCCATAGGTTTTAGCGGCACTTGCTACTAGTTTTTTTTTTACTATGTTCAATTATTACACATACAGAAATCATACTCCACAGTTTTTCCTACAATTTATGTTCACCACACATACTGAAAACGTTCAGACTACTACGGCATATGATAATTTTTTAAAAAATATCGTTAAACTACCCGCTGCTTTTCTACGTAGAAACGAATGATTGTAGATAAGGTACTAGATAAAAGATTTTTCCAAAGAGTACTTTAAAGTTGTTTGCGAAACAAACACGTAAATGTAGAACAGCGGGAACCTAGTTACATATTTTATTTTATAGTACACTTTATACGTATAAAAAAAATTCGGCGCCAAATTTAGCATGTTGGTCTGTTATGCCGTGACAAACAAGATTTACTCTGGAACATGTATTCGGAAATGCAACGGCGACGGCTAGAGGGGTATGTTCGCAGGCTCATGGAAACGAGATCATTTCAGCCTAGGACGTTGCCGGAGATGGATGAATCGGTTTACTAACTCAGAATTGGCGTTACAAGTATGGTGCCGCAGACGGGAAGTCATATTAATAAGTCATTTAATAGACATCGCACCTCTCTTGACATCGTTTTCCCCTACCCTCTACCACTGCGAACATTGCGCTCAAGGTACATCCTTACAGCAGTTCATTCATTGCCATCCGCAACACTATACATGCAATGGATGTCGTCCAATTCTGAGTTAGTAAACCCATTCATCGATCTCCGAAAAACGCCCTAGGCTGAAATGATCACGCCTGCATAAGCCTGCGAACATCGCCCTCTAACGATCGCCGTTTGCGTTTCCGGACACAAGTTCCTGTGTAAATCTTGCTCGTCATGGTATGACAGACCAACCTGTTAAGTTTGTCAACCACATTTTGTGACATTCTGTAGAACGCGTTGTGCGCATTTGTTAAACACAACGCTGCATTGTAATTGTTTTGCCCGGAGATGGTACTGGGGAAAAGTCTTGAACGGGACAGAAGCGCATGTTAATCTTACTTATAACGTCTTTTGAGCGAGCTTATAAGTATGGAGAACAGAACAACTTATATCATTCTGAGTTAATTCGTTATGATTCATAGGAATGTTTTTCCTTATTTGATAGCGTAATTTTGTAACATATCGCTACTACCACGCCATACGCGCAAATCTGCATTTTCCTAGTTTCATGTAAAATGACTTCAAAGTTCCATTGCTTCAGTATAACCTCAGCTATGCAAAACACAGTGGTCAATTTTCACGTAAGCGTGAGCAAAATTCGATTCAAGCAACCGTTTGTTGCCAGAATCGTCAACTATTCTCCAGTTCTGAGGTATTCATCATTGTTTGAAAGACACGGGTTCATGGACTTGTCTTGGTATCTAGATCAACATCTGAATTATAGATGCTGCTGTCGATAGAGTAAGGTCATAACTAGAACAACAAATCAGACCGCAAGCATGGACGTGCTCAGGCAAATTTGGGGGATGCTGGGGTACATGAACATGAGCTAATAAAACCCCACATCACATTTTCATGAAAAATTAAGACGATACTTCAAACTTTTGAGCTAAACATCACTCGAAATTTTGTACTGGACGAGATCTTAAAAAAAGACAAACAAGTGTGACAAATGAGAGCGGGTGATGTTACTACAAGATGGATTCTTTTTACTGTTGGATTCCTTTAATTGTATTACAGTCTATGTAAAAAAACTAGACCAGTCATCATGCTGTTCCTCCATTTGCTTTGTGCTTAGAGACATGTTTTGCCCTTTTGCCATAGCTCTTTTTGCTCTACAGCTGTTAAAATAGCAGACAGATGTGCTATGGCAAAAGTGCAAAACATGTCTCTAAGCACAAAGCAAATAAAGGAACAGCATGATGACTGGTCTAGTTTTTTTTTTTTTTTTTACGTAGACTGTAATGCAATAAAAGAAACCAATAGCAAAAAGAATCCATCTCGCGCGATGTATTTTTATGGCTAATAAACGAATGAAAGAAGCAGTACGGTTCAACTTAGCTAGCCTATTTCTTTATGTAGACTATAATTCTACCCAATATTTATTAGGTTAAATTCCCAGCTCTAGCTTCTAGTGCATGCATCGTACATTTTTTTTTCTCAAGTTCTATAATCAAATCCTTCATGTTAGGTAACTGAATTGATAATTATGTCATCCTTCGATTTGAAATCAATACATCTTTTTCCCATCTAACAAGATGAAATACTGTAATGTAAACAAAGCTTTTTGACTGTGTTTTATTTTCAAGGCACGCGGATCATACCTTAAAAAAAGGCTTCCTTTAGGATTCATTATGAAGATATTACCCTTCGACATACATACTGTTCTAAAGTACCTATACGCTCCTCAAAAGTGAAATTGCAACAAAGAAATAATGCACGTAGCGTCATGAAAATTTCAAGAGCGATAGTGGTGAGATGGATATGCAAATGATTAAAACAACCGACAAATAAAATCATTATAAACCAACTTATACACTATCTAATGTGCCCACCTCGAGCAGCTATATAGGCCTCAATCCGGTGAGGCATGCTGTCGATGAGTTCATGGATGGCTGCATGAGGTAACATTTGCCCAGCCACATCCACTGCTGTGCTCACTTCATCCATGGTGTGGACCAGTGGCCCTTGAATCTTGTCACATCCAATGAGATCTCACAAGTGTGTTACGATAAGATTTAGATCTGGAGAGGTTGCCGGCTATGGAAGAAAGTCAAATCCGGTCAGACGGTTAAGAGTTCGCCGTGCGACATGCGGCCTGGCGTTGTCTTGCAGCAATACCGCGTTGGGTGCGCCCTGCTACAAGGGCAGAACAACGGGCTCCACAACTAGTGACGTAGCATTCGTTGTCAAACTGCCACGGGCTTCCTGTGATCAAACATTATGCCTCCCCAAACCATGATGCCCGGTGTAGGACAAGTGTCTGCTACTGCTGCCGACGTTGAGAGGAAACTCGGGGAAGCGTTTTAGGCAAGTGTTGCGTTACGCAACACTCGGCGAAATGGATTAGCTCGTAGCGTTCTCCATGTTTACCACATACCAATCAACGGCCGTCCATCCTCCACAGACAGGAACGAGATTCATTCCTGCACAATACCCGATGCCATTCGATGGGTCAAGTACGAAGGCGATGACACCACGTCAGGCGTCTAGCCCTGTGTCGGGGACGTACCCAGAAAAAAATTTCGGAGGGGGTCCAAACGGTGAAAAAGGCATAATTTTCCAGAAAAAGGCTTCATTATTATTGTTTTGTTAAAAAATTTTTTAATTTCAGGGGTTCCCCCCCCTCTGGGTACGGCCTTGTGGCAGCGACAAACCAAGTTCATAGAGTTCGATAATACGGTCGCGTTCCCCGGTCCTTAGCCCATTTATGCCCTGCGTCCCTTTTTTGGGACGGCATTTTCGCTATCAGTCGAAAACGTTATTTATTTTTCCTAGCCTTTATTCATGAGTATTGAGCCTCAACTCTACAAAATATTTTAACATGACCAAGTAGTATGTTGATATTTCAATTTTTATGCATAATGATTTTAAAAGCAATCATCCCTTGTTCAAGAAGTTGACCTCAGAAATTTATCTATTATTTCTGTTATCAGTAAAAATCGAAGAAAATCACAAAAATATCCAGGCACAAATGGGTTAACTGATGCTATTGAGCTCGCCGACGTCTCAACGGCATTCTCTACGTTTCTTCGAAAGTCGCAAATGCTGCGCAAAACTTGAGATGCTGTTTATGAGAAGGGTGAGTTGCTGGCCTGTATATGCCGAATACGAGTACCACGTGATCAGATGCGTGCACAGATTGAATCGTTTGCACATCTATCTCTCCTGAAATTTGCATGACGTTACGTGTATTATTTTTAGGGGTTGCAATTTCAGTTTTTGAGGAGCTTATTTTAAAGTAATAAAGAAAAATCGTACATCAAGACGTGTCTTAAAAACAAGAAATTGCGAAGCATATCCAGCAAAAGCGCTTCCCAGTCGGATTTGTTTATCTTATTCTTCATATTTGACTATATCTCAGCTCTTTATATTTCAGAAGTACAATATCTTAAATGATCATGCGTAAATATAAATTATTAAAGATCGCCTATAATGGCTGGATATATATCGTCATCACGGATTTCTTTAAATTAACGAAATGAAAGCCGGTCAATTAATTTCAATCCATAAAAAAGAGGGCAACATTAGAAAGCATTACAGAAATGAAATTTTTAATAACTTTTATGCCGAGCTCATAAAATGGGCATGTTTAATGATACCTCATTAGGAAAGAGCTGCATTGTTGAAAGAATCCATTTGAGTAAAATCGTTTTATTTAGGATTATTGATTGTTTTCGCGCATTCCCATTGGCTTATACAGCAATAAAGAAAAAAAACTATTCCCCTTAATGGATGCAGATACTTATTAAATGTATTGTTTTTCGGTGAAAAGCAATATAAGGTTTTAGAGTGGAAAAAAAGTTTTAATTAAAAAAAAAAGTGAAATCCGATTGTAAATTGCTCCTTTTTAAATTGAGAAAACTATAATGCATTGAATACAGATCCAGAACACTTAAAATCGCTCTCAAGAGGTGTGTGTATTATGTTTGAAAGTAAACCTGCACAAATGGAAAATGTCTTGGACGTAGGATGTTTTTAAGCCTTTAACGCGCAGTGTGTTCCCGCTCTGGGAACACCCAACTCTGAAGTTTTGACTGTTGCCAGTCACGAAGAATAGGTCTGATTTCTCTAAAAATAATTGCGAGTGACCTAGCTCCACGAGAATCCTTTACTTTTTAGCACGTCATTTCCCGTAAAAAGATTATTTTTAACAGCACTGACATCTGCTGAAAAATGGAACAATGCGAGAACAGCTGGATAGATTGCCCAATGCTGAAAAAAGGTCAGCCGTTGCCATCGCTCGACTTAACTACCAGCTAGATAGCGGACGATCGAAACGTTCATCGCGTGCCACAGATCTGAGACACTTTTTTGACGCAGCTGGCTGTGCGGCCTAGATCTGTGGCACGCGATGCACGTTTCAATCGTCCGCCATCTTGCTGGTCGTTAAGTCGAGCGAGGGCAACGGCTGCACTTTTTTCAGCATTGGGAAAGGGTTAAGGAATTCAAAGGTGTATTCACGTTGCATTGGAAAAAAAAACGCCCAAAACTCCAGACTACTACATCGACAACCTCGCGGTCAGCCAAAAGCCTCGGCTTTCCCACTTCAGCCATCTACCACTTTCAGAGTGATATCCACGCGGCCATGGTGGGGTCCCACTCTCAAGGGAGTGAAACTATTTATTTGATTATAAAGGCTGTCGAAAGGAAAGGACTCAATATTTGCAGATAGAAATACATTGTTTCAAACTGATAGAAACGTCCAGGAATAACTTCACAATTCTAAGCAGTTAAACTGCAGAATGATTCTGCATGACCCGTTTACAATTTTCACTAGCTACATTTTTTCTATTTGTCTACTACAATTGCCGAAAGGTATTGTGGCCATTTTACTATGAGGGCAACCTGTAGGCGGCCAACGTTACGTTACTCCAAAGAAGGGACGGGTAGGTGAACATCCATACCCAAGCCGGGATTCGAACCAGGACCCAAGGTTTGCTAGAATAGTTCTTAAGCTACTACACCGACTGGGCGGCTTCGCTAGCTACTCTAAATGAAGATCGAATAAGATTACATAGCTACACCAAACAAATGGACGCAGAATTATCATTCTCTGCCGTCGCGACTTTCCAGCAATCTGAAAAAACTGGTTCATCCTACTTTTTGAAGTAGCTCATACGCAGTTTAGATCGTGCTGCAAAGTGTTTTATAGTGTTGCAGATTACTCTGCTTGTTTCTTGGGTACGTCGTTCTAAAGTCTAGTTGGTGTGGAAAGTTCTAGTAAAAAGTTCGTTTGTCAGGATGGAACACAAACTTTATTGCTTCTAGAACTTAGCCGAACAATCAGCAGTACTCAATTCACAGGCACTAACAGCCAGTAGTTCATTTATAACAGTCCACTCAGTACCGAAGCTCTCAAAAATGCTGTTATTCTCACACAAAATAAAACACTTCCACAGGCAAAATTCAGTGGAAATATACAAGGGATATCCTACACAATCCCTACAAAATGACCAAAATGCCGCCAAGCGTGGCGACTTTTGGCGAAATACCGCCAAATTTGGCTCCAAAAATAAGTCCTCAAAAGCGAAGTTACCGAAAGCCTAGGACCCATATTTCTGGAGATTTCTTGAAACTGCATACAAATGGAAGGAGAAACCGAAACTTGACCGATTTTGATGCAACAACAAGCAAAATTTAACTATTTGAAACGTAGAATACGAATTTTGAACTATTTTAAGCCCCAGAACGGCGGGTTGCCCCGAAAATTCTTAACAATATTGTAACTATGCTGTGGAATTTGCCATTTTATTACATTGTTTGGGTTAGTATTCCTGAATAGCATCTGTCCATCTGACTGTCGAGTAAGGATTTCGAAAGGAGGGGTATATTAGGGCTCCCCTGAGCCTTTTATTTTTTAAAAGACCAGCGCCTGCCAATCAGACGTTCAGCAGTACAAAAGCCCGGTATATATTGGCCATTTTATTAAGGGGACACCCTGTAGGCTACCAACGTTTTCCCTTCTGAAGGACGGACGAATCAACATCCAATCCGGGAATAGAACCCGCACTCAAAGGTACGATAGAATGGTTCCTTAGCCACTTCTTCACAGAGCGGCTTGAAGCCTGTCTTAATCATACTACCTTATCAAACCTTTTACGAATTCATAAAGATCTGTAGAAACTGAACATCAGATGAAACTTTTACTTATAACTGGGAAACGTTTCTGCCATTTTTCTTAAAAACTTGAATTATTATAGAAATATTTATTCCAATTTATTTGATAAGTTAAAGAGTCATTCGTTTAAAAAAATTTTAACATTTATTAACTTTTTAATGAAATACAAAACTGTCTAACTCCAACTATGTCCAAAAATCAAAATAATGAATTTTTCTGGCAGAGAAAAATGTCTTTATCTCCAAGAAGAAAAGAAGACAAAAGATTCGTTTCAGAAATGAGTTCTCGTGTTCCTTTAATTTTAACCACGTAACATTTGCTTATTAATGAGATCTCATTAGCAGAAATGGCATTGTTTTAAATACCGTTAAATTTAAATTATTGCAAGTTAATCAATGAAAGTTACGCAAAATTTGTAAGCGATAAATCAAGTATCTATTACATGAAACAATTTTGCAACAAGTATTTTCTATGTTAACGATTTACTATATTTTAATAACTATGTGACAGTCTTGCAATTTATACTATTCTTAAAGAAGAAAGGGGAATCATGCTGAAGGGTTTGACTGTAAAATACGGGTTTAGCACAAATGAATGGCCGAATTTTAAAAATTTACACTATCGTTACCTGTCACCGTTTTTTTTTTTTTCTTTAACAACATTAAATAATGAATTTGTTGATTTTTTGCAATAGTTAGCATAAATGAAATTTAATTATGAAATTATTATTATGATTTGTTGCATTTTGTAAATAAAGCTCTTAGAATTTTTTTTTCAATCTCCTCATAATTCATCTCGTTTACTCTAGCTCGTTTTTTCTGGTAATATCAGTATTTAGATTTTAAAAAAAAAACACTGAAAACGCTTCGTTTAGATAACTGTAATTAACAAGTTTCGTCTAGATGATTGTAATTAACATAGTTGAGTGAAAGTAATGAAAACTGTTTTAACCACGTAATCACAGGGGCTACTAGAAACGTATACCTTTTTTAAGAGCCTCACTTTTCTTAATTAAAGCACTCTCTGGTATTGAAGCCCCTTTTTTATGCTTAAGAATGCACAGGATAACGGCTAAACGAAATGAGATCATTCGAGCAGCAATTTAGCTGTAGAAAAATAATGGTAAAATAACGTTTTTTTTCGTTCTACTATGTAATTTTTAATTACATTGAAAGAAATGTTTTAGGAACAACATTAACGTAATTCATGCGGTTAATAAAATACACGATACATTTTTAAAAATGTTACTATTAAAAGTTATATTCTTAACTGATTTTATAAATGAATATATTAATTTTAAATTCTCTTGTAATTTAAAGAGATTGTTTACGAAAATTCTGATAATGGTTTTTCTTTCAAAACATAACATTTGTATTCTTGCTTGATAAAACAAAGTAATTATGCGTGTTACACACAAAATAGTTCTTCCAAGTAAAACATAATTTATAAATATGAGTTGGTTACTTTAAAATTGTTGGAGCTAAAACAATTAAATCTTATGTTAAGTATCATTCAGGTAAAATGTTCTGAATGTTACGGTGTGCCTTTACTTTAAACCATCATTCCTTTGTGAAATTCTTAAGTTTTCTAATAAAAATAAACAAGATAGCGATAATCTTTTCAAACTTGTGTGCAGATGGTTCATTCATTATATATAGAGGCTCATCAAAGAGGTATTGCTGAAATATAGCTACTTGAGCACCATACCTTTTCGATTCCCATTTAATTTAACGAAATCTTCATGTTCCATTAAATTTGAGTATCTAGAAAAAATACGTGAGTATTTCAAAGGTTTTGCAATACAACCTGGCGAAAGAAATTCATTGTCTGAATCTGAAAGCAATCTCTGTTGAATTGTAATTTATTGATTACAGTTTACTAAACCACAAAATGTCAGTGAATTCTCAAATTATATACATACTAGAAGTCAAGCAATAACAACGGGTGCTATAAAAAAAATATTTGACGAAAATATATCTACACTCAATATATTTCATTTTTTTCCACCTAAAATACATGACTTCGTATCCAATTTTTAATATAGACTCAAATCAAATTTAATGCTCTTCTGGAAACGCGCGGAAACTTTTCGTATTCGAACCATTTCGTTTTGTCTCTTATATCAATGATTCATGCAGACGATCATTTTAATTTTTAAAAAAAATTAAATTATGTTATCTCAAAACGAACTGAAATCGCAATTTCCCCTTCAACACCTGATAACAACGACCTCAAATAGGACGTCATTGTCACTTGCAGAGCCTAATTTTGTCACGCAGATGATTAACTTTTTTTACTCTCAGAAATAAAATGGAGCTGAAAGTAGGAAAAAATCGTTTAAAAAATGGGGAACGAAAAGATTTTCAGATTTCTGAAGTAGCACAGATTGTTTTCTATATTTTTATTCATAATTTTGATTATTTTCAAGAGGATCGTACAAATGTCGCAGATTTTATTACGCTTTTTATGTTTTTTAATCTTTTTGAACATTTTAATCTTCTTGGAATAATGGCGGTAAAAGTTCTATCGTGAAGTGGTTGCCTGAAATTGTTATAGAGTAAGTTAGGGATCCAGCGTAACTATACAGTAGGATATATATATATATCTGAAGTGAAATAATCTGCCTCGTAGTCAGCCATGCGTACACTACTGGAATTCAAACTTGTACGACAGCCTATTACTTGGTAATATATTATACAATGTATCTAAACAAGCACACATCTTTCAATAAACTTTCGATAAAATAACGTAAAATGAATTATTTAAATCTATAGCTGTAACATCATTTTATTATTCACAACCATTACAAAATCATCTTACAATATTTTCTTGCAAAAAAAAAAAAAAACTTTAGAACACCAACAATAGGCGAACTACTGGAAATGAAAATCGCGAGCCCGCGCCATGGAGTTAGTTGGATGAATTGTAACTAAAAAGGATGACGATGCTTTGACGTCATTTTACGGTTGTTACAAATCTAAGATTAATCATTGCTTTTAAATAATGGCATCTAGAGCTATTTTATTTTTTATAGTACTCAAGTGATATATTGAAATTGTCACATAAGAAATCTGATATTTTTTACTTTTAAAGAAGTCACACATATATATATTTAATATTTGCTTAATTTTGCAATTTTCTGTACAAATAACTTCTGTAATCCATTTTGTGAACATCGTTGTGAAATGTTATTGCTGTTCAACTGCGAAAATTGAACGAATCAGAGTTCGAGGAGATCTATTGTATTTATATAAGCTGTTACAAAGCTATGAAACAATGTTGAAAATGATAGAATTTAGAGACAGATCCCCGGTTCGATTTTAACCCTATTAACTCATATCATATTTTAAAACAACTCCTTGAATAAAACCCAAATGTTCGTTTTCTGAGATTTTGAACTTGACTGATTCTTCTGGAAATACGATGTGTGCACGTCCTTACGCAAGACTTTTAGAAAAGGATTTACTAAATCATAAATGAAAAAAAAATATAATCGAAAAAGAATTGTTATATTTGGAAAATATTCATAAAATATTTTTCAAAAAGTAAAGTATCAAATCTATGCATTACATAAGAAGTTATGAAACTTCTCTTTAACAGTTCAGAGGCAGTGTATAACTGCAATTTATTGAAAATTATTGCCTTTTTTTGTTGTTGTCGGACATGCTGATCTGAAATATCTGGGGGAAAGGAAGGGGGAAAGAGGGCGTTTTTCTAAACAAGGATTTATAGAAAATGTTTAGAATTAAATTTTAGATTTTTATTCCTTCTTCATCTAAACAAACTACCTGAGCTTTGAAAATCGATTTATTAAAATAAAATAACAAGTGAATATTGAATAGAATTTCCAAAATGAATGCTTTTAAGCTGTATCGAGTGACTTCCATTAATGTATACTCGTCAATTTTTGTATAAATACAACTTACTGAATTATTTGAAGCAATATTTAATTAGATTCACATGACAAGAAACAATATGTTACATCACAAAAATAGTTGAAATTTTGCCTGGATTCTTTTAACATTCCTTGAATAAACTTTTAGGAATGAAAAAAAAAAAAATTCCATCAGTGTTAGAAGTATTCACATCTCTCATTAATCAACGAAATTAGCTGATTTTAATTTACGTAGAAGTACAGTGTTCACGAAATATGCTAAAACTTTCTTTTGCTTTATCATCAGAAGAGATTTCATGAAACTTTTAGTCGAAGTTTTCTTTGAATTTTTCTTTATTTATTCCTAATTAATTTCTTTTCGAAGCAAAGAGCTATCCTACAATTAATATACTTTCTTCATATTCGCTCTTATATAAAAAAAATAGCTTGTGGCATCTTAATAAAATAAAAGTGTCCACGGCTAGGTACAAAAGAACAGAACTATCTTTAATTTAATTGGAACGCAAGTTCTTATAAAAGATTTTTCATTTGGTTCATAAATTAAAATAGGAATATTTGTAAATAAATTCAGGAACTTAGAAAAAAAAATCTTAGGGAAAAATGCAGAGTAACTGAGTTTCCGGATTTGAATACGCATAAAAGTATTTCTTTCTAAAGGAACATGCTTTATAAAAAGGTTTCCTTTTTCCGTGAAACTTCTTTCCTTTTGTATTTCTTCGCTAATTATTTTTAGGTATCATTTTTTTAAATTGAGAGAAGTATGTTTAAATGTGTATTTGGAGAATTGATAATAATTTTTTTTTCTCTGAAATATAATTGAAATAAGAAACAGTATTATGTATAGACACTGCTCAAAACAATTAAAGAACACTGATGTTATGGGTGGATCTTGCGGATGGGCAATTGTTTAGGTGATTGATATATGATCGACAGACGTGGAAGTCTGTATGAGAAAAAAATAGACATGCCTGGCATAAAATAATGCATTTATTGAACATTTGGGTACAAAAGGAAAAAACACAATTTGTGCAGGTGTGAAAAAACGAATAAGAAAGGTTTTTCCTTGAAAGAAAATGCTTTTAATAGGGGGTACTATTTCCTCAGACTGCCAACAAGATTGAATACCTCTGAGACATGGAATAAATGAGGCTATTAATGAGGAGCTGGAGTATTCTGTCCAACTCCTTCAGAAGAGCTATTTCCAGTTCTCGGAGAGTATGCGGGAGTTGTGGGCGGCCAGCAACTCGTCTTCCTAGATTGCCTCAAACATGTTCTATTGGGTTCATGACCGAAGAATAAGCTGTCCATTCTATTCCTACGATAAAGTAAGTCATCTATTAAGCGTGCACGATGTGGCTTGCAGTTGTCTTCCATTATCATGAAGTTATCTCCAATTGCTGCTGCATAAGGGACTACAAAATATTTGAGAACCTCATCCCTATGTCAACGACCGGTCAGAGCTCCATTCCGAATGATGTGGACATCGGTGCGCCCATCAATGGAGATACCACCATAGACCATCACTCCCCCGCCGCCCAGTCACGTTCCCTCTTGATGAAAGTACGCCTATTATCAGGATGAACAGAAAATGGGACTCGTCAGAGAAAAGAACATTGCGACATTCATTTCTTGTCCAGGTGGCATGATCTGTTGCCCATTCCCTGCGGGCCCTAAGATGCCTTGCTGTTCCTTAGTAGCACAATTAGTCCAAAATACGTTTAAAACACGTTTTTTAACGTAAAAAAAGGCGTTTTCAACGTAATTTGAACGTTCTTTGAACTAGTTGTGCTACTAGGGTTAGCCTAATACATACCATTGATTGGCAAGCATACAGACCTGCAGCGTGGTTTCGTTGAAACTCTTGTACCAGTAGCCGAATGAAGTTGTTGTTGAGGAAGAGTTGCATTCATATTTCGGTGTATCCGAGTCGTCAACGTTAAATATCGATCTTCATTGGGCGTTGTTGCAAATCTACGATTTTGACCTGATATTCGTCTTGCATTTGCAGTCTGTATGAAACGGTTCCAGATCTTTGATATCACACTATGTGTGACTCCAATGGCTTCTGCTACTTCGACTTGTGTTTGGCCCCCTTCTAACCAACCAACAACTCTCCAAGATTCTTATTCAGTTAAAAGCCTTCGTTGAGGCATTGCACTCATCTAAACAAAGCACTTACGTAATGTCGAACATTCTTTTCCACATTATCTCTGATTAAATAGAAGGCTAAATTTCATTCGCTGCCACTAAAGTGATGTTTTTGACGTCAAACAAAAAATTTGCATGCTCCGAAGTTTGAAAATGGGAAAAATTTACATTTTTGACTGTCTTTTTCCATTTTCTTGGAAAAAAAAGTCTCTTATATTTTGTAGTTTCAGCTCGAAATTTGTTTTAATTTCCTGATCTAGATGAAATTTTGCGCATACCTATAACCTTGATGACAATCAATACTACAGTTTCTCTTTTTCCGATATTCTTAATTTTTTGTATTTATTTAATGTTTTGTTCCCTGTATCCTTTTTTTTCGCACATAGCGCATTTTCACCTAACTGTTGATCGGACATTTTTGTGCTTAATCGTGGCCAAGTAAATACGTTGGTAAGCAAGATATCCATCGGGTTTTTTTCTTCTCATTTTAAGAACACAAATGAAGACGCAAAAAAACAATACTATAGTAATTGGAAATAAAGGTCATTTCTTATTTTACCTAGCTCAATTACATAATTATTTTATTTTTGGGTAAATGTTTCATATTATGCCTTCGTAAAAAATTACTTAAAAAAATAAAAATCTATCTTTTTTGTCTAATAAATCTCTAATTCAAGAAACAGAAGCTTTTTTCTTTCTCCAGCTCGTTTTTTATAAACTTTAGTAGCATATCATTAAATTAAACCTTTTTTTATTTGTTCGTATTCTCGGAATTTCAATTTTTTTTAAATCGAATGATAAATGGAAAGCTAATAAATTTTCATCACAACCAGTAATTTGTTATTTTTTCACTCTTACACATCAAGGAAAGGAAAGAAACTTCCTAGAAATTCTTCTGAAGAATTTTAAAGCTCAGTTAATGCATCTTGATACTTTAAACCTAGATTGATTATTGGGATCGACTGATGAAAACCTAACTAGTTTTAACAAAAGTATTATCTTTTATTCTGTTAACATTCCGTTAGAAAAGAATCTGAAAAAAAGTCATTTATTAACTTTTATTCAACAGTAAGTGAATACGGCAAAAGAGACTTGCATAATAATTAAATCTAAGTTTCAATTTTCGAAATTGTTTAAATTTAAATGTGAATATCTATAAGCAGCATATATAAATGGTAACTCAATAATTTGGTCTCATTTTTATTAATTTATATGAGATAATTAGGTAAAACTTCACACTAATTTCGAAATACCGTGCGTACGTTGTGATATAAATTCATAATAATTTTCTAACAAAACCTGAAAAAAACTATAAATTTGTTAAGTCTGTATAATGTTTAGTCAACTTGGTGGTCTACCTGACCAAAATTGTGCTAAATATTTTAAAAATTCAGGAAAACGATTTTTCCCTGGGAATGTATATCGGGAAATTTTGTATAATAATAATGATGATGATGATGATGGTAATAAATGCTTCACAAAAATTATGAAGCTTGGATACATAAAAAAAAAGCCATTTTATTGTACACAAATTAAAATTATGAGGTTAAGTTGCAACTGCCAATAAAATCGGGATCGATATCTGTTGAAACTTTTTTTAGCAATTGTGTGCTTTAAATTTCCGACAGATATTTTGGTTTCTGCAAATCTATATTCTCAAACATTATAAATAAAAGTGAAAGGATTGCGAGATAAAGGTGGACTGCTGGTATGTCAAAAGTCGCAAAGGTGTACAATGTTTGGCTATCTTTGGCGCTAAAAAATATATTCCCGAAACTAAAGCTAGCTTGGCGATATTCATTGACGAAGATTTTTAAAACACATTTAGTAGGCTGTTTCAATTCAAAAAAGTGTTTCAAGGAACAATGAAGACAAATCCGACACACGCACGGGTTGTTATACACATCCAAAGAAATGAAACAAATAAGGCAAATAAGGCCAACGCATGGTTTATGATACAGTTACAATATATAGAACTTTAAAGCGTTTTTAAAATATGGAAGTTTTTCACATTTCATTTTATTTTTCTTTTTTATCTACTTTTATTTATTTGTATACATTATGTATTAACATTTTTAAACTTAAATATTCATCTATTGATTTCGCAAAAAAGTTGCTACTTTTAAATTATAAAAATTAACATTTTCGCATTCATTCTTAATTCTCATAATTTGACGCTATCCCTAATATTAAATCGATCACAAGTGACGAACACTCTTCGAAATGCATTACGTAATTATCTTTCCGTGTTTTTACGCATTAATAATTCATTTTGAAGCCGTTATTTTTACGAAAATAAAATAATACCTCAGAACTTAATTTGCGTCTTTACTTCAACACTTCATTTTGTGAGGTATTTTTAAAATGACCGTCTTTTGCGCTCCTAAGAATGTGTCTACATGACACGGACTCCAATTATAATGAGAAGAGAATTTGAATTATTCATGTTAAAACCTGTAAAGTGACATTAATGAAACCGCATTGTCATCATTAAGTTTCTGTACTCGTATCAACAAAAAACTGTGTTGAACTGTTTAGAATTGTCATGCATTGGATGTCCTAGCTAAAAGTGAAGCAAAATCAGATGAAATGCAACTTGATTAGTAAATGAATGATTTAAAGAGGTATGCGATGTAAAAGATACGGAAAGTTTTAAAACTTTTGCCTGGCTTTAGATAAGTACATAAAGATGCAAAAACAATGGGTTACTTTTTACTGCTTTCACTTTAGCACCAAAATGTAGTTTAGGCGTAAAATGTAGTTTTCAAAGTAATGGATGTTTTTCTTTTTCAAAATTGACTATGCATGTGAAATCAAAATTGACTATGAATGAAAAAAATCTATGAATCAGACTTTTAAAAATTATAAACGGTGTCTTAATAATTTTAATTTTAAATCGATGTTAGTGCTTTGAAAAATCATGATAAAAAATAATAATTTAATTTTTACACAATTATGAAATTTCGAAAATAAATAGATTCATGAAATGAATAAACCTTCCTCGGGATATTTTTAATACATTTTTTTTCTCTTACTTATAACATGCATGTACATAGAATATCTTTCTTACGGCATCAACCCTAAAGAAATAATTACTCACCTCCTGGATTATTCCCATGCCAGAACAAAAGAGTTTTGTTGGTGTCGAGTGTCTATCGTATGAAACGTGATCTATCATAGGTACTTTCAGTTGAAAGATTATGTAGTGACAGTTACAGTTAAAAGAGGAAGAAAAGAAATAAAAATGTATTTACCATAATAATATACTATATCGTAGCAGAAATTAGAGTAAATAAAAAAGTACTCTAATCAAAATGGGAGAAAAATAAGTATTGAGTACCATGAATGAAGCTATGAAATAGGCGACAAGAAAAATTTGTTACAAAAGATGCTCGTAGAAAATATATACAGGGAGTACACTAAAATTCTACCCTTGCCACCTTAACTTGTCAGCGATGATAACTACTGCTTTACATAAGCTGTTTAGGTCTCCTAAAGTGACTATCCGTTACATCAGAAAACAGATTGCATCGCCACCTGGCAGCAAATAAAAATGCGTCCACCTCAAAATCGAATACGGGAACAATTAAACAGGTACATATATAGTACAGGAATATATTTACAAAGTAGCGAAGCGTAAAAATACGTTTTGAGAGCTATTTTGATGCTAAAATTTGGATGCTATTAATAATATTTTAGTAAATATAATTGAAAAATAGTTTTAGTAAATATAATAGAAAAATATTTCATTAAAAAGTTAAATAGCTGGAGTTAGAAAAGATTATAACGTAAATGAATTTGCTGTAAATGTCCTAATTCAGTAATCTTGATTGGAAGTTTTACTTTTCTATTCATTCTCGATATTGTTTTTCTTAAATTTCTTAAATACTATCCGTTTTTTAACTTTGCTAATTATTACTATTATTATTACTGAAAAAGTTTAGGCATACAATTGTTTAATTCGTGTATCCACTCAAACTTATATATACAGCACAGTACAGGTTTCCTATTATGTAAATTTTACTTGCTTTCAAATTCCTTTACGTTATACTCAATATATAAGGAACGTGAAAGCTACACATAAGTCAGCAGATCAAATCAACAGCTGTTAATAAGACTGAAGTTTTTAAATATTTTTTATCATCATTTTCATATATTATTTATATAGATTATATAGTAGTTGAGGCTTCCATTCCCCACTAAACCTAATTGGTACTTATTCTCCATCATATTATAATAGCCGTCAGATCGAGCGAATGCATCTAATTAGAATTCCGATCAGTAACTCATTATTTCTGGGCTTAAAAAATACCACTTTCTGCAATTCATCGTACAGCTACTTCAGTAGTACACCTTATTAATGCAATCTAGCATTGGGTTATTCCTGTCACACTGTGAACTGCCGCATCTTTCCTATAGCCCTGATTTGGCCCCTCCTGACTTTCATTGATCCTCCAAGCTAAAAAAAGTCTTACATAATAACACTTTCACTCAAACGATAATATTAAGCAAATCGTGAGCACTTGGCTTCCTTCTCTGGGTGGATCTTTCTTGCTTCAATTCATTAATCTACTATTAAGGTAAATATCTTGAGACAAACGCTACGACTACTGGAAAAGTATTCACCATTATACATGTATGCTATACTCTAGATTATTGTACGCTTAAAATCCTTGGGGAGGGAGGGGGGAGGGGAAATGGGAACATAGTTTTTGATATACCTTGTTCTGTACCTATACTTTACTGCAAAACTTCAAATAAACTCCTCTCATTTCAAACATTTGTTTAACATTATAACGGGTGTTTCAAGATAGATGATACAGCGATTATCTTTTCAACCGCAACTGATAGAAACATACATTCAATCAGAAAAGTTAGTCCAATAAAGCGTAGATTTCAAATATGGCAATTTTAATACTGGGGCTGTATACATATTAAAATACGAAATTTAATTTTTATACGGTCCCCCCCTTTCCTATCACTTATAACTAGAAAGATGTTGCCCCTTTTTCTAAGAAAATTAATAAAAAAATCCCGTGTCGCTAAGTGAAATAGTTAATGAGAAAATTAATTTTGGAAATGATGACTTACACCACTTTACCTACTGTGTTGGCGTCCGTTTTATAGCGAAAAAATTTTAACTTTAGGGGACCCACTATGAGTTGATAAAAGTTAAATAAAGATCTCATTGTTGGGAAAAGCAATTAAACGCGTTGAAATGTCTTGAAGCAAGAAAGATCCGTCCGTCTATATAATAAAGTCAAGTGCTCACGATTTGCTTAACCCTTTGCTGCACAACCCTTTCCCAATGTGAAAAAAGGGCAGCTGTTGCCATCGCTCGACTGAACTACCAGCAAGATGGCAGACAATCGAAACGTTCATCGCGTGCCACAGATCTAGAGATCCTTTTTTGACGACAGCTGGCTGTGCCATCGCGTGCCACAGATCGAGAGACCCTTTTTTGACACAGCTGGCTGTGCTCGGCACAGCCAGCTGTCGTCAAAAAAGGGTCTCTCGATCTGTGGCATGCGATGAACGTTTCGATTGTCTGCCATCTTGCTGGTAGTTCAGTCGAGCGATGGCAACGGCTGCCCTTTTTTCAGCATTGGGCAATCTATCCAGCTGTTCTTCGCATTCTTCCATTTTTCAGCAGATGTCAGTGCTGTTAAAAATAATCGTGACCCTTTTTTATGGGAAATGACGTGCTAAAAAGTAAAGGATTCTCGTGGAGCTATGTCATCCGTCACTATTTTTATAAAAATCAAATCTATTCTTCGTGACTGGCAGCAGTCAAAACGTAAGAGTTGTGTGTTCCCAGAGCGGGATCACTGCGCCTTAAGGGGTTAATATTATCGTTTGAGTGAAAGTGTTATAACAGGTACAGTTTCACCTAAAATGATCGGTACCGCTTTATGAAATGAGCGATAAAATAATTTTTAGGGGGGGGGGGGTGTCATCCACTCATTACATCACGCTTCTAGAGAAGGAATTTTAAAGTGTAAAGGAGAATGGCAAAATAATGGTATAGGTTACTATGGTGTCATAATTTTGACTAGAAGCTGCCATACACGCTTTATGGGAAAATTTCATCTAAATTAGGATTTGAGGAGTCAACTATGTCTATCGAGTAACTATTAACATAAATGAACGTCAGTCGAAAAGTATTAGGTTGTAACGAAAGTTTTCCGCCACTCCAAGTATTGCCTGCACAAGCAGTTCGCGTTGGTGTCTTTGCCAATATTTTGTAAAACGATTTTTGTTATTTGAAAGAAAAGACTTGTTTTAGAGCACCGTGTTGTGAAATCTGTAAAACAATATCGTTATGATTAAGTGTAAGGTAACTGAAATAGAACTACCACGCTACCAGATGGATCCATCATTTACTCTCAGTTCTGTCGCAAAAAGTCTCAGCTACAGAATGACACTGAATTATGTGTACAGCTTAAGGTACTACTGTTGTATCCTATGACACTGTGAAGATTTTGTACCGAAATTTCAAAAACGAGGACTAGGATATTAAAGAAGCAGAGCGCTCTGGTCATCCTACTAATGCCGATGAGGCCCGCCTACCAGAATTTGTGCACGAAGATAGAATATTCATCCCCTCCAGAGCTAGCTAAAAGAGTCAGACTTTAGTGCCATGTCCATTAGTCGCGCTAAGCATCGCATAAACTTGGCATATAAGGTCAATAGCTGAGCTGACCGCGTGAGCTGACTCAAGGAAATCTGGCGGAAAACTTTCGTTACAACCTGATAATTACATTTTTCTCCCTTTGGAGACATCCCCTTAGTGCTTGGCGACCAATGCCGAAATTTTCAAATTGCAATATCTCGCTCACTAATTGCAATCACTAATTGCTCAATAATTGCAATATCTCGCTCACTATTTTACTTAGAGAAACGGGATCTTTTAAATTAATTTTCTTAGACAAAGAGCAATACTTTTTAAACGATAAGTAATAGGAAAGGAGGTAACGTATAAAAATTAAATTTAGTATTTTATTATGTATATAGCCCCTAGTAAAAAATTTGTCATATCTAAAACCTACTCTTAATATTACTAATTTTTTCTAATTGAAAGTGCGTTTCTATCACTTACGGTTTAAAATATAATCGCTGTAACATATATTTTGAAACACCCAGTATAGTACAGTGCGCACCGATTATAACGGACCTGGGATATAACGTACTATCATTTATAACGTACATAGAAGCCAGGTCCCAATGGACGTCCTATATTTATAATGTTATTTAACTTCGATTAAAACGTACTTACCAAAAGTACGTACTTCGGCTATAACGTACATTTTATACCAAAGCCAAAAATAAAATTTTGCTTTTCTTAAGAATTTTATTTCCTTTTTCACGGAAATTTCAGTACCTTCAGAAACATTCGTTGTCAGTTTTCAGATTCCCTAGCGAGATGAATTGTGTATGAATGAAGGGAGCGATCTTTTTTCTTTTTAGCCTGCTAACGTACCCGACGCATTCAATGCTGCAAAAACATAATCACGCTTTTTTGAATGCATTGATGATGCAAAGACTCTACAAAAAATTATTATCGATATCCAAAACGGTATTTTTAAAGTAGCATCTGCCCATTTAAAAGAAAAGAAAATTATAAATTATTTATCTCAATAAAAATTGCAAGTAATAAAGAACTTTCTGTGTTTCATTTAAATTTAAAACATCAGACCTGTTTAAAACACAATATTAATGAAATTATGAGCCCACTTTCGTTTTTTTGTGTAATATTGAATCTTACCGACGGTATTGCTTATAACATATTTCGGCTATAACGTGCTACTTTTTTAGGTCCCGTGAGAGTACGTTATAACTGGTGTCTACTGTATTCTTCTTTCTCTAAACTAGAAGGTCAATATTGAGTCAAAAAAGTAGCCGTTATTATTTATGCAATTTAAAGATTTACAGAAAAAAAGAATCCAGAACCTAACTGTAACAGACTATTCAGAGAAAATATTACATGTGACAAAACATTCAGCAAAAAAGGTGGGAGAATCTCTTAGTGTAGTACATCCTACTCAGAATTTAAAATTCACTAAGAAAAGAGATCCTCGAAATGGAACTAAGTAACTTTTCAACAGTTATATTTTCTTGCGAGGAAAACATACTTATTTTGATAGTTTAGGAAATGAAGTTATTTTGGCTCTTTGCATAGTGTACGTCTGAAAACAATATTTTTGCGAAAATGGGAATACTTACTTTTAAAAAGCTTCACAAATTGTTTTTAAGAATTCAGAGTAACAGTTTACTTTTCCTATATCTTTAGTTGGGGTTCTATTAAGATGTCTCTTAGCACATTGCATGTTCTGTGAGAAAATCTTCTGGTTACTTTTGTGTGAATATCATACATAATTTTCTAGATATAATAAAGTCACACACAACGTTTTAAATGCTTTTAGTTTCGCTGTAAACTCTGTTTTTAGAATTTATGGCTTACGCATGCAATATGCATATACTTCAATGTATATAAATAAAATTCTGTCTGTACATGACTTGGAATTCACAAATTTTGTGACTGCTGTCCGTTTCAAGCACCTGACAAACGAGAACGACATAAAAAAAAAAAAAAAAAAAAAAAAAAAGTTTGTTTGTCTTCGTACTTTTAGATCTAGCAGATTAGTAGATATTACTTAGATATTTAGATTAGATATTTAGATCTAGTAGATATTACTATTATCTAAGGTAGTAATATATCTAAGTCAAATGAAGTATGATTATGGCCCTTCATGAGATTAAGCATGTAAGTTCGCAGCTTAAATACAGGGTGACTGCTAGTTCATGGAACAAACTTTGAGGGCTGGTACAGGACATTGTAACAATCACATTTTGTATAGGAATATGTGGTCAAAAGTGAAGCGTCGAAGCACAAACACAGGAAAGAACAAATGATAGGGAAAGAGTTTTATTTTCATGACCTCGTTTACAAATGGAAATTAATTTACAGTAAGTGTTCAAATCTGCGTCCATCAGTATGGATACATGCTTGACAGCGTCGGTGCAGCGGTTGATGAACACTTTCAAAGATACCAGGAATTTCACGCACACGTGCAGCAGCGAAGAATAATCGAGCAACGATATCTTCATCGGAGTCTACTGGAGTGCCATAAACGTCATTCTTCAAATGTCCCCATAAAAAGAAATCAAGGGGCGTCAAATCGAGAGTCGGATGTCGTCAGTTCGGATGCCCAAGAGATAGATCCACCACGTCCGATCCATCGCATGCCAAATGTTGCATTCAAGTACTGACGAACTTCTATGGGGAAGTGGGCTGGCGCACCATCTTGCTGGAATTACGTGTTTCTAATGGTGAATGAACGTAAACTGATTCGACAATGGCCTTGCTTCTCCACATCAACGCCGACTGGCAACGGAAGCAACTACTAACTCCATTTCTCCTCCGACTCCTGCAATCGTTCTTTCCTGTGTTTGTGCTTCGACGCTTCACGTTTAACCCTACATTCCTATACGAAATGTGATTTTTACAGTTCCCTGTACCAGCCCTCACAGTTTGTTCCATGAATTAGCAGTCACCAGGTATTTTGAAACAAAGAGTACGTATCTAGAAATATGTAGGTAGTTTACAAAGTAAGGTAACCAGAACTGACGCGGGTGCACTAATTTCCACGAGCGAATGAAATTCCATGCCTAGGTACATCAGACGATCGCAGCAATCCAATGACACTCTATGGCCATTAGTTGCAGCGCGGTTGGCTACAGTGCTTCGGATGGAACGTACGCGTATCATGGAGTTTAAAGTACTCCAACAAAAGGTCCCCCTTTCCTCGGCAAGAGAGAGATTTCCTGCCTGTCAAAAAAATACCCTTTCTGGATAGATTCTTCCCAACCCCTTAGCAGTCACCCCTGTGTTTGCAGTCACCTTTGAAAATTCTCAAGGCAATGCCCTCGTTTGAGAAATTGTAGAAATAGGGGAGGAAGCAGCGTACGTGATTGGTTGATGTGTCTCTGTTACTTGACAGTGCCGGAACCGTCGGAATAGGTTTTTTAAATTCTCACTTCTTTTATTTGACACGCATCGTGATAGTACCCAATGTACAGTAGCGGCTATTTATCCGAAGCATTTATTTATCCGTGAGCGAGAACTATCCGTCACTGATATTCATCGATAGCATCGTGGTAGGGCCCCCTGGGCCTAACTTCTTCAACGACGGTTTCGATAGATTGGTATACAGATGGAAGAAATGCTTTGATACCCATAGAGGCTATGTTGAAAAATAAACTGTTCCAAATGGCTTGTTATGTTTGTTTATCTCTCGGATTTTGTGAATACACTTTTCGGTTAAAGGGCATGTTGCCTCACTGTTTGAAACACCTTCGTATTAACAGCAAATGAGTGGGGATTTTTATCTGTACAAACACTACAAACCTGTAACACTAAAAACTTGAATGATGAAAAAAAAATCTATTGTTCTGGTTCTGAATGACTGAAGCTAAAAGCTCTCAAAAACCGCTGCTGTCTAATCAAGAATATTGCTTTAACTGTAAACGGAACCAGCGTCTTTTCTCGCGCGTTAGCGATTTCAGTTACTATCTCGTTTTGTGGAATTCACCCTGTCTAGTCACTCTACACACTAGCATTAATAAATGAAACAATCATCCAAGTGCTCTCGTTTATGTATGGAGGCATTCGAGAAGTAACGTTTCGTCGACACAGGTGAGTCCTCTAATCGTCTGCGTTATTGCAAATGAGCTGCATAACTTTAATTAATGTCTCTGTCATATTAAACTTATCGTATTCATTTCAGTGGCTGTTCATCGGGGCATATAGATTGATTGCTCATTCTAATACTGTGCCGGATAACCGGATAGGATATCAATCCCGCTTGTTCAACCTACAAGTCATATTTGTTTTATTAAAGGTACCGGAAAGCAATATCGTTTTTTTTTTAACTTAAAGTTCAAAGAAATAATTTTTTAAGAACAAATAGATTTGAACAGATAAATCAAATTTTTCAAGACAAACAAATTCTGTCTAAACATAGGACTCATATTTGTTACCTTTTAAAGCAACAATTTTATAGATAATAGTCTCTTTTTTTTCAATTCCAAGTATTAGTTCACACTCTCTCTATATTTATAGATCTTGTTCAAATTTTCAATCGTTAATAAAATACTTTTTATTCATCCATTCAATTTCAGATACATTTTTTAAGCTTGTAGTGGGTGACACTTGATGTTAATACAATTTATTCGAATATTAATTCATTCATTAAATTTAATTAATTCATTTTAGATCCTCTTACGTGGGATTAAAACTGAATGAAAACAATAAGCTAAACAAACAAACTGGATTAACAATATCGACCTATGCTTCACAAATGGCCCTGCATTAATTAATTATATTTAATAAAAAAGTAACTAAAATAAAATTTCTCTTTGTTGACCTAAGTAGGAATTGACTTAAATTTTTTTTATATTACTTGTTGTTTGAAAGATGACCACCCACCCCTTTCCCAACGTCTAACTTCCTTGGAGGACGATTTTCAAGTGTCCTGATATTGGTTTTTAGATATTCGTGAATGTCGTATTTAACAGCAAAATTTCTATGGATATTTTTTTTCCTTGAGATCACGCGAATGTGTTAAAAGAACGTTTTGGATCCTCCACCTGCTCCCCCATACGTTTACAATTTTGGAAAATGCTGTATAATCTAGCACAGATGTAAAAAAATTCACATATATGCCAAATTTCCTCTTTAGCTTTGGTAGTTTTGACTAGGCGAAATGCTATGCGAAATGGCATGAAAAAAAAAATGACATTATTTTCTGCTGCCCCTTAAAGTGCGTATCAAATGCGGGCAAGCGATTTTTTGTAAAAGAAAACTTTTAAAAACGAATTCAGTCATCACAAAAATAATAATAATTATTACCCTGTGGAATCACATTGCTGAAGTATCATGCTTATATCACATATTTTTTGTAAAATAAAATAAAATTCAAACTAAGCTGTTCCAAAATTATATAGATCGTGGAAAAAATTTGCTTTCACAAGTACATCAAAAAAATTTGCATATTCTGAGTTTTGTACTCGTCACTTAACTCTTTGAAGCGCAACCCGTTCCCAATGACGAAAAAAGGGGCAACAGTTGTCATCGCTCGGTTTAACTACCAGCAAGATGGCAGGCGATCGAATCGTTCATCGCGTGCCACAGATCTAGAGACCCTTTTTTGACACAGAATGGCTGTGCGCGCACAGACAAAAATTAAATCAACAAGTAGAGCAGAGTTAGTTCTCATTACAGCAACAGATTTTCCGAACATTAGTTCGAAGCGTACCTGATAGTATTTATTCAAAGGACTGGATGCAAAATTGGAATTTAAATATAAAATACTCGGAAGGTCCACATAAACTCCTGTTTGTAAAAAAAATGCAGCAGCTTGAAAGAATGACGCGATTGAGCTGAAATTTTCAGGAGGCGCAAATGACACTGTGTAAAGCAAATCTCCGTTGTCAAGCCAATATCTCGTATGTGCAAAAAGTTTATTTATTATCATCATTTTTTATTAGCAGTTATTATTTGACAATATTCTGGCTGATTCGCATGGCATATACTTTTCAGCGGTCACAGTTGTTCACTGCAGAATACTTGGAGTACTCTTTTCTATACGCAAATTTGTTTAGTAAACTATTCATAGTAGTCAAAATGTCAAAATCTCCAAAACGTGCACACAGTAGATATTCATATGTCACCGACGTAATGATTGAGCATTGCCCTCTGGACTGCTGCTGGAACCGTATAAATAAAGGGCTGTATCGGCATGCTTAAGATAATCCGTTTATCTGTTTGTGGTAAGCGTGAGATGAGACGCAACTATGATTATTCGACGGCAGAGGGCGAGATTTCAATTGGGGGCGAATCCTCGGCCGTAGTGAAGGGGGATTTTTATCGGACAACTCGAAAATCCGGGAGTGGACGCCGAAAAGTGACGTTAGTGCGCGATGGCTTTCACTTCGTCCGCAAAGAGCTGGTGGAGCGTGCAGCTGCATCTAGACAGTTGACAGCGCATTGGTCTACTGCTGCATGTATAACACTGTCTGTCTGCCTCATCCATTCGTCGACGTCTGCTGCGCCGTGAACTGCGTGTACGAACTCCTTTATACAGTATTCCCCTCACGCGAAACCATCGACGTTTGCGGCTGCAGTGTGCTCATGGACATAGCGACTGGCGTGCAGATTGGCAACAAGTGGTGTTTCCTGACGAATCAGGGTTTGGTTCGTGGCACCATGATAGCCGCATTATTGTTGGACGCTGTGCCTCTGATCCGGGGTGGGTTATCGAACGTCAAAGTGGACGAACACTCGGAGTGTTGGACTAGGGATGCGATTGCGCATTATGGACGATCCCAACTGTGGGTAATCTCAACAGCGACAGATACATCGGAGGAGGGCTGGAACCTAAAGTGGATCCTTTCCTACAAGGCATTCGTGGAGCTATCTTTCAGCAGGATAATGCCCGCCCACCTGCGGCAAGGAAAGAGCAAGACTTCTTTTTAGCAGAAAATATACAGCTTCTTCCGCGGCCTGCTTATTCGCCGGATATGTCACCTACTGAACATGCGTTGGATTTCATGGGTCGGCGTCTCGCTCGTGGTCCTCGTCCTACAGCTTCGACAAATGAACTTTGGGTACGCCTACAAGAAATATGGAATGCTCTTCCCCAAGCGTACATTCAAAGTCTGTTTGACTCTATACCCCGTCGTATAACAGCACTTATTGCAGCGCATAGTGGCCACACCAAACACTGATTTAGGACACCTAATATTTTTTTTTCCTTGCGAATTTAATCATTTATTTGTACTAATTAATACAAGTCATTTTTTAATTAAATTTATTGGATGCTGAGGATTCCTACATGGTGTTGCATTTTATACAAACAGGAGTTTGTATTTAGAACAGCCTACTTTGCTTCTTTTTCTTACAAAATATGTAAAACTAATACTATGTAAATGTATGATAAACTAATACTATGTAAATGTATGATAATACTATGTAAAAATATGTAAAACTAATCTCTGTTGTAATAAAGGTATCGCATGATTTCATGCGCTAATTACTTTTTTTCTGATGACTACGTAATGTTTCGAACAGGTATTTCAAAAAATGACTAGTCCGTACAATTAGAAGATGCACTTTACTTAACGATTAGGGATAGACGCGAGACGAAAAATAGGCGTCTCGCGTCTCGCTAAACAGCCGAAAAGCTTTGTCTCCTCTCGCCCTATATCCTATATCCCTAAAATCCCTATATCTTAATGTTAACCCTTTAAGCGGTCAATTTTTTTACCGAAATGCTTCCAAAAAAGGCATATTTTGAAAGACATATAATGAAATATTCCCGCTCTCTCGCTAGGAAGAAAAACCCGGATGAAAAGCATTTCAATTACATTGTCAAGCCACGCCATCTATTGAAAAATATTAATACTAAATAGTCTCTTCACAATAATGAAATATACGGGCAAATCAGAAAAGGAAAGGAGAAAATATTGATGCCCGTACGCTATACGGGCAAACCAGTTGAGGCCAATTTTGGGTAGCACGTACACTGTACGGGCAAACCGCTTAAGGGGTTAAAAATGTTTGTCTCGTTTTGCAAAATGGCAGTCAATCTCTGTCTCGTCTCGCAAAAAGTCGTCTCGCGTCCATCCTTATTAACGATGTGCAATTTCCTGTTTTTATTGACAGGCACACACAGAAACGTGTTGTTTATAAGTCCACCTTTAGTTTGCCCTTTGCAGGTGAGATCGCGCATGAATTATAACAACCACAGTCAGACTGGCACTAAAATTTGTCTTTTTCTATGAACTATGAACTATTTTCTACTTCCATATTTTTTGTAACGATGAGGTCGAACGAATTAAAGGAAATGAGATCGAAGTACTTATTTTTAATCACTGTCGTTAGAGCCTTATTTATGAAAGTCATTTTGTAGCTTACTATAACGAATTCTCATAATGAAATCATCTGAAAATTGTACGCTCAGAATTTAAAGACCCTTTTTGTGGAAGGAGAAATAACTCCCATCAATTACTCGGATGGGTAGTTCTTCAATGAAATTTTTTCGTGATGCTTTTTTTTTTAAATTCGTTTGAATTATTCTCTACACGAAGAAAAGATAATACCGCTCTCGTCTAGAACGAATAAATGATTGTTTTCTGTGTCCCAAAACGAGAAGCACACGTCCAGAGCCATTGCTAACACTTTTTTCAGGCGGAGGAGATGTCAATAGAATGCCAAGTCGAGCATTTTTACAGACATTTTTATCAACTCATTTATTTTGTTATCAACTTTATTACCAACTTTTTACTTTTGCCAACTGGGTTTGCGGAGTTTTGCCAAGTGTACCAGAAATAGAAAGTAAATCCTAATTTTCGTTAATTTTTTTTTTCCCAAGTTTGCCAAGTTTGATAGAGTTTTGCGAGTCTTGGGGGGGGGGAAGACTCCCCCCCTTCCCTCCCCCTTTAGCAAGGGCCCCGAATACAAAGTAGATATGTGCGTGTAGGTAATACACACAAGTGGTAGACGAAATGGTCAAGAATTCCCAGTCCGTAGTATTCTAGCTAATCACAGCAGAATGACGAGTTTGTGAAACGCGAAAGGATCGTTCGATTTTTGGTGCACTGGAATGACCGCTCGTGAGTCTACCCGCTAGCGTCTGCAGCGATTTACATATATTTTCATCTGGGTACAAGTACCAGCTTATAGAGGAGAGATGTGAGTTCAGAAGAGTCTCGTTCTATGATCTAGTATTTATATAGGGGGTAAGTAGACTCATAATATGTGTACACTCATAATTCTAGTTCCACCAATTATTTTCTAGGTGTTAGTGACATATATATATATATGTATTTTTTTTTCAGTGTATAAAATAGTATAAATTGGTTCCGCAGCACCTTTGCAACAAAGCGGACGAACTGGTTAAAGTAAATAAGAGTATTTTTTTTAATCACTGTCGTCAGAGTCTAAAATATGGAAGTCAACTTTATCTCACTACGTGGAGACATTCTTTTATAAGCCTAATAACTATAAGACTAATTTTTTTTTTCAAGGCAGTTCTGTTTTATTTGTTTATGTGGATGGTTCAGCCTTTTTGCAACTGAAAAAGAATCAATCTTCTGTACTCTCCGAAACGATCGTACTCAAAAGCATTTTTTATGTGTGTCATTTGACAAAGATTTTAATTAGTTTTATCTGATAACCAGAGTAGCATATATCTATGTAACTTTCTTAGACATTATCGAATAAAAATAATTTTCTGTAAAATTAAAAATGTTTCGCAAAATAAATGTAGCCTAGAGAAAGGAAACTGTTATCCTGTTTTAAAAACTAATTATGAAAAGTCTGCTTTATTCATGTTTTTCTTTCCCTTGCAGTTATTTTTATCCATAGTTTCAAAAACATATTACCCCCGAAATAAAAGAAGCTTTAAGTAAGTTATTAGCAGCTCTAAAAAAGGAAAAATTGAATATTTCATTGATAACTCTTTTTTAAATTATGGGTTTTTTCTCTCTCTCTAGCTCTCTTTTTTAAATTAAAAATAACATGTTTCTTTAACTGTAAAATTTCTTTAAAACGTTTTACGAAATACTAATTTAATAAATTAAATATGAAAAAAAAATAGAAAAAGAATTTTTTTCATGTTTTTAACAGACTTTGTTATAGGATCTGTCGCTGGATATATAATGGAAAAAGTCTAAATTTTAAACAACAAATGTTTCAGCTAATTAAAACAAAATAGTTTCTGATTTACATAAGAATATTTTTTTAATTATGGCATTATTTATTTAAAATATTCCAATATTTTAAATCTAAATACGTTAGCTTAAAATTTTCAGAAGTTATCCAAGCCATTTATCGTTTTCAAAATATTGGCTTTAAATTATTTTATGCATATTTTTGAAATACACATTACTTCAGAATTAAAAATAGACTTTTATTCTTACACTATAGAATATAAAAAAGTACAAATATTTTTCAGCGTATTACGTAAGGCAAATTGAGAGCTGTGTAATTTATATCTATCCAGGATTTCCTTAATGCATCTATCTACCTGTTCACACTCAACGTCGCAAAAACATGACGGCAAAGATTTCTTTTCCTGTGCTCGCTCTTTACTTCCCTTCCAGGGACTTTGAACCCTTTAACGCGCAGTGTTCCCGCTCTGGGAACACCTAACTCTGACGTTTTGACTGTTGCCAGTCACGAAGAATAGATTTGATTTCTATAAAAAAAAGTTGCGGCTGACATGGCTCCACGAGAATCCTTTGCTTTTTAGCACGTCATTTCCCGTCAAAAAAGGGTCACGATTCTTTTTAACAGCACTGACATCTGCTGAAAAATGGAAGAATGTGAAAACAGCTGGATATATTGCCCAAACAAGGCAGCCGTTGCCATCGCTCGACTTAACTACCAGCAAGATGGCGGACGATCGAAACGTTCATCGTGTGTCATAGATCTAGAGACCCTTTTTTGACGACAGCTGCCTGTGCAGCACAGTCAAAGAAGGGTCTCTAGGTCTGTGGTACAAGATGAACGTTTCGATCGTCCGCCATCCTGCTGGTAGTTAAGTCGAGCAATGGCAACGGTTATCCTTTTTTCTGCATTGGGCAATATATTCGGCTGTTCTCGCATTCTTCCATTTTTCAGCAGATGTCAGTGCTGTTCAAAATAATCGTGACCAATTTTTGACGGGAAATGACGTGCTAAAAAGTAAAGGATTCTCGTGGAGATACGTCGACCGCAACTATTTTTATAGAAATCCAATCTATTCTTCGTGACTGGCAACAGTCAAAAAGTCCGAGTTGGGTGTTCCCAGAGCGGGAACACTGCGCGTTAAAGGGTTAACGCGCGGTGTTCTCGTCGTGAGGACACAAAACTCTGACGTTTCGACTGTTGTCAGTCTCGGAGATCCATTTGATTTCTATAAAAACTCTTGAAGGTTACCCAGTGACACAAGAATACTTTACTTTTTAGCACCGTAAAAATTGTCGGTTATTTGTAAAATTGTCAGGATTACTTTCAACAGCACTGGCATCTTCTGAAATTTGGAAGAATATGATGGAAATGCACTGATATAGAAGAACAACTGGATAGACTGCCCATTACTAAAAAAGGGCAGCCATTGCCATCACTCGATTTAACTACGAGCAAGATGGCGTTCGTCGCGATCGTTCATCGCTTGCCACAGATCTAAACACCATAGATATCTGTCTTCTAGGGCTGTGCGTGCACAGCCAGTCTGTGTCAAAAAATGGTCTCTAGATCTGTGTGCACACGATGAACGATTCGATCGACCGCCATCTTGCTGGTAGTTAAATCGAGCGATGGCAACGGCTGCCGTTTTTTCGGCATTTGGGAATGGGCTTCAAAGGGTTAAGGGCAACGTTGAGCCACAGCGGAGCAATCAAAGCACCATTCTGGGAAGCAGCATCGGTCAAGATTGAGCCTCTTCTACGTTGCCTCTTATTAAACTATGCTGGTAATTTATTGGACGAAATATAAACTTATATCTCGAATGACAGCATGGCTAAATAATGTACACAAAATCTGTTTAAAAGGCAATTACCGTACTAAAATAATTGTTTCGGATTTTTTAAGCTTTACGCATATCCATACTTTTTTAAAGTTAAACAGAGTAAAGGCATAGTAATATGCTGGGAAAAAAATATTTCTGGTAGCGCAAGAAAACGTCTCTGACTGACGCTAAAAAATATTGAAAATAGTGCAAAACAAACATTTAACAAGACCGTACCTCTTCCTTCATAAAATGCATCAAATATATGGAATGATAATAACGAAAATTAGTATCTTTTCAGTAACATTAATTTGAAAGCTCCCTTTTATTTTAATCTATGGAAACTGCAGATCTTCAAGCACTTGTTTTTACGACTGTCATGAAATAAAAAGTTTTGCATGAATGTACTTGTAAGGAAGATATATTGAAAAAATAACTATAAACCATATTGAAAGTAAACTACCTATAATACCTTTCTTAATAATCTAGTTTGTGATTTTTAAATAAAAGTTTACATCCGTTTCAACATATTAGAGGAAACGGGAAGTAATGTGGGTTTTTTGCATTAAATTCAAAGAAATACATTTTCAACAAGTTTTTAATGACGGACAAGCCAAGCCGAAACATAGAGTTCACATTTGTTACCTTTTAAAGCGACAAATTTATAAATATTATTTTTCGCATAAGGCCAAAAGAGGGGAGGCCAAAGGAAAGATGGCCACCCTCCACCTTTCTTTAGGTGTACTCTTCTTGGAGGACAATTTTCAGATTGTACCAAAATTAATTTTTAGGTATTCATGAATTTTGTAATTTTCAGCAAGAAATTTATGGATATCGTTTTTTCTTTCAGATATCATGGTATATGTGAAAAGAAAAGTTTGGTCCCCTTCCAACCATAGGTTGCGATTTTTTTCAAATGCTGTCAAATCTAGCACCTATGTTAAAAGAACTTTATGTATGCCAAATCTTGTATTATTAGTATTAGTACTTTTGCGTAGGTAAAATATTGGCAGACCAAGAAACTGTTTTACTTTCCTATCCTCCCATTATGTGCATGCGTACATAAGTACACTATTATAAAAGTAATCTTCTCGAAAACTGAAGCATTAACTTTTTCTGCTTACCTCAAGAAAATAAAGACCATAAAAGTTACATGTTTATGACTTTAAAACAACAGCGAAACTTCTCTTAAAGGCCACCTCTATTAATGGCCAATATTTTCAGGAACGAAAATTTTTCCCACAGACATAGTCTTAATTTTACTCGTATTAGAAGCCCACGTGTTCTCTGTTTGCCCCTCATAAAGGCCATTTTTTCAGAAGCTTCAAATTTTATATCAGGCGGTCAATATGATTCAGATAATGATAATGATTCTGCAGGTGCGATTCCATCCTGTCAAGAAATGCTAATAGAGACAAATAAACTAATATATCAGGCTAAGGCAATAATAAATGATGCAAATTCAATTAATTTGTTCCATAAAGAATCATTAGGAACCAAAGTTGTCCGTGAAAATATTATAAAAAATAAACAAACTGTAGTAGAAATATTTTTTTTCAAGCATCTATAGTTTCAAATACTTAATAAACAGATTTTCCCCCTATATATAGGTTTTGATTTCCTTGTTTTACTTTTTTTTTTCACCACAATTCAAGAGCCAACCCTCATAAGAGCCAATTTTCAATGGAACGGCCAGGTGGCCCTTACAGAGAGATTTCACTGTAATTAAATAATACTTTTATATACATGTGTTTCTAAACACAATTTTCATTAAATATTCACTTAATGCACAGGGTGCATTTTAGCTTTTAGTGCTTCTTGCTTCTTGATGTACCTTACATGGACTCCCTTATTATTTGCATCTTGTTCAACAAACTAGTCTTCCCTTTATCCGAAAGGCAAATCCTTTATCAAGAGAATTTTTAACCGGAAAAAAACATCTGATATCGTCCATTTACAGCTTACTGAATACTTTTCATCGAATGTAATTTCATCCATTAGCATCCCGATTTCCCGCAGTTTTTCCTGATTTTCAATTCCAGAAAGTTTTCCCGAAATCCGACACTAAAAAGATATATATATTTATTATAGGGATAAAACCCGCTTAATACTCAAGATATGAGATCATCGTCTCTTTTGAAGTCGTGGATCCGTTATTAATTCCCGAAGCATACGGAATGAGCAATTTAAACCGAATTATAAAAAGAGTAATATTATAATAGATTTAATTTATAAATTAAAAGTGTGGATTTCGCAAAGATATGTAAAATGACATAGAAAAGACCATAATCAACTTTAAAATTGTGAAAATCCACCTGTTCCCTGATTTTTTTCTTCCGGCAATAACATGAGGTTTCTTTTTTTATGAGCTGAATATTACGTTAACAATCAGGTTAAGTTAATGATCTTAAAAACTGTGTCATGGGCAAAATATTTTACTAGTTTTTTGCAACTTTAATTACTTTAGAAGCTGTAAATTACTTTTTTGACCATCCTCAGACGTTTATAGTACGTTAGCAATTGAAATTAGCAGCATAAAATTTCGTTTTATGATAACAAGGCTTTCAGCGTCCAGCAAAACTAGAAATCAGAAATTAAATAAAAGTTTTCTTATTGGCGCTAAATCCCACTGTTCGGGAAAAAATTATTAAATAAAATGATTGTCGGACTGATTTGTAAATAACTTCCGTCTGGAGTACGTGTATTTCTAAACATCAAAGCAAATTACAAGAATAAAGTTCTGCAAAGCAAAATGAAGTACACTCAATTACAAGTACACTCAACAAAAACAGATGCTATGTTATGAATGAAAGAGCTTATCAGTTTAGAAAATTCTTGCTTTGATCGAATTGACTCTATTTACATATGTTGTAAATACGTCTGCTTTTTTTCCGTACAAAGAAAGGGTTACTCATTTAATAAAACACAGAAAAACTGATAAATAAAGTGTAATATAAAATTTTAAAAATATACATATAAAGAGCATTTATAATTGTTTGAATTAAATTTATGTTTAAATTCATACATTTTCTTTGTGCATTCGTAAAAATCTGTATCTAAAAATTGCATATTATCTAGACTTTAAAAAGAGCACATGAAAAATTTGTACAAGTATGACAGAATAACGTACGTGCGAGTCAAAAGGCAGCATCCAAAATAGAAATGAGCATTTTTTTACCTGCTCGTATTTCTATAAAAATAGAAAGTTTACATAAATATGTTTATCCAAGTTTAATAGACTTTTTCTTCCCTATGAGATAAATCAGAAAAATATAGCGAAATTTTAAAAAAATGGATAAAATATTCTCAATATGAGAGGCATGAGGTCAAAATCTTCAAAGACATTATTTATACCATGAAGGCGAAGAAATGTTTTGAATTATTTTTTCTTTTTTATGGGGGGAATCTAAGAATAAAAGAGAGAGAGCACATAAATTTCCATGATTGCAATATGATAAAATTAGCTGCATTGCGATAAATGATAAACCAACAATTAAGAAATCGTCTTTCAAATATTCACATAAAGCAGTCGCTGTCAAAGAAAATGATGGTAAATGTAATCATTCAATCGTAAAATATACTTAATAACAATTTGCTTGCTGATACATCACAAAACATTTTTATGTATTTATAAGCAAATATTTAAAAGAAAATTATAAAAAGTTCAAATATTACATTAGTGAAATATATAATAAAGGTAATATAGTAAATTCCAAGTCTGGGTTTCGCGTAATGAAACGCACATATAACATCAAGAATTCAGTTCGCATTTTCAAATTCAATAGAACATGATGTAAAAATGTGACATTTAAAATATACTTCATATTGCTAAAATTACACTTCCTTAAAGCTCCACCCACGCTTATTTTGGACCAATGGTATCTCATTGGGTTAAGCGTATTATTTAAAAGAAGCAGCGAACGCTGTACGATTATCAGACGCGTTTCGACCAGCGTACTGACGGATATAGAGAGGTAAGATGTGTGGACAGCAAGCGAAAGCCACGTGGTTATTTGTTTCCAGTTTTTAATGCTATTGCGAAAAGTGATAACAGCTGATATAACTTTTGTTTTTAAAAGTTAAATTTTAATTATTGCCAAATTTTATCTGTTTAATTTAAAGAAAATAATGATCATTTCAGTTTTAATTGCTTAGCTTTCTTGCTAATTATTTTGCTGAGAAATATCAGTTTTTCTACACCCTTACGTAGTGCTTTTTTATTACAAAGGTTTTATAATTATTTTACTTTTCCGTAGTTACGATTTCAGTCACTAATAAGAATTGTTTAATTTGTCAAATATAAGTCACATGAGGAAAATGTACAGAGTTATTTTTTTAATAAATAAAATAAAACAAGAAACTTTTATTGTATTAGAACAATGTAATCATTACCTTAATTGCTTGCAAAAACATTTAATATGTATTCCAAAAATTATAAAGTGATTTTTATTCATTCTAGTGGCGAACGCTTGCTTCCATTTACTCCACAAAAATTCTGCACGTGCAATTTTCACTAATGCTGCACATTAATAACGTGGCAAAGAGCAATAATCGAAAAACCCTACAATATATCCACTTACCTGAAGATATATCTGCCAAAGTCTGAATGCAAGCTGTCGAAGTCTTAAGTTCAGTTGAAAAGAAAACAAACAAATGTTTGTAAGATGACAACAGACACGGCGCAGACTTCAAATTACATACTGACCAGTCGAGTTCAAAATTGGAGAGCACTTTCAAAGGATGAGTAGCTTTGGCGTGCGCTTATTTGAATCTGAACTAAACATCCTAAGGTATAGAAATGTGTATGTCTTAGAGATTTGGATTTTTCCCTCTTACAGGATCGATCCGGAGGAAGTTTAAACATTTTCCCCATTCGTAGGGATTCGTAAGTGATTTTAGGGGAGAGAGAGATCGGATATTATAACTCTTTCTTTATTTTTTTCTTTAAATATTTCTTCTGATTAACGTAACCAAAATCCTTTAATAAAAATTTTGCGAAGTAAAGTTTTTGTTTTTAACATATTTGTACTAAGATCTAATAAAATATTTTTTTTTCCTTTTTCTTTAAGAATGTGAAGAGATTATGTAGTCGAAATAAAATATGTTGATTTTTGGATCTTTATTACAGGTTTTTTTTTCAAAATACATTTATGATTACGTTAAGATATCATAAAAGATATAAATTAATTTACATATGGATTTTTCGATAAAATATGAAGATTTTGTGGTTAACAAGAAAAAGTAAAACTGCAAATTTGGGAATACCGATATTAAAAAAGAAATGAATTATTGCATATACATAAATAACTCATATATGTGTATGTGTGTGTGAATGAATATAGGCTAACCACTAAAATGAAGACACTTATAAAATTAAATAAGCAATATCATGTGTGTCACATGTCTTTCTTTCAAATTTCATTTAGAAATTTCGTAAAATATTAATAAAAATAAATTTTGAATGCATGGTATGATATATTTTGCAATTTGAAATTCTTCTAAGAAGCTATCTGAAAAACATTAAATTTCACTTCATGAGATAATATTTGTGTTTTTCCATTCTTATGTCATCCACATGTCTCTGAGACGTGAATGGCTCAAAGACCGTGTAAACTATTAAAATACATTAAATGTAGCACATATTATGATTTTTGATGAATATTTTTATGACTTAATTAATAAATATTTTTTTAAGATTCATGCATTTATTAGTATCATTAAAAAGCCCATTCTGTCACTAACATGTTCGTTTTAGCATTGGCAGACCTTTAAAATAATACAAATAATGCAGTAAAATACAAACAATTAAGCTCTGCTGATGTTTCATTCTAATTATGAAATCAATGAAATATTTTCTTGATTTTTTTCAGATTTTTAAAATAACTAACTTTTAAAAACATTTTCACATCCCAAGATTATTCGCATATTTCTAGAATCATTCTTATGGATTTTTTTTTTTTTTTTTTTTTTTTCGGATATCTGTAGTGGAAGAGGATAGTTTCTTAAAAAGTCATATCTCAATTTTATAAATTAAATAGTAATATTTATTTATATTTTATACACGATTTTTTACAATAGCTCTGCAAAATGAAATAATATTTGTGTCATAGTAAAACTTTGACACCACCAACAAATCTGACTGCAAGGGAGAAAAAAAGTTCTGCAATTCCAAAATTATAGCGTAAACATTTTGTATTAAGCACACAAACATACAAAATATTACAGAATGTATAGTTCCGGTAGTAAAATGCGTCCACTTTTCTTCAGCTGTAAAAAGTCCCAATTTCGACACAGGGTTGAAAGTAAGAGAACTAAAAATAAAGTAAACAAGAAAAAGAACTTACATTCTAAAGATAGAAAATTGGAAGAAAAAAAAAAATACTTGGAAAAGATAAAATTTGAAAGAATTGTAGGGGAAAAAGAAATTAGCAAATGTAGATAGTGTAAAAAATAAAATAAATAAAACAAGTTAATAAAAATAAATAAAAACAAACTAATAAAAATGCAAAAACGTAAAACATTAAAACTAGAAGAGAACAACAAAATCACAATGATATACATAACACAATTTTTTTTAACAATTTAAAACGTGGTGGTCGTGTCATGAAACCACCTCTTTCGAACGCTTTCAACTGGTAGTCACAAAAAATATGGTTGAATGGTGCCAAAGCTGAAAAAGTACACCCGTTGGTGTCTACCCGCACAGCTGGCTGTGTCAAAAAAGGACTTTATCTTTGTAGCATGCGATGGGCGATTGGTTCGATCGCCATGCTACTGGTAAATAACTCGAGACATGGCTACGGGTGTACTTAATCAGCTTTGGGCACTATATAAAATTTTTCTTCTTTATAAATGTGAAAATAGTTGCGCGTTAAAGGTTTAAACAAAGATACAAAATAAAAAGACAGTACGCATTTTTAATACAGCTAACATATACACGCAAGACAGAGGAAGGAAGAAGACAAAAATTTACAACAGTTTCCAAGCAGAGTGAGTGAAAGGAATGGATGAACCGTCGTTCATAAGACACTGCGTGTTCTGAGTAAAGGATAAAACATTCCAAAAAGAATCAAGATGGGACGAAAACTAAGAAATGCACGAAATTTTAGCTGCAGATGTTTAAATGGGTGACTGGATCCCAAAAAACAGCGGCAGTAAAAGGTTTGGAAAATTTCTGCTTAGAATCAGTTACTAATTTTTATAATGTTAGTGGAAATACAGCGAAAAAGCTCCGAATTTATTACGAGGCACAGTTAACTTCTTAATTTTGTGTTAATATAGCTATAGTGTTAATATTGCTATTGAATTAGCTAAACAGCACTAATCAAAAACTAACAACGTCTCGTTTTCATATCACCCTCTATTCTTATCAGAAATCTGAAAATGGTGAAGAACAAAGCATATTTCGATGTCATCTCAGCAATGCCTTCAGCTAACACATCAATGGAATGTGTCGTTGAAAATTACGTTCCAGCCACATAATAACTAGTGAGAGGAAAGCCCTCTAATCATATCAACATTTCTGTTTAATTAAAAAATACTCTCTAAGTATGAATTTGAGGCACGAGAGAAAATTCCTAAACCAATTACATACTTTAAAGGAAAATTCTCTTTTTCTCCTCCTGGTCTAATCATCGCTGTTCCTGTTTTCTTTCCTGTTTAAAAGGAGATACTCAGGACACACTATCCAATCCCTGTACTTCCTGCTTTCTATAAGATACGCTTAATTCGTTTACCGTGTTCGCTGTTCGCTACTTTATTTTTGCATAAAGTGCGGATAATTACTTTCAAGTTTTAATGTTTACCTGAACTCCTCTGTGATTATTGTCTTTTTTTTTTGTGTGTGTAACGCTTTTTTTCAAATGTTTAAATTTATTTCTTCATATTTTGCAACATAGGATCTCACTAAAAATTGATATGTTGTGAGCTTAAAAGTTTTAGTCGTTTTAATGTATAGGTAGGTTACATTGATATATTCATGCTTAACATATTTAATGATTTACTTTCCGAACATGTACCATATAAAGAAAGTATTGTAAACGTGAAAAATTTCGACCATGTGACTTTTATGTTCTTACACGTTTAGGGATATTTTGAATTCATTTATGCTATTTTAACGGTGGTGTATGTTAGGTGTGTGTGTGCATTTATATTATAAACTACCCCAGTATTACCGAAAACTAAAACAATTCGGGGGGTTCACGAGGCTCGAACAACCTGGTTTATATATATATATATATATATATATATATATATATATATATATATATATGAGCCTCGTCAGGGGGAGACCCACTCCTGAACTCCCCTAATTTTTAGTTTCATGATTGCCATATCAAAACGATGTTAATTGACTATGTCATTTTATCTCTCATCTTTCTTGTATTTCGTCTGGCAATCCTATGTTGAAATTTTTATGATTGTAAACTATTTATAGAAAAATACACGTGATGCACATTCTACTGCTTGCAAAATATTGTAGCAATAGATTAAAGCTGTTGTGGGCTAATACCATTTAAATGTATATAAAAAATACATGTGATGCATATTCTACAGCTTACGAAATATTCTCACAATAGATTAAAGCTGTAGTGAACTAATAATATTTAAATCTATGTAAAATTATGTCGCTTTTTTAAGACACTTTTCAATAAAACAGGAGAGAGATAACATGAGATAGTCATTAATAACATATTAAATCAAAAGCCCGTTAAAAATTCCACCTGCTAAACTGCGCAGTTAAAGAACAAAGGAAATTCTCTTTCGAAGACCGAACTACTACACAGTCCCTAGCAAATTCGTTCTAAATTTGTGGTCAGTCCCCGTTGTTTTGTCGCATTTGCATTTTTGAACCAAAACCTCTTGCTGACCGGATGCCTTGCTGATATGGGTTCGCCCAATTATTGCAGGTTGCAAGGTCACGTGACAAGAGCTCTACAGAGGGATAAAAAGCTCGAGTCATCTGAGAGACAGGATGATTGCGTGGCTTCTCTTGCCAAGTGAAATCTGTATGAAACGTCGATAGTAAAAATCTGTAAACAAGCAAGATTTCCTTTTCTTGGCCCGACTAGGAGTTAAATAAATCGGCAGGATTCGAAATTAATTTCAATGTGCTCGGGTCATGTGACCCGATCTTAAAAGTTAATAAAAGGGCTTACGCAGCCCGGGAGAAAAACTTTTCGCGTGGACGCAACTGCTTAGGAAAGATATATCAAATTGTCCAATAAAATAATGTAACCGCATTTGTAACTCCTAGTCAGTCATTTGGCAGCCGTACCTAGCCCAGGATAACTGCCGCCCTCCCAAACACCGGACTTCCCGTTGTCCGCAATGTTACATATATATATATATATATATATATATATATATATATTTGAGACGTCAGATATTTCAGTAAAGTTCCAGAGTTAAGGCAGGTAAAACGGTTTATTAAACATTATCTTTAAGTTACAATATAGAGTGAGAAGAGGAGAGGGGAGACGGGTACAAGAATCAGCGTGGACTCATTAAGCCGTTCCAGTGGCAGAAATCTCTCGATTTTCGATGTGCGGGTGTATTGACGCTCACCACACCACGTGGTTTGCGAAGACATAACTCCGCCTCTCTCTTATCTCTAATCGAACCACACACATTTACCAACATGACCCGCATCCGGGGCTACAAAGGCGTGGGGACACGGGTACACTCTAAAGAACTCAGAATCGACGGCCTGATGTCTGACAAATAACAAAACAAATAAAACATAGCTCCAGAGCGCACATGGCAAGTAAGACAGAAAAGCAAAACTTACAGTGAAAGTACCGCTTGAACAATACCAAAACTAGTAAAACCCAAATTGCCTTTTATACATTACATATATATATGTATGCATGTATATTAGGTCGCGGTCACATGATCTGCACAGATTTCGTCGAGTGTAGAACTCATATTTGTTCATAGGGTTGCAAAAATAATTCTATGCATTGCGGTCTATGGATGCTGATACAGAAAAAGTCATTGAATTGTGCAAAAACGCACGTTAGCTTACTTAAAAGTGTAAGACTGGAGGTGGTTAATTCAAATGTAGATACTGCAAATGTAATACAGCTTAGTGAGACCCACTTCGTAAAGCTTAATGTTATCATTCGATTTTTTAAAGTTTTTCTTACCTCTAATCTAAACTGACTTCATTTCGTCAGAAGGCCCACAGTGGTGTAAGTCGTGTTTCTGCTTCAGCAGTACTTGACATAATTTTAAATTGTTATTGGAAATATGCTGCCTTTGAGTTAAATTTTTTTTTCACAGGAAAGTTCATAAACATATTTATTGAGGTTCATTACGTTTATTAATTTACATTTAGTGTAACTTATTATTTCTTCTTTTAACTCCTCATTTAAAAAATATCTTTTGCCGAGATTTCATCTTTTTAACCTTCATCACCACTGTTCACAACCGTTGATCACAGGTCCTGACATTTTCAGGTAAAGGGATGACGTAATTTCATAGGCAAAAATTAAAGTACGGTACCAAAAGTCCTTAAATGTCGTGTTTCAAAAATATGTACACCAAAATAAAAATTTAATAACAGAAAATAACAATTTCATGATTTTAAATCTTGTTAAATTAATAAACGTTTTCGTACACTGAATTTTGAATTCCGAAAAGAAATCAAATTCACTCAGATGAGACACAAAATGTGATAAGACTTAGATACTATTAAAATCTATGAATCTACCCTTGTTTCAAGCTTTCGCAATTTTTTAAAAAATTTATTTGCTTCTGTTGAATTCGAGACTCCGAAAGTGCCATTTATAGTGTAACTAAGTAATTTGTTTGTTTGTGCCCTATGGCAACCGTACGCAGAGGAGCATCTGCCTAGGGGGCGTGCCTTGGGCAGAGGACTTTAAGGGGTTCTAACGCTCATTCATGAGTAAATAAGTAGGCAATGAAATGTATCAGTATTTGCGTTCATCGCTCAATTATACATATACTTATTTTCAAATTAAGCCATTTGTTTTAGAACGAATTTCCTTTTTGCCTGCTTTCAAATACCTAGATTTTTCACTACATAATTCTTTTAATCTGCAAAAAAGAATATTTTGGGGCACTTTTTTGTGCAGTTGTATGTATATATATACATACCTTGGTGCGAAAAAAAATATTAATACAAAAATAGAACATATTATGCTACAAGAAATTTTACCGCTTTAAGTGTTATAGCTTCTTATCTAAGAAAGTAAACACAGTATAGCTTTATATGAAGAAAATGTCAAATATAATAAATAATTAAAAAAACGTGCACAAAAAGAGTTTCCAAAATATTAACTTTAAATAATCCTATTTTAAGTCTTGCTTTCGCTCTCACGTTAAAATGTGGTAGAAATAAGATAACAGTTTTGCGAATTCCGAAATGACAAAACGAAAATCAATCATCATATCAGCGCGTTCATGTAAAAGTGAATGCACATGAAAATTCGTTTATTGAAAAGTCGTGATTGATAGAGAGCTTTCTTTCTTTCGGAGTAATCAGTGTCGAACAGAGTGGGACTGGGGCTGAAATGAGTGGAAGGGAAACGGGGAAAGAGGGGGGGGGGGCTGATGAAACTAGCAGCGATCAAAATGGGCGCTTTGAAACAAAAAGCAACGGAAACGAGATGCTTAAGACGGCAGCTGATGTAACTTGCGCTCTTTGATAAAGGTTAAAAAAAATTACAGCAGGAGTACAATATTGAGTCTACAAAAAAAAGAACACGTTTAGAAAGAATGGAACAAAGTTTGCTGCTCTCTTTAAAAAGAAATACTTTTCGTCCTCACGTAAAAATGGCGGCTTATGGGAATTTAAAAATTATTCTATTACTGTGGCATGAACCTGTCTATTAAATTAAACAATTTTTTCGCCAGAAAAATAGAAATGCATAAGTGAAACCTCTCCGAGCGGCCACCCCTCTTAACGGTCAATTTTTCATGGCACAGATTTTTCGGCTCATAGACCTAATGTTAAAATAGCCTCTATCAGCGGCTAAAAGACCCCCCTCTAAACGGACAGCGAGTGGGATGCCCCATCTCATTTTTCGAGAAATTCTACTCACTCCATGCTTCAATTTTGAGCGGAAAAACTCAAGGTCAGTTTTAGGGTCGAATATAAAACTCAGGAATAACTTGCGAAGTCCGTTGGAGCGTCCATTCACGTTCTTGTTCACGCCAATTTCATTTTATTGTGTGATCTGAGTTGTGTGATCTGAGGTAAGTGATCTGAGTTGCAACGATCTCGAAACGCGTTTTCCTAAATCTCGAGTAGCGCATTGAAGTTTTGCCTGAATATGAGAATGGCAAATCGGAAAGAAAGTTAGCTGAATTATTTAACTGCTGAAGAACGCGAAATCAATCAAGTCATTAAAAAAAAGCATTTGATTTTAAAAGAATACGAAAACTTCAAATTTCGCGGTGTTAAACGAATGAAATCTACTTTAAAAAAAAAAAAAAAAAAAAAAAAAAAAAAAAACGAACTTGAAAAAATGGTTGTTCCAGAGAAAAGTAAAAACTTAATACAGACACTGTATCCTTTTTTTCAAAAAATGTAAGAAAGCATTCAATAAAGTACTATTTTCTGTTTAGAAGTTTTAAATTTCATTTTAAATAAGAAATATGTGTCATACTTGTTTATATTACGCATTATAGCAGTTACCTTATAATAAAACCCTTCAGAGCGGTCACCCCCCTCTGAGCGGCAAAACGTTAACGGTTCGGTGAAATGGCCGCTCAGAGAGGTTTCACTGTACATAGCCTATATCAATATATATATATATTTTTTAAGTCTTTTTTTTTTTTGCAAAGGCTCCATTACACTTAGTCCAAATTCTCTGAAAGGAGGTACTTACTTATTTGCATTTTAATTGCACAATTTTTAAATACGTTTTGAAAAGTGAAATTAATTGAATAATTTTTTAGAAATATATAAAAATCTTTCAACTACTTGATAAGTAATTCTATCTTTGTTCTCCATTCATTCAAGATGACATCGTTTTGAATTTACTCTTCAAAACTTTTATACCCAAAAATATTAGTAAAACAGTTTTTGTAAAATTAACAGTTTTGTGAAACTTAATTATACTATTCTAAATCAAAGATGAATAACGGTGAGTTATCAATGTATTTTATCAATTTAATAAGTAGGTGCTATCTATTTAAATCGAGACTAACATTCGAAATTAAAAATTAGGTTTTATAAAAATTTATAGCGTTCATGCGTTGAATTTTTTTCCCCTGTGTATGTAGAAATTTTCCTGCAGAAAAACAATTCGCTTAGATTCATTTAGCAGTGCCGAAATATATTTCATTTCAACTTAATCATATATCATTTTTCTCGCAAAAGTAGAAAAACATAAAGAATGAATTATGGATGTTTTACAATTTATTCTGCGAAGGATAAATCAAATCAAAAAACACTGAAAACTGCATTCCAAATGCTCACTCTGTAACTTACTGAAACGTTATCGTGTTATTTCCTGCTCCTCATTGTTCGCGCAAGATTTATTATTTTTAATTTTATTTTTTTATAGACGGTTAAAATATCATTTATCTACAGAATATGATTAGAGGAGAAGAAGAAATACAGTTTAAGCGACGTGTTATTGACTTGACCGAAGAAAAAGAATTTGAAAAATAATCTTAGGTCCCTATTACTCTTGTCATCCAGGTGGCGCCATCGGTGACTCTGTGGGTGACGCTAGCAGGGCGACCGGTGGCGCAGCTAATCACTCGTTTTTTGGTAGTTCTCGCCCGCCGTCCGATAAATAGCCTTTATTAATTGCAATGAAAAACTTACTTTTGAATGTAACATATTCACTTCAATCCAAAATAAACAGCACAAATCTCAAGTTATAACGCACATATTCGCTTCCATCGCTTTACCATCGAACAACTAATTGGCCTGTGTTGCCATTCTGAAAATGGTTCCCCAGTGAAGATATTGAATAAAACGTAAGGCAAACCTTATTAAAAAATAGTTATTCAAAACTGGTCAGATTATAATTAGCTTATGATTTCAAAAAAACATTTAAAAATTTCTTGGATCTGATAATATGACACGATATTGTACTTGTTGTTTGGGATATTCTCTCATCAGTAGTACGCCAGTACTACTGATGAGAGAATATCCAGACCACCAGTAATCGAGGATGGGGACGCAATTTAACGGTGTCCCCCCTTACTTTTTTTAAGCTTATGCGTACACCCACTTTTTAATTTCAAGGCTTTCGTTTGTAACGCTGTGTCAGAAAAACAACTAAAAAACGCTTTTTGAGCCACCTAAGTAGACTTTGAGACTGACTTGCACTTTCTTTCTAAATGCTATATAATGTAAACATATCCTTAAAAATTATTCTTAGGAATGGAATATGCGTGATATTTTGTCAAGCATACTCTGGTCAAATAGCGTAGACTATATATATATATGTTACGGCCAAAGCCCGAAATCGGTCTGTTCGCGAATTGGCCGGCCCATTCGCGTTTTGGCCAACGTTGCTGTAAACGCACCGGCCAATGTCCGATCTTTTCTTGATTTAGGGCTTTGGCCGGACGATTCGCGAAGTGGCTTGGGACGATCGGCCAAAGTACGAAGAAAGAAATCAAGAGCAGATTGTTTTACACACTGTTAAAAATGAAGCATTTAAAAATGAGTACTTCTGAGTACTGTTTTTTTTTATTTTATTTTGTTAACAGTACAATTGTTTTAGAAACGAGTTCAAATATAAGTGACATCTCTGGTGATGTCGTGTTATTCTGTTCTCATATTAAACCCATAATAGAAATTATTCAGTGGGCGTATATGCTGAAACAACAAAAAAGCGCGAAGACTATTGAATTTGCGCCCTTCAAAATGACGAATTATATCTTGAGCAAATGCGTTGCGTAACTAGTAAGAATACAAAGGCAAATTGAGTACCCCATTTTTCAACTACCTTTAAAGGGTATCCTTAGTCTTTTCCTGCTCCATAAACCTAATGATAAAGATCCCAGATCACATTGTCTCCCGAAACATCGCTTCAAAAAATATGAAAGTTTTTGCAAAGACAAATAGATACCGCTCAGTCTACCATTATCACTTCGGGCTTTGGCTAAGGATTCCCAGAAACTTCACGAAATGGCCAGTCATATTATACTATGCAATATTAATTGCAAGTACTTCGGACTTTGGCCAAACCTTTAGGCCAAAACGTGAATTGGCCAGCCAAATCGTGAACTGGCCGAACTTCGGGCGCTTTGGCCGTAATACATATATATTTAATGACAGTCAATTTGACGTTAGGACTGTTGACAGTGGTAAGAAAAAAATTATGTTTTCCGGAGGGTGCAATTCCGCTCTCTCCGGGGAAGCTATTACAATAAGGATTTCTTGTGGACAAAATATTTTTTAATGGCTGGTAACTGCCGTTTATGGGCATTGGTCAAAACTAAGAAGTATTGGTCACTTAATAGGTAGAGCAACGTTTCCTTCTGTGAAAGAGGCGGATGAAATGACACCCAAGGCCATACCAGGAATAGAACCCGACCTAACAGTAAAATAGAATAGTTCTTTAGCCACTACACAGCCCAAATTACTCTACGGAGAACATTGTCTTTACAAATTAGAACAAACTAATGAATATTTTTCAGTCATTCTTTGTTTTTTTATTATAAGAACTTTCTAATTTTATTACGGCACAAAGTTATTCTATTGTAATTGGAAGAACATTAGTTCCATTTTTTTTTCTGATTGCACTGAAGAAATTTTGCCTCACAATAACAGTAAATGAATGTTTACATGATAAGAGTGTAAAAACAATTATTTAAAGTGTTTAATTCTAAATGTTAATTCGCGAGTGTTCAGTAGTTCATTTTAAAACCTTGAAACTCAAATTGCGCCGTAGAAAAGCATTACGTGGATCGTTTCCCCGGAGAGACTGGGGAAGCCTTTTAGGAACTATTGATTAAAATTACCTTGTTTTTACAAACAAAACTTAATTAATTACATCAAAGTAATAATAATCAATTAATAAATAATTATAATTAATGATTCAGTTAGTTTTATTCATTGTTTTTTCTTACAATAATTAAATTTAAGTACTATTTACACACATTTAAGTTCTTCTAAAATGTCTCCCCCTACTTTCTTGCCCAAACCGAGTGGTGGCATCGACTGGCTACGCAGCCAGGCAGTCCAGTGTAGTAAACTCTGTATGATGCAAAGCCCCGCCAATATTCTTCGCCACCTGTAGCTGCTGATATTGGCGAAAGGCTTCAAAATTGGTTGATCTTTTTTTCCCTCAAAGAATTGTATTTTGGCATGTACACCCTCAAAAAAAAGTATTCGAGTAAGAGATCAATTTCCTATTTTAGATTTGCGAATAATAATTGAGTTTTTGAAAAACGCACAACTTGACAGAAATATGCAGTCATATTTATACATAGCCTAATTCATATTCTATGATAAATAATTTTCAATATACGAAACCAACGTAGGAATTTTATCTCTTGCTCGAATACTATTTTTGGAGGGTGTACTCGGAGATATATTATACTTTATGACTGTGGGTGGAGCCTGGTAACATAGATTCTTCTGGGAGCAATAGTAGCTTGAAGTTAAGAAAGCGAAGTGTTCTTAACCCTTTGAGTCGCAACCCTTTCCCAATGCTGAAAAAAGGGCAGCCGTTGCCATCGCTCGACTTAACGACCAGCAAGATGGCGAACGATCATCGCGTGCCACAGATCGAGAGACCCTTTTTTGACGACAGCTGGCTGTGCGGCACAGCCAGCTGCGTCAAAAAAGGGTCTCTCGATCTGTGGCACGCGATGAACGTTTCGATCGTCCGCCCTCTTGCTGGTCGTTAAGTCGAGCGATGGCAACGGCTGCCCTTTTTTCGGCATGGGGCCATCTATCCAGCTGTCCTTGCATTCTTCCATTTTTCAGCAGATGTCAGTGCTGTTAAACATAATCGTGACCATTTTTTTACGGGAAATGACGTACTGAAAAGTAAAGGATGCTCGTGGAGCTGTGTCACCCGCAGCTATTTTTATAGAAATCAAATCTATTCTTCGTGACTGGTTCTTCGTGACAGTCCAAAGGTCAGATTTTGGTGTTCCCAGAGCGGGAACACTGCGCGTTAAAGGGTTAAGAGATTGCTTCGTGTATCTTGCTGATGTAGTCTCGAGGAACTGCCGTGAACCAGCAGCCAGTTTATGTCGACGGCACCAGCTAACTTAATCTAATAAGCTCCAAAGCTATCAATGCACTGTGACAAACAGCGTCATCCGTGGTACGACTGGCTGCATTGCCTAGGCGGCCTAGTCTAATAACGACTTTACTGTGGCTAACTTATGCTAGCACTATCCCGTGTGGGTGGTCCTTGGCGGATTCTAACTGACATCTCCCTAAACAAAAATAATACCATTTCATTTTTTCTCTGCGTTTTAAACGTGTAATGCACTTTAATGATTGAGTCATCATGTTCTCGTTCAATCTAGAAGATTGGGATCAAATTTGAATATGTTACTTTTTACGTGATAATGCTTTTGAAGTGCCACGAAATGCCTCAAGCTGAAATCATAAACTTTTCAAGTTTAAGAAATAAGGTACCATTAACTCGTTGTTTTTTTGTTAGTTTGTAGTTCTAAGATCTTTTACAGATATTACATGGCGTGAGGTATTCTATCAGTACGAATTTTAGTTTTCCAAAAATACAGACTTATTCATAAAATCGAAAACTACGCTACACGTATAATTATCACAACACGTTTTTAGTCCATATTAAGCAATTAGTACATTTCAATTCGGCTGAAATAGATAATTAAGCTTTCAAAATTTTCAAATGATAAATTTTATTGTACTTATTGAATATTGGAAAACTATAATTCAGCTCTTTTCTAAAATAACGGTGAATTGTTTCTTGTTCGTCCAGTTAATGAATAAAAGGTGTGATTGTATTGGAAATATCGTAAAATTGTTATAAAATGAAATCTACCACTGATAAACTGCTAAAAACTTTAGTTTCTGTTACGGTAATGAAAATTTCAGTTAAAAATGTATCAACAATTCCAAAGGCATGTCTAGTAATTACTAGATTTGAAATTTCAGAACTACTGAAAGATTTTTTGCTTTCTGAACGCTATCAACAGTTCATTTTAAAGGGACGTGTTCTGATTTGAACGGTGAATTGCATCAGTTTAAGTATGCAATTTACCACCATTATGGTTAATTGGTCACACTGATCTTTACTTTTAACCCTCTTACCATTATTTAATAGGGTTAAAAGTAAAGATCAGTGTGAGAATATTCTCCATCAAAGCATGCATAGTATAACTGTGCACGATTTCCTTTTAGCTCACAGAATCATTTTCTACTGTACTCTGATTGAATTTTCGTGTCAATAAGTTTATTGAGAGTAATATTTTTAAATACTTCTAAACTGTATATAAACAAATCTCATTGTTTACTTTATGCTCTATCATTTCATATTTTTGAAAAAACAATTCTTGTAAAACACATTCTGAAATTGACCAATATTTTCATTAAACCTTCATTTTGAATTTACGTGTAGTTTCTACAACACTTACAATAAAGAAACTACAGGTAAATTCAAAACAAAGGTGTAATGAAAATATTGGTCAATTTCAGAATGTGTTTTACAAGAAATATTTTTTCAAAATTAGAAAATCCATTTAATTCTAGAAATACACGAAACCCGAATATCTATACGTAATACAGGTTTTAATTATATAAATAAGAAAAATTCAGAAAATAACTACTTAAATTTTATTGGATTAATTATGTCTATTTATAAGTATTTGCATGTCATTTTTATGCTAATATTATGCTGTGAAAACATAGTCATCATTAATTTATAATTTGGAAAGTCTTTTATTTTTTATTTTTTGTCTTAGAAATTATTATGTACACAAAAATAATAGTTGGGCAGTACTATTTCTTGCACTTAGCATAATTCACTTACAGATAAATAAAAGTAAAGTTATGTTACAAGTTTTTGTAACATAATGATAATTATTTCATTTTATCAAGATGGTAATGCATGCATAAATATTAATCTCATGAATTTATGCAAAGTGGAATGCCTTAAAGAAAAATAGACATCTCAATGAATGGAACTGTAAAAAGGGTAATTTTTCGTCCTTCAATACACTCAAAATAACTTTCATTTATGTTTCATCATTTAATTTGTATACGAGAAAACATATTCAAGCTCATACATTTTGTTTCATGCAATATTCATCTTAAAAATAATCTCTCTCCGAAGATCAATAAAAATATTTCAAAGTTTAATAATTTAATTTAAACTGCATTATATTTTTTTTATCAAAATAAGTAATAAACTGATTACAAATTCAAACGCTCTAACAACAAGCATTCAAAATATATTTCAACACACATTTTTTATTTATTCTGATAAAAAGAAATCTATAGTAAAATTAAAATATATTATTATTTCTTTAAATGCAACGTTAATTTTATTTGGTAAAATGTAATCAAATTTCAAAACTTTGTTTCTCACTAAATGAATTTGTATTTCAGATCTTAAATGAGAAAGACAGTAACTATTTCTGTCAAGTTAAATTTGTAACCTAGCAAATTACGAATGCAAGTAGTATTTACTCCTATAAATCTGCATCAACAGCTTTTAGATAAAATAAAATTAGAATTTGGAAGATAGAAGATTTGTTAAAGTTATGCAAATGATTTTAAAGTCTGTCCGATTGTGTTCAATACTAAATCAACATTTTCTTTCAATTTAAAAAACTGAGTTTTACTTAATAACGTTTAACTTAACATCCTTCGTCTGTTAAAAATTCTTATTATTTATGATTAAATAAAAAAATGTGTGGTGTTAACTACATAACTCTTTAGTACGTCAATTAAATTGTACACAATTTTTTATGCACTTCATTTTGACTTCTTTCATTTGAAATTTTCAACCGGCACTTCAATAGTATTAAAATTCTGAAATTTCGCGCCGAATATAAGATGTATTACAATTTGGGCTCAAATTTAGAAACTTCAGTTCTTGTAGCTAAATTTGGCAATATTTGGCTGAAACTCTACAAACGTGTTGAAATTCGCAAGATTTTGGGCACGAACCGAACATTGATCAATCATAGACTTCCAGCATATTAAAGATGTCCTTAATCTGTTGAAAGTCTTTTGTATTTATATATTTTTTTAAAGAAATGTCCAGTCAATTGCTATGAATAAAAGAGGTGTACAACTAGATATTACAACAGTTCTAAATACGAATTTTCAACATTCCATAGCTAATCTATTCTTGAGTTATTGAGTTACGTATTTATTTACATACGTTATGAACAGACTTCACCATAAAAGTAGTCAAAATAGAACGCACAAGCATATATACGTACGTATGTATACTGCGGCTGCCTTAATAAAGAAATGGAGTCCTTTTTGCTCACATAAACACTTTATTAGATGGCACATATAAAAAATACATAAAAGAGTTGAAAAAATATACAGTCAGATGGCGAATTCGGGTAAAATTTTTGGCCGTACCTACCCAAAACCAGAGGAAAGTACCTCTGCACTGGTTACTGTCTGAAACCGATCTGTTCTCTGTTTTGGGCACCTGATCTCAGCTCTGGGCTGGAATCTCAAGTGGATTTCGATCACGTGGGATACTTGAAGTAAGTGTTCGTAAGTTATGAGATTCTCAAGTCGCTATAGTGTCAAATTCTGAAGAGCCCTTGGCTCAGGGATTTATGCGTTCTATAAGGTCAGAACTGCCGATTATCAAAGATCTATAGCTTCTTGTCGAATACTTTACGATACCGCCCAGATCAAAGGTTATGGGAGAGATTCAAATAGTGAGGGGTAAGGAAAAGGGAGCATCACAGATATATCTCTATAATTCTAATTATTCGTAATTATTCGGACAACATCACAATACTTACATGCGTGCGTTGAGAAGTCACACAGAAACTTGTTAAAGAAAGTCTGAGAAGGGTCAAAATCCTAATATCAAAAATTTTTAGTAATCAGAATACTTCCTTTTTTTGTGCGAGGAATTAAACACTGTAAAATCAAATATGACTTTAGTGCCTTCACTGCCTGTAAAAAGAACATTCTGAATGGAGTGCACCCTTAGAGATTGAACTAGCCAGAAAACCAACTGTTTACAACTTTAGGGGTGAGCGTGAGCACACCTTTTAAGGTTGAGGGTGGGAGTATGTTCTTGAGCTTTAACCTCTCCTTTGAACCTTAGTTTAACCAGTTGACTGACCTAATTAGAAAGAAGCGGCAGAGATAATTGTGTCCAGTATTGACTAACAGAATGAGTCTTTGAATGCCCACTGCATTCCAGCAGTGTATTAATGAGTACAAAAAAAGTTAAAACTGGTACACGATTTAAAAAGTTTAAAAAAAAAATTTTTTTACTCTCCCCTGATTACGTTCTGAGCATGCTACTGAGCTTAAACTATTTTAATAACATAAAAAAATTGATTAAAAAAACTTTATTTAACAGAAAATCAGCTCGAAATACACCTCTCACATCTCACAATATAAAAGTAATTGTAATAAATGTATTTTTAATTGCAAATTATTAAATTAATTAATATGTTCAAGTGAAAATGGAAGGTTATAAACGAAATTTTACATCTCAGTCGCTTAGAGGATTAAAGCTATGGGTTTGAGAATTGCTTGAGAGGAACAAAAAATGTTAGGATGTCTTTGAGGCATCGTAGAGCTGCTGAAAATTATGCATAGTAAATACAGAGTGAATAATTTTAATTATAACACTAATAGCATACAATGAATATGCAATTTTCATTCTCCTGAAAAAAAATATAATATTTTCTTTCCCTTAAAACGAGTGAAAGGTTTCTAAACGCGACTGTTTTCAGTGGAATTATTCGATTTGTTAGAATTTTCTTTTCCTGAATATTGATTCTATAAAGCGCATTTTGCTAAATTTATTCTAATTTGAAAGGCGGAATAGTTTTCTTAAATATTTTTAAGAATCAAATGAAAGCTGCATTCGATAAAATATATATGATAATTCTCGTGCACAGAAAAGTCATTATGTTGTCTGTTTCAAAAGTCGATTTCATCTGCTATAAAGTTCAAAAGAATTTTAAATTACCATCAAAACAATATTAAATATTCATATCGGTGAAATATTTACGACTTAAAAATGGATGCTTTTTCTTGATATAGAAGAGAAGCATTAAAACATATTGAAAACTCCAAGCAAGTTTCGTGCTGCATATTAAAGATTTATTCTCCTTGCCGTGAAAGAATATTTTGCAACTATTTTGAAATTCGATTGAGCTTTGAGATATATCAAACGCGATACCATCTAAAAATCGTCCATATATGCAGAATAAAGTGAAGAATTTTTTTAAAAAAATTAAGCGAGACTACATAAAAGATAAGGGATTTTATAATACTTAATAAACTTTTGAATAAATTATATAAATTTAATTTTGCGCTACGATATTTGCATTAAAATATAAATTTTATAAGTTATATATACAGGGTGTTTCGAAACTCATGGGCAAAAATTTAAGGGGTGGCACTGTGAGCCAAGATAGTTCAGAATCACATAGCAATGTGGTGTCGGAAACGTCGTTCTCATGTACTTGTTAATAATCATTTTGGAATAATAGTGAACATTCGGAATATAGTTCGTCAAAAACTAATGGATCTTTCACAAAAAGCACTTGATTAAAATTGATCAAAGAGGATTGACTACTAATGTAGGGATTATACAATAAATTACAAGATTGCTTATTTCCGACCCCACACCTATGTGATTCTAAATCGCCTTGGTTTCTTCTACCACCCCTTAAATTTTTGTCCGTGAGTTTCGAAACACCCTGTATATACAGGCGCGCGCGCGTGTCTGTGTGTGTGTCACATTATGAACGGGCACCGGTGGAGATGTAGTCTGATCTTCTGAACTAGATGGAATCAGCGGGGCGTAGGGGCAGCCCCGGTTCTCGTGGCTGTAGCTGTTGATGTAAATTAATAAATAGACCGCTCCTGGTTCAACACACATTTTTATTGTAGGGCAGTGCTTACACAGAGATTTACATTGGGACAGTGGAAAAGCAGTCACGGTCACGGAAAAGCTGCTATCTGCAATATATTAAGTGTGGGTCACCTCGTTTATATGGTAATCACATGTTCATAAGCAGGTGCTTTTATTGGTTGGTAAAATGCCCCAGTCTCATAGTCCCTGGAAATTCTTGAGAGGCATGGAGACGAAAAGCCGTGAGAAATTTAATCAAGATCGCATAAGTGGCCTTGGGGGAGCAGGCAGCTGTCTGAGGCTACCTAGTTGAAAAATAATAAGCACTCGCCTTCTCCTTTAAAGAATGTCGATGTGTGTACAACACGCGAATCGAAACAAGCACCAATGTAGAATAATATTTACAAGAAAAAGGAAGAATTTATTAAAACTGACAATTAAAAGCAGGTCTTCGAACCGTAATTTTATTCGTTAAGGTTTTCGTTCCGATTCAACTAAAAGAAAATATATCGGTTGCGTTCCGGTTTTCGGTTCCTTTCTGTATGAATAATTTTATTTTACATATATTCTTATTTGTACTAAAAATATAATTCTATCCCCAACTGAATTAAATCTGCCTTCTACAAGTGCTTTCATGCGAAACTGAAGCAGAAAAGTAGCGGTGTACATAAAAATAGAAAATCGAGAAGCAATGTATCGTCCGTTTTGCTAAAGCACAGCGATTGCAGACAAGATGATTTTACACGGAAAAGGGGTGATAGGTTGAGATGGGTATTTTTGGAACTCTATTTTGGCTCTATGTCTTTTTATGATGTTTCCATTTTGTTTTATTTCAGTTCGAAATTCCAGAAACTATTCTACTTATTTTTAGTTCAAATGTCAACAGAGCTTTAAACATAAAAGAGCGTTGCTAGGGTTTCCAACAGTGCCAGGAGGTAAAAATAGTAGCATTAGTAGCCTCACCGACATAAAAAAGTTGCCATTTTCTTAATTTTAGTTGCCAAAATAGTAGCATTTTTCCATGATCTTGTAATTAAGAAATAAACATACGTCATTTAGCTTCATTTAAGAAGGAATGAATAAAATGATAAATTAAAAAGCTTCGTGCGTTATATAAAAGAGCAAATAGTACATTTATTTTTACAGTACGATTAAAAAACATTAGAATGTCTGAAGAGCGACCCATCGCAACTTTGAAAAGAAAAGGAATTGACAAAAATCGAATTTTGATTTTCAAATGAGTCGCCAGGAGGAAAGTAAAAGTAGCCAAAAACTTGAAAATAGTATTAAAATGACTTTTTTTATTCAAAAAGCCTCCCAAGTTACCTTATCTTTAAATTAGTAGCAAAAGTCGCCTTTTTAGTCGCCCGCGAACACTCTGTGTTGCTAAACTTCCGTTCGTCCCCATATTGATGAAATCGAATCAGACCTGACGCATGCGTAAATGGGAGGAAGGCTCTGAGAAGAGGAAACAGACTGTACATGTAATGATGATAATGATATGGTTGACGTTAAATTAGAAAATATTGATAAATTGGTTACAGTAACAAAATGATTGAAGATATACCAAACCGAAATAAACCGATATTTTTTTTCTGGTTCAGTTCCGGTTTCCGTTCCGAAACCAAAATAATGATATTTTCCGGTTTTTGGTTTTCGGTTCAGTTCCTGTTCGAGAGTCCCTGATTACAATATTTTTTTTTTTGAAAATGAGATGTTCAACGTCTAATTTAAATTACTATTTCACTGAAAAGAAAGAATCAGAGGCACTATCAATTTTCATCTTCACTTAAAATGAATAGTTTGTATTTGTTTGTATGTTCAACTGTTCTCAATAACTTGTAACTGAATGAAATCTTTAATCGCAGCTATCTCAGTTAATTGTTTTTGATAATTTTTCATACTTAAAATTCTAAACCTTAGTCAAATTTTAATGAAATTGACAATTTTCCTACTCGAGCCTTATATGACAAGCTAGAGATTTAAGTATCGGAGTAGCTACATATTGAATTTTTTTCAAATACGTTGAATTTTTGAGTAATGGCTTATGATTTTCTCCAAATTTCTATACGGAGTTAACGTTAAAATTTTTCTTCTCCCAAACTAATTCAATTAACCAAAATCTAATCCTTACATTTGTTCAAAATATTATCATATATAACATAAAAATAATCGAAGCAAAAAAAAAAATAAAAAGGGAGTAGATTTTTAATATTTTAGCAAAACTGTGACTTTCAAATTTTTTCAATTTTTTTTTCATCTTTTCATCATTATTTTATTAGGTTGAATGTGTTTAAAATTTACATAGCAATAACCAAAACTTAATTTTAAAACATTGGTAATAAAAAAAAAAAATTAATTTTTAAAAAATAGATTGCGGTGCCGAGTCCCCTTACATGGAAAGCAGTGAAGAACTGCTTGCTTTGTTTTATTACATTCATTTTACCGCACAATGCTTTATTTTTTATCGGGCGGTTAAATTACGTTCACTCGCCACACTCTTAAATAGCAAAGATTCAAGATAAATTTTTCCATTTAATGAGTTTTAAATTTATATCGCGGCCTGTAATATTTTATGCTCCGCACATCGATTACTTTAAGGCACATTTTTCAAGTCACGGAATGAATAATCGTGATAGTAACTGCTCTTTTTGGTAATTTATTATCTTCCGGGTGAGTTAAACTGCTTTTATAGTATCAAAATTTATTGACGGTTAAAGAGGTCTTGTTAATTCATATCTTTTCTTACGCCGGTATGCTGTAGAAGTAAATTGATGCTGTGTAAAAGTTTGGCTCCTTCTTAAGGAATCAATTTTTAGACAGAGAAGTAAACGTTTAAAAGGATTTTTCTCGTGCTCATGAATCCAAATCATGTGCTTTCACGAATTTGCAATGCATTTAACAGTTTTGAATCAAGATTATGTGGCGTGTAGTGCAGAAAAAAATACAAAATCCGAACTCAACCGATATCTTCTTTTGTTAGAAATTAGGCGCTCCTATGACAAAACCTAAGAATCGCTGTCTGGCTGAGTCGAAGTAAAGAAGCCGACAAACTGTAATAGTATTTATTTCGAATAACAAAACCGTGCACACAATAAGCACTGTTTCATAAAAGAATATAGTGTTTCGAATTTTTGAGATCTGATTTTATAAAGTTTAATTTCATCTGAATTTAGTTCTACAAGTCAAATAGTCAAAGTTTACATTTTGTTTCATATAGATCGATTTATTGGATTAAATTGAATGTGGAAAAAATTCACAGTGGAAATTCAGAGTCGATATTCACAGAGTATAACATACAGGTTTTCCAAATCCTCGCCAAATATAGGTGATATTCCCAAAGGTAGAGCAGTTTGATGAACTTGTCTTTCGGGGATACATAAGACGAACACAATCAGACCAGCAACAATTTACATAGTAAAATATTTAATCAAAATTCATTTTTTAAATAAAATAATCTTAACATAATTATTATATGATATTTTTTATTATTTTACTAGCATAGCATTATTTCCTACGTTGTCTTGAATATTTTTGTAGAGAATATTTTTGTAGAGTTGCATTTTTGTATAGAATGGCAACTTCCTTTTTTCTATGCGTCCTTTTGTGTACATTTCTCACTTTCCTACCTTTCTGCCTTGCGTCGAATGGTGTTTTTGAAGTCGAAGAAGGGCCTGCCCCTTGTATCACCCAAAACATGCGTTTTGCACTATTTTTATAGTATATGTGTGTTTTAGCATAGATTTTTTTTTTCATTTTATTTTGATATTAACATTAACACAAGCTTTTTTGCGCATTTTCTTAACAATTAAAAGATACCCAGACCTGTCAATTCAGTCTCCCTATACTATGACCTTAAAAACAGTAGATGTCCCGTTTTGAGGAAGAAAATAAATACGCTATTGCCAAAAAAGTAGTAGATGTCCCGTTTTGAAGGAAAAAATAAATGGTCACGTTAGTAATGAATCACAGCTCGTTTCCACATTTTTGGGATACCCTATAGATGAGTGGTAGTGTGATGTTATACTACCTGTAACCTTCTTCCAAGATCCGGCTATTCGATTTAGAGTGGCAGCTCCTGAGGCCTATTGCACACTAAGAGATAAAATCGCGAGACATTGTATAGAGACAGTCGCGATACGTTGACAGACTAGAACGCGTAAGAAGTATCTCGGAAATACCCTGTGACTAGTCACAAAATATGTATCCTGAGAATTCAAGGAGAAAATAAAACACCGCTTTCATCTAGAACGAATAGATGGTTGCTTTCTGTGCCCCAAAACTAGAAGAATAGATCGTAGAATGAATGATACGTGTAGGTGAGGAACACGAATGGTATAGACGAAAGGGTCAAGAATTTCTAGTCCGTAGTATTCTAACTAACCACAGCAGAATGACTAGTTTGTTTAACGAGAAAGGATCGTTCGTTTTTTGAAACACTAGAATGACAGTTTGTGAATCTACCCGCTAGAGCACACAACGATTTACTGATATTTTCACCTAACTACGCACACCAGCTTACAGAGGTGAGATCTAAAAATTGGGTAAGTGGTTTCAGAAGAGTCTCGTTCTATGATCTAGTATTTATACGGAGTACATAGTCTCATAAATTCTGGTTCCACCCATTATTTTCTAAATGTCAGTGACATTTTTTTACTCGGTGTTAAAGTGTGTAAGAGGCTTCAGACCATTAAAGTTCAAACAAATAAACACTGGATCCTATTTTTCACATCTGTATAAATTAAAAGAACAAAATTCATTCTTTAACACAGTTATCAAGTCCCGCAGGGACCTAGTCGCTAAACTCCGTATCCATAAGAACACGGAAAGTGAAGTAGCACCAGCTTGGCCAGTGCTTGGGAGATCACTGGCCAAGCTGGTGAATGCTTGGTGAAAATAAATCTAGGTGCTTGGTCTCTCACATGGAATTGACCGAAAATTAGCAGCCCGGCAAGAAAAGGAAAGAAAATATTGTTATTAAATATAGATTAAAATAGTCAAGAGCCATTAGAATTTTTCAGAAACGAAATATAAAAATATACACATTTGAAATAAGAATAAATTTTCAATCCATAAATAAATTCTAACCATCTAACTGTTTATATTGCATAGGCGAATGTAAATAACTAACAAAAAAAATATGCTCTGTAATCTTGAAAGGAAGATATATATATTTCAGGGAACAAAATATCATTTATCATCAAAACATTTTCTACCTAGTAACAGAATAGAAAACTATTATATTTCTCAGTGATACATAAATACCAGATTTAATTCTCAGTCTTCCCGTTAAGCATTTTTTTTTTCTGTAGGTTGAAGTAATGCGTGATTATGATAAATTCGATTATTTGTTCATACTTCGCTGCTGTAATATCTAAAACATTTTCTAAATTCAATAACGTTTGTTACTTTTGGAAAGTTAAATATAACAAAGAAGTAGGATAGTTAATTAAATTAAATAAGTTTGTTTAAAACACTCATAGGAAGAAAATAAACTTGCTTTTCTATGAAATGATGATTAATTTGCTCCTGCCAAAGCTAGGACCCCTATAAGTCCCGAAAAATGTGCAATTTTTATGTTGTTTTTATGTGCGTTTGATTTAATTGGTTTTAACACCAAACATATTTTTTCGAGGGAGGGAGGTTAACGATAGACAGTGTTTAAAGAATTTATTCTTTTTCAATTTTTAATAGCTGCATAAAAATCTACAAAATATCAGATGTATTAATGTTAGTAGTTTGCAGATGATTTAATAGTTTGTACTGCTAAAAATAACTCTCTGGAATGGAAGAATCAAAAAGGGAAATATTGGAAGACATCATGCATAAGGCATTGAAAACTCTTCATAACTGGGCTAAAGAAGATAAAAAGATAACATAATTGTAAATAAGTTAAACTGTGTGCCAATTCTTTCCTTTCAGAGTAGATACTCATTTAAACTTAAAAATAGACAATGGCAATCTGCTTAGTGACAAAAACTCCAAGCACCGTGACGATGTATTAGACAGGATCTAAGTTTAAAGAGCATGTTAAGAATATTTTAGAAAAAGAAAAAGAGAAAAAACTGAAAATTCTAAAAAGATTGGCAGTTGCCAAATGGGATTGCACCCAAAATACATTACAGAAAATCTATTACACGTATGTAAAGCATATTCCCAGATGTGTTAGTGAAGTTCTGCTTACCTCTGCGCAAGATGAAATTGATGTCTTAGAATGCACAAATAACAGAGCCCTAATGATAATTGCAAGATTCTCAAAACTAACTCTCACAGCTGTTTTGCAGTTTTCTATACTGTAAATCCAACGATCTACGAAGAAGTAAAGAAACAAGCTGCGAGTACGTACATGAAAATAAAAACTTCACAAAGGTGGACTGAGGGAAGCCTTAAAGAAAGTCGCAAAATAAGAATTTCTGATATTGAAACATGTCAAATGATACGGAACGACATAGATGAAGATTTCCTCATACACCATTTGTAAAAGTTAATAAATCCATTGAATTGCACTGAAAAGGCTCATTTCATGAAATCTTACATTGGATATCTTACTAAAAGCGATAACAAATATTTTATTACGAAAGCTGCTGCGATGACCATGGTAGAAGAAAAATACCCGCAATTCCAAAGGACAAAATATTTACCGAGGGGTTCCAAATAAACCAGTCAGCTCTAGAAAGTGTTTACTGTTATTTATTTTAACAATACACCTGTGGAGAAGTATATGACTCATTTTGACGCTGAAATGTATGCTACCTATTTGGTAATAAATAATTTGAGATTCAGAGTCAATAATAACCGCTACTTCTAAAGTTGAAATATTTTGTTTACTCCAAAGCTGCTATCCAGGCTGCAACGTTAAACCATCACTCTGAAATAACCAATAATAACCCAAATAAATAAAGATCTAAATTACTTGAAAGGAAATGTAAGCAAATTACATTACGGTAGAGACCTTCCCATGTGAGAACTAATGTAAATGAAGCCGCAGATTTCCTTGTAAAAAAGGGAAATGTAGTGTACACCAGCCATAAGCATATTCCATCAGAATCTTTAAAAATTATGTCCATAGAGACATTTTAAATACTTACAAAGAAAATCTGATAACTATCAGGTTGTAACGAAAGTTTTCCGCCATATCTGCCTGAAAAACTAACTTGTAACTCCTCAGATAACTGTATTTGAACTTTCGGTACCAAACCTGCACAGTGTCACATGATACAGCAATAGTACTTAAAGCTGTACTCATAATTTGTTGATATTCTAGAGCTGACTTTTTGCAACACAACTGGAAGTAAATGATGGTTCAAATCCTCTAGAGCTATAGTTCCATTTGGAGACACCTTGTACTTAATGATAACTATATTTTTCAGAGATTTCACAACACAGTGTTATAAAGTAAGCCTCTTTCTTTCAAATGTCAAAAATAGTTCGACAAAATATGAGCAAATACGCCAATGCGAACTGTGTTCTGACGATGTTTGCAGTGGCGGGAAACTTTCGTTACAACCTAATAAATTCAAAGGCAAAACGTGGCATGATATCCAAGATAGTAGGAGAATCTTTAATACATGTAAAGAGACAGCAAAACCGAAGAGGTTTGTTTGGGGGAACACTTAATTTAGGATAGGTGTTCCCCCCCCCCCCCGAGTATTTATCCAGTGCTGAGAAAATGAACTCGAAAAAATTTCACGAAATGACTCTTGTTCAAGTGATACATCAATGTGTTATAATTTTATTTTCAGCCAATGTTATCAGGCCGCTTAGACAATAAGTACAGCGAATGCTAGAAGCCATAACTGAACCATAACCATTTAAGGAGACCGGGTAAGCCCTATCTCCGCCATATTAAATTCATCCATTTTATGTACCTTTTTCTCAGAATGGTAAAAGATAATGGTGCAAAACTTTAACAGCAGCTAGAATAACATATTTTGCATACTTTAACACGTCAGATTTTTTCTAATTAAAAATAAAAATATTATTAATTTTTTTATTGAAAATCACTTTTAAATTTCCATTTTTGATAGAATCTTGCTGCCTAAAATGAATAATTCTCAATATATTATCAAACCGCCATGTTAAAACATGTAATAGAATAGTATGATATATCTGTCATTAAAAAATTGAGTTCATAAGTTTAATAGAAATTGAGAAAAAGGAACACGTGCCTGTAAAATCCACGTTTTGAGAAAGCCGGCTTTAAATATTTCACATATACGTATAAACTATGAAGTGCCTTGGGGAATTATAAAAATTTCTAATACTTATGTTTTTCATATAAACAAGTGCAATATATCGTTAGAAAGGTATATGTTTAAAGTATTTAATGCAATAAAAAATAAAAATCGATTTTATGACTGAATTTGACTTACCTGGTCCCCTTAACCCTTTAACGCGCAGTGTTCCCGCTCTGGGAACACCCAACTCTGACGTTTTCACTGTTGCCAGTCACGAAGAATAGATTTGATTTCCATAAAAATAGTGGCGGGTGACCTAGTTCCACAAGAATCCTTTACATTTTGAGCATGCCATTTCCCGTCAAAAAAGGGTCACGATTATTTTTAATAGTACTGACATCTGCTGAAAAATGGAAGAGTGCGAGAGCAGCTGGATAGTTTGCCCCATGCTGAAAAAAGGGCAGCCGTTACCATCGCTCGAATTAACGACCCGCAAGATGGCGGATGATCAAAATATTCATCGCGTGCCACAGTTCTAGAGACCCTTTTTGGACGCAGCTGGCTGTGCGGCACAGCCAGCTGCGTCTAAAAAGGGTCTCTAGAACTGTGGCACGCGATGAACGTTTCGATCGTCCGCCCTCTTGCGGGTCGTTCAGTCGAGCGATGGTCACGGCTGCCCTTTTTTCAGCATTGGGAAAGGGTTGCGCCACAAAGGGTTAAAATGCAATAATTATCCGTAGTATTATTATTCATTTATCTCTACGTGAGTAATTTTCGCGCATATACTACTCTTTGTCACTTAGCTTCATCCATTTTAAGAGAAGTGGAAGGTGTCGCCGAGGTATGACGGTAGCGTTAGATCGAGCTGTGGCTGGATCGAAATGGAGGAGGAGATAACAAATTGGAATACTACTGTTGAATCTCAAAACAAGATACTGTGACATAGTAACACTGTTTTGCGATTTTTGAGAGGATCTGTTCTTCTAGTTTTAATCTTCTACAGTTCCTGGCCATATTAACCTGTTACGTGCATGTTCCGACTAGGCTGCTGTTAGCTGGCCACTTACTTACTTGCCCACTGGCAAGTAAATAGGCTTATTAGTATTTATTAGGTTGTAACGAAAGTTTTCCGCCACTGGAACTATTGTCTGCACAAACAGTTCGCCTTGGTGTCTTTGCCAATATTTTGTCAAACGATTTTTGTTATTTAAAGAAAAGATTTGTTTTAGAGCACTGTGTTGTGAAATCTGCAAAACAATATCTTTATGATTAGGTATAAGGTGTCTGAAATGGAACTATCACGCTACCAGATGGAACCATCATTTACTCTCAGTTCTGTTGCAAAAAGTCAGCAACAGAATGACACCGAATCATGTGTACAGCCTAAAGTACTACTGTTGTATCATACGACATTGTGAAGATTGGGTACCGAAAGTTCAAAAACGAGGACTAGGACATTTAAGAAGCAGAGCGATCTGGCCGGCCTACTGATAATGATGAGGCCCGCCTACGAGAATTTGTGGAAGAAGATGAAATATTCATCCACTCGAGAGCTAGCTAGAGTTAGACTTTAGTAACATGTCCATTAGTCGGGCTAGGCGTTGCATAAACTTGACATATAAATTCAATCGCTCGGTACCGCATGATCTGACTCAAGCAAATCTGGCGGAAAACTTTCGTTACAACCTGATATAAAGAGTTTGATATTTTCAAAGCCTTTTTTCTCCGAATCGACACCCATTCGACATTATTATATTAAGGTGTAAACATCCTAAACCATTATACAGATTTTCGTCCCGAAATGAATTTCCGAGGTCGTGCCTTACCCTTATTAGCAACAGTTTGAGCGAATTCGGTGGATGCATACCGACGACCCTCGTCGGTATGCAACGTCTGTTTTTCCGACAATGGTCGTCGGTACGAGGTACGTTACAGTACGACGTACGTCGGTATGTTAAGGAGGTTCAACTGCATCGGCGTAACTTACTAAGGGCAAGGGGGGACAATTACAAGCTCTAAAAATAGTATTTTCTACAATAGGAATCATTTTGCCGCCAAAATGTTACATGCCAATTCACGCCTATGTTCGACTGCGTTTTCTTTGTTTCCTTTTTTTAAGTATATGAATAGCATTGGTTTTAAAATTTTAATATTGATGAAATCAAATAAATAAATTCTTAATATAATTTTACTTGTACTAGATTATATTTCTAGGTAACTATGCATACCTTTTTCATTTGTAAAATAAACATTTGACTAGTAGACTTTTTGGTTTATAACTTAGACATTTCCTATGTTTTCAAAATGAAATATTTAAACCTATGTGTGCATTTTATTTCTTTGAATCTATTGTTTAATAGTTAAAGAGAGATTTTTTAGAAAATATAATTTTAAATAAAATATGTCGGTAGTTACTATCACCTACTCTATAGTGAGCAATATAGTAGGATTTTTTCAAAATTATTTTTCATGTGAGTGGTTGCAAAATCCAGGCTTCATTTCTAAAAGAAACAACGAAAGTTGGCAAAAGCGAGGTTTTGTTTACAAGTAGTGCAAGTCATGAAGCAGCTTTTGTTTACATTGTTTGAAATGTAATCTCTGTTTCATTTTTAAAAAAGGGGAATCAAAATATTATTATTATTCAATACAAATGAGTATTCACGCTAATTCATCAACATTTCCTATTAATTGAATAAAACCTTTAACATCTGATGACCAGTAATAGCATAAATCAGTGTTTGGTATGAAACCGCCGGCTACATTCGTAAATTTTATCTAATTGCAATTTGATTTTTTTTTCATACTTTCGAAATCTGGTTTTTGTTTCATTTTAAAAAAGGATAAATTCAAAAATCCTATAATGTATTTCGCTAATAGTTCAACGACGACTGTCAGTGTCACGTGTGCATCCCTCATAATCGTGTCAAACGCCTCCAAGCCTGGTAGCTTTATCTACCCAGTTTGTTTGTATCCACTATATTTACGGAGCTAAACCTTAACGTCTTCGAAAGGGAATTTTAGAAATTTATAACTCGCGCTCTATTTAACCGATTTACACGCGACAAAATGCAAACATTTACTATGTTCAATCCATAGATCATCCATTGGAAAATTGCAAATGTATAGCATGTGGGCAAGGAGCTTGAAGCACGTAGTGATTTTAAGGGCAAAGCGATTCTTGTAGGTTGGAAGAGCATTAAGGAGCAAGGGATGAGGTTCCCCTAGTAATTATTATACGATTGTTGCAGTGGCGGCTCCTCCATTTGAGCACATGAGCACGTAAACCCCCCAAAGGAAAAACTAAAGAATAATCACATTAATTAACGAGTTCAATTTAAAACAAGTATTAAGCACACTTCTAGATTTATGTCAATTTAAAACATGAGATTTACTTGCTCCCCCTCCCACCACTATTATTAAATAGGCCTATTATAGCTAACGCACTGTAGTGTAGGTTACTACAGCACAGTCTTTAATCAATCGCACGTGCGAACGGAAAAATTGCCCTCTGAAGCGCTCTCTGGGATCAGAAGCCTAGAACTACGGCACTGATGAAATCATTCCGTTCTCACATTTTCCTTGTGCACACAGGACCCATTTTGCGGTATCGCTTCCGGATTTTGCCTTGGTTTGTTACGTTCGGTTAGTTAATTAATAGTTATTTCAGTTTCTTAATATTTTCTTTGCATTATTTTTTTACGAACTAGTGTAAATAATTAAGGTGGGTGTAAAAGACGTGTTTCGGAGCTAAAGCAATGGCATTTTTCAATATTATCCTTTGAAAAAAAATTGAAATATAATGAATCAAGATAGCACGCTTGCTAAAACTTAACTTGGTGACAAAATGTAAGACCCAAGATGACACGTTTTCTTTCAGTTGCGTGCAAATGTATTTTAATTTGTAAAGTGCGTCGTATCTGCATATTTAATTTTCGAAATTTGTTTTGGGAACCTCCTTTTAAATAACCCACGAGCCGCTACTGGACTGTTGTCATTATTTCATGAACGCATTGCTATTTCCTTCCTTGTTTTAAACACTTTTTCATTTAAACTGAACATTTACATTAGCAAAGAATAAATTCTCGTTTTAACACTTTTGTTACACCCAGTAGATGAGCCTTAGCATGATGTTATATAACCTATAACCTTTCTCACTCAATCAGTTATCTAATCGAAGAAGAACTTTTTAAATCGGGCTGATTGGCTGACAGCTCTTGAGATTTAAACTTTTGTTTTCATTATATTAGAACAGATATGTTAAATACTAATGCCAAATAAAGTACATGCAATGTAATAGATACCAGAATTGCCGCCCAATCCTGTAAAAGAATGCACACCGGTGATGATTAGAAAGTCAGGTTGTTAGAAATGGATGAATGGGTGAGCCGCCTTCTCCATGAAACGATTTAATTACACTTGCTGTGAGTGAAGTAGTCGAGGGTTTAAGCATCCCATACCATTCAACAACTCTCAGTTTCCTAATCTTGGCAACAGGACTTAGTTAAGATTCCACCTCCGTTGCAGTTCGGCACCTTTAATGAGCGTTGTTCCTGGACTTCGAATTTCGGAGGAAGGTAACGATGACAAAGGTTCGATAAATAAAGGACTGTAAAATACGCCTTGTGACTCGAAGGTATTGTAAGTACTTTAATGGTTGTAGCCTAAAACTTCAACTATTCGCAAAATGATTCGTAGAATTCAAATATATATGCAAGGGTGTCAGAGCTCAACTTCAATGTTTGAAACGGATTTTGTTGCATTATCATAGGAATAACCTAAGAAACTGTGTTAAAACCGAAAAGTGTCCTTTTAATAAGTGATTACGTTGTTTAAGCTTTAAAGCTTAATTTATTTCCGAAATTATCGGTTGAAAAAAAGTCTGTCAGTATGGGTACTTACTAAAAGAAAAAAAAAAGTAATTATTTTATTTTCTATTTTAATAGGTATGCATTTTATAAACATATTAACAACTATTATAGCATGAAACGTTTACATAAAGCATTTCATAAATGAAAGTATAAAACATCATCCATTCATTTAGTTATCCATATAATCGAAATGAATGTCATATGGCGCCTATGCGGTAGGTACCCACACGTACAATAATTTAAAAAATAAAATTATAAGAAAAAGCTGATACTTTGTACATGTGTTTATCGCATTGTATGTAATTAAAAAATAATAGTCAGCTGACTTTATAGCGGTGGATTATACTTCAGCTTTTATGAAAAAAATTACTATTTTTATGACTACACTTTTCAAAAAATGTTCTGAAGTTTTCAGTACATTCTCTTGTACGCCAACCAAATGTTTACATTACCTTTAAAGACCGAAGTTTAGAAAATACCAAAAACAAAATACCCTTTGTGTAACAATTTAATTTGACTTCAATTAATTTATTAATTCGTTCTCAAATAAAAATGTCTCTTCCTGTACGCTATGTGCAGCTGTATAATAAGAGCCATTTTGACATGATAAAAATGTTGCCATAAAAAAAGCAATGCTTCAGTGAAAGAGAAGCTAAAGCACCATTCAAAATGTGGATCTCTCTTATGACACTGGCAATTATCCAGGATTTCCTATTAAACGAATAAAATAATTATTATTACTCGATGAAAAGGATCAGTAACTCAAAGATCGCAATAAATATGAAAGCTTTTCTTTAATGAAAGAAAATTATGCATAAAAAAGTCAGAAAGGACTTTTACGAGAAACACTAAAGATAAGTATGGAGTTTATTATTTTTCTAATCTTAGTTTAATAAGATTAAAAATGTGTGAAGTTCCGATAAATTAAGCCTTTGGGCTTTCGAAATAATATATTTTGTAAAATTTATTCTTTTTGTTCTCATTAAATGATGATAATTTTTGTCGCTATTAGCAATAAGGCGTATTTTTAAGTTTTATTAACGATAATAAACAATAACCCGTAATACGCAAACGCTTCTTATATAAATGTAGATTTCTAAGAAAATTTTTCGAGAGAAATTTATGCAAATCAGAAGAATTTGCTTTAAATTTTGTAATTAGTTGAATTCCGTAGTTTTTATTTCCTTTTAAATTATGTTGGCTGAAACAAATGTTCTCCTTATACATAAACATTTAATCGAGAATTCTTAAAATTTTCACATAACTTTCTAAATGAAGCACTGTAATTAAAGCACAGTAAAAAAAAGCACTTTTATATCTTGAAATTTATGCACTTTAATATGAATTTGCTTTGATCTTCTTGAACTCTTAATATATTTGATAAAAATTAATGCAGCTAAATTACGTGCTTTAAACAGCAAAATTGCTTAAAATTTTACAAAGTTAATAAACCAGATGAAAAAAATTCATATGTGTTATTGAAAAATAATACAAATAAATTTGTATACAGTTTTCATAACAATTATGAAAAGTGTTTGTAAGTTTCAAAGAACAAAAACCTTCCTACGTGAGCAATGAAACATTCAACCAATTATACGTAGCAATGTTTCACTGTTGACAAAGGGAAAATTTCTGTATTCTTTAAACGTATGTACAATTTTATTACTGCTATGAGTGTATTCCACAAAACTATTTATTTTTATCTAATACGGATAGAAATTAACATACTTTTATATTCATCCGTCATTAAATTATTGTTCACAAAATTTATTTCCTAAATATTAAAGATTTAGTTGTTTATTGGACGGCATCTTAATGAAAAGATGATCAGAGGCTATACATGTATGATCAGGGATATACATGTATGTATCTTTAAACAAAGGTGATCAGGGACAAAAATGTATAGAATGAATTTGACTAAACATTTATTGATAGAGCACAAAAAACAAACTATTTTCTTTCGTAATTTCTGCAAAAACCCTGGAAACACGATCATTCAATGTGATTTTTTTTCCCTTCGAGAGCCATTGAAACTTGGTGAGTACGTGATAAGTTTTCCTTGTTACTTCTTCCTATTCTTTGATAAAATTGAATGAAATTAAAAATAACTCTTCGATTTTCATACCTCACAATCTCGATGTCATTTAGAAATAATAATTTTCAGAAACCTTAATATACCGTATTTACCCGCGCTTTCTTGATTAAGAAATTTGAATTTTTTTAAATCCCACGTAAAAGTCGACCCACTACTTTGCCAATCAAGAAACTTTAATTTTTTTTAAATACATTTATTCAAAATCATCTGTAAAAAAAAGAAAGTACTAAATATATGATAAAAAAGATAATAATATACAAAAGTAGTAGACAAAGTTAAACTGATAATAATGAATAATAATAATAATATGACACTACTGATAGTATGATATGGTAAAATACTAATATACAAAGTTAAACTGTTTCAAGATCCGATTCAGTATCGGATTCACATTTACAAAATTCCTTCGTCGTCATCGGCTTTTCATGTACACGTATTGGGTTAGGATCCCTTAGAAAGACATCCACGGGGGCACCCTACCCTTCGGCCTAGAGCCCACGCATAGCTAATTGGCCGTAATGAAACAACAACATGATACACGTTTTCTCTCTTTGTATCGCTACATTCTTCTTGGTATGGAAATCAACGTTAAACGACGTCATTGTTTTATCGAATACTTCAAGAGAACATTTGTCTTTTAAAAGGGCATTTTTGACTTCTGATTTAAAAAAAAATGACTAAAAATTAAGGACCCTCGTATAAGTCGACCCCCCAACTTTAAAGCCTCTTTTTTGTCCAAAATTTCTCGACTTATACGCGGGTAAATACGGTATATTCAATGTCGAAATTTATGTTAGAACTGTCAGGCTTTAAAATGAATTTCCGAGGTACGTGAGTAATTCAGTCAATGTCAGCTTACAGATACTTTTGTACTTGAGTATGAACTGATAATTTTTGAGTGCATTTAAAAAATTAATATTTGTAAGGAGCACTGAAGTATCCGCACATAGTCCCTCTCATAGCATAAAGTGGAAAATTCTAGTTCCGAAAATTTCCGACAAACACTGAAGTTCGTAGGAGAAGACTATAAAGATGCTTTTTAGTTAGTTTTTTTTGTTTGTTTGTTTTTCCTTTTCCCCAAGAAGAATTGATGAAAATCTTGAAAAGAGTTATTCAAAAGGAATTTCTTTATATTTTTTGGAAAATATCGGCGAATTTCAAATGTTGATAATCCGTAGCTAATAAAGTGACGGAAAGGTGTATGTATGTAACAATTAATATTCCGATTCTACCGCTCATTGCAACGATGTAATATGTATTTGTGTATCGTTAAAAAAATATTTATATATCTTTTTCATATAAAAGGAGATATTTAATGATATTCAAATAATAATTAATAATAGTTAATATAGGATACATAAATGCTTATTATACACAAGCTGCCCTTTTTATAATTACTGTTTATTTTTTAAATTCATCATTATTTATCAAATTAAGGAACATTTTTATAAAGCAAATTAAAAAAATAATAATTTTGCTTCCTCGAGAAATATTTTTACATGAAGTCTTGATAGTTGCCTATTTATTTGTGCTTTCGTTTAACATGGGTTGGTAAACAAAGACTTATTAAAAAAATGAATAAAATTCATAATACACGTCCGATGTTGAATTTACATTCAGAAATGCAGCATGAAACTCGCAGTTCCAAACTAAGATTCAGTTTTTCACATTTACAGATTTTCTGTCGGAACATATTGTAATTTATTATTCCGACATGCTCTTGGGACTCGGAACGAATATTCTGAAGATGTTATTGATTATAAGCTAATTTTTAGAATAACGAGCGGAAATGCGTCTTGCGTTTGATGCATTCCCTCTGATCACTGGGTGAGGAGGCCATTAGATCTTGCATGCGGAATCCGTTAATGGAAAGTGCGGAGTAATGTGAAGTGAAGCAAGTCCTGAATCTGGGAGCAACGGCATAATTAAGCCGTTCATTGGATAGCATGATAGATGCATAAAGAATGCTGAAAGCGCTTTTGAATAATCAAAATAAATAAGCTTTCACCCCGCACCTCTCTTTCTCGAGAATAAGGCCTCAATCCATCAATTTGCATTACTTTAAAGGGAAGATTCATCTTAAAAGGAAGTTTATGTTAAACGTAGACAAAAGAGCGGTAATAGATACACATATTTAACATTCAAAGTGTTTTTAAACAGAAACGATAAATCACCTCTTATCGATTATGTAAACATTTTCCGGAACAACTGTCTTATTCATGCATATATTATGGCATAGCCCATAAACAAGCAGTGCAGTACTGATAACAAAAGAAATTCAAGATGAACAACATCCATCCAATAGCGTTCCTCAAAATTTTTTAAGGGCCGTTTTCATAATAACAGAATGTTCTAAGGACTTACCTTACTTTTGTTTCCTTCGTATTCTAATTCCTCTTTTCTTTATATGTACGTTTATATCAGTTTTATTAAATCTTGAATTACTTTTCTCCCATTTTAATAAATAATTATATAAATATTGAAATTCATATCAGTTATGAATAATCCTGACGATTTTTACACAGTTGCTCTGTGTTTGAGTGTGCACTATCCAAGGAAAGAGGAGTGCCATTGCCCCCGAAAGGGGTTGGACTTCTTCCGGTTGGTCCCTAATTTTGAACCGGTTCCAGATGAGGGACCAGCTACACTTTATACTTTACCTACAGCTATACTACAGCTATACTTTATTCGTTCGAGGAAAAAAGTATTTAAAATTGCATTGGAAAGTAAGAATTTTCAACAAAGTCGAAACTTTCTTTAACTAAAATGCACGTAGGAAATTGCTACGTCTGCAATTTTTTTATCATCTACTGAAATCGGCACTCCCAGAGGGAGCGTTTAACAACATGGAGGACATTGGAGCCACGGCGCATGTTACGTACACCATCTCCCATTAGCGTACACGGTACCACAGCGGTCGAGCCTAGCGGGAGTTGGCCTTCCCAAGCACTGGCCAAGCCGGATGCTGCTTCACTTGCGGTGTTCTTATGGGAACGGAGTTTAGTGCCCAGACCACTGCGGAACCCTAGTATATTATTATTCGAGATATATTCGGATCGTCGGACCAACTTATTTCAATGACTGACAATGACAGAAACATGGCAAAAACATAAAGGTTTAAAAATACTCCCGCTAAAATTTTTGATTGCAGCTGATAAAACGAAACACATTCTACTTCTTACGCTTACAAATGCTGAAATCATCTGCAGTTACTACTTGTCTACTTAAATTATAAAGTTAAATAATGCTCAAGACATCAACTAAGATGAAGTAATTAAAAAACTTTGTAAAAAACACACATAAGAAGTAAAAGGAAAAAGGATACGCGTTTCGTTCAAAAATTGTTTTGAACTTCTTCAGTCCAAGTCCTTCGACGTCGAAGGACTTGGACTGAAGAAGTTCAAAACAATTTTTGAACGAAACGCGTATCCTTTTTCCTTTTACTTCTTATGTGTGTTTTTTACAAAGTTTTTTAATTACTTTATCGTTTAACACCAGTATTTTGAGTGTTTTTTCAATCAACTAAGATGGATTTGCTTTGTCTTTTCTTATGTATACGTTCACTAAATTGTTCAATCAATGTAATTTAGCTATTTGAAATACAATGTCAAATATTTTGAAAATAAAAATGAGGTTTTATATTATAGCCTCTAACTTTGCATGCGTGCGTGGGTTATGTTGCCAGTATATTTTTTTATAAGTTATCTATCATACAACAGTTGTAATGATAGAAATTAAAATATTTGTTTTTGTTCATTAGTACCCACTTTATACACTTTTCATTTGAATTCAAAGATGTTCAGTTTAAGCTGTAATCATTTTTTAAAGTTTTTAAGCTTCCAAATAGCCTAGGAGCTTAAAAACTCTGCTGCACATTGCAATAGATACACATTGATGCTTCAATCAGCTCTGCTAAATTTGGGTTACATTTTTGCCAAATCGTTCATTTTTAAAATTTTGATATCAAAACTACTTTTCTTGCTTTTAAATTTTACTGTACTTTTTTTTTTATTTTGCTAGTAAATTTAAATAGCAATAATGTTAATTATACACACTGAAAAAATATTATCTTGAGCCTATAAAATTTTGGTTGGCTCTAGTTCAAAGAATTATTTTTGCTGAATCAACAAAATCTTTGTTAATTTAACAAAAAATTTGTTAAAAACCAATAAATTTATTCGGTTAAAATAGTGCCAACCAAATTTTGTTGAATTCAACAAAACATTTTTTTCCCGTGCACTGGATTAAGCATCTTTCAAAAGCAACACAAACTTCAAAAGTCCACCTCCGCCTGAAATTCTTAATTGCAATTAGTGGAAAGTGCGCATGATATTTACATATTCTGATTACTATATTTAATTACCAGGCACAGTTATCTATTGAAGTTATAAAAGTAAATAAATAAATATTTTTAAAAATCCTTTTGATGTAAACCACTTTTAATGTTGATTTTCTAATAATCGCTGAACGGTGCAAAGTGTCCCTAAGGGAAATAATGTGCTGAAGAAATATCCACACTGAACTGAAACAATTAATACAGTAAAGAACTTCGTTATCAGCATAAATTTTTTAAGTTACCTTCTAAATTAGACTTTTTAAACTGTTTTAATGATAAACCAAAATTTATTTTTTGTAAAAATTTTCGAAATTGCTTTAACTACAGAGAACATTATTTTTCTGGAAAATTATTTTCAGCAACTTAAAAAGAGTCATCACGTTTCAAGAACTGAAAGTTGAGTTGCATAATGCAAAATTTTCAAAAGCTCTTTTAGAAAAACTACGAATGGATTATCGTTCGAGGAAAAAAGTATTTAAAATTGCCTTGGAAAGTAAGAATTTTCAACAAAGTCGAAACTTTCTTTAACTAAAATGCACGTAGGAAATTGCTACGTCTGCAATTTTTTTATCATCTCTTTTTCCGTTCCTTCATCAAAATTCATAAGATAATACTACGTCAAAGAAACAAGGAAGCAATACAATTTTTAGAGCAAATAAAAAGATCATTTCCGATGCAGATAAGCGATGAATACTAAACTCGGGGAATATGATACTTTAACATATTTTTAATGTAGATTATGCAGCTTGATTTTCGCATCTATAAGCCATGAATACAAATTTTGAAAATCTAAATTATATAAAATAAATTTTGACTTTACTAATCTATCTTCGTTACAAAAATGTATATGACTGCATATATTAATGTTTGCAATCTGTAGCAGCGTGTACTTGTACTTCAGTACGTAGCAATAACTATATAAAAATACTAGCTGCGTACCCGTTCTTCGTACGAATAAAATTAAATGTTTTTCTTGCTTATATAAATGAAATTAATTCCATCTTTACAAAATTTCATAATTCTTTGTTCGTGACATAAAGTTCGCCTTACAGATACTTACTTGAGATGGTATAGCGTAACTGCAAAATAGTAAAACAAAAACTATGTTCGCGTTATCGGAGATTTAAAAAAAAAAGAATGTAAATTTTTTTTTCAAACAAATTGCTCACTTTCAAGGTGCTTCAGCAAAATAAAATATTGTCTTTCTGGTTCAAGTTCTAAAAAAATCACATGGTATGAACGCACAACTGTTTTATCTTGTCTTCGAATTCCTAAAGTGTGAACGATGTGTAATCTCAATCATTCTGAAGAGCACCTTGGTAATACTTTACAATTCAAAAAGTCTTAAAATAATGTTCATAGCATAGACATAGAAATATCTACGTGGAGCGTTTATTGTTTCGTGAACTCCTGCTATAATGGCTATCGTAAAAGCAAACACTAGTGAAGTAATTTTTCCAAAGCGCGTTATCCTCGCTTAGTTTGAGATGTAATTTGAAATCCGTGACATCAAAATGATGCCAAATTCATCTACGATTAGAATTGAAAATTAAAAAATAATTTCATATTTATTATAATTTTTACCGTAGCTACAGAATCCATTGCCAAGGACATATTTAAGGAAAAGAGGTTCCGTTCTTCCTGCCACCTCCCAAAATTTCAATTTTTTTTTTTTAAATAAAGTCTTTTTGTGAGAAATTCTTCTTTTTACAACGTTTTGAGCCCCCCCCCCGAAATTTTTTTTCTGAGTACTGCCCTGTCTATTACTGCCACTAAGCTATTACGACCCTGTATATTCAACGATGAAATGAAAGTTAAGCTAATTTTTAGAGTTTCACGTGCGTTACTCTTACCCATAGCAAATGCGACGAACTTTTCACCTCCTACATGATACTTGTCCTTTAATTTTAATTCATGCTTTCTTTTACAGCAAAACTATTCAATACTTTCGTTGCTAAGAAACTGGCGAAAAACAAAATGTAATGACATCAAAAACTTCACAAATCAGCTAATTAAATTCAAACTGTTGTTTCATATTTGTAGAAAGTCTCCTAATTAATATTTCTTTGTTGTTTAACTTTAAATGAATGCCTTTATGTGCATTTTATTATTTGACAAAAACTTCGCATTACTTTGATTTATTCGTCATAACTTGTATTTTATAAAATTGCTCGAAACATTCATTAATTAATAAGTTAAAATAATTAAAAAATCACTCAAAATACTGGTGTTAAACGATAAAGTAATTAAAAAACTTTGTAAAAAACACACATAAGATGTAATAGGTAAGAGGATACGCACGTTTCGTTCAAAATTGATTTGAACTTCATCAACACAGGGAACTCAGTTCCCTGTGTTCTTTGCGACGAAGGGCTTGGACTGATGAAGTTCAAATCAATTTTTGAACGAAACGTGCGTATCCTCTTACCTATTACATCTTATGTGTGTGTTTTACAAAGTTAAAATAATACTATACCTATTCATCACAGTAGCAAATACTATTTCAATAACTGGATAGCGAAACACTCATTTGTTTATTTCATGGAAATACTGTAATATACAGTAACTTTACTGAGCTACAAATTTTATGCTGATAACTGTAATCATAATACTGTAATGCTGATAACTGTAAATAGTGCTGCAGCTTCTACACACAATGCAGTTTTTGCATGTAATTTGTGCATTTATGTAAATTTAGCATCATAGTAGAGTTTGTATTTTTCATTGCACTCAATATGTTTTTCATTTTATTTGATGCTTTTTTTTCTATATTACATTAATGTTAATGCTAATCACCTCTGTAGCGGACTTATTATTTTAGTATCCCAAAGAATAAAGACTTTCTATTCATTTGTTGAAAAATATGCAACAAATTATTCCATAAATTACAGAGATACAGTTATAAAAATAGTAACAGCAACTTTCCTTTCCCAACTCAAAAAAAAAGGAATTATTTTTATTTCTCAGATCCTTTTACACATTTTCCACCGGTAGCTGTTTTCACCATATCCCATTCATCACTTCTTTTGAAAAGTACCACAGAGGAACAGGCTGCAGTAAATGGGAATGGGTTTCCTTTCTAGATATATAAAGAAAAATGTGTTCCATTTCATTTATGTATTTATTTATTTCATAATGGAATCTTTCAAATTAAAATATATTTTCGCTACGTTTTTCCTTTGGTACATTACATAATTTGTTAAAAGAAAACAGTATTTCATGAAATTACTGAATTAGTTGCTTTTGTATTTTATAATCTAATGATTCAGGCATAAAATTTCGAGTGGATTCATCACATGATTTGCTTATTTTATTCCGCTGTTAAATAAAAGCTGCAGACTAAGAAATAATTGGATTTGAATTTTACATAAGGCACTATTAAAAGTTCTTTAAAAATTCAACTTTTGAAGTGTTCGAATGGAAGTAAATCTTTTTCACGTCTTATTCCATCTAAAGTTGATGACATTCTCCAGAAGGTAGCATAGTATATACCATTAAAGTTTTCAAATTCCTTTTTTGTGTTGCAGTGTTACCATAATATGCATTTTGTTTATCTAATGTTTTATGCATCTAATTCTTTGAGTATCTGTCTGTCCGAAATATAATTGCAGTGTAAAGAATTCATACATTGTATTTAAAGATGGCTTTTTCACAGTAGAAGATTTTAAATTTACGTGCATAGAATTCATAAAGTCATTACACTATCAACTAGACGCACATTATGATCAAAGAAGAAAAAAAGAATTCTTGGGTACATAAATTTCTCACAGCTCATCAACATTTAACGACTTTACTTGAAATGAAATTTCAGGCACTAAGGTACAATAGCCAAATAACGTCCCCTTTTTATAAAAAAACAAATTTTTAAACTAATATACCAAGTGAAGTAATAAATAAAGCATCAGAGTTAAGTTGAAACATTTCTTTATTATTTTGAACAGTCAAAAACTACTTTGTTACTTTTTCTACGAAAATAACTTTAACAAAAAACTTCTGAGAATATTTTTTAGACGCCTAATTACGTCCCGGGGACGCTATTGGGATCACAAAAATCAGTACGTAAACTTACATTTTATCTTTAAAAGTAATTATTAATAATCACATTTATTATATCTAATCAGACTTTTATTAATCATTGGTATTGTTTAAGTGATTTTAATTCTCAAAACAGATTGCACAAATAAATTTGACTCCTGGATTTTCAACACAATCCTCATGCATCCATTGGAAACATTTTGTGCATGTTAACCATCTCTCTCCTTAGTATCTTGAGAAAACCTTTTCTGTCATACTGGGCATTCAGCGTCATCGCTGTCACTGTCTTCTTCGTCGTAGGAACTAAAATTGGGTCTTCATCAGACGTGTCCTCGTCAGAAGATTGATTCATATGTAGCTTTTTCATTTTCTTTTTGTTGCTTCCTGTCGTATTTCTCTTTAAATTTCTTACCCTTTCCTTTCATCTTTTTCCTTTTTTTCCGCGTCTATTATTTCTTGTTCATGCGGTGAAGTCTAACTACCATGGCTTTGCCTCGCCTAGTTGACGTTGAAAGTGGCTCAACAACTGGAGCAGGTTGCATGTCAGCTGGAACTATAAACGGAATAACCAGTTGGAACTATGAATACCGTCCCGGGGGCGATATTAGGCTCATGTGAGGGCACGATATTAAGAATTTGTCAAGTTCGTGGATATCAGCCATTAAACCAAAAGCACATGTCTCAGAAGCTAAATAAAATTTCAATCAATTTAAATCTAAGAAATAACAACAAATTTTGTCAAACATTTCCTTACAATAACTCAAACGCATCCCTATTTAAACAGTACTCATATTATTTTGATTAAAAACTAACCTTGGACAGTCTTTTCTTTTTTCAAATATCTTGCGCAAGGAGCTACGTTTCACCGTCAAACTTTTACAATGGCCGACTGACATAACTAACTTTAGATTTGGTGTATTAAAATTAGATGGCATTATTTAGAAAAGATATACCAACGTGGACGAAATTAAGCTCTGGGACGGAATTTGGCGACTGTATCTTACAATTATTTGAAGGTGACTCAAGATTATTATTACTGAAATCAATAATTTTTTCACTTACACGTCTTTCATTATAACGGTTATAGTTATAGCTTAAAAAGTTTGATGTTTCCTAATGGCACCACCCACATTTTCTTGCAAAAAATGACTAACACGTTAAAAAAATATACATGACCCTTGAATGATAAACTAATGATGTTTGTGGCGAAAATATTTTCATAGAGTAATGTAAAGGACCAATGACAACACAGAGAGGTGGTGCATTAACCATTTTGAATAATTTATTGAGATAAACAGTAGCGTTAACATCTGCGAGGATGGAATCGTTGAAAACTTGTAATTTTTTTCCTCGCCTGTCTTATATTATAGCTAGTTCTTTAAAATATTGTACTTTTCAAACGTTTTACGCCGCCTATTTTCATCATACACGTACCGATCCAGTGATATTCATATCTATGGTTTATCAGTAAGCTGATTGATCACTTTACATTAAAAGAAAATGGATGTTACCTTTCAAAATTTTCGAAGTTTTTTCACCATAACCGTAACCGTAAGGATTCCATTCTTTTAATTAATCAAAATTTCGAGAAAGCATCTTTAAAAATATTCGAAATTTGCTTTAGGTTAGTTAAGTGGATAGGTTACTTTTACGCAGGAAGTAGAACACTAAATGTCTATTAAAGGTCCGAGAAAGTTCTCTGGCCAATGTTCTCTTAACGTTTATTAGCATTCAGAAAACTCGTGTGCTCTGCCCATGTAAGAGATCATATATCTAGTAAGACGTTCTATTATCGGTATGTAACAGGATTAGTCGCTTTACAGAGAAATGTGAAACAATTCCAATTTTGTAAACTTTCCATTAATAGGAGGCAATTTTATCTTCAGCAAAGGTTATTTCGTCTTTTCTAAAATTTCACGCATTATGGGATAACTCTATCCAGAAAGATATTTTCCGGAAAAATTAGTCTCTGTTCAAGATATTTACAATCAATTTTCTCTTCGGAGAAATTTAAAAAAAATAAATTCTAAGTGTATTCTAAGTTTACTAATTAAAAAAAACTAATACAGAGAAGCACAGTTTATACGTTTTTCAAGGGACTAGGGGGGAAAACGTATTAATGAAAAAAAAAAACGTATAAACGAAATTCTCAAAAGTACGAACATTTTTGGAATAACCAACAGTGAAAAAATCAGATTAAAATAAAATATTACATCTTATATTACTACATGAAAGCAAAATACACGAAAGGTATGTAATACAAACCTTTCTATTCTGGATTTAATGTACAGCTAGTACTTGTACTCATATTCATTCCGCGTGCACAAAATATTTTTGCAATTTTCGGCAGTGTGGCTTCTTGGGAATGGACAGGAAAAATAAGTTCATTGTGCACAATTAAAAGTGCCTGCTTAACATTGTAATTTAATTCGCATGAAACCGGCTATTCTTACATAAAAGTAAAACCAAAGTTTATCGAAAATTGGCAGAGGGCAATTATCCTCTTCTTCGCTGCTACTTTCTTCATTTCCGATTATTTCATCGATTATTAAAAGAGAGCACGATGCAAGTTTTGATTCACACTCCACAAATTCCTCAAATGTTTCCCCAATCGCTTAAATTCGATCCTTTTCTAAGGCAGTTGAGAATCTGCGGTTAAAATTCGTGCATAACACTTTCTCTCTTCTTCAGTTCTAAAAAAAGTATCAATGAAGTTTGCGATTTCCTGAAAACGTGCAAATGAAATTGTTTAACGTTAAATCCAATGTAACGTTAATATCCAATGAATTTTGCGGGACTATTCAGAAAAATTTTTAAATCATAAAAAACGTATAAACGAGAAACGGTGCTTCTCTGTATTTTACAATTTAAAATAAGTGATCATGAATATATATCATATAAGTATCAATCGACTCGATTTCTAGCATCCTTTACCACTGCGTTGTAACATCAGGAAACTTTCATTTTCTCTATTGGATTATGTAATGTACTTTTTCGAAAACGCTCAATTCTGTTAGCTTATCGTAAAGTAATGTGCAATTGTTCTATCAAGTTGATTCCTATGTATAGTTTCAGTTGATTCCTTGTCTGCAAAACTCTCTTTTATGCATAAAGAGTGGCGATACAGTGAAATATAGAAAATGCCTTCTCTTTCGAATGATAGAGACTGATACTTTTAAGTCAATTGTAAGAAATAAGAATTTTGATCTTTCTACTAACTTTTGAATGTTGGTGATTGTCAGTTACACACAATAATGTTTTATTAGTCAGAAGACTTGGAAAGCGGCGTGTCAATGATTTAAATAAATTGATTTAAATCAGGGATTTTAATCGTGATTTAAATCAATTGATTTAAAAAAAGATATTTTAATCAAGGATGCACAACCTCTGGCCCACCGGCCATGACTGGCTCATGACACCTCACCCACAACCCAGTTGCACATTGAAAAACACTGATCAAAATCCATAAATTCGATTTTTAAGAAAAGGAATTAATTGTGAGGATTTCATTGTTTTATATTTGTTTTCAATTCCAGAAAATGTTCAGTTATAATTTAATAACTGACTTTTATCAATATGTGCCATCCTATTTTCAAGAACATTTATTTGATATTTGGGTGCTTCCACAGTATAGTGATCGTTTATGTCGTGTTCACAATACAGGGTGTGAGTTTGATGGGTCCTAACAGCACAAGTTGAATTAGGTAAAGGATTTTTCTTTTTTACAATCAATGTAACATGCTGTTTAGAAAAAACGAAAAACAATGTATCTAACTCAATTTTTTTGTTTAGTTAAGATCCATCAAACTTGTTGCCGACATGACATAAACGCTTCACAATAAATAATATTGTGGTATCGCCCAATTACCTTTACTATGTGTATCTCCAATTTTCAAGAATTTTAATATACAAAGAAACCTGTAAATGCCTGTTTGGTATTGTGTCGTTACATCCATCAATTAGTCTTTAATATATTGTTTTTAAGATTATATTATACTTAACGCACTACTTCAGTGGCCCTTCATATCGTACATTTAAATTTCTGTGCATAATGCAATAATTGTTGATGAATGTGATCAACATTTCTGTAAACTTTTATTTTTGAAATCTTTGCTTTTAAATTTGCAAAATAATTCCATATATAATCAGTCAAATTTTCTATATTTTTCAAAATCATCCCCTTGGGACAAAATTTTTGTATTTGCATACCAAAGAAATAGTTTATGTACAGATTTATACTATCAAAACTAGATATTTACCAGTTATCTCTATTCTTTATACAAAGCAATTAATTATTAATGTAATTGCTTTTTAAAAATATGATTTTGTTTTTTAAATATCTGATTTAAATTTAAAAGAACTCTTTTTTTTAACACCCTGTTGAGAAGTGATTGCACTCCAATTCCTGGAAGATGCTTCATTAACTTTCTTTGTTAAACTTCATTAACTTTCTTTGTTAACTTTCTTTGTTAAACCTGTATTCATGGATTCTTTAATGTCTGTTATTTTACAAAGTTTAAATTATTTCATCTGTTAAACACCAGTCTCTTTAGAATGTTAATTATTTCTGTTTTCGGAGCAAAAATTGTACAATTAAAACGCCATGAATATTCACAAAATTATGTTTTGTAATCGTAATTTAATCGTTATCTCACCATGCGTAGTTGCAGTCGAAAGGTTTTATTTTATTTTATTTTTATTTTTATTTTTTTTTTTTTGTAATCTAATCGCAATCGAGAAAATTAAAATTTCGATTACCGTATTCTAATCGCAGTCTCCATCTAAAAAAGAAAAGTAATCGTAACGTTTCGTAATCTGGTTATAATGTTTTCAAATAAGTAGACCCAAGTTAACCATAATAAACAAAATTTTCCTTTGTATGCATTTCTTTTAATAACGGTCTTACAGAAGCGGCTCCACCAGTGGCCGAGCGCATAGCACGCTGAACTGGGTGACGGAAGGTGCCTGGTTCATAACCAGGTCGGGTCCTCCGATACAGCCGTTCAGAGTTTTCCGTAGTTTTCTCCGAAATATAGCGTAAGTACGGATTAGGACCCCTTGGAAAGATCCCCCCCACGGAGAGCACCCCCCCCCCGCCTTGTGTTGTCCATTTGACGTGGATTTATAAGCGGTTCTTCGGGATAAGCACACAAATCCGAATTACATGTTACAAAAACAAACCAAGAAGCAAAAAGACAGAAGCTTGCAAATGTTAACCTGAAGTCTCAATAGCGATACTTTCATAATCAATGTTACAATTTTAATTTCTAATTCTGCTTGCCTTTTGAAGATTTTTCATGGTCATCTGCTTTCTCTTAACCCATTATACTGTTTTCTGCATAAAAAGTTATGATGCAGCGAAATGTAGATAATACAGGTTCGTCTCAAACACTATCCTGATAAAAATAAACTGCTGTTTCAACTGCGTTTTGAATTTTACTAAAAGATTTTAATTTTAGTCAAGACTCAAAACCAAAATATAAAGCTTTAATTCAATTTATTTTATTTTAACTGAACGCTGTACTCTAAAAAAAGCCAAAATTTTATAGTTCATATCGAAAAGATATAAATATAAATGAACATATTTCTAGCATCCTTATATTACAATGCATCAACTTATAAACATGAGAAAATTTTTATCTTTTTAATGAAATTCACAAATGTACCTTCCGGGAGAAAAGGCAGTGTTTACAGTCACTGTACAACACCGTTTACTGTTTACAGTCATTCCCTCAATTGTGGGATGAGGGCTCTCACGTGAAAGTATATACAGGGTGATCAAACAGTCCGTAAAAGCTTTAAAAATTCATTAAAAAAGAACACATAATTATAGAAAATTGCGGTTTGCACAAATAGACTAAGAGGGTGATCGGATTTTTTTAATGACAAGAAAGGTTGTAGTTTCAAATGTTACCGATAGTTGGCTCTGACTTTCACAATGGGAAGCAAGTTTCCAGTTAAAAAAATCTGAAAATATCTCTAATTTTATCCATGCAAACCGCAATTTTGTATCATAATTTGTTCTTTCTTAATGGATGGAAACTACTATCCCGTATCAACTAGAAATGGGAAGCATAAAAACAATGTTTATATTTGTTGTTTACCTGATAATTTATTTTGCATTAACCAAAAAGCATATTCCTAGTGTCCTCTTCCTCTTTTTATCGCATAGGGCGTATTTTTTATAGTTAAAATAGTTTAATTACTTTATAATCTGTGATTGTAAGGATTTAATTGGTTTTTTGTCTCCTTATTTGTGGTCTCTACACAGAAGGAACCACGCTTCAAGGTCGTTCGCGTCGCTCAACTGTTTCTGCGGTTAAAAATAATAATAATAATAATAATAATAATTCGTAAAAAAACGTACAGTCAACTCCGGATATAGTGAACTTTCGGCTATAGTGAGCGCGTTTCCCCAGTCCCGATTCTCATACATTAGAAATATACATAGGATTTTTCGGTGTTGGTAAACTATGACTTCGGTTATAGTGAACTTAAAAATATTTAGGACGGTATAGGCTATGTTGTTCTATTCCAACCAAGAGTGTCCCAGTTGGGTTCGAGTAGAGAGAAAGCACCGGTTCCGAAATACAGGTGAATTGACAGTGTCCAGACTAACTTACTTATACTAAACAGGGGGAAGGGACGAGGCCATAATTTTTTCAATGCTGTAAGGCATCCTACCTTTTAAAAGCATTCATTAACAAAAGCAGGGTACTTTTGAAAGTGAACCAAAAGCTGAAATTTTCCTCTGGACTTCGGACAATTTCATTTTGCATTCAATATGCAATTCAGTACAGTCTGTCAATTATATAGCCAAATGTCGGAGCCCTTCCTCAAAAATACAGTTTTCAGGACATTTTTCAAAATCCGAGATTATATCACCCCGTAAAACAAACAATGATTAATACTTATTCAGTTACCTTGTGAAGAAGAAGAAAATTATTAAAGGGTTGCCTGGTAAAAAGAAATATTAAACTTCCAAGATGAATACTAAAAAATTCATTCTTTGTGTTGTAAATATTAAATTTCCAAAATGAAGTTTAAATATCAAGGATACCTGGGTTACCTGGTAAAAAGAAATATTATAATTCCAACATGAATACTAAAAAAATTCATTCTTTATGTTATTGAAGTTTAAATATTAAGGATACCTGGGTTACCTGGTGAAAAAAAATTCCATCCCATCTGCACATTCCTTTCTCAATGCGTTATCACAAGTTGAAAGCGACAGCACCTTTTTCCAACTGAATGAAATGTACACTATTTCCATAAATGTGATCAATTGTGTTTATTTTACTTAACAACTAGTTCTAGAACTACAAATACGTTCCATTATGTTTGATTTACTTAATAAACATTCAGTACCTGCATAAAATTCTATTTTCTAGTTTTGTATTTTTTTAGGGTTTTCGGACATCGGAACATCGGTTTTAGTGAACTTCGGATAGAGTGAACGAAATTTGCCGGCCTCCAGTGGTTCACTATAACAGGCGTTGGCTGTATGTCTTATGCTTTGATGTTTTCTTTCAGTCCTAGCATAACTGTATAGTCTGTTTGTTTGTTTGTTTTTTTACCCGAAGAAATAAAACGACGTGCGCTACCAAAGGTGAATTTTCTTCCACAACATCATCGTGCATGAGTTGAAATGCGATGGGCCACCTCCTTCGTTTTTAGTAAAATTTCCAAATTGATTTCTTATATGTGAAAAATTGGGACCGAATGACACCGTGTCCGATATTCTGTGTGTGATTGTTGATATGCATTATTCGGTGTCTCCAGCTCCATGGCCCTGTCTTACGATTTATTATCGGTGGTAAATAACTGTTCTTAATTTTTAGCAACCCCATATCTCGTAATTTCTGCCGGCTCTAAAAATAAAAATAATAAGTACAACCCAAAATCCTCTCTACATCTAGCAAACGAAATCCGCTTTTATACCAATAATAATAATAATAATAATAATAAGCATGAAACACAAAGGCAGTACAATAACCCATTCAGCAACAGAATTTTATTTTTCAACTACAGAATTTATTTTCCAAGTGAGAACCTTCACAAAAGTATTACATTTTATACTCACTTTCAATTTATACACTGCAATACAAACTTTAATGCAGCTAATAAATTGTAATTTAAAAATATCAGTTTACTTTGCTTATTAAATGTGTAGTCTAATATTCACGTATGTAAATTGCTCCTGAGTAAAACGCTTTATATTCGATACATTGAATCAAACAAAGTTTTTCTCATCCAGTTAATTCTTTTCTCTCTCTCAGTCTAGTATCATCTACTATTCCCTTCTTTCTCTCCGACAAAAACCGACCCTGAGGGAACCCTTCTATAGATTTACTTTCCTAGATACATAAAGGAAATTTGTTTTTGCTGTTCGTCATAAAGATACCTTTCAAAGCAGAATATCCAGCAATGGCCACGATCTATTAATAAAATCTTTAGCAAAAGTTACCTAGCATAAAAGCGAGCTTCGTTCTCTTTCATGAGATTTCTTCTCATCGTGCAATAAAGATACTTATTAGCCCGGACGTTACTCATCATGGCTAAGTAAAGAGACGCTATGTTAAGTTGATTGTTCCAAGTGCGTAGGTTTCTTTCAGTAATAAAGCTGGCCTTCAAATTTTTTTTAATTTAAACAAATTGCAAAGAAGGAATTTACACCAAGCACAAAATTATAGTTATCATCATGAAAGATAGGAAACTAAAACGCTGTGTTTTCAAACGATGTTTAAAATATTTTTCAAAGGCCAATATTGATTTTTATGAAATCACCGGTGCTTTTCCATACAGGGGATGGAAAAATTGTAAGTTTTTTTCTGTGGTACAATAAATATGTAGGGAATGCAATCCCGACCACACGGGAACGGGATTCTGTGGGATCCCACGGGATTGAAACTGAGAAATAAATTATTTTTATTACATTTTCACACCACCTTCCCAATCAACCATTGCCCAGACATTTTTGCATAAGAATAAAATCCAGTGATTATGGGCGCTCATACCTGTTGGGAAGGAGGTGCCATAGTCCCCTCCCCTCCCCAGCTTCCATATTGTTATGATTTACGTACTGGTATGACACTGAAGGGCTTCAAGGCTTCAACACTGAATATTGTATCTTTCTGGAGCATATTGTATCTTTCTTGACTTGTCCTCCCCCACCAACAAACCAAAAAAAAAAAAAAAAAAAAGTATTCTGTCAAGTGCTTTTGTATTCTCTATCAAGATTAGATCCAGGCTAGAAAGATGAGTGCCTCTTTACGTTGTCTGTTTTGCATTCTTCATTTTTAGAAACAAAGAAATAACTTAGTATATTATTATGAATATCATGAGTCTAATTTTTTTTATTTATGTAAGGTATTGTATTAATTATCAACTAACATGAATTATTATTTAAGTTAAACTTGATAGTGCTTTAAATCCTAACTTTTCATACTTTCCTTCGTCGAAATTAATTTTTAGTTGAATGAAATGTCAATCCCGCGAGATCAACAAATCTCAATCCCGAAATCCCGTAAAACGAAAAACAGTGTGGGATTGCATTGCCTTATAAATATGTAACTTTTTTTATTTATGAATTAAGCGATGTACTTGTTTTATAGATCGCCTAAAATACGCACTATGTCCACAGAGTGAGTCATACAAATAGAAAAATGAGATTGGCTAATCTTTTTTTCACTTTCAGGAAGTTTAACTTATAAAAAAGATATACTACTAACAAAGGAAAGATGAATTTGCACTATTCTCTTGGACGCAAGTGGCATCCTATACATTAGTGCTAAACATAGAATACAGACAACCCGTTGTCACCGTTGCAAAACTTATCAGAAAAGTCAAAGAACAGTTTCCGATGTCAATGGAAGTAGATCTGGTAAAACTAAGACAACAACAGATGAAGGTACGTCTGCAGATCTGGCAAAACTAAGACAACAACAGATGAAGGTACGTCTGTAGATCTGGCAAAACTAAGACAACAACAGATGAAGGTACGTCTGTAGATCTGGCAAAACTAAGACAACAACAGATGAAGGTACGTCTGCAGATCTGGCAAAACTAAGACAACAACAGATGAAGGTACGTCTGTAGATCTGGCAAAACTAAGACAACAACAGATGAAGGTACGTCTGTATATGTGCTACTGGCGATGGCCAGGAGTCCGACAAAAGGGGACCCAACGTCTCTCTGGCCAAACAGGAATCAGTCTAGTTGTTTCATGTTCATTTCACAGAATAACACTCATGCATACTGGAAAGGTTGCAGCATTTAACAGGGGATTATCCTAACCTTAATCAGAGTACTTTGACTGAGAACTAAATAGGCGCAAGAATATTCCTGTGACTTTTTGTTAGTTCCATCCTTCTTTACTTTCAGAACATGTACCATGTAAGGAAAGTATTGTGATCATGAAAAAATTCGAATCCGAGATTTTGGTGTATTTACACGTTTTGAGGTCTTCTGAATTCATTTATGCTATTTTTACGAGATGTATGTATGTATGTGTGTATGTGTGTGTGTGTGTATGTGTGTTTATGTGTATGTGAGTGAACACGATAGCTCCTGAACAGGGCATGCGATTGAGCTCAAATTGGGTATATATGTTATAAACCACCGTCGCAAGACCGGTATTCATTTGGGTGTGTATAGGACTTACAGTTTTTCTACAGGGCTACGACAAAGATTTCTTTTACATTATGGCCTATGGAGGAAAATTCTGGAAAGTGCGCTAGCGTTTAAACGGTACATTCGATTGAGCTCAAATTGGGTATACATGTTATAAACCACCGTCGCAAGACCTGTATTGATTTTGATGTGTATAGGACTTACAGTTTTTCTACAGGGATAAAATAAAGATTTCTTTTACATTATGGCCTATGGGGAGAAATTCTTGAAAGTGCGCTAGCGTTTAAACGGTACATTCGATCGAGCTTCAATTTGGTATATATGTTTGAATTATTTATCGATTAAAATTTATTTAAATGCTTGGTAATGGTCTTAATCGTAAGTGTTCGGAAAGTCGAGTGGAGTCACTCCAGATTTTTAATATTACGAAAAAAATTTATGTCAGTGGTTAAGTGAAGGACCAAAATGTCAGAAGAAATTCTTAGCTTTGTAAACTTAAATGAGATCATTAAAACTGCTATCAGACTAATGTTTTTCTAGTCCTTTTAGAACTTTGAAATCTAGATTGCCTTGCTTTGGAAATAGCATTAAAATCTATTTTGACAGAACCAATCGAGCAATTTTTTTTTTGCAATTAAACCATACATTTCATGTCAATTTCAGTATGTGCTTTAATATTCGCCTGACATTAACAACATGTAATCTTTTTGACTTGTTATAAAGCCCAAAACTTCTTAAACAAATAAATTTTGTGTTTTCCTGGTTTTAACAGTTATAAAGAAAAGGAAAAGTAGCTCCAATCTGGAAGGATTGGATGGCCTGTAAAGCTTGAAAATTCTGGCTTCAGACAGGGACTTTAGTTACTGTGCGACTAGCAGTATCAATTGCTTAATGAAGCCACTTCTTCATTATATATATGTATAAACAGTATAACAATTAATTATAAATTCATTTCAATGCTAAAACATTTCAATGCTAAAACACCAAAGCATGAATCAAACAAACAAAAAAATTTAAATGTGGATATCAGGTATTCATACAAAAGACAGTCATAAAAAGGGGAATGCAAAAATGCATTCTATTCTTCCCGTGCGTCTCAAAATTTAGGGAAATAAAATCACCGAATCAAATTCATCGGTTCAAATATTTCGTTTCTGACACTTTACTTCGGCATTAAATTCCCATCCATCATGGACAAATATTTTTATTGAATTCAGGCATGTCTATCGACCAGTACCACTTTCATTCCAATATGGTGAAAACAGCGACCGTTGATATAGAAGAAAAGAGATGACAATATCCGCCTCTATCAAAACCGCACGATTTTTTTTCGCAATTGACACGGAAGGATAAAAATGAAATCGCGAAGAAGACTGTTTTCAAGACGGGAAGGAAGATGGATACACATTATAAATTTATTTTTCGAAAACAAATAATATATCATTCAAAGAATAAATAAATAAAAATTCCAATTACTCTTATGCTGATTGATTGTTGAGAAGGATTAGATGTGTTATCATTTTAAAAATTGTTTCACCGAAATTTTGATATATGAGAAATTAACAAAATTTGGCTATTGCTAATATCTATTTGATGTTTTATATTAAAAATTTCTAATAACCGTTTCAAGTTGTGTAAGTTATGGTTTGTCTGATTGTGTGGTTATAGCAACGCTACGCAAGGGCGATCTGCCAAGGATGGAGGGTGCCTTGGTCGGAGAACTTTCTAGGGTAATCTAACGTGTATTCATGTAACATCTGGAGAAAACTGACCCAAAATCCAGACCATTAGATCGACAGCCGAGAGATGGGGCCCGAGCCCAGGAGCTTCACACTTCAGTTGTCTACCATTTTGAGTGTCTTAATCACTCGGCCACGGTGGTGTCAGTGTAAGTTATGGAGATTTCCCCTGTTTAAATTTTAGTGCGTCTAACTGTTTAAATACCATAATTGTGACAGTGAGTGTTATAAAGAGTAAAATTATATGAATAAATACGTTTTAATAGGTTTTACAGAAAAAATCTAAAATTAATCTTTCTTAAACAGATGAACTAACTTAGCGGCAACACATCTCACTTACAAATCCTCGTTCAAATTACGTTGGTATGAGCTCCTACTCATCTCTAATTCTTGAATCGTGAAACGAGGATCCTCGTTGAACAGACATAGAAACTGAAATCCTAAACACTTTTCAACTTTGTTGAAAAGTGTTAAAAAGTGCTTACATCATCTGTTTGTTTGTCGATCTTGCTATCTATTATAACTCTTTCTACAGTATACTTCATTAATATGCCTATTACAACTGGCGTAAATGGCATATTAATAAAATGTGTACATGATATTGATTTGTAATATACCATTTCACTTAGCTGTGAATGGTGCATACAGCTTTGACGAGACACGATTCCAGTAAAACTTAGCTTTATAGCTCATTAACTAAGGCAACAACGCAGCTCTTTTAGATCAGGTTCTAAAAGCAATGATTGAAGTAATTTTTAAATGTTTTTGTTTGTTCCTGTTCATTCCATTCGTTGAAGCAAAAGAGGAATTTCTTGGGTCATGTCTTTGCAACAATGGAAATGAACCGGTTAACTATTCATTATGGTGTGTGTGAGTGTTTAGGGGGGGGGGATGTTGTACCGCCTACTTTTTACGCGCTAAAGTGCTAGACATCAGAAGGCAGGTTCTTTTATGCTCATACTTTTAAGTTATTAATTAAACTCGAAACAACAGTATAACAATCAACAAATTTATTAGTTAAACACGAAATAAGCCTTTAAAATCGCAACTAGTAACAAATAATTCTTCTGCATATTCCTGATACTATCCGAATTATAAGTAGAAAAATATAATGCTGCTGCCTCAAGCTCTTCACAGTTGCGGGCTTATATACTCGCTCAACCATTCCGTTGGCCGCAGATAGCGGATGGACTTCTGTAGATGAAAGATTCGCTTCTCGGAGGACTTTTAGCTCCGCGTATTCACCGCGTATGCAACTCTCACATTATGATCGCACTTGAATTAGCGATTGCGACTGCGTTCTCAAAATGGCAGAAACTGTTAGTAAGCTGCTCGAAATTCACGCCACAATTCAATACATGCACAAATAAATTTGTGGTAGAAAAGGTTTCATAACTGATACATTTGGAATGATTTATGGTTTCCGTTTTCTTTTAAAACGTACATAAAATGAAATTTTAAGGAAATCTTTTTTTCTGATTCTACGTTGGAACAATTTCCCTAGAGTGTGAAAATGGCAGCATCGCCAACCATATCATGGAAATATTTTCTTATTAAATTGGCCTGTGTTAGCGTTTTCAAATATTCATAATATAACCTGCTTTTATTTATTCATATTTGTCTCATTTCTGTTTGACACGATGCTGTCTTCTTTCGAACAATAAAGAATATCCGCTTGTTCATCAGAATCGGAGAAATCTACCAGTCAACGCTGACAAGAGAAACGTCGATGAATATGAAATGTGAAACGTGGCAATTCATGTCGTGAAAGTGAAAACATGAGCGCAATTTCAAAGTAAAAACAAAACTGACAATCCGTTGATTTGGGAGAAATTTCCATTGAAAAGGAATCTAAAATATGGTATTTCCATAAATATCTTCGATTATTTTTCCATAAAAATTTCTTTGAATAAAACTAGTTAAAGAAATATTAGTTTCAAGGGCAGTCTATGAGTGAAAGCAAAGCAAGATTTGGAAGTTCAGAGGCAAAATTATTTTTTCAATCTTTATTTAGATTCACTTTTTATTTTCCGAACATGTACGATGTAAGGAAATTATTGTAATCATGAAAAAAATTCGACTATGATATTTCGACATATTCACACGTTTTGAGGTTCTGACACGTATTGACACGTTTTGAATTCGTTTATGCTATTTTTACGAGATATACGTAGGGTGCAGTGAAAAATACTTTTTTCTTAAATTTTAAAATCCATTAGCGACGAAAAGTTGTGTTTTGTATTGAAAAAGAAAATTTCAGAATTTCAAATTTTTTGAAATATATCTTGAGGGTCCACTATTGCACCAAAGTATCACAAAAATTCGAAAAATTCAGTATTTTAGCATTATTAATAAGATAAAAATAAATACGTTTTTTAAAATCTAATTCCGATAAAAATTTGGGTTAAATGTTATTTAATGGGCGTGCAAAATTTTAGAATTGCCAGAAAATATCTTGAGGGTCCACTGCAGGGAACAGTGAAGTACAAACAGATGGAAAATATCTCTTTTAATCAATATAAATAAAATTAGACTTTTGTCTGTACATTTCTTGGAATTCAAAAATTTTGCGATTTCTATCCGTTTCAAACACCCGGGAATCCGATGCGACCCTCAAAAAAAAAGTTTGTCTGTCTGTCATTCTGTCATTCTGTCCGTGACGCTTTTTTTGTTTAAGCATCACGTAAAAACGACGGAAGCGAATGGTATTAAATTGGGTATCATGATAGGTGGTCACTCAACTTAAAACATAGGCGTCGAACTTTTAAAAAATCTTGATTAGATTTTCAGATTTTGCGAAAATCCTTTCAAACTGCGTAAATTTGTGTTCAAGTATCACGCAAAAACGACAGAAGCGAATGATATGAAACTGGGTGTCATGATAGGTGGTCACTCAACTTAAAACATAGTCGTCCAATTTTTAAAAAATTCTGATTGGATTTTGAGATTTTGCGAAAATCCTTTCAAACTGCGTAAATTTGTGTTCAAGCATCACGTAAAAATGACTGAAGCGAAAGATATGAAATTGAGTGACATGATAGGTGGTCACTCAACTTAAAACATAGGCGTCGAATTTTTAAAAAATCTTGATTAGATTTTCAGATTTTGCGAAAATCGTTTCAAACTGCGTAAATTTGTGTTCAAGCATCACGCAAAAACGACTGAAGCGAATGATATGAAATTGGGTGTCATGATAGGTGGTCACTCAACTTAAAACATAGGCGTACAATTTTTAAAAAATCCTGATTGGATTTTGAGATTTTGCAAAAATCCTTTCAAACTGCATAAATTTGTGTTCAAGCATCACGTAAAAACGACTGAAGCGAATGATATGAAATTGGGTGTCATGATAGGTGGTCACTCAACTTAAAACATAGGCGTCGAATTAAAAAAAAAATCTTGATTAGATTTTGAAATTTTGCGAAAATCATTTCAAATTGCGTAAATTTCTGTTCGCACATCACGTAATAACTGCAAAGGTGAAAAAATGATATTTGGTGAAATGATAGGTGGTCACTCACCTTAAACTAAAAGCATCTAATTAAAAAAAATCCATCAGATTTCGAGATTTTGTGAAAATCGTTTAAAACTGAGTGAATCTTTGTTCCCGTATTACGTAATAACGACTAAAGCGAATGATATGAAATTTGGTCACACGATAGATGGTTGCTCAACATTAACTATAGGAGTCCAATTTTTTAAATATTTTTATTAGATTTTTGAGATTTTGTGAAAATTCTCTCAAAATACGTTTATATTTCTTCAAACATCACGTAATAACGACTAATACGAATGTTACGAAATTGAGTGATATGATAGGTAGTTGCTAATCTTAATTTATAGGCGTTGAATTTTAAAAATATTTTGCTTACATTTTGAGATTTTTCGAAAATCGTTTTAAAATGCTGAAAATTTGTTCCAGCATCACGAAATAAAGATTGCAGGGAATGAAATGAATTTGGGTGACAGGATAGGTTGTCACTCAACTTAAATTCTAGGCTTCAAATTTTTCAAAAATGTTGATTAAATTTTGAAATTTTGCGAAAATTATTTCAATATGCGTAAATATTCGTTCGCGCATCACATAATTACGAGTAAAGCGAATGAAATGATATTACTTAGTTACTCTCTAACCTGTAATATTTTAACAATACATGAAAATTATAACTTCGCTTTCTTTACTTTGGCAACATACTACATCCATTCTGTGTACTCCTACAATGCTGACGAAAGTTCTTGCTTTTTAGAAATTTTCATTCACTAACCCGTCGAGAACGGGTACTTCAGCTAGTACTTTAATACGAATACTTTTAGTTTATAAGTAATTGATGCTTTAATTCTGTATTTCACTGTAAAAATATCCAGAAACGTTCCTTGGAAATAAGGATAAGTTAGACTTACAAATACTATACAGAAAGTATACATTTCCCTTTGAAAACTTAACTGTTTCGTTCAACCCGTCAGTTAACCGAATAGTGGTCTCACGACCTTAAAAAACAGGCAGTTCACTTAAAAATGACTAGAATTGTAAAAAAAAAAAAAAAATTTCTCTTGTGTTCCTTGAAAATAACAGGCAGCTGAGGTGCCCTAAATTCCAAGGAAAGTTGCACGAAAATACCAAGAACTTGACTGAACAATATGTGGATCTTTCAGTGGATCAATCAGTGGATCTTTCCTGAGCTGTTCAATAAAGTTCCTGGTATTTTCATGCAGCATTCCTTGGAATTTTAGGGCCCTCAACTGTCCACTTTTTCCAAGAAAAATTCCTAGATTTTTTGCATTGTTTTAATTTGCTTGCTATATTTTATCTCAAAAAATACAGGTGCAGAGGGTCCCTATGCATTTTTCCTATCCGGAATAAATTAGTTGTGTTGGGGGATTACGGCCAATTATCCACAAGTGGGATCTATGCCAATGGGTGTGGGTGCTCCCCTTGAGGCTAACCCCTATTTACGCTAAGTTTTGGAGGAAACCACGGAAAATTCATAACGGTTAGGTTGGCGGACGCGACCTGGTTTTGAACCAGGCACCTTCCGTCTCCCAGTTCAGAGTGCTATGCGCTCAGCCACTGGTTGGGCCGCACTGAATCAGATTGCGGCTCAGTAGCTGGTATTGCAGTAGGACATTCAAATACACCTGCTTAATAGATTGCCGCCTCTTTCCCCCCAAATCAAAAAGTGTACAGTCTGATAAGAATATTTCTCATTTTAAAAGAGAAAAGCCTGAACCGCTTTATTCTACAGCTTGAGATTGAAAAATTTGTCAAAAATTAAATATTTTATATTTTTCAGCCGTTCTGCATTTAAATGATTTAGGAAAGGACACTCTGTATTCAGTGAAATTTTCAAATATACCTAGAATATATAATTGTTGTTGGTTGTCACGATTTAAAAGAAATTGGAAACAATAATTTATCTTCTTTCGAAAAATCACTAAAAATTAAATATTTAAGCTAGAGATAACCGATTTTATCTTTTTTTGGAATCGAAACTTTCCGAGTATGCAATGATAAAAAATTGCCGACCAATAATTAAAAAGATATGAGCTGATACATGTGCGATAACACTTTTTTGGGGGGATTGAGGAGAGATATTTGATAGTTAAAAAAAGTATTGAAAAATTAAAGAAAGCAATACTTAGCGTCACCGAAATTTCACATGCGTGCAAAGATTCAGCTCGATCGAATGATAGTGGGTTAAAATTCATAGACAAATTTTGAACTGGAATGTCATACACAGTTAATTAAAAACTTAAAAAAACAAATGATGATTATTTTAATTTCTTGTTTTCAACTAAAAAATATTTATGATAACTATATTATAAATACGGCATGTATTTTATAGTCGCAGATGAAAATGCTAAACATTAATAATAAACCTAGGACCGAAGCTTAGAGCATACCCATTTACCCATTATAAAGTGGAATTTATTTTTAAGTCAATAATATTTTTTGTACTTTAACTACTTAAAGTATTGTTTTTTTTTTTTAATTTCTCTAAGTCTTGTCTTTTTTTAAAGTTCAGTTTTTTTCATTCTATTTAAAATATAGAATAATGTGTGTGTGTGTGTGTATATATATTATTCATACCTATAATTACTCATTATTAATAGTCCTAAACTTATTGACAGATTTTGAATAAACACAAAAATTAGACTAAACCGAAAGTTTACTATTAAACTGCTTAATTTTGCAGTTCCAAACGTGAAATTTATGAATATATTTAAATATTTATAAATATATGTTCTTGAAGGAATGTTAAATTTTTGGTTCATTTTATCCAAGTAAAGAATTCTTCTGAACTTTGTAATGTCAAAGTCATGTTTCTGATCAAGTTTCCCTTGTTCTGACCTTCAAAAGTACCTGTTAAGTATTCAAAAATTTCATCACTGAAACAAGACATATGCCAGTGGTCCACAAAAAGTAATTCGACGTAATTAAGTAACAGTGAAAAATAATCAATATAAAACTGCAGTTGCTGGGTTATACTTAGAGGTATGCTGATGTTTATTTAGTGTTAATCATGAAAAGTGAAACGTAGTACAAAAATTATTGAGATAAAAAATGTTTTTTAAGATGAACAAATCTATAAACATAAAAATTATTTTAAAATTTTAATACTCCTTTTGTAGCAGGCCCTGACTATCGGACGGACACTTGGTGCACATGCCCTGGGCACACATAGAGAAATAAGCCAAAAAATTGAGTTTAACACGATATACAGGGGCACAAAAATTGAACCAGCTAAAGGACATAAAATTTGAAAAGTGCCCTGGGCACAAAAGTGTTATAGTGAAAGTCAGGCCCTGATTTTTAGACATAAACTAGATATAAAAGGAATCAAAAAATTTTAAAATAATTAGTAATAATGTAAAGGAGTTAGAGTTAGTGATTTTTTTTTTTTTTTTTGAGGAGGGGGGCCTCAAAATTGAGTTGCGCCTCGGGCCGCTCAAGAGCAAAATCCGTCACTGTAGGTAGGTTTGTGACCACCGATGTTCTTGCGCGCGTCTCTCGATCGCATTGCGCCGAGACGGTTGGTAGCATGCCTACCGAATTTTGCATACGGCTTCACTGGGACAGATCCTAAGACGCCTCGAAGCGATTTTTCCGAAATTCGAATTAGAAAATGTTTTATTTTATGTTTTGTCTGATTTTTAGCGATTTTTCTTGCATAATACGTAATAACGCCGGTCATTGCACTCGCAATAAAACGATATTTGCATCATCGGATAGAGGAGAAAATTTTCTTTCGAAAACAGTTTGTTTTGACTATGTAACCTATTTTGCCGATTTTTGGGAATTTTTAAAAAGAATTTCTCTTTTGACGACGTTTGCGTAAAAATAATTTTAAAACTGTTGCATCTTCCATTCTATCTGTCATAACTTTTTTATATTTCGGCAAAAGACGGAGCATATATTTCGCCCACTTTTAAAAGAAGAACGGAGGAAAAATTTAAATTAGGAGATTTTTTACGAATTTTTATGTAAAGAAGGATTTTGAATTCAATAAAAGCTGTTTCAAGATTTCGGTATGATATCTTCCGCCATGGTTGTCTGGGCATGGCTCACTTGGATAAATACAGGCTGTCCGAAAACCAGTTTCTCCTATGGGATTTTGCGTACGAGAAAAGTTTCGCTTCTTCGCCGATTTGTCGCTTTTACCCAAAGGTATCACTGCTTCCAACTCTGCCCGGGGCCATCGCTAAGCAACGGGCCCGCTTATGAGTTGCCATCGCTAAAAATGAGTTTATCATTGAGGCCTGTTTTCCCTAGTCACAGTATTCTATTTTATTATTCTAAGTATTATAAATGTTATATTATTTTATTATTTTAAAACAATTTTTTTATACTTTTGTCGTACTGAAGAACTTTAGATGTAGGTAATCGTTTTGTGAATCTTGCGCCATTTTCTTTCATGAAAATTTATCCTAAAATTCGAACATTTTGCTCTGAATGTAAAGGTAAGTGAACGCTTAAATGTATAAATTCTAAAAATATGTATGTAAATCATGTTTAATGAATAATTACTCATGTGTTATTTATAAATAAATTATTTTAATCAGAAATCGTATTACTTGAGTAGTTTTTATTCTTGTAAATAAGCATGACGTTGTGATACTATTTAGACAATTTAATTTTGCCAGTTGAAAATGTTATTTATCAGTTATATATGCCTTGATTATATGATTAAGACTTACATCTGGTACAGTGCAGAAATACAGTAAATTATAAATTATTCATTTTTGCCCGTTTATACAGAAACTTCAAATGTAGTTAATATTTTGTACAAGCGTTCATTATGCTTGCTCAATTCCAAAGTTCGATTGAGAAAGCGACAAAAGAATAACATCTACTATCTGAAATATATTTATTAAAGAATAATTAATTCAGGGATCGCGCTATAGAGCGTATTTTATTAATTTTCTCCAATATACAGGATATCCCGAAAACACCGAAATGCGCTTTAATACATCATTTGCTAAAGATTAATGTTGAATTGTTTAAAATAACGTAGGAAATACGACTACGTTCATGAAATATTCATTATAAAAATGTCTTTCTCATTTGTGTATTTAGTTATTTTAAAGTATATTAAATATCCACTTGTGAAACTAAAATAAGCAATCGTGAGAGTAAGCGCTACTTTGTTTTTCCTTCAAATTATATGCATCTATTTTCTTTATGTAAATATGTATCATAGCAAACAAATTAATCATGAGTTCGTACTTGAATTAGTAACACAATTACTACTTAAAACTACATTAAATAACGTTTGAAAGCACTGGGAAGCTTAAGAAATGCCTGATGTATATGTGAAGACTCGAGCATCCGTAGGCCTCTTTGGATGGCTCTTCAAAATACACGCGCAGGCCCGCCCGTTACTAATTGCGAAGGCCCCGCTCTGCCGGAGAAAATGTGCCTAAATCAAAGCTAAAAGTATCCAGGAATGGATAACAATGGCCGCATTCCTAAACGCCAAACGAGTTGCACTCGTGCACCGAGTTTATCGTTTACGAATGCAGCCAATGTTTTCAAGCCGAGGGAAAAAAAAAAAAAAAAAAAAAGCCGTGTTTTGGCGCCTTTTTTTTTTTTCTCTCAGCTCTCTCGGCGTTTACTTTTAAAAGCTTGTACTGCTGAAAAGGGCTTGTCTACTGATGCTTTTTGAGTCAATTGGACTTTCATTTCCGACTTACAAAATACTTCGGTATTGCCAGTTTGCCAAGATCTAACCACAAAGTGTCTAAATTGGCTGATTTAGCCGCAAAAAGTAGACAGATCTATCCACAAAGTAGCTGAATTGGCAACCTTGCCCTTAATATGCTTCCGAAATCTGATTATACAATGCTCTTAAAGGAGCAGGAGGCTCTTTTAAAAAGGCAAATTAAGATAAATAATATAGAAATTTCAACAATTCTTCATTTTTACTTTCCGAGCATGTACCATGTAGAAAAATATGGTTACTTACGTATTTTCCCGCCAAATTATTTTTCCGTCAAATGAGTTGCCAAACTGTTGCCAATCATATTCAAAACCATTAATTATTTCATATGCCCGGCATTTCTCTTGGCAAAAAAATCGCTCGTCTTGGCGGATCGCCGGGATAATACGTAAATACCGAAAATATTGTAATCATACAAAAAATTCGACTATGAGAGAGTGGGATGTTAAAATAGGAATCAACTCTTTCTTGTACCATAATAAACACATATTTGGAATCGAAATCTATCTTAAAATCGCCTACTGAAACTGTTTTACAATCTTCTCCAGCAGGGGCGTAGCCAGAAATTTTTTATGGGGGGGGGTTACGACTACTACAACTCATATATATGTATACGTGTGTGTGATAATGTAGTGAAGAATATACATTTTGTATGTCAAAAAATTTCTCATGGGGGGGTTATGACCTCCCTAACCCCCCCCTTGGTTACGCCCCTGTGGCATATTCCAACTATATCCCGTAGACATTTTAAATACTGTTTGGAATAGGCATCCTAATCCATGAGTGTGCCGTGTTTCCCTTCCTTGTTCCATAAAACACTTCTTCGGAATCGAAATCTATCTTAAAATCGCCTACCAAAACTGTTTAACAATTTCCGACAGGCATAGTCAAACCATACTTCACCTTTATAAATCTCATTTGGAAAGTGTATCATAATTTATGAGTGTACCGCATTTGTCTTCTCTGTTCTATAAAACATTTCTTCGGAATTAAAATCTATATTAAAATGGCCTACTAAAACTATTTTACAATCTTCGCCAAGTGTTTTCTAACTATACTCGAAATATATTTATAATAAATTGTCGCATTTTGGCACCTAATTTAGCGAACTATTATCAAAAATTACAAACCTAGGCTAATTCAGGTTGAGCATTCCAAAAGTGGTGCATTTGCGTTGCATGAACTAAGTTCGGACTCAACAGGCAAGGGGTTAAAAGAGGAGAATGCCCAAGAACTTTCAAGGGAATTAGTTCCTTCGAATCAAGATCTTTTGACTTACTTTGAGATCAGTCAGCCGTCCACACCTTCTGGCGTGTGTATTGAGAACGTTACAGAAAGTTGACTACCTGAAACAGACAGTAGCTGATCATTTCCTACAACCTCAAAGTAGAGGGGATGCATTATTTACAGTAGTGGCGATGATGACAATTCATCAAACGATCCATTACCAGTACCAGAATTGTTTGCGAGCGACAATGTCATGAAAAGCAGCTCTCATGGCCCTCTTTTAGAAACCGAACGTCACCGTTTACATACGTTGAGTTTTTTTTTTTTTTTTCCACTTGGAAATAAACTGGAGCTGGAAAGAGCGAGAAGTCGCTTAAAAATGAGGGAACAGGTGTATTTTCAGATTTTTAAAGGAGCGCAGACTGTTTTCTGTGTTTTTATTCATCATTATGAAAATTTTCGAACGGATCGTACAAACGGTGTAGATTTTATGACGTTTTTAGACAATATTTTTTTCATCTGTTTGGATGAATGACGGTAAAAGCTTTATCGCGTATAGTTCAACTTGAATTTTTAGAGAATCAGTGAGTGAGAGATCAGCGTAGCAATATACTAGGATAATTTTATACCGATAAAAATCAGTTACAATCCGATCCTCTCTGGCTTCCTTGGTATGTCTATTCAATGACACGTATCTTCAATGCATCTCGTTCAGACTTAGCCCATTTCGAGCTGCGAGGGGTATTTGAATAACATTGAGGTTACTGCAATTTCTCGGTCCACAATGGTAGATGACTGAAGTGTGAAAGTCCAGGGTTCTGGCCATATCGATCGAACGATGTGGAGTTTCGGACGAGTTTTCTCGTGACGTAACGTGAATACGCGTTCAAACCCTTTAAACAGTTCATCGACCAAGGCATCCCCCTCGCCATAGACAGTTAGCCCTTGAGTATGTTTGTATTAAGCGCAATAAACAAAAGCATTTTATGTCAATGCAAGAGATATCACCGAGCAGGATTCCGTTTTGGGAACTCATTTTTGGTGCCAAATTGAGAGATATTTCTCTGAAAGTCGCCAAACTTGGCAAAATGTGTAGGGATAGCCCAAACGATGACGGACCAGTGACTTTTAATAGATTGGAAATGTCCCTAGACGTCAATGTTCTGAAAGTATTTTGGGTGACACTGTTCGTAAACTATCCATGATGGAAGTGCACGGCCAGGTGTGTCAACAGTCCTCAGTAGAATATTTTTACATTCTTCGGCTCACAGTCTTCGAGTGACGCAAGATACGTGCGGACATCCTGCCAAAATGCATTCACAGTCTGCCAAAATGGCCGTATATCCATAAGTATGAACGTACAGGATGTACATTGAGACATCCAGCACAAACTGCCGAAAGTGAATTAAATGGGAACGGGAAGTGAATTACGTCATTATAGGTCATTTTGTAAACATAGGAGAAAGAAAATAAGGTTTCTTTCCCCTATGTTTGTTATGCCCTCTTATTATTTTTTTTTCTCTATCTTCCTTCGCCTCAGTCTCCTCAGTGTGTTTTATCTCTCCTTTGAACGAAATTGTTATTGCTTTTTTTGTTTGTTTGTTTGTTTTTCCCAGGATTATCGTCCTTGTGCTTGCTCTATTGACCTGCCCCTGAGGGTAAAGGATTGTTTTTTCTGAGGACTGTTTTTTAAGTGTACCGAAAAGCAGTGTTGTTGTTTTACAATAAATTCAAACAAATCAATCTTCGGCACCTCGGATATTCAAGGATGTATACGCTTAAACCAAACGAGCGAAATTCGATCAGTCGGAGCGATTTTTGGGCCAGTTTTCAAAAGTGAGCTTCTCCTTTAGGAGCGTTTTTCGATCACAAGAGCGGAGCGGAGTATAACAATAAGCGAGGACGGAAATTCTCGGAAAAAGGAGGAAGCGAGGAGAGGAGTTCTCAGAATAAAGACTACTTAAAGAGCACTTTCGCGGAAATACCGGCAGGTTTCCATGGAAACGGATCGCTCCGCAATGATCGTTTTTTTCGCTCTTTGGGTTTAAGCGTGTAAACCCATTCGCTGAATGTAACTAAAAACTCCAGCTAGCAGTCAACAACAACAACCTTTGACACATTTTTATAAACAAACAAGTTGTGGCTAAACACTTTTTTCCCTCTGCATTTTATTACATATTTGTTGAAAACAGAAAAGGGATCGACCCTGTGGTTTGACATAAAAAAAAACAGAATTTCATTTCTGTTTACAAGCTATAAGGAAACAAGAATCAGAACGAAAAATAAATAAATAAAAATCACTATCGTTTGAGAGTTAAAATACAAACCCATAGTTCTAAAATTTTCATTCGACAGACGAGAGAAATAAGGTAAATGTTTAAGCACGTTTAAACGTCCATAAAACTCAACACATCATTGTTTACATTCAAGCAGCCAGAAAACACAAACGTTGAAGCTCATAAAAGCGCCCCCTAGCGGTCATTTTAGGGAACTCAGTTTTCGTCCGTTCTATTGCTCAAAAAACACGATCTTTTCCCGTCCTCGAGTAGTCATTATTACGTAGGCAACGCTCCAGTGCACGAAACCACACCCAAACGAGACCGAACTCATTTCTTCCAAAAAAGACATGGCGATTGCAAATGATTCGTTCTCTGCTAACCTTGAAACTCCTACAGATAGGAGCAAGGCCACCAGCCCAAACGTACCACAACGACCCAAGATACACCAGCCTGGATACAGCCAGTGCACTAGCGCGGCTCCCCTCCCAAGGCAAGCAGCGCCGCCCAAAGGGGGACGAAGCCACAACCCAATGAACGAGTATTACCCTTGCGACCGACATGTCCCCGACAAGGCATACGACCCGTGGTGTTGGGGAGACCCCGACACCACAGCTCTGTCTTGCCGTACACATTAACCTCGGCTGGCCGTACTTAAAGCTTGCATTGTTGCAGCAAGCACATTGTTATTACAAAAGGGCAAACCCTCCTCCAACACTGTGGAACGTCCAACAATGGCCAACGACTGCAAGCTATATAGGAGCGTTCGTTTCAAAATGGCTGGGTGCTCCCAACACCTCCTAGATATAGGAAGCCTAGCAACTGCTACGTCACCGAGCTTTTACGTCATTGGTATAGGCCTTCAAAAATGACGTCATCACAATTTAACTTTTATAAAGCAAAACTATTTAAAATTTCCGGTGAGTTGACTCACGCGCAACAGCATTTCAATACTTGAGATTGAAATTTTAATTTTGCGACAGATGGCAAGTGTTTGAAGTAAAACTTCTATAGGCGCAACTAGAGAGTAACTAGGATAGTTTTTCTGACGGAAGTAACGCTCAGTAAAGGAAGTGACGTATCTTATATAATAAAATCCGAGAGTAAACATTGTATGTATGTAGGTAGGTAGGCAGTGGCGGATTTCCCAATAGACGCATGAGGCGCGCGCCACGGGCCTCATATTTCTAAGGGGCCTCCAAATTCGGTTTTCAGAAAGAAAAAAACTATATGTAAATATCTGTTCAAGAGACATAAACTTTGTCCATAGTTTCAGGATTGCTTCTAGAGTAGAAAGCGCTTTTCAGCAATCTTTCCTTTGGTGACTCCCTTTCCTCTTCACACATTGGACCATAATCTAAACTAATCTATATAAATAAAATTAGACTTTTGTCTCTACATTTCTTGGAATTCAAAAATTTTGCGATTTCTATCCGTTTCAAGCACCCGGGAATCCGATGCGACCCTCAAACAAATGTTTGTCTGTCTGTCATTCTGTCCGTGACGCTTTTTTGTTTAAGCATCACGTAAAAACGACTGAAGCGAATGATATTAAATTGGGTGTCATGATAGGTGGTCACTCAACTTAAAACATAGGCGTCGAAGTTTTAAAAAATCTTGATTACATTTTCAGATTTTGCGAAATTCCTTTCAAACTGCGTAAATGTGTGTTAAAGTATCACGCAAAAACGACAGAAGCGAATGATATGAAATTGGGTGTCATGATAGGTGGTCACTCAACTTAAAACATAGTCGTCCAATTTTTAAAAATTCTGATTGGATTTTGAGATTTTGCGAAAATTCTTTCAAACTGCGTAAATTTGTGTTCAAGCATCACGTTAAAACGACTGAACCGAAAGATATGAAATTGAGTGAATTGATAGGTGGTCACTCAACTTAAAACATAGGCGTCGAATTTTAAAAAAATCTTGATTAGATTTTCAGATTTTGCGAAAATCGTTTCAAACTGCGTAAATTTGTGTTCAAGCATCACGCAAAAACGACTGAAGCGAATGATATGAAATTGGGTGTCATGATAGGTGGTCACTCAACTTAAAACATAGGCGTCGAATTAAAAAAAAAAAAAAAATCTTGATTAGATTTTGAAATTTTGCGAAAATCATTTCAAATTGCGTAAATTTGTGTTCGCACATCACGTAATAACTGCAAAGGTGAAAAAATGATATTTGGTGAAATGATAGGTGGTCACTCACCTTAAACTATAAGCATCTAATTAAAAAAAATCCATCAGATTTCGAGATTTTGTGAAAATCGTTTAAAACTGAGTGAATCTTTGTTCCCGTATTACGTAATAACGACTAAAGCGAATGATATGAAATTTGGTCACACGATAGATGGTTGCTCAACATTAACAATAGGAGTCCAATTTTTTAAACATTTTTATTAGATTTTTGAGATTTTGTGAAAATTCTCTCAAAATACGTTTATATTTCTTCAAACATCACGTAATAACGACTAATACGAATGTTACGAAATTGAGTGATATGATAGGTAGTTGCTAATCTTAATTTATAGGCGTTGAATTTTAAAAATATTTTGCTTACATTTTGAGATTTTTCGAAAATCGTTTTAAAATGCTGAAAATTTGTTCCAGCATCACGAAATAAAGATTGCAGGGAATGAAACGAATTTGGGTGACATGATAGGTTGTCACTCAACTTAAATTCTAGGCTTCAAATTTTTCAAAAATGTTGATTAAATTTTGAAATTTTGCGAAAATTATTTCAATATGCGTCAATATTCGTTCGCGCATCACATAATTACGAGTAAAGCGAATGAAATGATATTACTTAGTTACTCTCTAACCTGTAATATTTTAACAATACATGAAAATTATAACTTCGCTTTCTTTACTTTGGCAACATACTACATCCATTCTGTGTACTCCTACAATGCTGACGAAAGTTCTTGCTTTTTAGAAATTTTCATTCACTAACCCGTCGAGGACGGGTACTTCAGCTAGTTACAAATAATTGCTTACCTGAAAATGGTTTTAATTGTTTGACAACGGACATATAAAAAGAAGAAGAAAATGTTAATGTTTAACAGTTATTTATAACGGCACATTTTTTTACGGCATGGCTTGTTGAAATTTTTTTAACGGCATGGAATTTTGAAAATGTCGGAAAATCGCGATTGCAATTCCATCCCTTTGATTTCCTTCAATTTATCATTCCCGATTTTTGAAATAAGCGGTGGGGAAGTAATTGGATATTAGTGAATTTCAAATCAATCAGATCAATGTAATCAGGCGCCTTGAAATTCAGTGTTTGAACATTGAAATCTCTTACATTCTGGATTTCGGGTTGTTCTCGGGCTTTCAAAATTCTACGAGCTGCCAACTCTTGGATGTGTATTCTCTTGTCTGACAGCATAGACTGAATAGAATGTTTTCAGGGTGAGCCAAGAACCCATTTCGCTGAATAACAGGATCTATCACTGACATAAGCTCATCTCTAAGGTATCGGGACAGCTTAATCATACGATAGAAGTGGAGAGCTCCATCCTTGCATAATGGAGATGGCTTTATCATAAACCAAACTGGACAATATACTTTGGCAATGTAGGATGTTAGTGCTATGAGATCAGGTGAAGGATTTGGCTCAGCAACGTATAAGTGCCAAAATTCGGTTAGTCCTGGTTAACTTCATCGAGTGGGACAATTTTCAGAACATTGCCCTGTAGTAACAGCTTGACTTACTTTTAAGAGATACTTCATATCAGTGCTTAAATTTTTAGAAGAAACCTCTGATATCGCTGACGGGATAGGAACAAACTTAACAACAGGCAGTTGTTCACAATTTTTCAGTTTCTTTTCCGATCGTACTAGAAAAACCTTATAGTCTCACAGTAGGCCCATCTATATGTTCTATTAAATGCCTGAGCAGCAGCTCGCACCCATGGAACATGCAAATTAGCCATTGCAGTGGCTTTTGAAGCTCTCTTTCCATTAGTTTGATTGACACCACCTTTACGTTCGGTGTTGACTACTGTGCCATCACAGCCAACAGCAAGTAGCGTGTCGGTGTTAATGTTTTTCTTTATAAGATGATTCATAATGGCATAATAGCTGCTGCTGTACCACTTGCAAGAGAAACATGACTCAAGTATATGTCATGAGGCTGATTTACTAGAGCCGGGATGGGTTAACTACGGCCCGTGGGCCAAATCCGGCCCACCGGAAGGTTTTATCCGGCCCGCGGATAGAATTTTAATTTGCCGGTACGACGGAAATTAATAGAAAATATATATTTGTTTATTATATATCCATATTAAGAATCATGAAGATGGCTTGAAAAAACTGCATTTTGAATTCGAACGCAGATTTCAAGATTTCAGTGCCATTCAAACAGAATTGGATATTTTTACCATGCCTTTCATCGTCAATTGTGAAGTAGTGAGGTCAGATTTGCAGCTTGAATTCATTGAATTGCAATCTAACAATCCTCTCAAGCAGTTGTTTCTAAATAGGCCAAAGTTAGAGTTTTACAAATCATTATCGAAAGAAGTTTCCCAAATTTCATATCTAACCCGCAGATAATCAGTGCTATGTTTGCTTCATTTTATATAGGTGAAAAGTGTTTTCAACTATGAACCTTAGAAAGAATTCTTTCAAAAGTAGACAGACAGATGAGCATTGAGCCTCGTTCCTTAGAATCAGTGAATCTCATTTCGAACCTCAATATAAGGAACTTTTTAAAAGTGAAATCGCAATTTGATTCATCTCATTAACATAGTTAAATTGTAATACTTGTATATTGTTTTTAAAATTTTAGAAAAATTTATCTTGGCCTGCCAAACTTTTTTTTTTCGATTTTTGGCTCGCGACCGAAAAAGTTTGCCCATCCCTGTACACCCCTGTACACATGCTCTACCATAATTGTTTCTGGATGATAGACTTCTCTTTTCTCCATCGAAAGTGTAGAATCTTTTCTGCCATCGAAAAATAATACCCCAGACATTATACTTTTAGATTTCAATGTCTAGAAATAGAATTCAAAACAAGTTGCGAGGCGATCTCACATTTCCTTTCTAAAGTAAATACATTGCGTGGTGAAAAATACCATCAGCGCCACTTGGTTCTGATTAAAAAGGAAATTTTCCCTCTGTTTGTTCTTTGCAGGAGACCCTTAATATGCAGGGTGTCCCATAATTATTGGTACAAAATTTAAGGGGCACATAATAAGGGGCACAATATATAGGGCACATAATAAGGATTCAGATTCACGTAGCAGTGTGAGGTCAAAAACGCCGTTTTCACTTACCTGTTAATAATCACTTTGGGAAAATTGTTAAAGGGCTCGTCTAATTTCTTTTCATAAACAATAGGCACGTCTCCAAAATTTTCATTCACGACGTAAAATAAAATGTTTAAATTATCAATTTTAGTCACGTGTTTTCTAAGAAAAATATATTAGTGTTTGATGAACAATGGTCGGAAAGTTCGCTATTATTTCAGCACTTGTTCCAAAATCATTATTAACAGCTACATGTAGATGGCATTTGCGACAGCACATTGCTGTGTGATTCTTATTCTTATTATGTGCACTACCTCTCCTCATATTTTGTTCCAATATTTATGGAACGCCCTGTATATTTTAATACTTTGTTTAAGTAGGGTTGTTTGTAAACGGACAATTGAAACGTTTTTTCTTCAAGCAATTTTTTGTTTAAAAAAAATGATTTCTTTTTCAATTTTGTACTTTTTTGTTCGCTTTAGTGGACCCTCAAGATATTTCCTGACAATTCTAAAATTTTGTGCAGTCATTGAATAATAGCACGCAATCCAACTATTTTTTGCTCTTGTATAATGTAATTCAATTTTTTGTATTTTATAAATAATATTAAAATACTCAGTTTTCCGAATTTTTGTGACATTTTGGTGCAATAGTGGACACTCAAGATATATTTAAAAAATTTTGAAATTCTGCATTTTTCTTAGTCAATACAAAGCACATCTTTTGGTCTCTGTTGGATTTTGAAATTTAAAAAAAAAGTTTTTTCACTGCACCCTAATATGTATGTGTGTGTGTGAGTGAGCACGATAGCTCCCAAACGGTGCCTTTTATTCTGCTCAAATTTGGTATATTACACCGTCGCACGATCGGTGTTGATTTTGGTGTGTATAAGACTAATAGATTTTTTACAGGACAACGAAACATATTTCTTTACAATATGGCCTATCGACTGAAATTCTTGAAAGTGTGCTAGTATCTAAATGGCGCATTCGTATAAGTTTAAATTGGGTATGTATAGTTTAGGTCACCGTCACACAATAACGATAGATTTTGGTGTGTGTGGAGCTTATAGTTTTTGAACAGGACTACAAAAAAGAGTTTTTATACATTACGGTCTGCAGACACAAATTCTTGAAAGTGAGCTAGCGTCTGTACGATGCATTCGATTGAGCTCAAATCAGTTACTCACACATTCACTATCTTACATACTGCATAAATTTCAGTGAATGTACGGCTTACAGTTTTTTAAAGAGCTACAAAAAAGTATTCTTATACTTTGTGACCTATACACTCACATCATTTTAAGTGCACTAGCGCCTGATCATAGATCCAATTGAGTTGAATGAAATTTATTTAACACTTGGCAAAGATCAAGTATAGGAAAGTCGAGTGGAGTCACTCCAGATTTTTTAATTAAAATAATTTCTTTTTGTAACGATTATTTCTATTCAACTTAATAGCGAATTAACTAGTAATATACGTACATTATATACTGAAACTTCCACACCATCATGTTATCTGGTGAGATTTAAATAAAATAAGCCAAAAACAAATATGTACATAATAGCATGCTCGTAATATGATTCATTTTTTAAAACATACAAGGTCCATTTAGTAGATAATTCGATAAGTTCTATAACGAATACAAAATTTCAAGGGAAAAAAATTTTACTTATTTTTATTTTTTGCTATGCAGCCGCATTCTTCAGCTGTGTGGCACGCGATCAGCAATTCGATCATCTAGTAGGCTATTGGGGTCAGAATCGTCGTCTTCATGCGTAGCTGTTAATAATCCCTTTGGAACCAGTATTGAAATAATAGTGAACTTTCCTGACCATTGGTTCTTCGAAAACTAATGTATCTTTCACAGAAAACCCGCGAACTGAAATTGATAGTTTCAAAATCCTATTTCATTTTATTGATGAGCTTTATGGAGACAAGTCCACTGTTTATGAAACTGGATTTAGACGAAAACCTCAACATTTTTCGCTAAGTGATTATGTGGAAACGGCGTTTTTTAATCCATATTGCTATGTGATTCTGATTCCTTATGGTGTGCCTTACCTCCCCTTGAAAATTTTCCCGACCCTTATGGGACACACTATATTATCTTTATGTACTGCACCATGTACCCTGTTTCCAGCATTTCGTAAAAGAGCCTTTAAAAAAATCATAAACGCTTTCTTATTTTGAATACGCACTAAAACGTTATATAAAGTGTATGATATTCCATGCGTTGTCTCTATTTTTCTCTCTTATTTCATTAAGTTGAAAAATGTGTTATTATTCATGAGTGTGCAGTATTTTTCTTCTTTGTTCCATTAAATACTTCTTTGGAATAGAAATCTAGATTAAAAAGCCTACTAAAACTGCTTTACAATCTTTACAAAGCTTATTCTAACTATATACTTCACCTTTATAATAAACTGTAGCGTTTGCCGGTTTCTAACCAAATTTGGAGGATATCGCAAGCTTCTTTCACCTTTGAGGACTTATTATTTGGCGCCGAACATGGCGATAAATCTTCAAAAATTGCAAACCTTTCAGACTTTCGACTTTTTATTCTCCCCTGCGCTATCTAGCATTTTTAAGTATTTCTCGGGACTTCGAACCGTGATTTTTTTCGTTCCGGTTTTTGTTTCGGTTCAACTAAAAATAAATATATCGGTTCAGTTCCAGTTTTCGTTCCGCCAAAAATAACGGTTTTCGGTTCATTTCCGAATGAATAATTTTATTTTATGTATATTCTTAACTGTACAAAAATGTAATTATGTCAAACAAAAAATATAATTGTATCAAAATTTAAAAGATTTTACAGTAGATTTTACAGAGATATACAGTATTGATAAATTGGTTACAGCAACAAACTGACTGATGTTACGTCGAACCGAAATAAACCAATATTTTTTTCGGTTCAATTCCGGTCTTCGTTCCGACCAAAATAACGGTTTTTTCCGGTTTTCGGTTTCCGGTTCGAAGCCCTGGTATTTCTCTCCATAGACCGTAATGTATGAGAAATATTTCTTTTTTTTAGCCCCGTACAAAGCTATAAGCCCTGTGCACACCGACATCAATACCGGTCGTACGACGGTGTTCTGTAATATATATACCAAACTCGAACTCAATCGAATGCACCGTTGCCCTGTTGAAAAATGCAAGGAAAACGTGTCAACGCATGTCCGTCCGCAAATGATGCGGACAGAAATTACCGGACTGAACGAAGTAGCACTGCAGTGCCAAAAGCCAGGATTTTTATTGAATGAACTTGTTATTTTTGAGCATGCCTGTCCCCAGACCAACATCTTTCGAGTAGAAGATTCTTCAAACGATGTTATTCCTAACTCGTTTCAAAAAATAAGTGCGTGCATTGATACTTACTTCACTGAATCTCAGGCACGCCATTAATCCTTGGTGAACTGATCGCAGCGCAAATAGCGGTCGACGCTAATTAATAATTAAATCCCCTCGTGAAAGCCCAAATTCAATTTCGCTGAAAGATCTCGTAATTCAATCTGAGCTTGGCCAAGAGCCGTGGAAAAAAAGGAAACAAATGTCTTAATTTTTGCACAACAGGACGTGCTGTGTTATTCTTTCCGTTCATTAGACCAAAAAAAAGAACGAAATGAATGTAATTTAAGGATGGCTGCACTTACAAGAGGTGAGCAAGCGAAGCGGGAATTTTCATGAGTAAAGTTGCTGCGTTAAAAAATTCATTTAAATATATTTTTTTTCCTGGATTTCCTTTGGTTCATTTATTCATTTTTACTTGTACTTTTGCTTTCATCTTTCTCGTTTTCCTGGAAAATAATCGTTTTTTAGTTATTTGAGAACCCTATTTATAGGTTTAAAAAAATTGCATTTTTTACATCACTTTTTCAGAAATGGCTAGCAAATGTCTTGCAATATTGGAAATGTTTTTTTGCTTCCGATCATCTGCAGATATGAGATAATTTTAACCCTACAGTGTGCCCGAAGCCAATTGACTACACTCTCGGTTTTTACTTTCCGAACATGTACCATGTAAGGAAAGTATTGTAATCATGAAAAAATTCGAATTCGAGATTTTGGTGTATTGACACGTTTTGAGGTCTTCTGAATTGATTTATGCTATTTTTACGAGATGTATGTATGTATGTGTGTATGTGTGTGTGTGTGTATGTGTGTTTGTGAGTGAACACGATAGCTCCTAAACGGGGCATTCGATTGTGCTCAAATTGGGTATATATGTTATAAACTACCGTCGCAAGACCGGTATTGATTGGGGTGTGTATAGGACTTATAGTTTTTCTACAGGGCTACGACAAAGATTTCTTTTACATTATGGTCTATGGGGGAAAATTCTGGAAAGTACGCTAGCGTTTAAACGGTACATTCGATGGAGCTCAAATTGGGTATACATGTTATAAACCACCATCATAAGACCGATATTGATTTCGGTGTGTGTAGGACTTATAGTTTTTCTACAGGGCTACGACAAAGATTTCTTTTACATTATGGCCTATGGGGGAAAATTCTTGAAAGTGCGCTAGCGTTTAAACGGTACTTTCGATTGAGCTCAAATTAGTATACATGTTATAAATCACCATCATAAGACCGATATTGAATTTGATGTGTATAGGACTTATAGTTTTTCTACAGGGCTACGACAAAGATTTCTTTTACATTATGGCCTATGGGGAGACATTCTGGAAAGTGCGCTAGCGTTTAAACGGTGCATTCGATGGAGCTTCAATTTGGTATATATGTTTGAATGATTCATCGATTAAAATTTA